>OY751322.1:6741076-7368576 GCA_963564615.1 Rhorus exstirpatorius
GTTTTTTATGGTCAGTCGTAGCAGCACTCCATCCAGCTATAGTGCATGCGGATCGACCTAGCTCATACCCTGATTATGAATCAGTGTTAAAATATGATGGTATAAATTTTCCGATCGCATTAAGAGATGTTTCTAAATTTGAAAAAATTAATAATTTGGCGATTAATGTTTACGGCGTTGAATCAGGTAAAAAGAGTGAAATAGTACCGCTCTATTTAAGTAAACAAAAATCTGATAAACCTACAATTCACCTTCTCATGGTTGAAAGCAATATCGGTATGGATGTCGACGGAGAAGATAATTATCAACCGATTTATCACTTTGCTTGGATTCGCAATCTGTCACGATTGCTAACTAAGCAACTATCAAATCATAATGGTAATACATGGATTTGTGATAACTGCTTGAATCACTTTGCACTTCAAAGTTCCTTTGAAAACCACAAAAAAGATTGCATGAGCATAAATAAAACTAAAATGATATTACCGACACAGGAAAATAAAATTCTAAATTTTAAAAATTATCGATACAAAGAAGATGTACCATTTGTTGTATACGCTGATCTCGAATGCCTTCTCGAATCAAACGCAAATGGTTGTCAAAAGCATGTCCCACACAGTGCCGCGTATTATTTGAAATGTACTTTCGATGATTCTCTATCAAAATTCGAACTAAAACGTGGGCCCGATTGCATCGAGTGGTTCATCAATCAATTGAAAAAAATTGCAGAAACGGTTGATTTTTATTTGAGTAATATTGTACCGATGGAACCACTCACATCGGTTGAAAAACATGAATATTATAATGCTACAAAATGTCATGTATGTGAAAAACCTTTTACTTTGACTGACGTGAAGCACCGTGATAATTGTCATTTCACGGGCAAGTATCGGGGCCCCGCACATCAAGGGTGTAATTTAAATTACACAAAATCTCATAGTATCCCAATAGTTTTTCATAATCTTTCCGGTTACGATTCACACTTTTTGATCAAAGCATTGGCCACGCAATTCGAGGGTACAGTGAAACTTTTACCAATAAATAAAGAAAAATACATTTCATTTACAAAGTACGTCGAAGGCACAAATGTAAATTTACGTTTTATTGATTCGTTCCGATTTATGGCGAGCAGTCTTGAAAAATTGGCATCATACTTGAGTAACTCTGATAAAATAATTACACGCAAGCACTGCAATAATGCAGAGGAATTCCAATTGCTGGTGAGAAAGGGAGTTTTCCCGTACGAGTACGTGGATTCTTGGGAAAAACTCGAAAAAGAGCAGTTGCCACCGAAAGAAAAATTTTACTCAAAATTAAACGATGAGAATATTTCAGAGGGGGACTATGAGCATGCAATAAAAGTCTGGGAAACTTTCAACGTAACTTCATTGGGTGAATATTCAGATTTGTATTTGAAAACCGATGTCTTATTATTAGCAGACATATTTGAAAATTTTCGACGCAACTGCTCTTCGACGTATGATTTGGATCCTCTTCATTATTTCACAGCTCCGGGACTTGCTTTTGATGCAATGCTCAAATGTACCGGTGTTGACCTTGAGCTCCTCACCGATCCAGAAATGCTCCTTTTTATCGAGAAAGGCATTCGAGGCGGTGTATCGCAGTGCACCAATAGATATGCTCGTGCAAACAATCGATATATGGGTGCAGATTACGATCCAAGCAAAGCAGAATCATACCTCATGTACTTTGACGTGAACAATTTATACGGTGCAGCTATGAGCCAATATCTACCAGTTGGCTCTTTTGAGTGGGAGTCTGAGCCGATAAATGTGCTCAATGTTCCTGACGATTCTCCTGTGGGATATATCCTGGAGGTGGACTTGGAATATCCCGAGGAACTTTTTGAGCTGCATAAAGATCTCCCCCTTTGTCCCGAGCATTACGTACCACCTCATAGCAAGCAATCGAAATTAATGACGACATTACTGCCGAAAAACAGATACATTATTCATTATGGAAATCTGAAACAATGTTTAAATCTGGGTATGAAACTGATAAAAATTCACAGAATTTTGAAATTTCATCAAGCTCCATGGTTAAAAAAATATATCGATCTGAACACCGAATTACGAAAAAAATCCAACAATGAATTCGAAAAGAATTTTTTTAAATTGATGAACAATGCCGTATTTGGAAAAACAATGGAAAATGTTAGGAAACAAAAAGATGTTAAGCTCGTAACAAAGTGGGAAGGTCGATACGGTGCAAAGGCTCTCATTGCAAAACCAAATTTCCATAGCTGCACCGTTTTCGACGATGACATAGTAATTATTGAACTGAATCGCGTCAAAGTACATTTTAACAAGCCCATATACGTCGGATTTTCCATACTCGATTTGTCGAAAATTTTCATTTACGACTTTCATTATAATTATATAAAATCAACATTTGGCGATCGAGCGAAGTTGATGTATACCGACACCGACAGCCTCTTGTACCACTTCACCGTACCTGACATTTATGAATATATTAAAAAAGATCTACATAGATTTGATACTTCCGATTACCCGGTTAATAATATTTATGAAATTCCACTAGCGAATAAGAAAATTCTAGGTTTAATGAAAGATGAGATGAATGGCAAAATTATGGAGGAGTTCATAGGACTCCGAGCAAAATTGTACGCATTCAAAGTTTTTGGCGAAGATAAAGATAAGAAAAAAGCTAAAGGTATTAAGGGATCTACATTAAGAACAATTAAATTTGAAGATTATAAAAATTGCTTGTTTAATCAACAAGATTTAGTAAAATATCAATATTTAATTCAGAGTAAGAAACATGAAATGCATACTATAAAACAAAAAAAATTAGCATTAAGTTGGTTAGATGATAAGAGAATAATGTTACCCGATACAACGGATACTGTACCATATGGTTATACAAAATAAAAACATTCATCGTGTAAATTTTTTTCTCTTTATTTGAAAAACCTTTGCATATCCTTTTCCTCGGTAAAAATATACATTTTAAGTCTACAACCAACAATCGCAAAAAGTGGTTCGATAAACTGGTCAGATGAAAAAAATACAGTCATCAACATACATCTATCTAACACGATTACATGTTGATCATAACTGTATGCAGCCATCGATTCTGTATCATATACTCGAGTTCTAATGAGCGTCTTTTCGTGGATATGTAATCCGATCAAAGCACGCGCCACTGTGAGAAATCATCTTGCGACGTAAGAAAAAAAAAAAAAAAAAAAAAAAAAAAAAAAAAAAAAGTCTACATTTATGATTGTAATATTTAGATCAGAAAGTGCGGCGAATTCTTACCATCTGATACTCCTACGAAGGCTTGCGCGATCGTGCCACACTAGAATCATCACCTCAATCATCTCGACATTAGTAATTTTTTTTTTTTTTTTTTTTTTTGGGAATTTCCTTATCACGAACTTTCGCCGGATGTTCTCTTCATTATCATAAAAACAAATCAATAGTGAATTCGATCGTGAAGACTAATATTCAAGACTAATATTCAAGAGTAATTTTTTCAAAGAGAATCTATTGATGTATGTACATACATAAAATAAATAATTTTTTCGATTTTCCAATGTTTATTTTATTTGAAGATCGACCGACTCCCATACTATATACATATAATTGAAGGAGATTTATATGCATACATATGCTGATGGATGAGTGTAAAGAATCTCGATATCATACATCAAATTAAACTGAAAAGGAGGATCGTTTAAATGATAGAATACGAATGTCTTTTATTTTTATGAAATTTTTATGAATATATCGCTTGCCTTCCTAAACAGTTCATTCTAATGTTTCCATGGAAGGATATATGCATGAGCGCAAAAACGATTCTTATCATTGTTTTTCACTTTGGAAGATTTCGGTAGACTTTCATATACATAAACGAAAAAAAAAAAAAATCATTCTCATCATATCGCTCTTACTTTCTTTGCTCGAAAAATCAAAACATCTGGGCATTATAAAAGCGGGCCTCACTGAGCCAGCTCCAGAATCTCCGATGATAGTTGCACAGACGACATCATCATTGAAGTTCCTTTAAAAGATTGTGTATTATTTGACAAGTGTGAATTTTTATAAATTTCGAGATCATATACTCGAATAAAATCATCCTAGAGGAGAATCAGGTGAGAGACGATTACATTCAGCGCAGCGCTCTTCGGTCTTGACCTACATATTCATATCACACGCATTGTGCGAATGAAGATCTTTTTGCATCACAGCTGGGCGGATGATCGGGTTTCTCGCGATAAGATTCTCTCGACGCAGTAACGGGTCGTCTATATAAGAGAGAGTGTGTGTGTGTGAGAGAGAGAGAGAGAGAGAGAGAGAGAGAGAGAGAGAGAGAGAGAGAGAGAATGTGAGAGAAAGAGAGAGAGAGAAGAAGAAAAAAGCGACAATGAATGTGAAAACAATGAAAAATTCTGTTTTCTGTGGTCAATCACAGCAGCACTCCATCCAGCTACAACACATGTAAATGAACTTAGCTCGTACCCCGGCTACTGTAAAAGTGTTGAAAAAATGAATAATTATTTTTTTAAATATAAATCTTGTCGGTACGTCTTTTGAAACGTTCTAGAAGCTTCGGAATTGAATGTTCCAGAAGTTTTGAGATGTACCTACGCAGTTTTAAAAGTTTTTAGAACAAATAATTATCCATTTGTTGGCAAAAATATCATTGTCGTATTCCACGTTAACTCATCAGCCACCCCGTTTTTTTTTTGGTCTCGAAAAAATTATTCAGTATAGGCATATCAAAGTACAATATATCCATGAAATTTTACCAGAATTTCATCCCCCCACTATTGTTGGTTCTCGATATAATGATTAATAAATTCTCAATTTTGTAAAAATCATAACTTCGTAACTACTGATCGGATTTAAACGATTAAAAAAACGAATCTTTTTTATTTTTTTTTGCTCTTTTCGAAAAAAAATATGCCATCATCGGATAAAAGCTCATTAGACATTTTTCGGAGTAAATTAACAAAAAACAATTTTTCCCTCTTCACTGATGCCTTGTTCCATTTTTAAAAAATCCTGCGGAGTTGTGTATTGCCTCCCTCTATCAGAAAAAAAAAATACTGAGTAGAATTCCGATTGACCCTTTCGTGGAAAAAAAAAAAATCGAAAAATGTCCCCGAAAACTGTCTAATGAACTTTTCTCCAATGATGGCATATTTTTTTTCGAAAAGAGCAAAAAAAAATAAAAAAGATTCGTTTTTTTAATCGTTTAAATCCGATCAGTAGTTACGAAGTTATGATTTTTACAAAATTGAGAATTTATTAATCATTATATCGAGAACCAACAATAGTGGGGGGATGAAATTCTGGTAAAATTTCATGGATATATTGTACTTTGATATGCCTATACTGAATAATTTTTTCGAGACCAAAAAAAAAACGGGGTGGCTGATGAGTTAACGTGGAATACGACAATGATATTTTTGCCAACAAATGGATAATTATTTGTTCTAAAAACTTTTAAAACTGCGTAGGTACATCTCAAAACTTCTGGAACATTCAATCCCGAAGCTTCTAGAACGTTTCAAAAGACGTACCGACAAGATTTATATTTAAAAAAATAATTATTCATTTTTTCAACACTTTTACAGTAGCCGGGGTACGAGCTAAGTTCATTTACATGTGTTGTAGCTGGATGGAGTGCTGCTGTGATTGACCACAGAAAACAGAATTTTTCATTGTTTTCACATTCATTGTCGCTTTTTTCTTCTTCTCTCTCTCTCTTTCTCTCACATTCTCTCTCTCTCTCTCTCTCTCTCTCTCTCTCTCTCTCTCTCTCTCTCACACACACACACTCTCTCTTATATAGACGACCCGTTACTGCGTCGAGAGAATCTTATCGCGAGAAACCCGATCATCCGCCCAGCTGTGATGCAAAAAGATCTTCATTCGCACAATGCGTGTGATATGAATATGTAGGTCAAGACCGAAGAGCGCTGCGCTGAATGTAATCGTCTCTCACCTGATTCTCCTCTAGGATGATTTTATTCGAGTATATGATCTCGAAATTTATAAAAATTCACACTTGTCAAATAATACACAATCTTTTAAAGGAACTTCAATGATGATGTCGTCTGTGCAACTATCATCGGAGATTCTGGAGCTGGCTCAGTGAGGCCCGCTTTTATAATGCCCAGATGTTTTGATTTTTCGAGCAAAGAAAGTAAGAGCGATATGATGAGAATGATTTTTTTTTTTTTTCGTTTATGTATATGAAAGTCTACCGAAATCTTCCAAAGTGAAAAACAATGATAAGAATCGTTTTTGCGCTCATGCATATATCCTTCCATGGAAACATTAGAATGAACTGTTTAGGAAGGCAAGCGATATATTCATAAAAATTTCATAAAAATAAAAGACATTCGTATTCTATCATTTAAACGATCCTCCTTTTCAGTTTAATTTGATGTATGATATCGAGATTCTTTACACTCATCCATCAGCATATGTATGCATATAAATCTCCTTCAATTATATGTATATAGTATGGGAGTCGGTCGATCTTCAAATAAAATAAACATTGGAAAATCGAAAAAATTATTTATTTTATGTATGTACATACATCAATAGATTCTCTTTGAAAAAATTACTCTTGAATATTAGTCTTGAATATTAGTCTTCACGATCGAATTCACTATTGATTTGTTTTTATGATAATGAAGAGAACATCCGGCGAAAGTTCGTGATAAGGAAATTCCCAAAAAAAAAAAAAAAAAAAAAAATTACTAATGTCGAGATGATTGAGGTGATGATTCTAGTGTGGCACGATCGCGCAAGCCTTCGTAGGAGTATCAGATGGTAAGAATTCGCCGCACTTTCTGATCTAAATATTACAATCATAAATGTAGACTTTTTTTTTTTTTTTTTTTTTTTTTTTTTTTTTTTTTCTTACGTCGCAAGATGATTTCTCACAGTGGCGCGTGCTTTGATCGGATTACATATCCACGAAAAGACGCTCATTAGAACTCGAGTATATGATACAGAATCGATGGCTGCATACAGTTATGATCAACATGTAATCGTGTTAGATAGATGTATGTTGATGACTGTATTTTTTTCATCTGACCAGTTTATCGAACCACTTTTTGCGATTGTTGGTTGTAGACTTAAAATGTATATTTTTACCGAGGAAAAGGATATGCAAAGGTTTTTCAAATAAAGAGAAAAAAATTTACACGATGAATGTTTTTATTTTGTATAACCATATGGTACAGTATCCGTTGTATCGGGTAACATTATTCTCTTATCATCTAACCAACTTAATGCTAATTTTTTTTGTTTTATAGTATGCATTTCATGTTTCTTACTCTGAATTAAATATTGATATTTTACTAAATCTTGTTGATTAAACAAGCAATTTTTATAATCTTCAAATTTAATTGTTCTTAATGTAGATCCCTTAATACCTTTAGCTTTTTTCTTATCTTTATCTTCGCCAAAAACTTTGAATGCGTACAATTTTGCTCGGAGTCCTATGAACTCCTCCATAATTTTGCCATTCATCTCATCTTTCATTAAACCTAGAATTTTCTTATTCGCTAGTGGAATTTCATAAATATTATTAACCGGGTAATCGGAAGTATCAAATCTATGTAGATCTTTTTTAATATATTCATAAATGTCAGGTACGGTGAAGTGGTACAAGAGGCTGTCGGTGTCGGTATACATCAACTTCGCTCGATCGCCAAATGTTGATTTTATATAATTATAATGAAAGTCGTAAATGAAAATTTTCGACAAATCGAGTATGGAAAATCCGACGTATATGGGCTTGTTAAAATGTACTTTGACGCGATTCAGTTCAATAATTACTATGTCATCGTCGAAAACGGTGCAGCTATGGAAATTTGGTTTTGCAATGAGAGCCTTTGCACCGTATCGACCTTCCCACTTTGTTACGAGCTTAACATCTTTTTGTTTCCTAACATTTTCCATTGTTTTTCCAAATACGGCATTGTTCATCAATTTAAAAAAATTCTTTTCGAATTCATTGTTGGATTTTTTTCGTAATTCGGTGTTCAGATCGATATATTTTTTTAACCATGGAGCTTGATGAAATTTCAAAATTCTGTGAATTTTTATCAGTTTCATACCCAGATTTAAACATTGTTTCAGATTTCCATAATGAATAATGTATCTGTTTTTCGGCAGTAATGTCGTCATTAATTTCGATTGCTTGCTATGAGGTGGTACGTAATGCTCGGGACAAAGGGGGAGATCTTTATGCAGCTCAAAAAGTTCCTCGGGATATTCCAAGTCCACCTCCAGGATATATCCCACAGGAGAATCGTCAGGAACATTGAGCACATTTATCGGCTCAGACTCCCACTCAAAAGAGCCAACTGGTAGATATTGGCTCATAGCTGCACCGTATAAATTGTTCACGTCAAAGTACATGAGGTATGATTCTGCTTTGCTTGGATCGTAATCTGCACCCATATATCGATTGTTTGCACGAGCATATCTATTGGTGCACTGCGATACACCGCCTCGAATGCCTTTCTCGATAAAAAGGAGCATTTCTGGATCGGTGAGGAGCTCAAGGTCAACACCGGTACATTTGAGCATTGCATCAAAAGCAAGTCCCGGAGCTGTGAAATAATGAAGAGGATCCAAATCATACGTCGAAGAGCAGTTGCGTCGAAAATTTTCAAATATGTCTGCTAATAATAAGACATCGGTTTTCAAATACAAATCTGAATATTCACCCAATGAAGTTACGTTGAAAGTTTCCCAGACTTTTATTGCATGCTCATAGTCCCCCTCTGAAATATTCTCATCGTTTAATTTTGAGTAAAATTTTTCTTTCGGTGGCAACTGCTCTTTTTCGAGTTTTTCCCAAGAATCCACGTACTCGTACGGGAAAACTCCCTTTCTCACCAGCAATTGGAATTCCTCTGCATTATTGCAGTGCTTGCGTGTAATTATTTTATCAGAGTTACTCAAGTATGATGCCAATTTTTCAAGACTGCTCGCCATAAATCGGAACGAATCAATAAAACGTAAATTTACATTTGTGCCTTCGACGTACTTTGTAAATGAAATGTATTTTTCTTTATTTATTGGTAAAAGTTTCACTGTACCCTCGAATTGCGTGGCCAATGCTTTGATCAAAAAGTGTGAATCGTAACCGGAAAGATTATGAAAAACTATTGGGATACTATGAGATTTTGTGTAATTTAAATTACACCCTTGATGTGCGGGGCCCCGATACTTGCCCGTGAAATGACAATTATCACGGTGCTTCACGTCAGTCAAAGTAAAAGGTTTTTCACATACATGACATTTTGTAGCATTATAATATTCATGTTTTTCAACCGATGTGAGTGGTTCCATCGGTACAATATTACTCAAATAAAAATCAACCGTTTCTGCAATTTTTTTCAATTGATTGATGAACCACTCGATGCAATCGGGCCCACGTTTTAGTTCGAATTTTGATAGAGAATCATCGAAAGTACATTTCAAATAATACGCGGCACTGTGTGGGACATGCTTTTGACAACCATTTGCGTTTGATTCGAGAAGGCATTCGAGATCAGCGTATACAACAAATGGTACATCTTCTTTGTATCGATAATTTTTAAAATTTAGAATTTTATTTTCCTGTGTCGGTAATATCATTTTAGTTTTATTTATGCTCATGCAATCTTTTTTGTGGTTTTCAAAGGAACTTTGAAGTGCAAAGTGATTCAAGCAGTTATCACAAATCCATGTATTACCATTATGATTTGATAGTTGCTTAGTTAGCAATCGTGACAGATTGCGAATCCAAGCAAAGTGATAAATCGGTTGATAATTATCTTCTCCGTCGACATCCATACCGATATTGCTTTCAACCATGAGAAGGTGAATTGTAGGTTTATCAGATTTTTGTTTACTTAAATAGAGCGGTACTATTTCACTCTTTTTACCTGATTCAACGCCGTAAACATTAATCGCCAAATTATTAATTTTTTCAAATTTAGAAACATCTCTTAATGCGATCGGAAAATTTATACCATCATATTTTAACACTGATTCATAATCAGGGTATGAGCTAGGTCGATCCGCATGCACTATAGCTGGATGGAGTGCTGCTACGACTGACCATAAAAAACAAAATTCATCGTAGTTTTTCACATTAACCACAGCCTTTTTGTTCCGTATATCTTGAGGTAGCTCGACAAATGTTGACAGGCCTCCGCGTAGTGGTACGTACTGATTGATGTTCACTGTCAAATTGACGATTTCACGCAAGGACCAGCCTGAATCTCGTTCTTGAAAATCTTCAACCTCCACCAACAAAGGATCTTTCACATTTTCATCGAACCATGTTTTTATGTCCGTGGATGCGAGGATTGGTTCGTTTCGTGTATTAAAATACTTTATTTCCTCAATCATTTCACCATTTTTCAATGTTGAAAATTTGCACGCCAGTACGACGTTTACTTTCAAATTTCCCTCTTTTTTTATCAAATTTGACAATCTTCGAGCAGTGGTGACTTTTGTATCATACAAGAATGATATTAAATCCTTGTGAACGAGATTCACCACTGTGCCAGTTCGTATGCGACTTTGGAAGGCTGATTGCAATTCCACCCAACGAACTCGGTCCGATGTCTTATTTCGTACACCAATATTTCCGCCTCGTTTTTGTTGTTCTTTAAAATTTTCACTTAGGGACTTCAGCAGTGATATCGTCGTTTGTATTTTCGTTTTTTCTCCACTAGACAAATTTCCTTTTTTCAATATTTTATTTAATAACTTGATATTTCGAGTACCAAATTTTCTCCATTTTTCTACTTGTTCATTCGATAAATCTTTCAACGATTTATACGCATTTTCCATAAAAGCTATTAATCGCAAACACTCTTTTGATTCCATTTTTAATGCACTGATCTTAACTTGACAAAGGGCAGAAATTAAATGATTGCGCTGGGCTATCAGTGATCTATATATACTCATGGAGAGAAAGAGATAGAGATAGAGAAGTTTCAACATCTTCTATCTTCATCTGATTTATTACGAACAATTCTTAGAATTATTGCGCAGTTCTGAAATCCGATACCGTGACGTTCGGTCCAACTGATTATTAATCTCCGAGATCGAATGTTCTAGAAGATATTGCGTCATCACTTTGGAATTTCAAGGATTTCTCGGAATTATCATTATTGTGGTACAATGTTCCAGAAGTTTCGTGATCCCCCTCGCCCCCATCACTTTTCAATGTCAAGGATTTCTCGGAATTATCATTATTGTGGTACAATGTTCCAGAAGTTTCGAGATCCCCCTCTATGACTTCGGAATGTCAAGGATTTCTTGGAATTTCCATTATTATTATTATTATGGAAGAACGTTCTAGAAGCTTTGTGATCCCCCTCACCCCCATCACTTCGGAATGTCAAGGATTTCTTGGAACTATTATTATTATTATTTCTGAGCTCTGAAATCCGATACTATTGTCGGTATTGACCTTCGACTGCGATGGTTTTTTCATATTATTATTGATGACGTCATCCGTTTGAAATTTCATTATTATTATGGTAGAACGTTTAGAAGCTTCGAAATCCTCCCTCGCCTCTATGACTTTTGGAATTTCAAGGATTTCTTGGAATTATTATAGTAGACCGGTGTGAATTTTCATATGTATAATAATATTTGATATAGTCATGGAAAAAATGTTACTTCTGATAATATTTTATTGCAGATGTTATGGCGAACATCTTTATTACCATCTTGGTCTTGAATGATATGTAATTCGTATGAGAAGAAAAATAAATCACATTATTTGAAAATCCTTATTTTCATTTCCTCAGCTGAGAATATATTTTCATCGATTCTAATAGCCAAAGAGCGGCACAATTGTCAGTCAAGCAAAAAAAAAATCGTTCATCTCTGTCTCGCTAGTCATTTCATCGGGAGAATCTTATCGCGAGAAACTCGATCATCCACCCAGCTGTTTCTTCATTCGTGCGTGTGGGTCAAGATCGAAGAGCTCTGTTCTCACCTCCTCCTCCAAGATTATTTTATTCGACATTTAAAGAGCTAGCTGAAGAGCGACACAATTATCGTTCAAAAGAAAAAACAATGGTTCATGCATTTCTCTCGAACAGCGACACAGTTATCGACCAAATGAAAGAAAACAATCGCGAGAAACTCGATCCTCCGCCCGGCTGTGATGCAAGACGATCAAAAGGCGTGTAAAGCGTATATGATGATTTTTCTACATTTCGATCGATATGATGGCACATTTTTTACTTCGAAATTTTTTATACGTAATAAACTCTATTGTAAAACGATCGTCATTCATAAAATGCGTGTAAAGTGAATATATAAGGCAAGATGATTTTCATTCTCAACATTTCAATTGATATCATGGCACATTTTTTATTTCGGAGGTTTTTTATGCGTAATAAATTCTACTGTAATTAATTTCTATATTTCGATTGTCGGAAAGATTTTCACTTCGAACGTTCTCGATATTTCTTTCTACGTTATCCTTGAAAATTCCCCCTCCTTACATTCTAGAGTATTGTTGAATGTTCCAGAAGTTTCGTGATTGCATCATCATCACTTTGAAATTTTGAGGATTTCTTAGAATTATTATTATTATCTTATCACTGTGGAATTATTATTATTATTATTGTCATCGAGCTCTGAAATCCAATACTATTGTCAGCATTGACCTTCGACTGATTTAAATGAGGTTTTCATTACTTTTTTTATTCTTTTTTTTTCATACTTCCTTTTGGAACTTTAAGAATATATTATTATTATTATTATTATTATTATTAATATTGAGCTGTGAAATCCGATACTATTGTCGGCATTGACCTTCGACTGGTTTAATTGCGATGTTTTTTTCATACTCGGATTTATTATTATTATTGATGACGTCATCCGCTTGGAATTTCTCTGAATTATCATTATTATTATTGAGGGGCGGGGTTTGTCCTGTGCTTGCACATGCGCAGGTTTGAATTTATGCGCAGGTTTGAATTTCCCGCGCTCGCGCATGCGCAGAAGCGTTTTAGTGGTCCAGAACTCTCATTGTATATCTACTCAGGTAAACTACCTATAGACATCCTTCTAGAGGAACGTAGAGCTAGGTACAACATTAGAGTAGGAAAGAATGCAATAATCAACAACGTAGTAGTTCCCCACGCGGCGAGAGATGCAGTCAAAAGGATCCAGGTAGAGGCAACGAATATGTGGCAGGCAGCGTGGGAATCTTCGAGCAAAGGCCGAACCATATTTGCCTTCTTCGAGCGCGTCGCTGACAGGGTGGCGGCCCGCTGGCTCCAGCCTGACCACTACACGACGCAATTCCTCACCGGCCACGGCAACTTCGGTGCGAACCTCGCCCGATTTATGCGCGGCGGTGGGGAGGAGTGCCGTTGTGGTCGGCTGGATACGGCGGTGCACACCCTGCTCGAGTGCGAAAACTTCCAGCCCCAGAGAGTCGCTCTGCAGGAGCTTGTAGGGAATCGAGAATGGCCGGAAGCCGCGCACCAATTGGTGTCGTCGGCAGAGGCATTCTCGACTTTCGCTGATTTTAGTAGGGAGGTCTTGTGGCTGAAATTCCAGGAGGAGCAGGTTCGGCGAGAAAGAGAGGAGGAGGAAGCAGAGGAAGCGTAGGTCGTGAGCGGTGATATCGGAGAGATGGAAATGTATGGAGGAATGGACGGGTGAAAGGTTCGATGGATGGACGGATGGAAGGTACTACGGATAGACATAGAGACGGATGGAAGGATGGAGGGATGAAGGAATGTACGAGTGAGTGGCCCGATAGATGGATGGATGGGTGCTTCGATGGATGAACGGACGAATGGATGGATGGGAAAAACGGAGTAGGAACGATTGGGGAACAAATCGGGAACAAATCGGGAACCAATAGGGTACCGAATCGGAAGCTGGGGAAAAGGGAAGGATAGACGGACGAGCGAGCACACAAAGGAAATTAGGAAATTAGGCCCACACAAGTAGGATAATAGTCAGAGCACGAATAAGCAAAGGGATGGACGAAAGGATTGACGGATGAATGGGACGGATGGTATGCCGGATGGAAGGATGCGTGTTGGGAGGGAGGGATGGGAAGGGAAGGGAGGGCTAGTGCGGAATAGAGAAAAGACGCGAATGACCGTAGCGTCCGACTAGTGGGGCGTCTAGCTGGGGAGACGTCGGACTCCCCCAGTGAAAGGCGGCTGGACCCGTAACCTTCGCGGATAATCCAGTTGCTCCGGCGCGCCAAACGCTGCGGGATAGGTAACAGAACACAGTACACAAACAAACAGCACTACCACACACACATAACACGAGCACAGGATGCATACACACCCGAACAATACCATCATACTCCACACTGCCCTATCACCCTATCCTCACACTTTCTGGGTTTGTGTCCAGGCAGGACACAGAGAGCGGGCCTTCCCGAGGTTCCCCGTGAGTGCGCGGCGATGCGAGCCCCCGTGCCGATGGGAGGGCTACAGGCCCTTCGATCGGGGCGGGACTCGGGCCGCCGCGCAGCCAAACCGTTCTCTCCGCTTGTGCGCCAGTGGAAGCCAAAGGATTTTTCCATCGCCCGTTCCCCATGGGGGTGGCCCCTTCGCTGGAAAGTGGATATTGCCGTAGCGTATGCCTTTATGGGCGAGGTAGCAGGGGCTGTTCGTCGTAGGGCGAACGGTTCACATATCAAATGCCTGAGGCCTCATCCCCGCAGAGTGTGCCACCTTGTCGTGGTAGCGGGGCTTGCGAGCCGTAGATCCTTTGAGTTCCCATGCGTTATTCAGTTAACCTTGGGGGGAGCAGCCAGACCAAGAGCACACATTGCGGTGCTGGAGACAGTGGATTTCGAAAAAAGCTGTGACGTGAGCCACGAGGCCGGTCAAGAGAGGTTGCTGCCCTAGCATCTAACTCGTCTGAGTGGTGCATGTAGATACATACTCCCCCGCTCTGATGACATTTATATCACAGGATGAAAGGGGGAGAGATGCTGGGGGCGAGACCTCGAAACCGTGCTGTCAAAGGCGATCGAAAACGGTGAAAATATGGCTGAAGCTGTCAGTATTCCTAGGCCGTATCGACGGCATTGAGCATGCGACGGGTGGGCTGACACGTTTGAGTGTGGTATTACCACACCGCGGCATCGGCTCACTGCGTCGCATTGCATGTTGTCGATTTTCGGAGCGAGGGGGCCGACCTGAACAGAGTGTGACAGGGGTCTCACACCTTCCGCGTTGGCCACTCGTTTTCGTCACAGTTTCACACCTGCTAATGCGGCGTGGCGACGTATAGCCGGGGAGTTGTCGGACTTTCCTGGCGAAAAGTGTGCGGCTCCGTGACCCTCTCGGATGTCCGCACACCTGACGTCCGCCAACGCCGTGGGCAGTTAATGACATTGAACAGATACACGTGCACCACAACATAAGCACAGTTGTGCGTACACACCCGGACATGGTCATCTTCCTACGTCCTCCTCGAACGCCTCTCGAGGGTGCAAACCCTTGAGTGAGAAAATTTATTTCCGTCACCTTGGTGAGAGAATTTGGGTATGGCCTCGGCCATACCCAGATAAATATGCACGCAGGCCAAGGGTCTTTAAGAATGGTAACACGTCGTAAAGCGAGACCATAGCCTCTCCGACGATGGGCTTGTGCGATCTCTATCGATCCTCGACTGTGTCGGGGGTCGATTTTTGCTATTTGAGCAGTTTTTCAACTGCTTTAATGTCGAACTGCGATCGAACTGACTATGCCGGGGTCTGTGGACCTCGCGCAAGGCCGTTTTTCCACGACTCGGATGTGGCGTGGCAGTGTAGTTGCAATGGGAGATCGACCGGGATCTCCCTTATTAATGACATGCGATAAACTGCCCGCCCGTCCCGTGAGCTCGGGATTAACGAACCCAAAGTGCAAGATCGTGCATCAGGCTTGCCTGGTGTGGGTAATCGATCCAAGGCCTGCAGAGTAGCCGGGGGTAGCCGCTCGCGGTCCAACGGCTGTTGCATTCAGAGGACGTTCAATCGTCCCAGTGGGGGTCCATTAGACGTTGAAACATACGTGTGACACTGCGGTAGTGCCTGTGACTTCGGTCACGGGGTGTGTATACGTCCGCGATGTGCTCCCTGGAAACATTCCTCGGAATGACGAATGACATTGCGAAAAAGGAATGGCTAAACTACACACAAACGAATGAGCCGAGGGGCTGGCACCCCATTGGCCTTTCAACACTGCTTACGGTAGTGCGTATTTGCGAAGAAAGTGGATGGTTTAAGTTGCGTATGCCTTTATGGGCGAGGAAGCAAGGGCTGTCCACCGTCGGGTGGATGGTTCACATATTAAATGCCTGAGGCCTCAGCTGATTGGCTAGTGCCGTTACGCGTCATCCAAGGCCACTCAGGCGTTTCAAACGTATTGCAGTTTTAAACTTTCTTTAAAATAAAATGAAATTTTTATAAATTTTTTCAACTATCACGTTAACTTAGTTTTGTGATATATTATTTAAAAATAATTTTTCCAAAAATCATGTTACAATCCCATTGTTACATTCAACAAGTTGAGGATAGACATATCGAATGGATTGTTGGTAAATGATAGCTTTTTTTAAAATATGAGGTCAATTCATAATTGTTAAAACCTTACAAGTTAGCGATAAAAATTTGAATGCATGTTGAATGTAACAATCTGCGTAATCGAAGATACTGTAAATCTGGTTTATTTCAATTTTATTGTAATGCATATATACAAAGAGAAGCAATTATGAGCATTTGAATTTTTTAATGCAGGAGGGTCCTGGATCATCATTATTTTCTTCGAGTTCCATGGTTTATTCCGATGACATTTCAGACGTGCATTTTTTTAAATATTTATCGGTCAGTGTTTATCAGTCAATCTCTGATTGGACCGTGCGTTTTGGGTAGCCAGCAATTTTTTTGTTTTGGTATCGTGGGGGGGGGGGGGGGCAGCCGTGAGTGTAGAACCGAGTTTTCGGCACGGGCGGGTGTTGTCATTCGGCCGCCATCTTGAAATTAAGGGTGTACATCTTTTTTTGATTTATCTCCGTAACCCTGGTACTGGCAAAAATTTTGTAAAGAGCATTTTTGTGGAAGAAAGTTATAGATAATTATCTATAACTTTCTTCAATAGCTTTTTCGCCTAAGGTCAATAATAAAACCGTTACGAGCAGAAAAAGACGACAAATAAGGAGATGAAATACTTTAAGGTGAGATAACTCAGAAATTTCAGATTCTTCGATAAAAACAAACCGAATGAAAAAAGTGAGTCAAATTTTTTGTTAAGAAATGCTCTATGAAAAAGCTAAGAAGCATTTTGATCATAGAATCTGAAATTTCTGAGTTATCGCACCTGAAAGTATTTTATCTCCTGATTTGTCGTCTTTTTCTGCTCATAACTGTTTTATTATTGATCTTAGGCGAAAAAGTTCTTAAGAAAAGTTATAGATAATTGCATAAGCTACAAAAATGCTTTTAAAATTTTTTTTTCAGCCTCACGGTTACAGAGATAAGAAAAAAAATTACACCCTTAATTTCAAGATGGCGGCCAAATGAAAACACCCCCCGTCCCAAAAACTCGGTTTTACACTCACGGCTGACCCCCTACGATACAAAAAAAATTGCTGTCTTTCCAAAATGCACGGTGTTGGAATATGGCAAAAATAATCTTTTATAATAAGAGAATATAAATAAGAATATTAGTTATATATTATTGAAGAGTATGTGTGTATATATGAAGCGAGAATAAAGAACGCGCTGTGGTCTATCGATAACTATCGAGGCGACGCAGTTTACATTAGTAAAAGAATATATACATAAGAGTATATATGTGAAGTCGTTTTGGGACTGCTTTGTTCTTGAAGCATATGTGACTCTTTTCTCCTGCACTCTCAGTCTTTAGTCTCACTCGGTCCTTCGATGACTCTTGAAAGAATAAGAAGTCGGAATAAAAAGATATTGCTCTAAACTAATAAGACGCTGTATTTTATTCATTAAACCGATCCCATAATCCAATAGGTTATGGGCCCAGGCACAGATGAATCAAATATTCCTCTTAATTTTGTAAACTAAATTTAATTTAAAAAAAAAAAAAAAAAAAAAAATGAATAAACTATAGTGTCATAAAATAAGTTTAAAAGTGAACAGTGAAATTAACTCAACTGAAATCAAACTATAACAGTGACAATGAGTGACGATATTAATAAGAAAACGAAAAGAAACATTACGCCATTTAACGGTGAAAAGTATAGTATATGGAAGATGCGAATTCGAGCGTTAATAGAGGAAGAAGATGCGTTACAAGTGCTTGACAGTGAACCATCAGAAAAAATAACAGATGAATGGAAAAAGAAGGAAAGACTTGCAAAAGGTGCAATTATTGAACATTTAAGTGATGCAACACTCGGGTTTGCAACTAACAGTGATACCGCACGAGAAATAATAACGAAATTAGATTCGTTATACGAAAGGCAAAGCCTTGCAACTCAACTGGCTATCGAGAAAAAGTTGATTACTTTTAAATTCAAAGAAGATATCGTATTAACGAAACATTTCATGTACTTTGATGAAATGATTGTCGAACTTCAAGCAGCCGGAGAAACATTAAAAGAAACAAGTAAAATCGCAAGATTACTTCTCACTTTACCGACTTCGTATGATCCAGTAGTCACAGCAATTCAAACAATGGCTGATGACAAAATGACTCTTGCATTTGTAAAAACAAGACTACTGGACTATGAGATAAAATTAAAAAACGAAAGAAATGACACAAGTGGAAAAGTTCTCCAAACAGAGGTTCAGCAACAACAATCCAAAAAAACAAAACAACGGAAATAAAAAGAAATTTAACAACCCTTCCCAAAAGTTTAAACAAAAATCTTTCAATAAATTCACACGAGTTTTTAATCCTCAGCAAAATCAAAGAAATAATAATTACAAGAAAAATAATTTCTATAACAACAATAAAAAGTGTGAATTCTGTGGACGACGAAATCACGAGAAAAGGGATTGTTATTACTACAAGAAATCGACACAAAATTCGGAAGACCGTCAACGAACGATCCAAACTGTTCAAATCCAAGATTCAGACAGTAGCTTCGCATTCATGGGCAGAGTTGGAATGCCACCTGATAATGAAAATAATACAACAGATAAGTTGACATTCCTTCTGGACTCAGGAGCAACGGATCACATCATTAATTGAGACGACGTATTTTCAGTCGCAACGGATTTGCCGGAACCAGTAAAAATCTCCATCGCCAAGAAGGACGAGGTCATATGGGCAACCAAAAGGGGATCCATGCACGTAACCACAGATCAAGGAATATCAGGGATTCTTGAGAACGTGTTATACGCATCCGAAGTTCCGTACAACTTACTATCAGTACGGCGAATTCAACAATCTGGTATGAAAGTAATTTTCGATGAGAACGAAAAGACTACTATTAAAAAGGGTGACAAACTCATAGCTAAGGGTAAGTCGCTTCACAATCTACACGCTATTGATTTAATTATACAAAAGGTAATGTGCAATAGTATAAATACAAAAATTGTAACATATAAACTTTGGCACGAGCGCTTGGGACACATGGGCAAATCAAAATTTCTAGAAATAAAAAGGAATAATATGCTTTTTGATAGTAAAGAAATAGAATCTATAAATCCCACAAATGAAATCTGTGAAGCTTGTATTTACGGAAAACAAGCACGTTTAAGTTTTTCAAAACAAAAAGACAGATCACACATCACAAGATCTTTATTTATCATTTATTCAGATGTCTGTGGACCGATCACGCCCACAACAATCGATAACAAAAGATATTTTGTAACGTTCATAGACGAGTTTACCCATTATACTGTTGTTTATTTACTCAGTCAAAAATCCGATATTTTCAAAACATTCCAAGATTATGTTGCTAAAAGTGAAGCACATTTTAATTTAAAATTAGCTCACTTATATTGTGATAATGGGAGAGAATACTTGTCGAACGAATTCAAGTCTTTTTGTACAGAGAGAGGAATTCAATATCACTTAACAGTACCCTATACACCTCAACAAAATTCCGTGGCAGAACGCATGAATAAGTCTTTAACAGAGAAAGCACGTGCTATGATACACGGGGCAGAAGTAAATAAAGAACTTTGGGGAGAAGCAGTTTTAACTGCAGCTTATCTACTCAATTTGACACCCACTAAAGCCCTTTCAGTAGACAAAACTCCTTACGAGTTATGGCACAGTAAAAAGGCAAGAATCGAACATTTAAAAGTTTTTGGTAGTACAGTCTACGTTCACGATAAAAACCGAAAAAGTAAATTCGATAAGCGTTCATTCAAAGGAATACTTGTTGGCTATGAGGTGAACGGCTATAAAGTACTGAATACAGAAACGAATAATTTTATTATTGCTCGCGATGTTATTTTTGATGAAATAAATTTCAAAACATCACGTCCTCTTGTACAGATTGAAGGGATTGAAACAGAAAATTCCAATTTAAAAAGACAACTTGAAAAGATAAATAAAACCGATCATTACGAAAATTCTAGTGTCGATAAAAGACAAAAACTAGAAGGTAAAGGACATGCAGAAACATATAAAAGAAATGAGAGTCAAATCGAGAAATCTGATATTCAAGCAGATAAAGTCGATAAATCATCATTAATAGATGAAACAAACTCTCAAGAAAGCCCGGATGAAAACGAGCTGCGACGAAGTGTACGTATTAGAAGCAAACCTGCTATCTCTTACAACGAAGAATATTATTCTTATATGAGTGCACAGTCGGTTGTTTCTGATGTTCCTAAAACTTATGAAGAAATAAAAGATCGGGATGATAAATTTAAGTGGGAGAAAGCAATAAAAGAAGAAATTGCTTCCCTTGCAAAAAACAATACTTGGGATATAATTACATGTCCATCAAACAAAAATATTGTAAGCTGCAAATGGGTTTTTACAATTAAGAATGATGCACAGGGAAATCCGACCAAATATAAAGCGAGACTTGTGGCCAAGGGTTATAGTCAACAATATCTTTCAGATTATAATGAAACTTTTGCACCCGTAGCACGGATTACAACGTTTCGGTTTCTCTTAGCTTTCGCGAATCAGAACAATCTATTAATTCATCAAATGGATGTAAAAACAGCCTTTTTGAACGGCCTGTTGGAAGAGGAAATTTACATGCAAGTACCTGAAGGAATAAAAGCAAACAAAAATTCCGTATGTAAATTAAATAAAGCAATATATGGTTTGAAACAATCAGCTCGATGCTGGTTTCAACATTTCGACACGGTTATAAAAGAACGCGGCTTTAGAAATTCCTCTGTTGATCATTGTTTGTATATTCTTGAAAGAGGACACGTGAACCGAAACATTTATGTAATTCTATACGTGGACGATATTTTGATTGTGACTTTCGAAGAAAATACAATGACGAATTTCAAACGTTATTTAATGAATCAATTTTCAATGGTTGATATGAAAGAAGTAAACTACTTCCTGGGTATAAATATTGAAAGAAAAAACAATATGATTACGCTAGATCAAAGCGCATACCTTCAAAGAATTCTTAAAAAGTTCAACATGAACGATTGTAATGCAGTTGGTACTCCCTTGCCAGTCAAATTAAATTATACTGCATTAGATTCAGAGATAACTTGTAAAGCACCATGTAAAAATCTAATAGGATGCTTAATGTACGCAATGTTATGTACTCGACCAGATTTGAGCGTATCTCTTAACTTGCTGAGCAGATATCAAAACAAAAATAATCAAGAATTATGGCAATGCTTAAAAAGGGTTCTGAGATATGTTAAAGGAACATTAAATCTCAAATTGACTTATAAAAGAAGTGAATATGAAAATATGCTTGTTGGCTTCGTGGATTCCGATTGGGCAGGCAATGAGCTTGACCGTAAAAGTACATCGGGATTCTTATTTCAATTATATGATCAAAATACGATTTCGTGGAATACTAGAAGACAAAATTCAGTTGCCACATCTTCTACAGAAGCCGAATATATGGCGCTGTATGAAGGGGTGAAAGAAGCCTCTTGGCTAAAATCTCTCATGAAAAGTATTAATATAGAAATCATAACTCCCATAGTTATTCACGAAGACAACAACGGATGTATAGCGATAGCTAATAATCCTACTGATCATAAAAGATCAAAGCATATCGATGTGAAATATCACTTCACCAGAGAAAAGATTGAACAAAAGGTAATAATCTTACAATATATTCCTACAGGTAAACAATTAGCGGATGTATTCACAAAGCCTCTACCAGAAGTGCAGTTTACAAAATTCCGGAAACAACTGGGCCTGGAGGAATGATAACTCGAAACACTAGAACCATACGAAAATATTATTATTCTATTTTATAATAAATAGTCTGATTGGGTTTTTTATAAAAAGGGGTTTTTCCCAATCCTTGCAACAAATGTTGGACTATACAAATTTATAATCCCCAGTTAAAACAAAAGAGCAAAATCCGACATTACTTTTAGTAGATTACTTTTGAGTGGGAGTGTTGGAATATGGCAAAAATAATCTTTTATAATAAGAGAATATAAATAAGAATATTAGTTATATATTATTGAAGAGTATGTGTGTATATATGAAGCGAGAATAAAGAACGCGCTGTGGTCTATCGATAACTATCGAGGCGACGCAGTTTACATTAGTAAAAGAATATATACATAAGAGTATATATAAGAAGTCGTTTTGGGACTGCTTTGTTCTTGAAGCATATGTGACTCTTTTCTCCTGCACTCTCAGTCTTTAGTCTCACTCGGTCCTTCGATGACTCTTGAAAGAATAAGAAGTCGGAATAAAAAGATATTGCTCTAAACTAATAAGACGCTGTATTTTATTCATTAAACCGATCCCATAATCCAATACACGGTTACCCCCTTTTTGAGCACGGATTGACTGGACTAACAAGACGCTTTTCAACCAGAAAAGCCCAAATAGAGCACAAGACACTTTCCATACGAAAAATCTCAGCCTACTGGCCGTTACTATACGTTAGCAGCGTGGCACAGTGACCTTGGCCGCGTAACCATAGCAACGCAGGTAGTAATCGTCCCCTTTTTTTCTATAGTCTACGCACAGCGGCGTCGTATTCTAGACCGTTTAGGCCCTACTTACGTGACGTATACGGAACTAATATAATATTTTGTGTGAATGTAATGAAAAAATATTTCCGTATTTCGGATCTGGTTGCAAATGGAAATTCCATTATTAATCAGTAAACTATGTCATTTGCCCGATTTGCAGAACTTTTGCAATTTTTTCGAGGGTGAAAAAATCCAAAAAGTAGATTTTTGCAAATTGCGTTAAGTTCCGGATCCCGTATGAGGTTGCAAATTTTTAAATGCATCAGAATAGATGTTTTCAAAGTTTGCAACCAAGTTTCAAAACTTTTGTAGTTATTCCGAGACCACCTTGCTCGAAAAAATGACCACGAATCAAAAAAATGATAAATAAACATGTTCCGGTCAACGTAAAAGGTTGCAAATTTATAAAACTGTTCGATATATTTTTCCGATGTATCTTTCAAGTTTGCCAAACTTTTGGAATTTTTTTCGTCAGTTTATTGTAGAAAAACCATAATTTTGATAAAAAAAAAAAAAATGTTCCGTACCCTTCAATTGGTTGCAAACTTGATACATGATATGAAATAATATATTTAATACTACTCCCAGTTTGCAGAACTTTTGAAATTTTTTTCACGAGTATACAGCAAAATATCATTTATTGCATTATTAACAATGTTCCGGACTTCGGAGAAGGTTGCAAAATTTTATAGTTTTTTCTAATATCATTTCCGACATTACATTGAAGTTTGAAAACTTTTGGAATTATTGTGAATTGATGGTCTCTAATGACTGGCCTATCGGTCGCGAGATGAAATGAGTGACAAATGCATGTAATTACAATGAGCTCCGGATTGATCCCTCGTAATATTGTTGTGACCGGATGATGCCGCCCAACGTTCACGCTTGCTCCATCGACACCGAGGCCCAATAATCTTTCTGGTTTTAAATCGTCCGTCTTCAATTGCGTCAGTACTACTTCGGCAATGGCATCTGACGTCCCAGCTTTCATTTCAATTAATCGATAAAATGTTGTGATGATCTTTTTTTTTGACTTGCTGAAATACCGTATCATCGAGCACAGGATCTTCTTGCAATCAATCGCAGTAGATTCGTCGATAATCAATGAGTAATAGTGTTACGTCCTGACCCTCGATTTTTTTCATCTCGGCCAAGAAAAGCGCGGCTTTCCCTTTAACACGTTATTCAAGATAAAATCGGAATTGGCCAGGTTATTGCTCTGTTTTGAGCCTAACCTTGCGGAAAATTGCTCAGGATGGGCGGAGAGTGCATAATTTGGTAACAATGGCAAATTAAAATAAAATCTCACGAACAAAACTCTTTAATTTTCGCGAGATAAAATTAAAGAGATTTTCGCAAAAATAAAATGGTTCACAAAAATAAAATTGTTCGGAAAAATAAAATTGTTCGGTATTGAAATCGGTTGAATAAAATGAAATAAATAAACTTGAGATACTGTGTAAAAAATGATGAAAAGAAAAATAATTGACGCGACAGACAGCGATTCTGCTTAAAAATTTCTCCGATGTTTCTGAACGTCCTGACATACCGCGACTTCAAACTAAGATCTACTCTGGCCTCCGACTGCCAGCGATTCGTTACTTAAAATTTTCTTCCGACTCTGACGAACATACCGCGGGCTCATTACCCGGTCTTATATAGGGTCCTCTAGGATGGCTTAGTTTCGGCGGTGGGGAGGTACGCCCTTAGACGCCTTAAACGCTCCAGGCTCCTCCGCCGCCTCCACCTCGCATCGCCGATGATCCCCTGGAATCTATAGAATCGAAAATTTATACTTATGATTAACACGAATTCATCCTTATAATATAATATTCACTCCTGCATTCCTTTATAATAATTATTCCATTATTACCTAATGATCAGAAAACGAATTTCTCGCACATACGCCGTCTTTTCATGAAGACGCTCACTCTGTCTCTCTCATACGTACATATTTCGTATTTACTTTCTCACTCACTCTATCCCTCGTTTTGGAGGTTCCACACAGCGGAGGAGTAAACCCCTCTTCTTCATTCTGGTCACTCTCTCCTTCTCATCCCTCCATGCTTGCATTTGACTTCTCCTATGGGCCACGCGTTGACCTGTCATAGGCTCTCGATGTCACACACACAAACACACACACATACATACACGTACATTTCCATTCGTCTTTTCTCATTCGTACTCTCGTTCGGTGACAACTTCTCCTCTGTTTCTCTGTATCTTTCTCGCTCTGGATTTCGTTCGATCTTTTCTCTCATTCCATTCATTCCTATTTCTTTTTTTTTTATTATTCACCATGCGGAGGTTTTGATGCAATGGTGTATGACATGCAATTTCTTTTGGATTATAATTAATTCTTTCCAATAATTATACGAAAGGAAATTATTTTAGCGTATCCAAACTACTCAAAATTCTCATAATTATTAACCAGTTATTCGGATTCTACATTTGTTATAACAATTGAAAATTCTATCTATGTACTCCGGATCTTGTGCAATTTTATGATCCCGGCTTTATCATTTCTCCTACTTGTCATTACAGGAAAGATCTATCTCATGCTCACGCAACTATCACACAAACATTTGCTCATCAATCTCGTAATTAATATTTTAGGAAAAAGGATTCGTTCACAATTTTCATTTCCACATAAACCTTTATCCATGCATTACGAAATCTCCTGAAATCTTTGAATTTGGTCATTTTTAATTAAAAGAAAAACGTTAATTAAATAATGCGCTTGCTACGCTTTTGGGGTCTTTGTTGGATTCGATGCCGAATTTTGGTGTTGCCCCTCCTTCATAGGTGAGAGCTTGGATTCGTATGTTGATGGGACATACGCCTTCCGAATCCCAGGACTTGGGACAAAGCGCTGCTTGCTCTCTTTCTTTGGCTATAGACTCGGCGTTCTCTTCGTGCAGCATAAACATTCAGTGCTCATTAAATTGGAGTCCAATAACAGTCCAAGCATAAACAGATATTCTCAAAAGTTTGTTTAATTTTGGTCGTCGATGATTGGGTGCTTCGTCGAAATCTTTCTTCCATCTAGTCTCCTCGACTCGACCACTGCGTTATTTTATCGATCACGTGCAGAGCTCATGTAGACCGCCCATGAGAATTATCCGATGACTTTTTCCAGACGCCGTTCCCAAAAAGTCGTAAAAAGGCTAAAACTTCCCATAATTTCGGAGCAAGAAAAAAGAAAAACAACACAGATTCAAAGAAGAATTCTCTTCTCTTCGACCAATTTCGATTCATGGAAATCCCTACCTAGTTTAAAATAAAATTAAACATTTAAATGCAATAATCTATAATCTAACGCCACCTTTACCATCACCGATGACCTGACCCAGGAACCCATGCTCATTCTTGATTTTACATTTTTACATCCGTTCACTCACGTACTTTCGGGAATTCAGTTCATAAAGTCTTCATTCGGGGATAAGGAAAAAGAGGATCACCGGTCACTTAGCTTTAGATGAGGCATACACGCTCTGTCTCTCCTGCTTTCCTTCTCACACACACCCAAAGAGACCGCCTGTGGTTCTCACGAAGGCAAAGACTTTGCACTCAGCCTGTATTAGTGTCCCATGCACATTGCTTTTCGTTGTGCACAAAGGCCCACTACTTCTGAGTAATCTGATGCCATGGCCCAAGATTTCTTCAGCATCGACGGATGTTTTTCTTCACGCCCGACGATGGACGTTTTGTTATAAAAAGCTGCGATATCGACGCCGCCATGGCGTCACCTCTCGATAATTTATGCTCACTTGAGACCATATTCGTGTCGACGGCTTGATTTGAAGACAGCCCGAACTATCCGAGTTCTCCAGAGAAAAAAAACGTTTCTCTCGTATGACCGGGTCCCTTTCCTCGTATTGAATTTTATTGAGAATTACAAGATATAAGTAATCCCAAATCGATGCAAAAGTCCCGAAAGTCGCGGGACGTAAGAATAGGACTGATCGATGTCTTCTATCAACTCTTCCAAAATACACGGAGATAAAACATTCTTGATAAGAGCCGAGCATTTTGTTTGATGCAGTTTACTATCTCGTAAGACTCGCGATTCTTCATCCAAGCTCTTTATCACGATCGAGAGATGATCGACTGTTTTGATTGAGCAATGTTCAGTGACGTACGTCGCAATTTTCAGTTCAGCTACCTTTCTTTGGTTCCATAAAGTTGATGTAGCAAATGTATCGATCTTCGGTAAAACAACCGTGATTTGCTCATTTTTGGCAGACTGCATATGCTTCTTCGAGACACCGTGGTCTTGTAGAGTTTTTTTTATGAGCGAGTAGGACCACCTTACAATAAGCACAGAACACTTTGGTTGAATCTCCGTCAGGCGACGGTTTTAACCATCCTATATGGTGTAAATGAAATTTTTTTTAGAGGGAACTTGCTTAGAGGGTGTATATACTTTCGACTAACCCACCCTGAATTTGGGCAAAAACTTACCTTTAAAATTGGAATCAAGTTCCCAATTTTTAACATACTTTTGTGCATATGTTTTTTTGTTACATTCGGTTTTGGGCATCTTTTATATATCCGGTGAAACTATGTTTATTTGGGATATTCTGGGAAGTCCCCGCATACACATCAGAGCCAATACAATAAAATATAATATTCGAGAATAACGAGACAATCGTGTAAAAAAAAAAGGTTAGTGTTCAGAAAACTTTGCGAAGTGATTCGTTCTTTTTGACTCGAGAATAACGAGATGATATGTAAACAAGAGAGAGGTTAGTCTGATCAAAGTGACTCGTTCGTTCTGAGTGATTCGTTTTGTGATCGTGCATGTGCATTTTTCGACTGACTAGCATTAAAAAACAACAGAGGGCAGTATAATCGCTGATGGTAAAGAAAAATGTGTGTAATTCTCCACTTATGGCACTTTTCCATAGGACGCGGCACGCGGCGCTGCATGCAACGAGCTGTAACACATTCGTCCGGAAAGCGCGTCAAATTTAAAACACAAAGTTGTTATTTGCAAACGACGTTCGCAAGGGTTGCCTCCTCCAGGGCCGTAGGTCCGTATCGCAAAGGACGGAAGTCCACCTCGCGTATTTGCTCCGATAAACTCGAAAATAATGTTATATGTCGGGAGAAATAAATCAACAATTGTTTTGAAAGGAAAATCACTTTACTGACTATGTATATTTATATTCAATATATTCGGAAACACATGTGTCAATTCTATAATTTACAAACAACTGAATTCAGAATGGATATCGCGATAGTAAGATCACCAAGGCGAGAGTGATCTTTTGTATTCATAAGTTGGCGTTCTCCTCGCAACTCCTCCAAAAAAACTTCAAAACTTTCTTTTTGTAGAAAAGGTCTGCTTGTTCTCGGCCGTCGCATCACCCTTCTCATTTTCAAGAGGGGGAACTTTAGTTTTATCTGAAAATTCTGATTGGCTGAATTAAATAGACTATTGAAATGAGTACATAAGACCCTTTTTGGGGTAAAATATTCAACGATACTGGTGGGGGAATGATGACGCGTACGGGTTTTCCAAACTCGAGACAATACTAAAGACTCACCATTGAGGGAGTCTCGGATTTGGGTCTTGAAAGCATTAAAATATCGTCGTTACTCGAATTTTAAATACGGACCTTTCCGTAATAAATAGATAAAATTTCTCATTCCAATCTTTTACGAGGGCATGTGTTCAAAAGGGACGGTTCAAGAAAAGATTATAAAGAAAAGAAATAAGAAATAAGAACAAGCCATGAAAGACCGAGTCCAGACAAACCTATACTAGTATATGGTTATAAAGCATAAAATGTGTGATTATTGCAACCGTCACAGGCGACGCTCCATTGAAAAAGGAATGAACGTTCGCTATAAAGATGGACAAGACAAAAGCGGAAGATTTCACATTGATTGAGACGCATTATTCTACAGCTATTTTCTCCCTTTTTCAAATATTATAAGTAATATAGTAAAATATTAATTCTATACAAAACGAAATAATATTTGCATTAATGTAAACATAGATTTATCGAGCCATCATTCTCACTGACAATTCTCTTCTCGAATTTTGCTGATGAGGAAATATCGGTTATTTTCCTGGACCTCTCTCAGCTTATATACACTGTCCCGGCATTCACCCTAGCCTTCGGGGAAACCAGGAAAAAACCCGAAGGGGGACAGGATCTATAGTGAAATTCCGAATACCCATAATAACTTTATACTTATTTATCCACGCACACATACATATATACATATATACAAATATACAAATATACAAATATACAAATATACAAAGTCGACATGCTCTTCCGAATCTCTCAGAGTACGATCTCTATTATTTGAAATTCTCGTTATGCATTGTATCTCCCGGGGATCAGGAGATGCTGCCTCATGCGGCGAATTCGCGTACCGAGTTGGAATTTGTCACACCTCCCCCCTTATTAAAAAAGGTGTTTTAATAAAACACCCTTTTTCAAAACTGGCATAGATCTCTCGAAGACGGTATTACTCCCCCGCTGATATACAATGAGAAAGGAGATCATACGAAAAATTCTTCAATTAAGCTTCTGTATAATCGGAGTCTGTTTTACTAATGTTGGCTTCGTATATATCGTGCTGTATTACGATACCCTAACCTCTAAATTCGGTGAGTCCGTACTTGGTCGAGTGTCAAGTGTCGACGAGTCAGTGTCTCCTTGTACGAGTTTATCAAATGACGTTATATGAGGTAATTATTTTAGTCTTTATTATTATTATAGTTGCTATCGTTATTACTCTACTATTTTTACTGTCGTACGCTACATCGAATATTTTATAGGCTCACCTCCTTTTAATTTTCTATCCTTAAGAAGGCGTGTTTGAGCTTGTTCATATGAACGATTTTAGTTTTATTCGTATCTATTTGTAACTCTACATTCAAATCGTTAAAAATCTTGTTTATTATGTATGGTCCAATATAATGATCGTCTAGTTTGTTGGTCCGTGGTTCCTTGAGTAAGTAAACGTGTTGTCCTTCCTCAAAGTCTCGTCTGTTTAATTTCTTATCATAATAACGTTTGCATCGTTCTTTCGCGTTTTCTAATCGTCCATGGGCCATTGATTGTGTTTCAGAGATACGATTCATTAAATCATCTACGAGGCTCACATATGTCAAAGGGATTTTCTCATCGGCAAACTCAGATGGGATTCTTGCTTTCCTACCAAAGATTACTTCGTGAGGGGTGAACCCTGTTGACTCGTGGACTGACGTATTGAAAGAAAACATAGCGAATTGTAACCAAACGTCCCAATTCGATTTCTCGCAGTAATGTCTAAGGTATTCGACAAACGTATGGTGGCTTCGTTCCAGAGCTCCTAATGATTGTGGGTGAAATGCTGTTGATTTTAGTTGTTTTATTTTAAATATTTTGGCAATATTGGTCATGATAGCGCTGAGGAATTGGCTGCCTTGATCTGTCTGAATCGACTCCGGACATCCAAAGATGCTGATAAAATGTTCGGCAAATGCTATGGCGATGGTTACGGCTTCGACATTCATTAGGGGAATTGCGCCTGAGTACTTGGATAAACAGTCCTGCCACGTGAGTATATATTTATTCCCCAAATCAGTTTCAGTCAGTGGCCCTACTATATCCATTTGGATTTTTTCAAAACTCCTAATAGGCGTGTCTGTGATTTTCATGGGCTGTTTTGTTTTTACTCGTACTAACTTTTTCTTCTGGCATGATTCGCAGCTCTGTATATACGTATGGATGTCGTCTTTCATTCCCCTCCAATAAAAGCGTTCCCTTATTCGTTCATAGGTTTTCAATTCTCCCTTATGACCGCCTGTTGTTGAATCGTGACATTCATGAATTATCTTTTGTCTTTCGGTGTCTTGCGGAATTCTAACTTCACCTGTACAAACTGTAATTTCGTAGGATTCCTTACCAAAGTGTGCTACAAACATTTTCTCGATCAATTCCCACGAGAGATTATCAAACCCGTTTCCCGTTTTTGCGACGCTGATCGTTTTAATGTTTAATTTTTCCATTGCCGCCTTTAATGTTTCTATCGTGAGTTCAAGATCTTTTGCGTAAAGTCTGTCGTCAAAGCTCTCTTTTATGAACAAATGAAAGACATGCCATTTCCCCTGCTTCGTTGCTATAATTTCTCCTAACTCTGGCTTTTGGTTTTTTAGATCAGATAAACGAAACATTCGGGCCTCCATCAGATCGCGACCTATCCCAGTGGTCAGTATACAGTCAGTCGACATGAAGTTAATGATGTTATCTTCTCGGATCCACAGTTTATCAGTGCTATTTCGGATGACTGGACTTATTACAGGGCAGACGCCTCCTCTCAAGATTTTATCTTCAGGATTCAGGGATCTTTTCTTCGCGCAGGTTATTTCATGCTTTTCTTTTATCTCTTTCCCTTCTCGCTCTCTCTTATTTCCTTTCTTATTTTCCACTCGTACTGCACTCTCATAGTGCCAAGTCTCACTACTCTCAATCGCCGCGCTCGATTTCGTGCCCGCGAAGGGCCGAGCCTCATCTCTCTCACTCGCTGCGCTCGATTTCGTGCCCACGAAAGGCCGAGCCTCATCTCTCTCACTCGCTGCGCTCGATTTCGTGCCCACGAAAGGCCGAGCCTCATCTCTCTCACTCGCTGCGCTCGATTTCATGCCCACGAAAGGCCGAGCCCCACTTCTCTCATTCGCTGCGCTCGATTTCGTGCCCACGAAAGGCCGAGCCCCACCTCTCTCATTCGCTGCGCTCGATTTCGTGCCCACGAAAGGTCGAGCCCCACCTCTTTCACTAGGATATGAATAGATCAGGGATCTATTCAAGAAAACAGCTTCAATGGGAAATTCGCTGTACAGGAAAGTTTCGTAAGGATCAGAAACTGCGGCAGATGAGTGATCACCGGAGATCAATATCTGACGATCAGCTTTTTCAGGAGGGTTAGGGTCGGGATTCTCATCACTTTTTACCGGGTTTCGTGAGAGGGCGTCTGCGTTCAGGTTTATCTTTCCGGGTTTATACTGGATCTCATAGTCAAAATCTTGTAATTTTATACGCCATCGAACCAATCGAGATACAGGATCCTTTACATTATGAAGCCAAACTAGGGGTCGGTGGTCAGTTATTAACGTGAATTTACGTCCGTACAAGTATGGTCGAAAATGTCTCGTAGCAAAAACTATTGCTAACAGTTCCTTCTCTATCGTTGAATAATTTATTTCAGCTCCATTCAATGTCCGTGATGCATACGCCACTGGGAGGTCCCGACCTATTGGTCCCTGACTAAGAACGGCTCCAAGCGCATACCCGGAGGCATCGGTCGTTAAAATAAAAGTCTGTGAAAAGTCGGGATACTGAAGCAATGGTGCCGTGCACAGAATTTCTTTTAATTCACCGAATGCTTGTTGTTGTGGCTCCGTCCACTGAAAGGGTGTTCCGTCTTTGAGTAAAATAGTCAAAGCCTTCGATTTTTTCGCAAAGTCCGGTATAAAACGTCGGTAATAACCGGCTAAACCCAGAAATTGTTTTATATTTTTTCGATTCCTAGGTTGTGGGAAATCACGGACAGCCTCGATTTTCTTTGGATCAGGCCTCACTCCCTCGCTCGAGATAATGTGACCCAGATAACCTAGCTCTTTACAAAGGAATTTGCATTTATCGGGCTGGAGGACAAGGCCAGCGGTCTTTAATCTCCCTAACAATTTTTTCAATTTTTCGGAGTGAACCTTTAAACTACGGGCGTAAATGACGATGTCGTCCATATAAACGAACATCTCCACCCCCTGCAACCCCGAGAGGACACGGTCCATGGTTCTTTGAAAGGTGGCAGGTGCGTTTTTTAATCCGAAGGGCATTCTATTGAACTCGTAGTGCCCGAACGGTGTTGAGAATGCGGTCTTGTGTCGGTCGACGGGGTCGACTTCGATCTGATGGAACCCAGAGGCGAGATCTAGTACTGAAAAGTACTGTGCTCCCCCCAATTGGTCCAAAATATCAGTGATATTTGGCAGAGGATACGCGTCTCCAACCGTTTTCTCATTGAGCGCACGGTAGTCTATTACCATACGCCAACGCTTATTCCCCTTCGAGTCTTCCTTTTTAGGGACAACCCAAACTGGTGAATTGTATGGAGAAATCGAGGGCGTTATGCTCCCATTTTCCAACAAATCGGCAGTCTGTTTTTGTATCTCTTCTTTATGTATGGCCGGTAATCTATGTTGTTTCTCGTTTACAGGTCTATCGTCAGTCGTTGTTATTTTATGCTTCGTAACGTTGGTGCTACCTAACTTATCCCCAGGTAAGAGAAATTGATATAATCCCTGTGTTAAATCCTGCAACAAGCTATCCATCTCCTCGATATTTAAGTGTTTTAAGTCTAAATTTTCTATCAGGGTTCCTATTCTCTTGGTTTTTTCGTTTTTTTGATTTTCTGTCTTGTCAAATTTTCTAGCAGTGCGCGCGCTAGGACCTATAATCGAGAACTCTTCTAATTCTACAGGTGGTATTGTCAGCTCTATTTCCCGAGTGGTAGAATTTACACAAAATGCTCTGGCAAATCCGTCTATTTGAGTGACCAGGGATTCTCCCAAAAATACTCCCGGACCAGCATTAATTCGTCGTAAATATCCCTCTTTAACGTCGGTATTTCTCACGGGTAAATTTATCAGGTGTCGAGTTCGGGCGTGTAAACGTATTACCTTTCCCCTTTGGAGAGGAATTATTCCAATGTCTGTAATCATTTTACTTTCTTTCAGGTCTAGTATGACATTCTGATCTGTTAAGAAAGGCATGCCTAGGAGACCATCCTGAATAATCGGTAATGTATTCGGTACTACATGGAATAAAATTTCTGATTTTCGTAAAAAGATTTTAACTTCCCCCAGTGTCTTTATACTCCCTGATCCTATTCCAAACAGATGGCACGTGTTTTTCTGTAATATGGAAGTTTTCGATTTTACCATTTTTTCTTTAATCAAATTTAATTCCGCGCCTGTATCAATTAAAAATTCTGCAGTTTGACCTTCAAACGCATCGGCATCTAGTGTTGCCACGGGAGAATTTTTTTTACTCGACGGATTTACCAGGAACACTTGAGCTTTTATGGGCGCTTCTAGGTTCTCAGGCTCAACGTTGCGCCCGCAAGTCGAGCGCCTTATCCGTTTAAAGGCTTGCTCGAATTGTTTCCAGTTATTGTATTTCCGCTGGGGCGATTCCAACAGTTTTCAGCGAGATGCCCTGACTTTTTGCAATTATTACAAACAATCGCGTCGGCTGGGTTCGGACAATCACGCGCCATATGTCCAGCGATGCCACATTTGTAACAAATCAATTTTATGTCATTTGCTGTTTTGCAATCTCGAGAGTAGTGTCCTTTATTGTGGCAACGGTAGCACGTGATCTCGTTCCCCGCGCCCTTCATGCAGTCACGTGCGTAATGCCCAACTTTACCGCACGCGTGACAGCTACCCGGGCTACCGCTTTGGTCTTGTCTTTCGGTCCTGTTAGGCGGTCTACTACCATCGCTCCTCCCTCTGTTTACTCCCCATATATTCCCCTGACCTACATTAATATTCCTTCCCCTTGACACACGGCCGTCATTACTCCACCCGCCCCTTTGACCTATTTTGAACGGGAGTATGCGCGACATACCCCTTCCACGATATGGCACAGTGCGTTGCCCGTATGAAAAATTTCTCGATTTCTCTACGCCCCTAAAATTCTCTTGCACGGACGGTTCGGCGCTATCACTCGCTCTAGATAACGTTTTCTGATGTGCGACTTCCCACTCTGCGGTTTTACTAATACGTATTGCATCTTGGATTGTTTTCGGCGTACCAAGCCTCACGCGCATCTCGAGATCGGAATGTAACCCCCGCATAAAATTTCTCAAAGCTGATTCCCGTGCCGATTCTAGCAAACCGTACGCAATCTCGGGGGGTTTCTCCTCCTGAATCGCGTTCATCAGCTCGTTTAAAATTTTACATGTTCGCACACCGTAAGCCTCCACCGTTTCGCCGGTCTTCTGCGCGACCGTTGACAACATTGTGGTGAGACTCTCGGCGGTCTCGGTAGAAGAGAAGGATAGTTTTAAGTTATGCAGTAAGTCTTCTATAGTGAGGATGTTTTGGTCCAGCAGCCCCGCGTCTGCCTGACCACACAACCGCGAGCGAATCATTTTCAAAAGTAAGGGTCTTTCTGAAGGGTGAATCGATTCGTGAGCAAATAAACAATCGCGAATAAATTTATTTACCGGAATATTCTCGCCGTCATAGGACCTCGGGAGGAACTCTAACGCGGCTTTAAAATTGATGTAACGCGTTTGAAAGGGGTCGGATTCACTCGAGGGGGTGCTGGGCACGCCGGTCGGGGCGCTAGAAATTTGACGGGGCAACTGCACGCCTAAAGGGCCCCGAGTCATTAATGGAGAGTAACTGTCGCCTCGCGGCAAATGGACGTACCCGAAACTATAATCTCGCGGGTCACTATCGCTCCCCTCTTTTGGGCGTTCGATGCTATCCCGAGACGGAAGTATGACATCTTCGACCACCCATTTACCCTGCTCCATTTTAATAACTAATCAGGCTAAAATTCAAAACTCGAAACACTCTGAGAGACCAGATAACAAAATTTGCATGTCGACTTACCAAACGATGTTCTGGGTGGGTATTTCTTGTTTCGAGGGGTTTCTCCGGTTCTCCAACGTCTCGGACACCGCTGTCGTGAGGTCGTCCTCGAAGTTCCGGCCTGATGCTACTGCTTTCCCACCACACAGTCAGTCTCGTAATGTGTACGCCTTACAATCTCGCGTACCTTCGACGATAAGTCTTCTCGTGATAACCCTTTCTCCTCTTGTCCACTTTCACCGAACTACTCAATCCGCCCAGTACTCATGAGCAAAAGGAAAAAGTTCGTAATAATCACACCGAAAACGCAACCGAATGCAATCTACTTGGCAAAATTGTCTCAAATAAATTCGCAAAATTTTCCGTCGTTCAATTTTTCCGCACCAAAGTTCTATCTTCACGCAACAACACAGTTCTCGGTTCGGAATCGGAGTCCCTACGCGAGTCGATAATCTTATATCAGATTGCATAAAAATTTATTTCCGCACAAAATTTTATAAAGTTCGCTCTTGCGACTTGTTTTCACTATTAACCATCAGTCCGAAAGTAATTACTATTAAAATGTCATTTCCAAAATCGTTTTTTTTTTTTTTTTTTTTTTTTTTTTTTTTTTTTTTTTTTTTTTTTTATGTAAAGAACACTTTTGGCAACCCGTTACACTGTACACGCACTTTTTCGCATCTGTTCATATTCATTTGTACTGTATTCTATTTGAGTAATCCCACCGCTGTCACCAAAAATTATTTCTGTAACACATTCGTCCGGAAAGCGCGTCAAATTTAAAACACAAAGTTGTTATTTGCAAACGACGTTCGCAAGGGTTGCCTCCTCCAGGGCCGTAGGTCCGTATCGCAAAGGACGGAAGTCCACCTCGCGTATTTGCTCCGATAAACTCGAAAATAATGTTATATGTCGGGAGAAATAAATCAACAATTGTTTTGAAAGGAAAATCACTTTACTGACTATGTATATTTATATTCAATATAATCGGAAACACATGTGTCAATTCTATAATTTACAAACAACTGAATTCAGAATGGATATCGCGATAGTAAGATCACCAAGGCGAGAGTGATCTTTTGTATTCATAAGTTGGCGTTCTCCTCGCAACTCCTCCAAAAAAACTTCAAAACTTTCTTTTTGTAGAAAAGGTCTGCTTGTTCTCGGCCGTCGCATCACCCTTCTCATTTTCAAGAGGGGGAACTTTAGTTTTATCTGAAAATTCTGATTGGCTGAATTAAATAGACTATTGAAATGAGTACATAAGACCCTTTTTGGGGTAAAATATTCAACGATACTGGTGGGGGAATGATGACGCGTACGGGTTTTCCAAACTCGAGACAATACTAAAGACTCACCATTGAGGGAGTCTCGGATTTGGGTCTTGAAAGCATTAAAATATCGTCGTTACTCGAATTTTAAATACGGACCTTTCCGTAATAAATAGATAAAATTTCTCATTCCAATCTTTTACGAGGGCATGTGCTCAAAAGGGACGGTTCAAGAAAAGATTATAAAGAAAAGAAATAAGAAATAAGAACAAGCCATGAAAGACCGAGTCCAGACAAACCTATACTAGTATATGGTTATAAAGCATAAAATGTGTGATTATTGCAACCGTCACAGGCGACGCTCCATTGAAAAAGGAATGAACGTTCGCTATAAAGATGGACAAGACAAAAGCGGAAGATTTCACATTGATTGAGACGCATTATTCTACAGCTATTTTCTCCCTTTTTCAAATATTATAAGTAATATAGTAAAATATTAATTCTATACAAAACGAAATAATATTTGCATTAATGTAAACATAGATTTATCGAGCCATCATTCTCACTGACAATTCTCTTCTCGAATTTTGCTGATGAGGAAATATCGGTTATTTTCCTGGACCTCTCTCAGCTTATATACACTGTCCCGGCATTCACCCTAGCCTTCGGGGAAACCAGGAAAAAACCCGAAGGGGGACAGGATCTATAGTGAAATTCCGAATACCCATAATAACTTTATACTTATTTATCCACGCACACATACATATATACATATATACAAATATACAAATATACAAATATACAAATATACAAAGTCGACATGCTCTTCCGAATCTCTCAGAGTACGATCTCTATTATTTGAAATTCTCGTTATGCATTGTATCTCCCGGGGATCAGGAGATGCTGCCTCATGCGGCGAATTCGCGTACCGAGTTGGAATTTGTCACAGAGCCAATCACAGGCTGCCTTCATCTGCCGCGTCGAAAGGCGGCCTGTAATTGGCTGGTTACGTGCTGCTTATAGTCTAAGAGCCAGCGACACTACACCAATAGTGATAAAACTTATCAGCTTGATACATATCACTCGTTTTCTCATTAATTGTAGAACACGGAATGGCGCTGCTGCCTTGCATAGACCGAACGACGCGTGAAACAACAATTTTTTTAATAATTTTTTTTTCGTGTTATCAAGTATCATAAAACTTTTCGATTTTGTTTGTTTACTGATATAGGGGAGTGATAGGGCTATAAGAAAAGTCGGTGCTGCCAGCTCCCTGCACAACCCTTACCTGTGGCAGCAGGAAGAGAAATACCCCTAAATTTCGATTATCGAGTATCATCGAACTTTTCAAAAAATCGAACGGCGTCTTGAAGATGATGAAATTCTGAGTTAGAAAAACCACTGCTGCCTTTTGTCAACACTACCCTATATGGTGGCAGCAGCAGTTGAAAGTCGCGCTTCGCGCGACCAAATTGCGCCGTTTCATTCGGTTTCAACAGCATAGACCCGGTTCTTTTCGATTTTACCTAATGAAATACGCGTACCACTATAATTTACAATTATCTTTACGTGTCGTTGATTGTTTAAACAAATGAAACTGCATATTTCGTGTGACTTTTTCCATTATTCCGTCGTTTTCCTTGTTTTTTTGAAATCTCCCATGTCTTTCGTTACAATTGAGAATAAATACGACGAGATGAAACCGAGAAGATGGTACAATAAATAAGACGAGTTTATACCCAGAAACTACCTAGACACGCGCAGGTATAAACTTGGCCCTATAGTCCAGGATAGTTAGACTTTAAAATGACAAAATTGATGGACAAGCCAAATTTTTTAGGACAAGTAGAGGGTCAGTAGAGATGCCTAAATCCGCCGGAATCCAACAAAATTTCCTTGTGCGTTTTCCGCCATCTTGAAAAACAGGTAATCGTCGATATCTCGGCTTCTACTGGTTGGGTTTCCGTTCTCTTTTAGTTTTGTAGGGAAAAATATTGTCTACATCTTTTGTTGGAAGAATTTTTTGATATCTTTGAAGGAAAAAAGTGACGACGAAAAAAATGCCACTAATTCATGGTTACGAATGTTTATTTTCGATTATATTGCTCCTTTTTAATTTTATCAAAAATTTGTTAATATAAAACTTGTAGAGGACTCAATTTTCAACAATTTTTGTATAAATGATTTTGCGATAACTCAAATATTACCTGAGATAGAAAGCGTCAAACTTGTCTTTGTTCATTATAACTGTAAAGAATCCTATGACCGTTAAGATTTCCGCATCTGCACTTTTAAACGTTTGGCCAGCCAGAACTACGAAAATACAATTCGGGGACTAAAATGTCCAACAAGGTTTTTCTGTATCTTTTTATTCTCTAAACGCGGATTTTTTCAAAAAATTTTTTTTTCAAATTTTCAAATTTGAAAAAATTTGAAGAAAATTTGGAAAAAAAAAAATTTTCCGAAAAAATCCGCGTTTAGAGAATTGGAAAAGAAACAGAAGTCACTCTCAAAACATTTTTACCCGAGTCATAGTGTAGGACTTACGACGAGCCAAATATTGATACAAAAAAAAAAAATTTTTAATTTGAAAAAAATTTTTTTTGAAAAAATTCTCTTATAGAGAATTTGAAAAGAAAAAGAAGTCTTCCTTAAAACATTTTTACCCGAGTCATAGTTTAGGACTTACAGCGAGCCAAAGTATTGACACAAAAAAAAATTTCAAATTCGGAAAAAAAATTTTTTGAAAAAACCCGCGGTTAGAGAATTGGAAAAGAAACAGAAGTCTTTCTTAAACCATTTTTACCCGATTCATAGTTTAGGACTTACGGCGAGCCAAAGTAATGATACAAAAAAAAATTTTCAAATTAAAAAAAAAAAATTTTTAAATAAAAATCGGCATTTAGAGAAATGGGAAAGAAACAGAAGTCTCTCTCAAAACATTTTTACCCGAGTCATAGTTTAGGACTTACAGCGAGCCAAAGTATTGACACCAAAAAAAAATATTTAATTCGGAAAAAAAATTTTTTCACAAAATCCGCGTTTAGAGAATAAAAAGATACAGGAAAACCTTGTTGGACATTTTAGTCCCCGAATTGTATTTTCGTAGTTCTGGCTGGCCAAACGTTTAAAAGTGCAGATGCAGAAATCTTAACGGTCATAGGATTCTTTACAGTTATAATAAACAAAGACAAGTTTGACGCTTTTTATCTCAGGTAATATTTAAGTTATCACAAAATTATTTATACAAAAATTGTTGAAAATTGAGTCCTCTACAAGTTTCACATAAACAAATTTTCGACAAAATCAAAAAGGAGCAATATAATCGACAACAAACATTCGTAAGCATGAATTAGTGGCATTTTTTTCGTCGTCACTTTTTTTCCTTCAAAGATATCAAAAATTCTTCCAACAAAAGATGTAGACAATATTTTTCCCTACAAAACTAAAAGAGAACGGAAATCCAACCAGTAGAAGCCGAGATATCGACGATTACCTGTTTTTCAAGATGGCGGAAAACGCACAAGGAAATTTTGTTGGATTCCGGCGGATTTAGGCATCTCTACTGACCCTCTACTTGTCCTAAAAAATTTGGCTTGTCCATCCATTTTGTCATTTTAAAGTCTAACTATCCTGGACTATAGGGCCAAGTTTATACCTGCGCGTGTCTAGGTAGTTTCTGGGTATAAACTCGTCTTATTCATTCTACCATCTTCTCGGTTTTATCTCGTCGTATTTATTCTCAATTGTAACGAAAGACATGGGAGATTTCAAAAAAACAAGGAAAACGACGGAATAATGGAAAAAATCACATGAAATATGCAGTTTCATTTGTTTAAACAATCAACGACACGTAAAGATAATTGTAAATTATAGTGGTACGCGTATTTCATTAGGTAAAATCGAAAAGAACCGGGTCTATGCTGTTGAAACGGAATGAAACGGCGCAATTTAGTCGCGCGAAGCGCGACTTTCAACTGCTGCTGCCACCATATAGGGTAGTGTTGACAAAACACAGCAGTGGTTTTTCTAACTCAGAATTTCATCATCTTCAAGACGCCGTTAGATTTTTTGAAAAGTTCGATGATACTCGATAATCGAAATTTAGGGGTATTTCTCTTCCTGCTGCCACAGGTAAGGGTTGTGCAGGGAGCTGGCAGCACCGACTTTTCTTATAGCCCTATCACTCCCCTACATCAGTAAACAAACGAAATCGAAAAGTTTTATGATACTTGATAACGCGAAAAAAAAGATATTTAAAAAATTGTTGTTTCACGCGTCGTTCGGTCTATGCAAGGCAGCAGCACCATTCCGTGTTCTACAATTAATGAGGAAACGAGCGATATGTATCAAGCTGATAAGTTTTATCACTATTGGTCCAGTGTCGCTGGCTCTTCAACTATCAGTAAATTGGTTCGAGCTGATTTGCGTCTGTCGCGGGCTTCCACAGTAGTGTAACACGGAGAGTTCTAACCTAAGATCCCTACCCCGACATTTACCGACATTTCTTAGCTCAGACATGAACCACTTAGCCGAGACACGAACCCGGGGGGGGGGGGGGGCTATCTCGAAGAGCCGGAATGCACTTAGACAATCTTGAGGGGGGGGGGGGGGGGGATATCTCTAACAACTGGAGTGCACCTAATATTTTGCGGGTCAAGAGAGGGGGGGGGGGGCGGCTTCTTTTAAGGGTGGCATTGGAATGCCACTATCTCTAACAGGTAAATAGCAGACTGGAGCGTTAGATTTTTCAACCGCCCACGACGCTACCCCCGCAGGGCTACCCTTGTAAATTTAAGAGAGGGGATATGCTGGTCGTGACAGGTTAATCTCAGTGTATCATTTTTGCCGTACCTTTTAAAATAGCATTGGAATGTTGTCATTCTATTGTTACGTCCTGACCCTCGATTTTTCTCATCTCGGCCAAGAAAAGCGCGGCTTTCCCTTTAACACGTTATTCGAGATAAAATCGGAATTGGCCAGGTTACTGCCCTGTTTTGAGCCTAACCTTGCGGAAAATTGCTCAGGATGGGCGGAGAGTGCATAATTTGGTAACAATGGCAAATTAAAATAAAATCTCACGAACAAAACTCTTTAATTTTCGCGAGATACATCGGAAAAGACTAATAAATTGTAATTCGGCAAAATCGGACAAATAAACTTGTAATATAAAGGGACAAAAATTGTATGATCACATTAAATAAATTCTGATAAAAACGGGACTAAACTTTCACTGACGCGGGAGAAAATTAACTACAGGGCCATCCTCAAGATGAGCCTCCTGGGGTTTATCCGCGCAAACTACAAGGACAAACGAAATTATCGCGAGTATTAAAATGACCGCTACTACAACGATAGCTATCTTTAATTGGAAAAGGTCCATGGTCGATTGACAACCCTCACAAAAACAAAAATCAACACAGAATTTACTCAACCACGACTCGATTAAATTTTAATTACTCAAAGAAATTCAAAAATCTCCAAAAATGAATTTAACCACGGATGATGCATAAAATTTATATTAGAAATGAATATCAAGTGATAAACACAAAAAAAAACACTATTGATCCATTATTTTCCGGAACAAAACGTGAATGACTCAAATGAATTTAACTCGCAGATATTTCACTGAATTTACAAACATGAGCACTTCCTAGGAGAAAATAAATTCACACGAAAAATAATCCTACAATCGATTGAAACACGAACAGGTTTTTTGGAGCGATTTACTCAGAACATTGAAATAATCTAATTGCTCAAAACCAAAAATAAAATAATTTTAAAGGACGCAAAATAAACTGGACAAAGAATTAAATTGAAACATGAGGAAAATAAAATTGGCAAAATAATTATGGTCAGACACTTTTCACAAAACTGAAGTTAAATTGACATAACTCTTCACAAAACTGAATTTAACACAAAAATCTGAATCTCCATAAAACTGAATTTAACACCAAAACTCTGAATCTCCATAAAACTGAATTTAACACCAAAAATCTGAATCTCCATAAAACTGAATTTAACACAAAAATCGGAATCTAATACAAAACGGATAACGCAAAAAGGGAAAACAACAACGAAAATATTTCATAGACCTTCAATGGTGAGTAACCCGGTAGTTTCGGTTACGGGACTCGAGCCGTCATGGGGTGTCGACCGGGGTCGGAGACACCGCGCAACACGAACGAAAATATACTGACACATGCGAGAAAACATTTTGAGATACTTACTACTTCGATGATTATGAGAACAAAGCGAGGTGTAAGGCCGGCAAAAATTGAATGATGACGACGATGAAAACGATTTACGAGGTTGAACGTAATGGTGAATTTGTGGCAGGGCAAACAGTGTCCAACAAAACAAAATGTTCACACGAGAAAAAAAATATATTTTGCTCTTTAAAACACAAGGTCCAGCGAAAGGAAAATGAAATGTCTGTTCACAACAAAATAGGAATAAAAATATTGTCCGCAAAAATAAAATGGTTCACAAAAATAAAATTGTTCGCAAAAATAAAATGGTTCACAAAAATAAAATTGTTCGCAAAAATAAAATTGTTCGGTATTGAAATTGGTTGAATAAAATAAAATAAAATAAACTTGATATACTGTGTCAAAAATGATGAAAAGTATATAAAGAAAAATAATTGACGCGACGAACAGCGATTCTGCTTAAAAATTTCTCCGGACTTCTGAACGTTCTGACATACTGCGACTTCAAACTAAGATCTACTCTGGCCTCCGACTGCCAGCGATTCGTTACTTAAAATTTTCTTCCGACTCTGACGAACAATCCGCCTACTTAAGATTTCTCCCGATTCTAACGAACATTCCGCCTACTTAAGACTTCTCCCGATTCTAACGAATAACCCGCGGGCTCATTACCCGGTCTTATATAGGGTCCTCTAGGATGGCTTAGTTTCGGCGGGGGGGTACGCCCTTAGACGCCTTAGACGCTCCAGGCTCCTCCGCCGCCTCCACCTCGCAACCCCGATGATCCCCTGGAATCTATATAATCGAAAATTTATACTTATGATTAACACGAATTCATCCTTATAATATAATGTTCATTCCTGCATTCCTTTATAATAATTATTTCATTATTACCTAATAATTAGAAAACGAATTTTCTCATACATACGCCGTCTTTTCATGAAGACGCTCATTCTGTCTCTCTCATACTTACATATTTCGTATTTACTTTCTCACTCACTCTATCCCTCGTTTTGGAGGTTCCACACAGCGGAGGAGTAAACCCCTCTTCTTCATTCTGGTCACTCTCTCCTTCTCATCCCTCCATGCTTGCATTTGACTTCTCCTACGGGCCACGCGTTGACCCGTCATAGGCTCTCGATGTCACACACACATACATACACATCCATTCGTCTTTTCCCATTCGTACTCTCGTTCGGTGACAACTTCTCCTCTGTTTCTCTGTATCTTTCTCGCTCTGGATTTCGTTCGATCTTTCCTCTCATTCTATTCATTCCTATTTCTTTATAATTATTTACCATGCGGAGGTTCGGATGCAATGGTGTATGTCATGCTATTTCTTTTTGATTATAATTAATTCTTTCCAATAATTATACGAAAGGAAATTATTTTAGCGTATCCAAACTACTCAAAATTCTCATAATTATTAACCAGTTATTCAGATTCTACATTTGTTATAACAATTGAAAATTCTATCTATATACTTCGGATCTGGCGTAATTTTATGATTCCGGCTTTATCATTTCTCTTACTTGTCATTACAGGAAAGATCTATCTTTATGGTCACGCAACTATCACACATACATTCATTCATCAAACTCGTAATTATTATAGGAAAAGGATTCGTTCACAATTTTCATTTCCACATAAACCTTTACCCATCCATTACGAAATCTCCTGAAATCTTTGAATTTGGTCGTTGTTAATTAAAAAGGAAAACGTTAATTAAATAATGCGCTTGCTACGCTTTTGAAGTCTTTGTTGGATTCGATGCCGAATTTTGGTGTCGCCCCTCTTTCATAGGCGAGAGCTTGGATTCGTATGTCGATGGGACATACGCCTTCTGAATCCCAGGACTTGGGACAAAGCGCTGCTTGCTCTCTTTCTTTGGCTATAGGCTCGGCGTCCTCTTCGTGCAGCATAAACATTCAGTGCTCATTAAATTGGAGTCCAATAACAGTCCAAGCATAAACAGATATTCTCAAAAGTTTGTTTAATTTTGGTCGTCGATGATTGGGTGCTTCGTTGAAATCTTTCTTCCATCGAGTCTCCTTGACTCGACCACTGCGTTAATTTATCGCTCACGTGCAGAGCTCATGTAGACCGCCCATGAGAATTATCCGATGACTTTTTCCAGACGCCGTTCCCAAAAAGTCGTAACAAGGCTAAAACCTCCCATAATTTCGGAGCAAGAAAAAAAGAAAAACAACAAAGATTCAAAGAAGAATTCTCTTCTCTTCGACCAATTTCGATTCATGGAAATCCCGACCTAGTTTAAAATAAAATTGAACATTTAAATGCAATTATCTATAATCTGACGCCACCTTTACCATCACCGATGACCTGACCCAGGTATCCATGCTCATTCTTGATTTTACATTTTTACATCCGTTCACTCACGTACTGTCGGGAATTTAGTTCATAAAGTCTTCATTCGGGGATAAGGAAAAAGAGGATCACCGGTCACTTAGCTTTAGATGAGGCATACACGCTCTGTCTCTCCTGCTTTCCTTCTCACACACACCCAAAGAAACCGCCTGTGGTTCTCACGAAGGCAAAGACTTTGCACTCAGCCTGTATTAGTGTCCCATGCACATTGCTTTTCGTTGTGCACAAAGGCCCACCACTTCTGAGTAATCTGATGCCATGGCCAAAGATTTCTTCAGCATCGACGGATGTTTTTCTTCACGCCCGACGATGGACGTTTTGTTATAAAGAGCTGCGATATCGACGCCGCCATGGCGTCACCTCTCGATAATTTATGCTCACTTGAGACCATATTTGTGTCGACGGCTTGATTTGAAGACAGCCCGAACTATCCGAGTTCTCCAGAGAAAAAAAACGTTTCTCTCGTATGACCGGGTCCCTTTCCTCGTATTAAATTTTATTGAGAATTACAAGATATAAGTAATCTCAAATCGATTCAAAAGTCCCGAAAGTCGCGGGACGTAACACTATCAACACAGTGCACATTACGTAATCTTTACAATAGCATTGCAATGCTACTTAACTGGCGCGTCTGTCTGTCGCATCCTCATTTCCTGTCATAAATCACTGCTGGCCACGTAGCACGTGATCGTCAGCGATTTAGATTAAGCATTAAAAAATGAGGTAAACTGATTGAATCTGTATTTATGAACAAAAAATTTGACGGGGAATGCAATACTAATTAAATATGCGTCATCGACGTGTTTCAACCTGTTTCGAACCCTCGAGCCTTCGAGAGCGGATGACGCTATATTGCATGTCTGAACACGCTTGAGCCTGCACAGTGGTGGATATACGTCCAAAGTGCCGACTATGACGCAAGATATTTTGACAAACCGTCGAAAATGAGGCTGTAATGTTCATGGAATGCCGCTATGACGTGCTCAGTCGCTTTCTTGCTATCAGCATGGATGGATATCCTGACGGCGTTCTCGGGGCCAAATATCCGTCGGAATTATCAAGTAATGATCTTAAGAATATAACGAAGCCTATGCTTTTAAAATATTTTAGTCGATCAATTCACATACTTTATGATCGTTTACCCGAAAATGTTCGTGCCGACAGTGAAATTATGTCATTTATGCCTTGTATGGAACATTGGAATGCGCCCCACATCATGACTCATATCGACGGCCCTGCAGCCTCTGTCCGGAATTGTGAAATGTGTCACTCCAAAGTGGGGGTGGAGAAAAATGTGAAAAATCCTATTGGGTCCTAGTTTTGAGGCTTGGTGGGGGTTGAGAATTCGGAAGGCCTATATAAGCTCAAGATGCACGCCTGAACTGCAGCAGTTTACATGAAAGTCAAGCGACGTGAGCTGAAAGAACGATTGCTCCTGCGTTTGAAAAATATTGAAGAAGTGAAAAATCTTATACGTTGGAAGGAGGATCTGGGATTCATCACAAACAGATTAAAAAATACATTAATAAGTAGAAATGGATTTTGCAAGTTAAAACAAGGTGGGAATCATGGCGAAATTTTTGCCAAAAAAAAAAATTGGTGGAACTCTCCGTTCAGGCAGATTATCCGATCTCCGACCTGAGAATAGTCGAAACGAAATTCGGGAGGAGAATCGTGGCGGATATTACCAACGATTTCTCCGTATTCCTTTCTGCAAGATTCGTGAAAGCGTTCGACGAGAACAAAGACATTTTCAAAGAGATGATTGACGGTGCGCATACAAATCAACTCTACATGAACTACTTCGGTGGGAAATATAACAGCGTAGAATTCAAACGTACCTGATGCCATCAAACCATCAATCCATCGCGCCTACTATGGGGTCGTGACTCTACGCGAACGATGGTGGCAATGAAAAAAGTGTTTGAATCCATAAGTGCACATTATTGAATAAGAAAAAAAAAAAATTATAGATGACTTGTGGTGGGAAATGTATAAGTGGGATTGAAACCAAACATGTAAAATAATTTCCTATGGTTTATTTCATTAAAAAACACACGTATATTTTTCGATAACATATTTTTATTTATTTCAAAAATCCTGCGTTTACACAATGCCTGTATACCAAATCCTTGAATATTTTACGTTTGCGTTGGCACAATTATATATTGAGTCATGGGGATGATGAGAACATCCTCTGTTGTTTGATATTTATATTAATTTCTGCAATGATGGAGAATCGAGAGTTTCAATATCGACAATATGTGCCGACGAATCCGTGAATTGCGCTAACCACATCATCTTTTCCAATCCCTTCACGTAGATGGTTCGGGCTTGTTTCAAGATAGCTCAAATCATTGTTCCGGCAGCTTCGTACGGTGCGTCGCTTTGAATTTCATCGTATTCCATGGAAATTTCGTTCTAGCCATGAATTCATCGTTTTGTACTTCGCTGGTAGAGAATTCCATGGCGTTGGAGGTTTGAAGAAAAATTTCAGGGGTTCGGTGTTGTCAGAGATTTCTACGAGTGCTATTTCTTTGAGCACAAATTCGTTTATAGGTCTCCTGAAGCCTTGAATATCGACGATAAAGTCCATGGTGCTGACTGAAGAGAGTCGGTTCATCGTTGAAGGTTTTATACTATTTTTTTTACCCCGCCACTTATTGGATTGTACTCAACAATACGATCGTGTAGAATCAAGCAATACGCGGATGTATTGGCAGGAATATTATTTCTTGCTTCAAATTCAAGACGAATACCACGGGGCCTGACTTGAGAGAATCGTTTTGCTTCAAACAGTCGATGACGACTAGAGGGGCATATTTTAGAAACTCGGATTTTTTTAGCCACGGCTCCGCTTTCCTGTTGTAATAAGTATTCTGGAAGTTTGCATACATCTCGTATAGTAGGGCGTACTGGTTTTGCTCTATGTTTAGATTCAAATTTCCATATGGATAGCATTGCGAATTTAAATATAGTTTAACATTGGCGAGATTACAATGATCAAAGTTACTCGCGTTCTTCTTTTTCTTACTTTTCCGATCAGTCTGGAAAGCAAGAACGACAAATCGCGGTTTTTCCAGCTGAGTAGAAGTCTTGACGGTCCATACATGCTTCGAGGTTGCGGGGAGCAGTGGATATTCATACAGTTCCCACGTACGATGGCTCATGGAGATTGGTGCATCTCTACCGATAAACTTTAAAAGTTGTATTTTACGCTGATCGGAGACTGTCACGTATGGTACAAGCCATTCTACTTTTTGCAATACAAGTTTGAACTCCTCGTCAGCCGTCTGCACAATAGCATTATCATCAGTCTTCGATCTTGATAGAATCAGCTCATGCTTGGCGTTTACGACGATTTTTCGATAATCTTCGGCAAAACCAAGCAGCATACTTAGCGGTATACATACGTCAAAGTTGCCCGCTGCATCTATGATTTGCATCGTTTCTTCAACATCAAGCCAGCCCGTGTTCTCGAGCATAGATCTCTTACCGGGACTCGGAGATGAATATCCCTTTATTAGACTCGTTAGGCCCACATTTTTATTTCGATCAATTTCAATAGCGTTGAGCTCATATCGTACTTCTTCGAACAAAAAGCAAATAGCATTATTGACGGGGCTTGTGGAGGCAAGCGCTGCACCATCGGCTTTAGTCAGTTTTCCGCATATATGTATAAAACTTTTGCTTGGTAGAAGACATAGATCCTGATGTTGGATGGAAATACGTATCTCATCGCTGTTATTGAAAGTTGACGATGCATACGGCTTATGAGCATGAATCTTGCAGTGTATTATAGATTCATCGAAGACGATGGGACTTTGTATACTTACTATTTCCTCCTCCATTTTACACAGCAGATGCAGAGGGCACATAATAAATAATACCTTATGCGCTTTTTCCGCGCACTGCCAGACCCCAATTCTTTAGAAGTATTACGTTCTGAGGTGTTAGCACTTTGAGCGTCGATCGGCGACTGGTCACGCTCATCCATGACGACTTGATATTATGGCTTCTATTGAAGACTATACCCATGATTTTATATGTAATCGTATGGTTATGACTTCTCCACGAAAATTTACTAAATCACTGTCTTGATCTACTATCCGAAGCTGGATGTTATCTATTGTCTTGCTCGTGATTGGTAGATAAATGACGTGCGATGGAACTTCAATGATTTTATATCCAGATGGTACAAACGGGAAAAACTCGTGAATCGTATGAGCTTTTCGCTCATTAATATAGGCACCGGCGGTAATGCTACACTGTATACGCAAGGCGTTCACTTTTAGAACGGCTACTGGGAGATCCGATGTATGCCTTTTATTGGCTAAAAGAATATGCGGTGTGAAACTCAAGAGAGAGCCGATAGAATCATTAGGCATAAAATTTATATCGCGATTACACTCGATTTAACTACGTAGAGTATTGTTATTGGGTTTAATCTTAATAGAAATATTCGGCAACTCTGCCTGCACGTACTTCTCAATATCATCTATTTCATAGCTACCCGTCGGTATAGTCAATATCTTGTCTCCCACATAAATTTTATTATTACCATCAGCTATATGAGGAATAGAATTGAAGGTTAGTAATTCAATGAGCCCTAAAGTGTAATTTTTGTGGGGTGAAAGTTCGATGGGGGGAAAATATTGAGCTTCAAGTGTAGATGACGTCCCGGAAATAGTTAGTGTAAAACTATCATCCATGACGATGGCACATAGTCAACTGATTCTATATTCATCATTATGCACGTTTATATAGAGAATATTTTTCTTTACCACTCAATTGCTGACAGAGAAACTTTAGGCATACGTGCCCCCATTCGACTGTACCATACTTCTGATATCCCTTATAATTATAATTCACGCTACCAACACCAAAATATTTCATCAACTCGACTGGAGGCTGAAGATTGCCGAAACTATCAAAGTACATGACATTCTCCCCCCTCTTTTTGTATGCAACCCAGTGTGTACCAGGTCCCATATCCTCATCTAAATTGATAATTGCTGATTGATATTTTGCCGGCCCACTTTTCGGCAATTTATTTCTCATAAAAATTCCGCGAAAGTGTGGAATTTCCATGATTTTCGCATATTTGAGCAGATCAGCATCAGTTAAGGCTTCGGGAGGCAGCGTGACTTTCCGTTTTTTGAACCAAGACCCGTCCCCCTCTTGTACGGTTTTAGATGCAGACCTTTACCCAAAGCAGCAGCTTCCATCATCTTGTTATGTCTCTTACTCTCATCCAATTCCCGCTTAGCAGCTTCAGCCGCATTTACAGCCTTAGCGATAGAAGCAGCGCCACCTGACAGTACTCCAGCAGAACTTAGACCGGCAAATATCGGCGGGAGGAGCGGCAAAAACCCCCCAATTTTACGAGGCGCTGGTAGAATGCGCAATTTACTTTTAGCCTTCTTGCTACCTTTCCGAGCACCCTTTCGACCGCGGTTTTTCTCATCAACGATTTTATTCTGTCCCATGCCTGATTTTGTTTTTTTCACGCAATGCCCCATGCCTAGTTTAGTTTTAGCCTTAATGATGTTTGTCACTCCCCAAGCGCTTGCTCTCTCGGCAATACCCGCGTCTTTGGCGTATACTCGTTTCCAAGCCTGCTCGGCCAGTAATTTATCGGCCAAAGTTCTCGCTTCGAGGCTAGTTTCTTTTGAATATGCAATATCGTGCTGCTTGCAGGCTGCATCCAATGGATTAATACCTCGATCATCTCGTGCAAGACGTTTAGATAATTTTGTACCAGGTCCGCAATACTGATACCCAGGTAGATGGAGCTTAACAGGGAGCTTGTCAATCAGACTATTGACCAAAGCCCAACCGATCATATCGGGGATGACTGCTCGACTGGTGAATAATCCCTATAAAACCCTATTTATATTTTTTTCCCCCATTAGTCGTGCTCAGGATGGGGACGGATGAACTGCCTGTAATGAATTTCGATGAATTTATGCGGGGAGGTGAACCACGCGAAAAACGTAATGGCGATTTGTTGCCTAATAGCATTCGGGCAGTATTCTGTGGCCCCTCGAACTGCGGTAAAACGAACGCCTTACTCTCCTTCATAACACATCCTAATGGTCTGAGATTCGAGAACGTTTATCTTTATTCTAAATCCCTCAACCAGCAAAAATATACATTGCTCGCACGATTACTCGAGCCTGTGAGTGGTGTTGAACATTTCCCATTCAATGAGCACGAACACGTGGTGACACCAAGCGATGCACACCCCAACTCAATATTTATCTTCGATGATGTGGCATGTGAAAAACAGGATAACATTAGAGCCTTTTTCGCCATGGGGCGACACAAAAATGTCAATTGTTTCTATCTTTGCCAGACCTATGCTCGTATTCCTAATCACCTCATGCGTGACAATACGAATTTTGTGGTTCTATTTAAGCAAGATGAAATGAACCTCAAACATGTGTATAATGATCATGTGAATACTGATATGTCATATACACAGTTTAAAAATATGTGCTCAGAATGCTGGAATTGCGACAAGTATGGATTCATCACGATCGACAAGGATAGTCAAATGAATGAGGGTAGATATAGACGAGGGTTCGATTCTTTTCTCAGTCATAAGTAAACGTGCATTGGAGACAGTATCATCTCTGACTCGAGGGTGGCAACATGAATAAACTTTTGGAGGAGAAGAAAGACGTATTGCGTCAAATTGTCAAAGCGAGCGATGCAATCCGACGAAAACATCGGATGATAAAAATCGGCAAAGACAATGCTGAACAGGCAATAGTCACGCCATTGGAAAAATTGGTGATGCGGAAAAACGAGACGCCAGAGATGAAACAGGAACTTAAGGAGGAAGTCAAAGATTGTGTTGAAGAAGAAAGAGAAGAAGAACATATTGAGGATGGCAACCATGAAGTTAAAGATGATCCAATGTTGGAAGATTTGTCTTTCCAGTCTGCGTACGGTGATGAAGAGGGAGAGCAGGAGGAGGATACAGCTGTGAATGTTGATGAATTAATAAATAAGTATGTAGTATTGCTGCAGACAAATAGAAAATCAGCCTTGGATGTCTCATACGGTGTACGAAATCTCGCTAACAATAAATTAATGATTGGAGATTCTCCAATATTTTTTGATTCTCAGCATATTCGTGTACGAGATAAAAATTATCCAAAAACTGTTGGATTAGCGGAACTGTTGTTCAAAAAAGTGCCCCGCGTTGAGGATCTGACATCCAACGATTTGAAAAATTATGAGAACATTGTAATTGCCACGAAGGCCCATAAGAAATATTATAAAGCAGATGAAGCAATACGGACGGATAAAAATTTGAAATTCAAGACTTATATCGCGAAAATAGTTGATACGCACACGGGTAAAGGTATGCCAAAGTATAAAGTGGCTAGAAAAGACGCGAGATTCGATTATATTTATTGGGACGATCCCAATGAACTAGTGGACCGTCTACGTTTACTCCTCGCATCTCAAGCAGCCGGAAACTTATCTCACTCGAATGAAATCGTATAGATTATCGAAGAATTGCGTGAGGCTCAAATCATTTATTAATACATTCATCATCGCAATTTCGCGCATTCACAAAATGAGTGTCGACGTGTTTGGACGGCAGCTAGATAATGAAAGTGCGCTCAATCGCGGTCCTCCAGGCATTGGATTCAAGATTACAAAAGACGGACATTACGATTTGGAGAACAAGCGACTCTGCAACGTTGGAATTCCCGAAGCGGACCACAATGCTATCAGCTTAAAGGTGCTGAATGCTAAAGCCCGAAACGTAACTAAGAACTTACGTGAGGAAATAAATGAAAGTAGAACGCTATTGGTTGAAGGTTTTGAAACTACTATAAAAGATAAATGCGACACGTTAAATACCAACTTACGGAATAAAATAGAGAGAATTAGTGCGCAAATAACTGAAGATCTTACAACCAAGATAAAAGAAATTCTCAAAACTCCGAATGCTGGTACGAAAAACCTACGAGTGTCCATGCTTAGCATGTTTTCCCAGATTGACGCTCGATTAAACATCCTTGAGAAAAAATGAGCGAGAAGAAGCGAGCGCTGGTGCAGGAACTACATAAGCCCGCACGCAGAAACTATCCACGTCGGCATGTGGATATACGAGGCTTGGATGAGACTTGGCAAGCGGACCTTGTTGACATGTCGGCTTACGCGCGGCAAAACGGCAATCATAAATTTCTCCTAACCGTCATCGATGTCTTCTCCAAGTTTGCCTGGGCCGTGCCAATGAGGAGCAAGAACGCTAAAGATACAACGAGCGCCATGAGATCTATACTTGCAAAGGGACGCATACCAGAGAACCTACATGTTGATCAAGGCAAAGAGTTTTATAATGCCAATTTTCAAACTCTCATGAAAAAGTATAATATTCATATGTACTCGACATACAGTAATTTGAAAGCATCAATTTGCGAGCGTTTTAATCGTACCTTGAAAAATAAAATGTGGATGCAATTTAGTCTTCGTGGAAGCTACGAGTGGACCGATATTCTCAAAAATTTGATTTCCGAATATAACAATAGTGTACATCGCACAATTAAAATGAAGCCGAAAGATGTGAACTCGGAGAATGAGAAGCAGCTGTTACAACGCGTTTTCACGACTCGAGAACCTTTGAAAAAAAAGTCGACGAAATTTCGACGCGGTGACAAAGTGAGAATAAGCAAATTTAAAAATATATTTGCCAAGGGTTATACTCCAAACTGGACAACGGAAATATTTACAATACATCAAGTGAAAAATACGAACCCTGTGACATTCAGTCTGAAGGACTATCAAGATGAACCCATCGCCGGTGGTTTTTATGAGCAAGAGCTACTCAGAGTTGAAAATCCCGATATTTATCTGATTGAACGAGTATTGAAAACGCGTGGGAATGAAATGTTTGTAAAATGGTTGGGTTTCGACAATGCCCACAATAGTTGGATAAGGAAATCTGATGTGTAATAAAAAATTTTAACAAATGAACATTATTGATCTTTTCAATCGCCACCTTCTATCCCATCTCTCACAGGATTATTTTGTTGGACAGGATATTAATTAAGAAAAAGTCGGTTTCAATACATCTTTTTTCAATATATTTTTTCCTCCAGCGTATCAATTTTATTAATTCATACACAATGTATTCACAGTTTTCATGCCAATCATAGTTTACCACGCCAGCTTATCGCATTTTTAATTTTATTTATTCATTTTTTAAACTACAAACATTCTTTCATGTTGCGCTCATAACCCCAAGGTAGAGAATCAGTCGTATGAGCGGAGAGAACTCTTTTATCATCATTCCAGCTTAAAGCAACTTTTCTTTGTCTTACAGTTTGCACTACATGCTTCTTCGACTAAATTAAATTTTGTGTTTCAACAAGATTCTCATGCCGGAAAAGACAATGTTTATAATCATCGAATCTGATTCTTTTTAACGTAGATCCTCGAATACCTTTAGCACGCTTTTTTTCTACGTCATCATCTCGAACCTTGTAAGCGTATAGTTTGGCGCGCAGGCTCACGAATTCTTTCATGATCTGTCCATTATTCTCATCCTTCATTAACCCTAACACCTTTTTATTCGCCAAAGGCATCCCATAAGGATTGTCAAGAGGATAATCGGAGGTATTAAATTTGTTTATGTCGATCTTCATGACATCATATATATTAGGCACTGTAATATTATATATAAGACTATCAGTGTCGGTGTACATTAATTGAGCTTTTTGCCCAAACTGTTTTTTCATATACTCATAATGTAAATCATAAATATAAATTTTCGATAGGTCAAGGATTGGAAACCCCGCATACAATGGCTTATTAAATTTCACCTTTGCTCTGTTCAGCTCGGTGATGACCATATCATCGTCGAATACGGTGCAGCTGTGGAACGTAGCCCTAGCGATCAGAGCTCGAGCTCCATACCGACCACCCCACTGAGTAACAAGCTTTACTTCCCGATGTTTTCTCACATTCTCCATTGTTTTACCGAAAACCGCATTATTGAGCAGTTTATATAAGTTTTTATGGAACGCATTAGTAGCTTTTTGTTTTAATCCAGTATTCAAATCAATGTATGGCTTCATCCACGATTTCTGTTGAAATTTTAAAACTCTATGAATTTTCTTTAAATTCAAGCCCAAGTTGAGACACTGCTGCAAGTTTCGATAATGAATGATATATTTTTCTTTTGTCAATAGCGTTGTCATTAGTTTTATATCTTTGGAGGTGGGTGGTCTGTAATGCTGAGGACAAAGTGGCAAGTCTTTATGAAATTCGTGCAGCTCCTTGGGATATTCTAAATCAACCTCGAATATGTACGAGAATCGACAGGGATATTGTCAATATTCGATTTATCAAAGTTTTTCACCCACTCGAATCCAGCATATGGCAATGCCTGAACCATAGCTGCACCATAAAGATTGTTTACGTCGAAATACATTAAGTATGATTCAACTTTTGATGGGTCAAAATCCTCCCCCATGTATCGATTATTTGCTTTTGCATAGCGATTTGAGCATTGAGCAAGTCCTCCTCTGATACCTTTCTCGATGAACAACAGTATATCAACGTTGGCGATGAGTTCGAGTTCAATGCCTGTTAACTTAAGCTTTGCATCGAAAGCGAGTCCAGGAGCTGTATAATAGTGCAACGGTTCTAAATTATATGTTGATAGACAGCTGCGTCGGAAATTTCCGAAAATGTCAGCTCAAAGGAGAACATCTATTTTGAGGTATAAATCTGAATATTCTCCTAACGTTGATATTTTAAAAGTTTGCCAAACATTCATGGCGTGAGCGTATGAATCTTCAGAAATTTCCTCGTTATTTAACCTAGAATAAAACTGCTCTTTGGATGGTAGCTCGGTCTCGTCAAGTTTAATCCGACAATCGGTATAATCATATGGGTAAACCCCCTTTTTAGTCATAAGACTGAATTCCATTGCACTATTACAATGCTTGCGAGTGATTTGTTTTTCATCGCTTTCCAAGTAAGATGCTAATTTTTCAATGCTACACGCCATAAATCTGTATGAATCTAAAAACCTGAACTCTACAAAAGTGCCTCGGACTTTTTTTGTGAATGAAATATATTTCTCCTTATTAATTGGCAGAAGATAAACCGCACCTCCGAATGCTACGGCTAATGCTCTAATAAAAAAATGAGCGTCATATCCCGATAAATTATGAAAAATGACCGGCACCGTGTGAGAGTTTTTATAATTCAAATTACACCCAGTGTGTGCGGGCCCGCGATACTTCCCTGTAAAATGGCAATGATCTCGAACTCTTAACTGGTTATTTTCGAAAGGCTTCTCTTAAATAAGACAAATGGTTACAGAGTTAAATGCACTTTGCTGATCATCGCTGAGATGCTCCATTGGTATGATGTTCGTCAACCGAGTATTCACCAAGCTCGCGATATTCTTCAATTCCTCCATGAACCACCCAATACAATCCAAACCTCGATGAGATTTAAATTCCGAAATGGTATCATCGTACGAGCAGTGGAAGTAGTAGGCGATGGAGTGAGGCACATGCTTTTGGTAGCCCGTAGTATTCGTCTCCTCCGCAGGCGCAATCGGCTCCAGGAGACATTCGAGATCGGCATATATCACGAATGGAACATTCTCTTTATGCTTATAGTTTCTAAACCTCATGAATTTCGCATTACCCTCGGGAAAATACACTCTGCACTGGTTCATGCAGTCGAGGATATGCTTCTGCAGCACGATTTCGCTTTGAAAGTGACAGAGACACCTGTCACACAACCATTTTTTGCCATCATGTCTAGAAATCTGCGAGCTCACTAAGCGTGAAATGTTTTTTATCCATGTAAAGTGATGGATAGGACTCGCAAGATCATCCTCATCAGAATCATTTCTGTCAATCTCGAGCATAAGAAGGTGAATTGTCGATTTAGGAGATTTTTGTTTACTGATATATATCGGCACTATCACACTGTTCTTCCTCTGATTATCAACACCATAAATGTTAATTTTGAGGTTATTCATTTTTTCAAAGGTTGGCACTTTTTTTACAGTCATTGGAAAATCCAAACCTTTGTACTGTAACACTTCACTGAAATGTCTATAAGAACTTGCTCGATTGCATTTTATAACTGGCGGAGAAAGTGCGGCAATGACTGCCCATAAAAAGCAAAATTCATCATTGCTCTCTACATTAACTACAGCACGCTTTCGTTGAATATCTTTCGGAACACTGACGTATGTACCTCCCCGGAGTGGCACGTATTTATTAAAATTCACAGTTAGGTTGGATTCTTCGTGCAGTGACCAGCCAGACTCTTTCCCATGAAATTCCTCAATTTTTTTCAACAACTGATCTTTTACATGCTCCTGGAACCACATGTCGATGTTCGTAGAGGGAAGAATTGCCTCATTCCGCGTGTTGAAAAATTTATCCTCCAACGCAGTTTCACCTATTTTTTTTTAGATGAAACTTGCACGCTAATATTACGTTAACCTTCAAATTGCCATACCGCTGGAATGCAGCTTACAATTTGGCGAGGATCAAGGGTTTAGAATCATCGAGAAAGGAATCAAGATCTTTATGTTGGAGGTTGATGACTACGCCCGTTTAGATTATTTTTTTAAACGCCGTCTCCATATCCTTCCATCGCACTTTGTCAGCTGCTCCAGAACCAGCTCCTCTTTTCTTCAATTTTTCTATCACGGATAATACTGACGCAATTGTCGCTTGAATGCGCATTTTCTCATGCACTGAGGGACATTCGCGCCGAGAAATTTTCGTCAATAGTTTCACGTTTTTTTCCCCCTCCCTAATCCACTTTAGTGCTATAGCTGGTGATGATCTTTTTTGTGAAATTAAATAAGCGTTTTCCATAATGGAAATGAGCTTCTTACACTTATGAGTATCCATATTAGGAGAAAAAATAACCCGAGAAGAATGAAAGACTGCACAAATGTTAATGGAGGGCTAAATGATTGGAGCCAGCAATATATACTCCCACTCCCCCCCACTATTCTATGGACCATCAGCATCAGCAAGTATATCAGTTGCACGAGTACATCTTCGTTCGGGTCGTCATAGATGAAACATATGCCGTGTCCCAATTGGCACGAAGTGTACACTCCGTGCCCACTTGCCTTTGGACAAAATGCGCATGACGTCATCAAATGCGGTCCAATTAGCGAAGGGCGAGTACGCCAGGGTACAAGTGTGAAGGGAACGAAAGAGCACCTTTCATGCGCCCTCCGTCCGCCTTTCGCCCAGCCACCATATTGAAATCGTAAAAATCATCAGTGTAATCAGAGTTTCCACAGTCCACAGTGTTCAAATATATTTCATCATACCAGTTTTCTTTTTAATCAACCAACGTCTCATATAACCGACCTAAAATGGATCACGTGTTATTCAATTGTAAGTAAATTCATAATTGATACGCTTAGAGATGCAAAACTTTTGCGACGGCTCATTTATTAGATGAAATGTATTTCAATCATCATAGGTTATGTCATTTTCTGTTGACCTCGTAGGGAAAGACGATGATGTCCATAAACTCATTTCCCTTCGTGTGGGCAAAAATGGTTTATTTAGTGGAAAGAGAGGAACGGCACAACGCAATTGGGAGTTGATATCGGCTGAGCTGGCCTGTGGTGCGACAGGACACCAATGCAAAAAAAAATGGGAGAACCTGCTCACAAAATACAAGCACATAATAATACCATCTACGGGTGATGGACTCGAAGAGCACGAGCACGATGTCGATGTTTGGCCATTTTTTGACGAGATCAATAAATTTATGAGTGATCGTCACACGATCAAACCAATCCTCACACTGCAATCATTTTCTCAAAGTTCGACACAGCCCAATTCTTCACGTGGGAGACACACCGCACAAAGTGAATCTATACCATTAATCCGCACATCACCGAGTCCACCACCACGTCCTTCATCAACCCCATCGTTTTTCAATATTCCGTCACCTCCGCCAACATCAATATCAAATGGACCATCCTGTTCACTGAGTTGGTCGTCGTCAACGTCATTGACGGAGTTACTACATGACCAAAATGAAGACGATAACGAATCAAGCTCTTCACATAGTTTGTCGAGAGCTTCTGCGACCGATCCGAGGCAGAGACGTCGAACTGCAAGTCAATGCAATAATGACTCACTTGACTTGGATAACCAGGCTTCGAGAGCTCTGTCGATCACTCCCCATAAAGGCGTCGTACAAAAAGTGCATCGAATCAGAACGTAATACTGGACTTGCTAGCTCAAATTAAGGCTGACAGAGAAGATGATAGGCGTCATCGCGAAGAGTCATTGAAAAATGAAAAAAGTATGCTCGAGATTTTAAAGCGAATCTGTGAGAAACAATAAAAATCTCAGTCATGACAGCACTATTACTATGTATTTGAAACAAGTTTTATTACTGACAATGAGTCTCAACATTTATATTATCATATATATATGATGTTTAATATCGTATATGACGCATTCCACATCAACATGACCACTTTAAAACCTTAATATCTTGGATTTTTCTGCTGTTATTTAAGAGTACCGAAGTACTCTTTAAAACAAAAATATTTATATGTATTAAATTTATAGTGGCATTGATAAGGGTGAAATTACGAAAATGCGATTTTTGCTCGTTTTCTCTCCCTGATTTTATTACATGGAAATAGTGTGTCGGCGCGAAAAATTGCTAAGGATCAATTTTGTTGTGCTTGTTGCAACGAAAAAAAAATTCAGAAGGCAAGATTTTACATTTTTCATGGAAAAAAACCTATATAAAAAATAAAAATCGATTTTTGGACGATTATGACATTTTTAAAAACATTTAATTATTTTTTTTTTTAATTCCTCGAACTTCTCTCAAAAGGAATACGGCCCCTTCCAGATGGAGAAATTTAATCTAAAGGCTCAGCAAAAAAAAAAATAAAATTGGGGGAAAAAATGTTATGCAAAATTCGAAATAAAAATGTTATATAATGCGAGTATATTTCTCAATATTTATTTACAAAATATTCACAAATATATTGAGAAATATCCTCGCATTATATAACATTTTTATTTCAAATTTTGTATAACATTTTTTTTGCAATTTCCTTTTTTTTTTTTGCTGAGCCGTTAGATTAAATTTCTCCATCGGGAAAGAGACGTATTCCTTTTGAAAAAAGTTCGAGGAATTAAAAAAAAAATAATTACCATTTTTTAAAACTGTTATAATCGTCCGAAAATCGATTTTTATTTTTTAAATAGGTTTTTTTCAATGAAGAATGTAAAATCTTGCCTTCTAAACTTTTTTTTTCGTTATCCTTGCAACAAACACAACAAAATTGATTCTCAGCAATTTTTCGCTCCGACACACTATTTCCATGTAATGAAATCAGGGAGAAAAAACAAGCAAAAATCGCATTTTCCTGTAATTTCACCCCTATCAATGCCACCATAAATTTAATACACATCAATATTTTTGTTTTAAAGAGTACTATAGCATATGTCGATTGCAGAAAAATTCAAGATATTAAGGTTTTGAATTGGTCATGTTGATGTGGAATGCCTCATATACATCATTTATAATATCGTATATATTCGTATGTACAGCAGCAATAAGTTTTCATCCTAAAAGTAAGTGAATAAGTCTACTAGTTATAAATTCATATCGGAATTGAAAAGAAAAAAAATAATCAGGTGATTATATAATTTAAAAAAATGTTAGGAGTAAAAAGGTTTTATGGAATAGATAACTGTAAAAAAGTGTTATGAAATAAATAAATATCACACATCTTATATACAGAGCTTTTGTACTTCAAAAATTCATTTATTGTGACGGCGTAACAGGTGATGCATAAAGTTAACGAGGTATTCACTGTCTTGCTTGCTCAGCTGTATATAATTCAAAAAATAAATTCCTCAAGTCATTTCCATCCTGCTCATCTCGTACAATACGGCGTGGGGGAAGATCTGGCACTACTCTATCAGGACGTATGATGTCGCCTTGCGACAAGCAGATATTATGCATTATGGTGCATGCGGCAACTACTTTGATTGACGTTTCAATCTTGACTTCGAGTGCCTTTGTAAAAATCGATCGCCAGCGAACCTTCATCATTCCAAATGTTTGCTCGACTATTACTCTCGCTTTGCTGAACGATCTGTTGAATGCACGCTTTTCCGGTGTTAGAGGCTCTCGGAAAGGAGTTATTATTGTGATCGGGTGGCGTGTACATGGGTAACCACTGTCGCCAATAATAAAATATCCCTCTGGTGGATACGTGTGCTGTTGAAACAGTGCGCTATTACGTAAAATCCGACTGTCATGTACCGAACCAGGATAACCGCTCATGATGTCTATGAACTGGCCTCTATTATCGACAAGCGCTTGCAAGTTCAATGAATAATATTGCTTTCGGTTGTAATATTGATCATGCAAGTCTTTTGGGCAAATGATTCAAATATGACAACCATCAATTGCTCCAACACATTGCCGGAACACAGCGCTGCCAGCTTTCCGAGCAAAGGCCATTCCAATTTCCGGTAATGCATCCTCTGGCGGTAGCCTGACGATCTGTTGTAAAAGTGATACCACCTCGTTTAATATTTTGTGGACGATGCGATGTATTGTTGATCTCGGTATATCGAATGCCAACCCCACAACTCGATATGCTGTACCACAAGCCAACCAAAACAGGAACAGGATAACCTATTTGAATAACGAAATAAATTATTGTCAGCCAAATATCAATAAAGATATTAACAGATCACTTAAATGAAGTATGGAAACTAAAAAAACTTACTTCAAATTCCACCGTCCAGCCTGATCGCTTTACGTTTCTGCATAGATCAACTAAGCGCTGTAAACTGTTACTATTCACGCGTAGATTCCTCTTGGTCATCTGTTCATCACCCCGGAGGATTGCAGCAATGAAGCGTTCGTTATGTCCAAGAATACAATATTGACCCCTCTGTATTATAATTGGATCATTAGAAAATTACGTGGTATTTTATTCAAAAGGAACACTCAGGTTTAATAATGTCTGAAATAATTATCGTCCAAAATTAAGAATTAAAAGTAAAAAAATAACATACGCGGTTGTGTCGGCGTCGCAACAGCTCTAATACTAATGCATATCGCATGTCCAGCATCCTTCTACGCTGCTCTGCATTCTCACGATTCCTTCTTATCATGCGATACACGACCATCCAGGCAGCTATTAGCTCCCTTCGATTATCCATGGTACTCAAAAGTATATATTATAAAATTCACAACACCTCTCTTCTTCGTTTTCCTATTTTTTTTTTTTGGTTAATCAGCAATGTTTTCAATGGAACACACAGGCACGAATGTAGGGCTAGGATTCTTGTTTTGCTTCTATTTTAAATCGTAGAATTACAAAACTACACTAGATGACGATCGATTATTGTAGTGTATATTTAGAATTCGAGAGCGCGCCACTCGTCCAAGTGTACCCTTACGTAAAGCAGTCCAATTGGTAAGCGAAAGGCAAGACCGAGGGTAAATGTGAAAGGCAAATGCGCAAGGGTGGAAGTGCGCATTTCGTACGAATTGGGACACGGCAATAGGGTTCCAGGGGTAGCGTTGCGTGGCCACAAGATTGGACGCAACAGTCTAACTGCTAGACGACATTCCAATGTTATCGTAAGATTACGCAAAGTGCGCTCTGCCGATAGAATTGACAACATTCCAATGCTATCTTGAAAGGTAAGGCGAAAATGGTGCACTGAGATTAACGTGTCTCGACAAGCATATATCCCTCTTTTACGCTTCCAAGGGTAGCACTACAGGGGGTAGCGTCGCGGTGGGCTTTTATGACTTCATGATTCGACCTTTTCCAGGCTGCGGTCGGACACCTAGCACGTGACCAGCAGTGGTTTATGACAGGAAACGAGGACGCGACAGACAGACGCGCCAGTTAAGTGACATTCCAATGCCATTGTAAAGATTACGTAAAGTGCACTCTGTCGATAGAATGACAACATTCCAATGCTATCTTAAAAGGTACGGCGAAAATGATACACTGAGATTAACGTGTCTCGACAAGCATATCCCCTCTCTTAAATTCACAAGGGTAGCCCTGCCGGGGGTAGCGTCGTGGGTGGCTGAAAAATCTAACGCTCCAGTCTGCTATTTACCTGTTTGAGATTGCGACATTCCAATGCCACCCTCAAAAGAAGCCCCCCCCCCCCCCCCCCCTCTTGGCCCGCAAAATATTAGGTGCACTCTGGTTGTTAGAGATATTCCCCCCCCCCCCCCCCCTTGTATGGACTAAGTGCATTCCGGCTCATCGAGATACCCCCCCTCCCCCCGCGCCGGGTTTGTGTCTCGGCTAAGTGGTTCATGTCTAAGCTAAAAAATGTCGGTAAATGTCGGGGTAGGGATCTTGGGTTAGAACTGTCCATGTAACACTACTTATGTTCACTAGGGTGAAAATGTTTTGACCTTTTTTTTAAATATCGGACCTTGCCTAAAACGTGTGTTTTTTTTCTTGTGAGAAAAAATATTCGCTCATGATTTAGCCGGAGGAAACATATTTAAAGTTCGGTTCATGAGTTGAAAGATACCTTTGCCAAAAATCGGGTTTTTATTGATTTTTCACCCTTCTCACCGCGTCATCGTTTTATATGTCAAAATCATGAAGCTCGGTGAAATAAAAAAAAAATATCAATATTGAATGGTCGCTCAGTTGAAAATACAACTTCTTATCGAATTTCTAAGTAATTTTTTACTCACTTCGATAACACACATAGGTTATAATATTATCGTATGAGAAATGTCTGGAACCTACCTGAATTATGCACGTCTTGCTTATTTATACATTTGTTTAAACAATAATCAGAAATTGTTTTTTAATACTTGATTTCACATATTTATTTAGGGTAAAAAATTTAAAACTAGGAAACCATTAACTCTAGCGAAAAATGTGAAAGGACTATAAAATAAATAGGGCCATGTTACAAAATTACTATGCTATAGACTATTTAAAAAAATATATTCGCAAACAAGACCTGAATATTTTGGGAGTGTTGAGAAAGATTTTCACATACTAAACGTGATAGTGCATGTGATAAAAAGAAGTAATCGGAGGTGTCATCGAGGCAGATACAAAAGGATTCTGCAGTGATACGAATATTTGTTTATTCGACTGAACGACCGGGTAAAAGTTTTTTGTTTACTTCGCCTATCTTCATGAATTTAACTCATTAACAAGATCGCAGGGTAAGAGCAGTGAATAATTGTAATTGATCAATTTTCGGTAAAAGTAACAATTTTGTAATTCTTTTAGAAAAAGCTTTGTTTCCGTCGACAAAATTGTGTCGAGTTTTTCATGCCAATATGTTCAAAATGTTAACAGGGCTCCAAAATTCAAACGACTATATTTCGAGAATGACTTTACCAATCTCACTAAAACTTCACACACCTCCAGCATTCAACCTACTTTGTTTATTACAATTTTTGTTGAAACTAATGACGGGCGTCATTAGTTAGGAACTATACTTTCTTAATTTTGGCTTTCTCATAGAGGAAACTTTCAAACATCGTGCGGAATAACAACGAAACAATTTGCAATTTTCAATTTGCAGCTTGTTTTGAGTAACTTCGTCAAGATAAAAAATTACCAAATTGCATGGAATCGGAATCCATCGACCGATTCTCCGAATTTCATAACAAAATTCTTTTTGAAATGCTCTATTCATATTATGAAATTCTGTCTAACTTTCAAAAATTTTCAAAAATTATAGAAATTTTAAATCATATTTTCGAAACTAAAAAAAAATCAAAACTTTGTAATACCACAAACGTTTGACCGAATCTCTCGAAATCTTAGACTAACTTTACTTTTATAATAGTATATGTAAACAAAGAAAATCAGCACGATATCTTAAAATTTGCAAAAATTATATAGCGATTGACGATTTTTCAAAAAAGTTCAAAATTCGTAAAATCTGAACCGTTCTACCAATGTTTCTCAAATTCAATACGAACCGTTCTTTCGTGATACTCTGTTGGTATAAAAAAAAAAAAAATTCGCCGAAAATCTTAAAATTTGCGGTAATTAGAGCAATCACAGAGATTTTTTAAAAATTTCAAAGTCCTAAAAATTTGTAATTTCTGAGTAATTTCAACAAAACTTGCAGTAAATAAAGAGGTTGTATAGATTTACATCTGTGCAAACCGAGAGCCCTGTAGCTGAAACCGTTTTCAAGTTATATGTAACACGTTCCTCGATTTTTTGAATACATATGGGGAATTCCAAGTCAAATCACGTGGTCACCGGCCTGACCTTGGATTCAGTTGAGGATTTTTTTTGGGCATATTTTGGTTAAAAAAACGGTTATTTTTTCAAATTTTTATCACTTATTTTACCCCATAAAATAATTTTTTTTCCCCATAACTTTTGAGTAAAAATAAATTAGGCCCAGGTTTAAAATTCTGAAAATTTTTCCATACAATCTAGGAATAAAAAAAAAGTTTTTTTATCGCAGCTAGAGAGTGGGCCGGTCATAATTTATATTTTTTTTTTAATTAAAGAAAAAAAATTATGTTCCAAATTATGAAAAATTTAAACTGTCAATAATAGTTTATTGTAGAAAAAAAAGAAAAAGAAAATTTATCCTGGTAAAAAATTTTTTTTCTCATATGTTGATAGTGTTACGTCCCGGGTTTTTGTAATTTTATTTTATTTTCGCTTACCTCGTTGACGTAACGAAGTTTGAGGTTTTGTTGCTCCTTTTTAGGCGGGAATGTGCCCGCCAAGGACTGGAGCTAGAGTGGTGATCGTGGGAGGTTACATTTTTATAATAATTGTCCGAATTGCAGTTGTTTTAAAACTTTAACAACAAACAATAATTTATTTAAAACACCCTTTTTTAACTATACATTTACAATTTTTATATTTGATGATTTTAATTTTTATGCGAATGTTGAATTTATTGACGACCCGGACCATTCTGGTCGGGGGCCGGAGTAGAACTTATAAAATTTCCTTGACCTCGACTATGTTGGTCGAGAGTCGTAGTCTAACTAAACTCGCTTTATAATTTTTTATAGTGCGGAGCATCTTTTTGATTGCTCCGCGAGAAAAAAGTACCCGAGTCGGGCGCTGCACATCTCAGAGGTGCCCAGCGTCCGGCCCGTTACCGTGAGATCCCCAGTGTCAGCAAAATTGACAGCACGCTGTGACTGTGAGATCTTCACTGGTGATTCGCTCGCACGCTGATTATTCGGATAATATTACATTTTGAGACGTCGCTTCGTCTTCGAATCGTTGAAATATTATTTTAATCAAAATGTTTTTATTTCGATGACTGCGAAATAATAATTCTAAAAACCCAGGACGTAACAATAGTAAAACGCTGAAAATTCGCCCAATAATTGAAATAAAATTGAATTGTTGGGCGAATTTCAGCGTTTTACGATTAACATATGGAAAAAAATTTATCACCACATCACATTTTATTTTTCTTTTTTTTTCTACAATAAATAATCATTGAATTTTTTAATTTATCAAAATTTAGAAAGTAATTTTTTTTCTGTGACGAACCGAGGTATCACTACCTGCGGTCATTGCAACACAACAGAGTCATCAGATTCCAGAGAGTACGCCGACTCTTGCGACAGTCACTCTCTGGAAACTCGAGCAAACCGCGCGTCAGCAGATTCCTCTTTTCGTCCTCGGACTCTTGCTACCTTACCAAATGACCTAGATTATTCGACCCCTTGCATCACTTATAACCTGGATTATTGGATCCCTTGCATCAGATTTCGTAAACCCCTTGCATCACCAGATTTCGTAAATCATCGAGATTTCCATCCATCGATGATTTCTCAACTCATGGGTTTCGAAATCATCGAGACCTACATCGATCGATGATTTCTCAATCCACCCCCACGAGACCCTTGTAGCCGGACGCCCAAAGCTAACGAGGGTTCTCTCGACATATTATCAAATTAGTCTTAATACGACGCTCTTAGCAATCGGTCGAGAGATCCCGTTCCTTAGCGGCAAGTCCGTTCGCGTACTTAGGTTCTCGCGGGCGTGATTGACGGGATCTTCTCAAACCCTTGTTGTAGACAAGTGTATAAGAACTCATTAAGTGAAGGAACACCTTAGCGGCGCTTCACTACCTCTGTGATATAATTGTTCGTGCCAATTACCTTAGCGGCATTGCGCGTCAGTGTATCATAGAGTATAACATTTGTAACAACTTAAACTATTATTGTAAAAGTGACTGATCGATGTGTGTTCTCGAATAAATACATTCGTGTGAAACCAGCTGTACTCCTTCATTGCATCACAGCCCATCCGATCATCACGAACTACAAGCATATACAAGGTGAGGTGCTACCCAGCTTAAATAGGACAGAGAATCCATTCGCCGGGACCTTTGACTTCAGCGAATAAAATAATAATAATAATAAGTTACCACGGGATAAATAACCCGCGTGTAACATTTCTTTAATTAAATAAAAATATAAATTATTTTCGGCTCACTTCCTAACTGCGACCGAAATACTTTTTTTTATTCCGAGATTCTATGGAAAAATTTTCAGAATTTTAAACCTGGACCTAATTTATTTTTGCTCAAAAGTTATGGGAAACAATTATTTTATGGGGTGAATCAAGTGATAAAAATCTGAAAAAATAACCTTTTTTTTTAACCAAAATATGCAAAAAAAAAAATTCGTCAACTGAATCCGAAGAGGTCAGGCCCGATGACCATGTGATTTGACTTGGAATGCCTCATATGCATTTTTCAAGAATTTCCTTTCCTTTTTTTATTTTTGTTTTTGAAAATTGTTAATTTTGAAAATTCCATGAGAAGTGGTGGATTTTGGATATCGAGGGCTTAAGACCAGAAAGGCGTAACCCACAAAAAACGGACTATACTGCCATAAGGGCGTATCCCCAACTTTAACACGGAAGTTCCATAAGAGCAAAATTAATCAGCCTACAGCCAGAAGGGCGTAAGCCCACACTACAATACTGCCAGAAAGGCGTAAGCCACGAAAAATAAAAAAAAGTGGCTTACGCCCGTCTGGCAGATCATTCATCATTTTTTTCCGGATTTAAATCGCCTGATTACAGCCAGACGGGCGTAACCCTCTTTTTTTTATTTTTCGTGGCTTACGCCTTTCTGGCGAATAACCGGTTAATTTTTTCCGAATTTCGATCGTCTACCTACTGCCAGAAGGGCGTTACCCCAAAAAAATTGAAAATGTGATGTGTGTGTGTGTGACGTGTGTGTGTAAAATTATGAAAATTTTCAAATTTTTCAAAATTTTTAAATTTAAAAATTTTTCAAAATTTTCAAATTTTTCAAAATTTTCAAATTTTTCAAAATTTTCAAATATATCGAAATTTTCAAATTTTTCAAAATTTTCCAAAACTATTCAACATTTTCAAAATTTTCAAAAATATTTGAAATTTAAAAAATTTTTTAAAACTTTCAAAGGTTTCAAAATTTTTAGAGGTTTCAAAAATATTCACCATATTCAAAATTTTTAAAAATTTTGAATATGTTGAATATTTTTAAAAATTATGAAAATTTTAAAACCTCTAAAAATTTGAAAAATTTTGAAAATGTTGAATAGATTTGAAAATTTTTGAAAAATTTTCAAATTTTGGAAAATTTAAAAAATTTGAAAATTTCGAAAATTTTGAAAATTTTGAAAAATTTTAAAAATTTTGAAAATTTAAAAAATTTAAAATTAAAAAAAAAATTTTTTATTTTGAAAATTTTTTAAATTTCGAGTATTAACTATAGCAACGACTAAATATGCGCATGCAACCATTTTGAAAATGGTATATTTCGTTTTTGTTTATATTTCGCATTAAAAAATATTAGCAAATAGCGAATAGTTTCCTGACCAGCAACTACCGAGTTTTTCTGACCAGCAACTCGTCAGCCTGCCAAGACTGGCACTGAACAGATTTGCGTTACACACCTAGTCTGGAACTCGACAGTTTACTGGCCATCAACTGGCCAGAAAGATGGAAAACTGGCCAGCATCTTACACACATCAAGTTTTCAATTTTTTTGGGGTAACGCCCTTCTGGCAGTAAGTAGACGATCGAAATTCGGAAAAAATTGACCGGTTATCCGCCAGAAAGGCGTAAGCCACGAAAAATAAAAAAAGAGGGTTACGCCCGTCTGGCTGTAATCAGGCGATTTAAATCCGGGAAAAAATGATGAATGATCTGCCAGACGGGCGTAAGCCACTTTTTTTATTTTTCGTGGCTTACGCCTTTCTGGCAGTATGGTAGTGGGCTTACGCCTTTCTGGCTGTAGGCTGATTAATTTTGCTCTTATGGAACTTCCGTGTTAATGTTGGGGATACGCCCTTATGGCAGTAAGGTAATGAAAAGTCGAAAAACAGTGGGTTACGCCCTTTTGGTCCTAAGCCCTCGATATGTTCTCGTACAAAGGTTCTATATGACACTCACGAAGTATCCGGATCATCAAACGAATACTTTCATAAATACAGTTGTTCAAAATTTTTTTAAACATAAATTAAAAAAACAAAAGAAAATTCTTGAAAAATTTACATGTATCCAGAAAAATCGAGGAACATCCGATCGAAAAATATTTTTACAGGAAATTTCTGCAATAATTTATTGTTTGAACAATTTTTTAATAGTTTTTCGGCATTGCCATTATTGGCAATCCATATTACTGTCAGTTTAGGGAGAGCAGTGGCTTAGTGGGTGAGGCTCTGGGTTCGCACGCAGCGGACCCGGGTTCGAGCCCCACGGCCGACACCGATGGAATTTATTCTATGTGTTTTATCTGCAAACCCGGTGGTTCGGATCCCACAAAAAAAAATGACCAAAAACACCTTTCTGTGATGGGTGGGTGGTCGGGGTACGGCTCTGGAGGACTCCCGCAGCGGTTCTTATCGCTCGGAAGGTGGCCGCTTAGCCGTGCACTGACTTACCCACTAAATCACAGTAAAGGAGGAGCTCGCTTAGGTCTCCTCTGGAGACCGCGCTTGAGTTTACTCGCGCGGCCACCAGGGGGGGAACTAGGGAGACTCCGACCTGTATCGGCGGAAGGTTTTCTGCAGTTTTCCTCCGTCCTCGGCGAATGCGATACAGGATAAAATGGCGAAGGAGCGATGCGGCTGCAGACGTATGATCGCGAGGAGGAGTAGGTGGTGATAATAATGGTCGGAGCAGGCGGTTGATGGTCGGAAAGTATACGAAATCACCACCCTTGTAAGAACCCCCCAGAGAGGGTGTGCAAGTAAAACTCGACATTATTATTACCGTCAGTTTTAATATGGTTGGTTTTTTCAGATTTTTGTCTGAACACGAAGTAACTGAAATTCCCACTGACACTTTTTTTGACTGGGATTGTGCGGGTCATACATCTTTAAGGCTTGAAGTTCCTAGTTTATATTCTGGAACCCAAACATTTTTCATCTGTGTCCGTTTCTAATTGACAGATAAACTAAGCTCGATAAAAAAGTTTCCAACATTTTTTTCAGCGTCAATGAACTACACAAGCTGTAATGAATTTTCACGAAGAGATCAAATGACAAGATCATATAGCGCCCGAACTTCTTTATACAATTTGCTTTTTTTATGAATCTTGTACGACCCCTATTTCGGAAGAAATTGGCGATCAAAGAACAAATGGTACTTTTGACTTTGATTACCTGTAATCCCCGAAGTAATAAACGTACGGAAATTATTCAGAGAATTTGATAACTTCGAAATTTCCTTTATATAAAAAGCTTCTATGACTAATGAAAACAAATTTTGCTCACAGCACAATAATGATTCCAAAAAAAAAACGAAAAATGGCGTTTTTTCGTTGTTTAAAAACAGAGCAGTCACTTCTGGAATTGTCAATACATAATTTTCGCCTGTAAATTTTTTCTAGTTCAATTTGTTCATAAGTGGCGCTGAAAATTTGAAGTCTCTGCGATTATTTGTTTTTAGTGAAACCATCGATCAAAATTTCGATTCAAAGGGGAAGAACTCGGAGATCATGGCTACTCTTGTTTAACATGTTTTTTTCTATCTCAAAGTAGAGTAGAGTTTTGTTTAAATTTAGTTATCTTAATACATTTTTAATAATCAAAAAATTTACCCTTCCCGATAATCAAAAATGTATTGAGAGAACAAAATTAAAAACAAACCCTACTCTTCGTTAAGATGGGAAAAAAATCTTATACAATAGTAGCCATGATCCTCGAGTTTTTTTCCCTTTGAATCGAAATTTTGATCGATGATTTCACTAAATACAAATATAATCGCATGCAGAAACTTTAAATTTTCAGCGCTACTTATGAATACATTGGACTTGAAAAAATGTACACACGAAAATGATCTGTTGATAATTCCAGAAGTGACTGCTTGGTTTTTAAACAACGAAAAATTGCCATTTTTTGTTTTTTTTTTTGGAATCATTATTGAGCTGTGGGCAAATTTTGTTTTCATTAATCATTAGAGCTTTTTATGTAGAGGATATTTGAAAGTTTTCAAAAATCTCTGAATAATTTCTGTACATTCATTACTTCGGGGATTACAGGCCATCAAAGTCAAAAGTACCATTTGTCCTTTGATCGCCGATTTCTTCCGAAATAATGATCGTACAAAGTTTATAAAATAATAAAATTCTACAAAGAAGTTTAGGCTATACGATTTTGTCATTTAATCTCTTCGTAAAAATTTATTACAGCTCATGCAGCTCGTTGAAGTTAAAAAAGATTTTTTTAATCGAGATTAATTTATCTGTCAATTAGAAATGGGCACAAATGAAAAATTTTTGGGTTTAAAAATGAAAACAAGAAACTTCAAGCTGTAAAATGATCAGCCACTAGACTCTGTATGACATCGGTAGTTCCTGAAAACTCATACAAATAGATAGAATATTTCGATGGCTGTAATATAATTGTATAATTTCAGAAAACTATTTTACTTTCGGAAGAATTATAATATAGTTTTAAAAAGTTAAACGTGACCAATATATGCTATTGCTGTAGTGGATAAATGGACAGTGCTTTTTGGAGTAATTTTTACAAGAATTTGAGGCAAATTTACAGGTATATTAATTGCAAAATTATAGGGCGTATATGCTAATATACACCGATGCCTATAAGGTTTTCTCGAATTGTACTTATTACAACAATTGGAGTAATAATTACTCCAAAAAATCACTGTTCATACATTCACCATTACGATCGTAAAATTGAAAAAAAAAATTGATACACACACATTATTTTCATTGAAAAATTAATCGACGTACCTTTGCAGCCAAATAGCACCTGCTCGAAATTGTCGCGGAAACACAGTAACGCACACAAGCAATCCCACACGCAGAATGATTTTCGCGCGATGTCTTTGGAAAAATAGTGGGGATACAGTCCGCTCTGGTAATAGGACAGGCTATGAGTGGTTATAGTCCCGGAACTGGGGTACCCCCACTATTGACGCGCGTTCATGCCGTCGAAATTCACTTCGCGCTATTCGGGTATTATTCTAATTTATTCGTGTTTATATAAATTAGATACGTATACGTTTTTAATTGAAATGCATGCTTTTGTATGAAATGTTCTACACAAAACAGAAGTACTTTATTTAAAATGTCTGTGCGAACACTTATTTCCATTAAGTTTTGATTATCTGCATTTCCGACAAAAAATTGAAATTATTTCATGTTTGAAACTTTGAATACACATTGATTTAGTAAAATCACCAAATATATACTCTCTATTTTTTCGAATAAAATCAATTATTATTGTAATAACGATAAATTGAATTGAAAGTAGCGAAATTATACGCTATTCTTCCATCTCGTTTTCTTCCCAATCCTTACACATGTGCCCCCACTCTGACTATCCAAACACAAGAACTGCGTCAGTTGGCCGACGGGTATACGTACTATGTACAGATAAAACACAGATACCACACTGACGTCCTCACATTTCGAAGCCCCATCCGAAATGAAAAATATCGGGATCTCATCACTTTATTCCAACAGGATGGTTTACAGTGCGATTACCGATAATAAATTCACATCGACATGCTCCGGTGTCTCTTAATAAATACAAACAAGCTGCAAATTAAATCTTGCAAATTGCTTCCCCGAGATTCCGTACGATGTTCGAAGTTCTCTCTATGAGGAACAACCTTTTTTCAATTTTGGCTTCCTCGTAAAAGAAACTTTGAGCATCGTGTGGTATCTCGAGGGAGCAATTTGCAAATTTCAATTGGTAGCTTGTTTTTAAGTAATTTCGTAAAAATGGAAAATTTCCGAATTTCGTCAAACCTGAACCATAGGCCGATTTTCTCCGGATTTGATAGCAATATTCGTTTTAAAATACTCTATTCATATTATATAATACTGACCAACTTTTCCAAATTTGCAACAAAATATAGAAATTTATCATTTTTTCGAAATTTCTGAAAAAATCATAATTTTTTAATATTTGAACACATTGACTGATTCTCTATTGAGGATCACCCGTATGATCCCTACCAAAAAGAGTTTGGTTGAGAATTTTAAGTACGTCGTGTTGAGGCAAAAATCTCAAAAAAAATCGACCATATTGAATTATAACATTCATTTCCAATAATAAATATACCGAAAAACTATCAAAATTTTGCTTAAACAATAAGTTGTTACAGAAATCTCTTGTAAAAAAGTTTTCGTAACGCGCATTTGAATAGATATTATAATGGATGTTTTTCAATTTTATATTTATCTCAAATTGAACTTTCCAATCAGGCTTTGCATAAAGTATTGTATGCCACATGTGCGCGAAGTAGCAAATCTGACTATCGTTACTTTATAACATTCGCTTTAAGGTTTATGTTGCAAAGACACGATAGTCAAATAATTCGCCTCATTGCTTACTTGTAGCATAAACTACTATTTTCGATCATGTGTGACATATTCCTCAATTTTTCTGAATACATATGAATTTTTCAAGAAATTGTTCTTGTTTTTAAAATATCTGTTTTTTGAGAATTTTCAATTTTGAAACACGCATGAAAAGTGGTGAAATTGGGTTATATTTTCATACGAAGATTCTATTGCATTCACGAAGTATTCGGATCGTGAAATAAATACTTTTATAAATACAGCTTTTGAAAATTTTGAAAAACAGGAATTTAAAAAACAAGAGAAAATTCTTAAAAAATTTGCATGTTTTTAGAAAAATCGAGGAGTTTGTTATATATGATTGAAAATAATTTTTACAAGAGATTTTAGCAACAAGTTATTGTTTAAACAATTTTTTTGATATTTTTTCAGCATTGATATTATTGGAAATCAACATTATTATTATCTTCAATATGGTTTATTTTGTTCAGATTTTCGCCTCAAATAAGGTACTTGAAATTCTCTCTAAAACTCTTTTTGGTTGGGGTAGTACAAGCGATATATCCTTAAAAAAAAAAAAAAAATAAGCACGATATCTTGAAATTCGCGAAAATTAGAGCGATTCGATGATTTCCGAATCGCATTGGTACGTATTGAATTTGGGATTCAATACCTTATTATTCCTTATTATTCCTTATTATTCCTTTCATGATACCCTATTTACATTTTAAAAAACGAGCGTTTTCCCCCGACTTCGTCCACGTGGGGCTTTTTTATGTTGAATTTTTGGAAATGCTGAAATACATGTTTCATTATTTCCATTGTAGAGAATTTATGCCAAGTTTCAAGTAAATTCGACAAAAAAAATTTGTTTTCCTGTACAAATTTTTCCACCCCCTTTCAACCCCTTAAGTGTTTAATTTTGGGAAATGCTGGAATACGTGTTTCATAATTTTCATTAGAGAGTATTTATACAAAGTTTTAAGTAAATTCGACCAATAAAATTTATTTTTCCATAAAAACTTCCATAAAAACTAATAACAAGGTACCAATACCTTATTATTCCTTTCATGATACCCTATTTACATTTTAAAAAACGATCGTTTTCCTCCGACTTCGTCCACGTGGGGCTTTTTTATGTTGAATTTCGGGAAATGCTGAAATACATGTTTCATTATTTCCATTGTAGAGAATTTATGCCAAGTTTCAAGTAAATTCGACAAAAAAAATTTGTTTTCCTGTACAAATCCTCCCCCCCCTTTCAACCCCTTAAGTGTTTAATTTTGGGAAATGCTGAAATACGTGTTTCATAATTTCCATTAGAGAGTATTTATACAAAGTTTTAAGTAAATTCGACCAATAAAATTTATTTTTCCATAAAAACTTTTCCACCCCCTTGAAACCCTTTAAGGGTTCAATTTTAGGAAATGCTGAAATACCTGTTTCATTAATTCTACTGCAGAGTATTTATGCCAAGTTTCACGTAAATCGGACTCAAAAAAATTGTTCTCTATACAATATTTTCCATTCCCTTGCCACCCATTAAGGGTTGAATTTTGGAAAACGCTGCAATACGTGTTTTATTAATTGTAGTTTAGAGTGAGGAAGTTGGTTTTCAAATTATTGCTTTCTGATAAGAAAGCATTGTCAGCGCCATAAAACAATGAGAATGAAATGTGCAAGTTTCTAATTTGCATGCTTTTGTTTCGCGCAAATCGTCATGCGAGCACGGCAATTTTTCTATTTATAATGGAATACTCTACATTATAAATTAATTTTTTTTTATATGTAATTTGTAATGAATCACTTATAGGTTGCACATTACTTTTTAAAATTTGTAACGAAGCACTTATTTGTTACGCATTACTTTTTAAAACTTGTAATGGTACACGCATCCATTACACATTACTTTATTTATTTGTAATGGATCACGCATCCATTACACATTACTTTTTTAAATTTTTAATGGAACACGCATCCATTATGCATTACTTTATTTATTTGTAATGGATTACGCATCCATTACACATTACTTTTTTTATTTGTAATGGAGCTCTCATCCATTACACATTACTTTTTTATTTGTAATGGATCCCTTACCGATTGCACATTACTTTTTAAAATTTTTAATGGAACACGCATCCATTACACATTACTTTTTCAAATTTGTAATGGAACATTCATTCATGACACATTACTTTTTTTATTCGTAATGAAGTACTCATTCATTTCACATTGCATTTGTAATTTGTAATGGAGCACTTATCCATTTCACATTACGCAGTGTAATGTGTAATGAATACGGTAGTGCATTATCAAAGTAATGCATTATTCACAACTCTGTTTATAACCCAGAATCTGCGGAAAAATTTCAGAAACTTAAAACACATATTTTTTTAGTTTTTTCTTTTGAACACAAAAACAATCGTCGCGCCACCTGAAAGAGTAGCGGGAAAATTATTTCAAAAAATTAGGCTCTTTTTGAAGTGGAATGAAATTTAAACAAAAAGTTATGCAAGGATCTGATGACCTGAGGAAAATGACTCCACGATTTCCCTTGGAATGCCCCATATATATAGTAAAATACACAATAGGACAAGGATGTTTGATTTTTTATGTTTCTAGAATTCGCTTCGGGAATTCTGATTCGATAAAACTTGGTATTATTTTTGTAAAGTATCCGTCATTCCTCGAACTTCCGCGAATTTGACTTTATCAATTCGACATAAAATTTTTTAAACATTATACGTGTAAAAATATATGTATGCATAATAAAATTATTTGCAATTTGTGTGTGCGCGCGCGTGTGCTTATGTGTGTGCGTGCGTGCGCGCACGTAAGTGTCTGCATCGGGAGTATAACCTCTGAAACTTCCTTTTTATCTATAATATTTCAGCAGCATGAGAATTACTGATATTGTTGATATAAAGTTGTTACCCTGCTTCTAAGCACGAAACCCATTGAACCCGATTCGAGCCAATTGGACAGACAAAATTCCGATTGAAAAAACGAATCAGTTTTTGAAGTTCAGAAGCAATGATTCAATTGGTTCCAATGGTATTTCCTAAGCAGGATATACCTATTTATATTGTATACCAATGCAGATTACGTAATAACGTAAATTGTCACAGGTTTTCCCAGTCGCCTAGAGCATTATGAGCCAAAAAAACAGAGAGCGCATATAAGGCAGTTTTGAAAACGATTGTTCAAAATCTCCTACTGAATCTCAATCCAACTTTCGCAATGAGCGACTTTGAGGTGGCGTTGCAAAATGGATTAGTCTACTTTCTGTAATTTGACGTTGCATGGATGTTACTTTCATCACTGCCAAGTACGTATATTTCTAACTTCCCCGTATCTAAAATTTAAATACTTCGCAGTGTGAAAAATAAACGAAAATACTTGGGTAAAAATGAGAAAAAAACAAGAACGATGACATTGATAACCCATGTAATATATGTATTTGCCCATGCTGCTCAGACAATCAATGCTATCGGATTTTTAATTTAATTTCATTCGGGTAATTGATATTATCATTTTTTTATCAGTATTTTCTCAATTGTTATTCAACACCACATAATGTAGTCATATAATTAAAGCATTTGTATAATCAATTGTTGTAGGCTCTTTTGAAGAGGCGCCAAAAATCGAGAGTCATGACTCGTGTTGTTAAGGGGGGATCCTGAATTAGAAGGTCCAAAAAATCGATTTTTTTTATTGTTTAAATGAACCTTATGTATTGTGACGGGATTTTTCCTACCACACTTCCTGATCGGGCATATCACCCGTACCTTTCGTGCCGGACAAAAGACTAAAGAATTGACCACAAGCAAGGGAAAGTTCGAGTCAAAGCGTTGGGCGCCAGGTACAAAGTACCGCCGGTTGTGGACCGACTTTTATTTATTTGCTTCGATAAGAATCCCGGAATTGCGTAGGGCACGAACGAACGGGTGAGGCGGGATCGAGGGCAACTCGACTAGCTCAGCTCACCTGAGGGACGAAAAGGTAGAGCGGCAGGGTCAAAGTAGAGTGACAATAACTCGGAACTCAATATTAATACCTCCTTCGAGGATTTATTCAAGATAATGCTTCAATTTCAGGTTCACAATACTTCTTCGGATGGTATCCGATACATTTGCCAGATCCTTCTCTAATTACTCATTTCGATAAGACAAAATATGCTATAGTAACGACACGGGCAGACAATAATGCTAAACGAAAATTTACCGAGGTAGTAATCATTAACCGAGGTAACATAATTGCGCGGTAACGAATAAATGAACGAGATACAGATAGTAAAATTATTGCGACTAAATGACCGAGGTAAAGGTAGTAAGACTATTGCGAAGAAATGACCGAGGTACAGATAGTAAGACTATTGCGAATAAATTACTGAGATATTAATTGAATATTCCCGTGAATTTACCGAGGTAGTAATACTTAACCGAGGTAGTAATAATTAACCGAGGTAATATAATTGCGCTGTATCGAATAAATGAACGAAATAGAGATAGTAAAATTATTGCGACTAAATGACCGAGGTAAAGGTAGTTAGACTATTGCGAAGAAATGACCGAGGTACAGATAGTAATGCTATTGCGAATAAATGACTGAGATATTAATTGCATATTTTCGTGAATTTACCGAGGTAGTAATACTTAACCGAGGTAGTAATAATTAACCGAGGCAATATAATTGCGCTGTATCGAATAAATGAACGAGATAGAGATAGTAAAATTATTGCGATTAAATGGCCGAGGTAAAGGTAGTAAAACTATTGCGAAGAAATGACCGAGGTACAGATAGTAATGCTATTGCGAATAAATGACTGAGATATTAATTGCATATTTTCGTGAATTTACCGAGGTAGTAATAATTAACCGAGGTAGTAATAATTACCCGAGGTAATATAATTGCGCAGACGGAATTCTATAAGAGTCAAAATAGGCATCGGAAATACGGAAAAGATGATTACTCATGGCTTACCCGGTACACGAAAAATACGATAAATTATACGAACGAAATAAAGCACAATAATTCGACGGATTTGCACGAAACTCTGGCTCTCCGCGCTCGGCGAGTATATGCCGCGAGAGAGAGAAAAGATAAACAAGCGCGGCACGCGAGAGCGTACCAGTGTCTCGAGCGCGAGGCCTTGAGCCCGCAACTTGATAGAAAGAAATGCTCAACATACGAAATAATATTTCACCGATTATTTTAATTAATTCAAGTAAATGCGCGAAGTCTAATTAAAATTACTGAATAGCGACGCGCAAACTTAATGACCGAAAGAGCCTAATTTATTGGGCAAAATACGATAGGCAAAAGATTCAATAAATTCGACACTTAATTGTTCAGACCAGTTCGGAGGAATTCTCTTCTCGCCCATTCTCCTAGTCCAATTCGTCAGTCTCAATTACTCACTCAATTAAATACTCAAAAAAACAATTATTCACGACCACGATCGCGAGACTATCGCTATTGACCGTGGTCGCTACTCTTCAAAATTAACGCATGATGGACAAGACGAGAAAAGAATTCCGAATATTAATGCAGAAATAAGCGTGAGGAGAGTTGGGCTCACCGAGTTCCTCTGTTGTTCGGTACTTGAGCACGCACCACTACTTCTTGCTCCTCGCTCGACTCCCGAAAAATTACGACTCATCTAATGATCCTCAATAATCGATCGACTTACCTCGGTGGCCCACTCTCTCCTCGATTCGCGCGCCCCACTCTCTCGCATCGCCCCGCCGGTGTCTCATCTCCCTACTTTCCTTAATTTTCTCGCTTTCTTCGTTGAGTGACGTGTGACGGTGACGAAGGGACCACCCCTCCCGCGACCGAAACCGTGTGCGAGCCTCTACTCGCAGCTATGATATGCTGCCCCTCAATCACCCTCCTCCTGGGATCCCGTGGATGATTACCAGCAACGGGGGAGACCTCCTTCGCGTAATCAAAACATCCCCTGATTAGGCGGTGGGCCCACAATAAACGCCACCAGGCAAAACAGCACCGCGTTGCTGGCTCCGTCCCAAAGATCCCCTTAAATGAGGCGCCGAATCTCACGGTCCACGACGACTGAGGAGGCAGTAGGGGAGGGTGCAACACCAAGGTTGCGTAGTCAACCGGAGCGGGTGACACTGTATATTGGTCCAATTCCCAATGTCTCCGTTGGCATCCCTATCTCCCACGAATAATGATGGCGAATATTCGCCTGCGTAATGAGCAAAGTATCGCTCGAACCCTCCTGGGCCAACGATGCTCGAGGCTCGGCCACGGGCGAGACGCCCCCGCGACACGTCACCGCCACTCGTGAGTCCCATGTTATTCCTCACCGGCGAGTGAGCTCGAGAGCGGGACACGGAATTTCACTCCCTATATGGCAGACATAACTGCTGGTCTTACTCCAAACTATAAAATTAAATTCCTTCTATTACTTTAACGAACATTTTGCCCAATGAATTATTCGCCACGCTTTGATGCAGGTACTAAACTAAAAAAAACAACACAAAACTTATCCTAAAATGAGTCGAAATTCCCCGGGTGGTCTATCGAAGAGCGTCGTCGTAGGGTCGTAAACCCGACCCCATGGTCGACACTACTCCGTGCGGGTGGCGGGGCAAAATGTCACGTCACAGTATCTAAGAATGTGTACACAAAGTTATATAGGCTAATTCGAAATATTTCCAAAGATACAGCACTGAACGCAGTGGGGTATCGAGCCGATACCCCACTTGACCGAAAACTTTAAAGCCCGTTTTCTCGAGTTTTCGTTTTTACGATTTTTCTAAATTGGCGGGCGTGATTGCAAAAAAACTAGACGACCAATCATAACAAACCAAAGCTTGTTAGCTTCAGTATTGTTTTCTTTTCTATTTGAACTAAAAACATTGTCGAAAAAAAATTTCTTAACAACTTTTTTAGCAAGTTAAAATGTTTTTTTTTTTTCACAAAAAGCACATTTTCTGTTTCAAACCCGAGAAACATTCAAATTTCATAATTTTTTTAGTTTTTCTTAGTTCATATAGAAGAAAAATATATTACAATTAAAATAGTTTTTGGTTTTTTTGTTTCAGATGAAAATTACGAGCTCCATCTGTCCCGCCGATTGGAAACAGCAGTTGCACGAATGTGCATAAAAATCGGTTGCCTGTGAATATTTTTCTTTAAAAAAAATTGTTTTCTCATGTTCAGACATGTAATAAAATAATCTAAAAATTTCGCTAGACTTGCTTTTTTTTTACCCTAAAAAAGTTCCCCAAAACATCGATTTTTCGAACCGTCCAAATTTAGGATCCCCCCTTAAACACCATCCAGAAATGCTGGCAGAAGCCCTCAGGTTCGAACGAAACCTCATGAATCTAGCGTTACTCCCGGAAGAGTTCATTGAGGAAGCGTTCAACAATTTGTACGACGATCTAAAGAAAAATCCCGTTCTTTTTGAGATCATCGGTCCATTTTTCGATTATTACAATCATTTTTGGATCAAGCACGGTTCAGCGTTATTCTCCGTCTATATGATGCTACGGCGAACAAATAACGTAGTAGAACGGTATCATCGCACTCTGAAAACATTGATGGGCATCAAGCCGGAAATACTTAAATTCTTGGGTATGATTTCATTGGTAGCGACCAACTATACTAAGATAACCAATTCACTGCACTTTATACTTTTTGCACCATTCTACCAGGCACAAAGGGTTATTAACGTTTGTTGCTACAAATAAATGAATAAATAAACGATTCCGGGAAGTCGTATTTCTATATTTCCACATATGTTGAATATTGAATAGTGTTATACCTGTGTTGCCAGTGCATACCCTTTCGGGTTTTGAAGTCACTTCCCCAATCGATTCTACTTTTTCCATTCCATTTCTTGAGACCCCCCAGAGTGTTGTCCGCAGCCCCTCTTTCTTAATGCACTATTCGATCGCACTTGGATGAGGGCACAGGTAAACTGAGGAAAACCTGGCCAATACAGGCGAATATATTTAACTGAGTTTCAGTTCTATTAACATCAGAAATTCAGAAATGCTGCTTCCCGCTCAGTAGTCGGCGCGCAAGTATTGGCCAACACTGCTCAACTCGGAGATCTTTGGAGCCGCATACCGACCGCACGTCCACTGCTGTCGGTTCAAATACGTTTGATACTTCATTTGATCCATTTGAGGTATTTTATTCATCTTCTTCCACACAGAATCATTGAGGGGCATTCTCGACTCTGTCCACTCCGAAGTGGTACTCGTACAGCACGAGCAAAATAGGCACATAGCAAGAAATCTCAGATGAGGGAAGCGACTCTGCAAAACGCATGGGGAAGATTGGGGAGCTTGTCGACCTACTCAAGCGAGCAGAGAAGGAAAAAAATTAATGAATTTCTGCTCAGTGTAGGCCCAACGACGATATTGGACGCTGGTAACAGTTTACATTTTATTCAAACGATGCATGCACACACTATCTTCTTTAAGTAGTATCAGCCAAATACTAAAATGTTTACAGCATGTTTCATTCGTATGTACATCATTATTGCTTGCTTTGCCCATCTTCGTCTTCTTCTTATTATTATTGTTATTTTTACTCTTCTCATTCTTGCTCTTTTTCGTCTTATGCTTTTCATTGTTCTTCTTCTTATTCTTACTCTTCTTCGTCTTCTTTTTCTCTTTCTACTTTTTCTTCTTCTCTTCTTTCTATATATTTATTCATATTCCCTGGAGGAAATAATAGTTCTCATCTACGTAGATTAAATTAAGATATACGTAGTTATTTCTTAGACATATGTGAATCTACATTTTGGAAAATCGTCAATCTACTCCGATGTAACTAAATGTACTAAGATTTAAGTAGACAATCGGAGATAATCAAAAGTGTTTGAACATAATGTTTGGTCAACTCGAATTTACGTAAATCTACCCTTATTTACGGAGATACAAGTAGATCTACTATTTTTCAACATTTTGATCGATATAGATCACATATAATTTAAACTATATAACTATATTTTAAATTATTCTCTTAAAATATCTCATGACATGCTTACTTATTTGTACTAATAGAACGAGCCTCGCGTGACTTCGCGGACCTGATCCGCGGAATAGCTATGTGGAAGAGAACGCCTCCATGGTTGAGGCGAACGCCGAAGAAACTCCGGGCGAATACCATTGTGCGAATAACCCCACCGTGATTGAACCGAGCAGAGAAATTGAAATCTCCGGAGAAGGTCTACTGCACGATGGTATGTTTATCGATAATTACGCCGCGGAGTCTGAAGAATTTTCGAAGTACTTCGAAAATAATATGACAGCAGCACAAGAAACACTACCGGAAGCAGACACGCATTCGAAAAACTCCACGCTCAGTAGTGATGCGGGCAACAAAACGATTCAGAGGGAAATGACTATGCTCGACACGGTTCAACGAAAACTGTGAGAGATTTTGAAACATCCAGAACCATCCAGCAGTAAACCAAAAATTATAAAAAACATTTTGCTAAAAAAGCCCTATAAAATACAACTGCCTGAAAGGATTTCCATCCGAGAAGTAGACAGTAGCAGCACGCTGGCATCCATGAATCCACTTTCTAAAATACCCGCCGAGCTACGAAGAATTCGTGAAAACACTATTAAAAAAAAAAACAGAAAACGGCACGATAAAGTGCGTCAAGACAGAGAGCTCGAGATTCCTCGCAAGATTGCAAAACCAAAATGTCAGCGAACAGAACCCTGATTCGAGGATGAATGCAACACGCGTACAATTTCCATTCCACAGACACCGACACTAACACGGACACCTCGACAAAAAAACACGTTTTTTTTTTTTTAAATATATAATGTATCACGATCCGATAAATACAGAAGATACCCATATGAAATTCGTTTTTACTTCCTCGTTAAAAATTGCATCGCAGACCAAATGGAGTGCGAGAGCCTCACTCCAGTCCCGTCAGACCTCGAGGATAACGTCGGAGACCACCTTCCCCCATGGAAAAAGAATACATGCGAAATATATACAAAAACATATATTTCACATGTTCCAGCAAAAAATTGTGTATATGAAATATATATTTCTTTTCTATATTCCAAATGACTTTTAAATTTGTATTTCTGCAGTGCAAGTTTACGTTTTTGCATGTTTTTTCGTGCGTATTCATTTCCATGGGTAGAAGTACAAAAGTCTTAGTCCAGGCCCGTTGGACCTCGAGGATAACGTTGTTGACAATCTATGGGGCGCGAAAGCTCGGCTCGGTCTCACTACCCTTCCATAATAACATTGCGGATCACTAGAGTCTGGATGCCCGACTCGGTCCCGTTAAAGCTCGACGTTAACGTAACAGACATTCTAAATGCTATGGGTAGGGACTGGTATTATTGAAGAAGACTTTGAATGTTTGAATTGTTCCCCGTGGGCCACTGTTCTCGAAAACACTTGAATTTATTGAAGAAATTTATTGCAGCGACATCTACCGTCGAACGAAATAAACTTTCGTTGCTTTTTTCATCCTAGTTACTTTTTGGCGGACATCAGTTTTGGCTGACATCAGTTTGGCTTACATCCTACTCTCGAAAACACTTAAATTTATCGAAAAAAATTATCGCAGAGCCATCTACCGTCGAACGGAACGAACTTCCGTTGCTTATTTGTTTCCTAGTTACTTTTTGGCGGAGGTCAGTTTTAGCTGACATCGGTTTGGCTTACATCCTACCCTACCATTGGAACAATAAGAGCGTTTAGAATGATTATGTACATATGCGCTGAGATGTTGATATCTTGATATCTTGATACCTCCATTATGCATGTTTTGTCAAATTTTTTTAGTGCAATCCCCCACCTATGTTTGGTAAAACCTCCTACTATATTTGATATTATGCGGAATTGTACAGATACTAAATAGCCGTTTCAAATTTTCCCGCCGCTCTCTGACCGGTCGAACGTGCGCAGCAAATGGCGGGAGATCCAACCATTACCTCATGGAGGCGTTCCCACCTCACTTCTTCGCGCTTGGCGTGATGCCGTGCTATCAAAGAATTCCCGCCTATTATCACTTTTTTCCGTATTCACGCGTATTACTTTCTAGAAGTGATTCGAACTCTGCGGCTTTATGTTTTGTGCAAATCCAGTTCAATCTAAGTATCGACGAGTTATAACAGTATATACGTTTTGGTAATATTCACAGACCAAGTCTTTTATATCTGTAAGCCGTGTCATATAAGTGCTTCGAAAAAAAATGTGCTTCATTGAAATATACAGATAGGAAAATATACGCAGCACGCATATTGGCCTTACACGGTAAGCACAACCTCGTAACTCTGTCCGAAAAATATTTCGTTCGAATTTCTCGTTTATACTTTCAGAATCATAAAATGATAATTATCTAAAATAATTCGATTTGCAGAGAATTACGCCGTATTGCATAAAATACATGCGAACCTGGAAAACGACGTTGAATCTGTGCAGATAAGGAATTTAAGATACGACACTAACGAGGAACTGTTGTACTCCGAGGTTTTTCAAAAGAACGAAAAGATCCAAGGTAAATTTACGTATTCTTTTAATGTCGTGTGTCTGCTAAGAATATCTTTACTTATTGCGTGGTAAAAGTGCACCATTTGAAAAATGAGTGCAAAAGAGATTTAAGTAAAAGAAAGCTGCAATTTTCGGATGGATCATTCTATGAAATAGTGAACATTTTGTGCAAAAGTGAAGCTTTATGCCCTGCTTCAGTTAACTCTGCCCGGCCCAATGCTTGGAGAATGATTCTTTTGAAAATTTGTAAAGGTTTTTTGACCTTCCACTTCGCCTTAATTCGTAACAACAATCATCTCTAGGATGCTTATAATGTACCATCAGAAACTACCCAGATAGCGAAAGATCCGCAAGATGCCTGCGTGGTGCGTGCATGACGCGCAGATTAATGCCACTATTGCGATATATGATATCCTCATATGCGCCACACGTCGTGTCGGCACGTACGTGCTGACACACTGCTGCCATGCAGTTGTGAGAGTATCGTCCAAAAATCACCATCAATATTTGTTTGGAATGAAATTAAATAGCATGGTGAATTCACGATTTTTAAATATTTTATTACAATCTCAGTTGACAATATAATATATAATTTTGATCCACCACATGAACATTGCAGGAGTTAATCGGCATCAATATAAGAATTAAAAATATAAGAAATTATATCTAATCCCTACTGAAATTGTCGATATGATAAATCATATGATGTTGTGAACGAATTCACCATGTCATTCATCATATGATTTACCTTGTGAATTCAATCAAATATATAAGAAATCGCATGATAAACCATATAGTTACGGCTCATCAGATATAATATAAAACAAATTGCATGATAAATTATATAATTAATCATATGATTTTCCATACATTTTATCTGATGATTTATTATGTGATTTTTCATATGTTTGATCAAATTCAAAAGATAAATCATATGATAAATGACATGCTGAATTCGTTAATATCCCATGTAGAAATCGTGTCTTGGCAGAAGCTCGCCGCTAGCCACATACATCAGATTTTGTCTTGGCGCTAGGGCGGCTAGCTAGATTGCTGCGGGGTCTGTCGATCACGCTCATTTTAGCCCGCGGCGGGCTAAGTAGTCTACGTTGGGCAAGCTTCACACCCTAGCTGATCCCAAAATAAGCGGTATAGCTTACCCGTGCAATTTTTTTTGTATAGTTTAGAGATAGGCTGAACTCAGCTTAAACTTCGATCAACGTTGGAGGAAAAGGGCCTAAATATAGTTTATTAAATTAGAAATTAGGAATAATCGATGAACGAATTTCAAACTGTTATTCGACTATTTTGGAAAATCCTGTAAATTTTTCGAAAACAAATTAATTGTCCCGGATTTGAACCCGCTATCTTCAAATAGGCGAATTCAGCACTTTCAATCCTTAAGGCCGTCCTCTAGTTTCTCGGCTGTTTTTTTTATGGCTTTTTCAATAATTTTTTTACGGGCAAAGCATCGAAATAATCAATCTCATTATTTTTGCATAATCTTTATTAACATTTAAATAAGCTTTACAAATTTTTTGAAGTCAAAATATATAATAGAATAGCAGTTATAGTGGCCGACAGGAAGACATCAAGTAAAAGAGGTGCTTGACGGTGACCAAGATTGCGGCTGTTCTGCTTATCTGAAATAAAAAAACCAAACGGCATTTTAATCTTCATATTCAAGACTAGCGATTGAACTAGAGTGAATTCTAAATTACAAAAATTGACTTTTTTATACACTTTTGAAAATTACATTCTATTTTTACTCATTTTTTCTTAAGTTTTTCGCTCGTACGAAAAAAACTATCGAAGCAATCATGATAATCCTAGTTCAATCGCTGGCTTATAACATATTAAAGATGCTGTATAAATTTGAACAAGATCGGTGCAATAGTTTCTGAAATATCGTGGTTACCGTCAAGCACCTCTTTTACTTGATGTCTTCCTGTCGGCCACTATAACTGCTATTCTATTATATATTTTGACTTCAAAAAATTTGTAAAGCTTATTTAAATGTTAATAAAGATTATGCAAAAATAATGAGATTGATTATTTCGATGCTTTGCCCGTAAAAAAATTATTGAAAAAGCCATAAAAAAAACAGCCGAGAAACTAGAGGACGGCCTTAAGGTTGTTTAGAAGTTGATCAGAGTGGGGGAGATTTTCCTATGCTTATACATTGGGCGCTGCCGGTCGCTCACCCGCTCGGAGTGAATTTTGATGCGATTTTTGATACATATGTTACAATATCTTCAAGGAAATTCTCCAAAGGTTAACGATTTTGGTACTGATCGACGCGGAATATTTCAGAGAGTACTTGGTTAGTTTTTCAACAAAATTTCAATGGCACGATTAGATATATCGCGAGTTTATTGAGATCGCGCATGGCTCTGTCCATCAGAGGCTATGTAATCGGGTCTCAAAAGTAAGTAGATATTCAAGGCGGGTTCTGGACCAAATGTGGGCGAGGGGGTGAAGGGGCGAGAGGAGAAGCCGAGAGGGGAAGCCGAGGGGGTGACGTCATCGTTCTCGAACCTTCTGGAAGCTTCGAATAATAATATATATATACATGATGACGTCATCCGTCTAGAAGCTTCTGGAAGCTTCAATTTAAAAAAAAAAAAAAAAAAAACTACGCAGTTACGATTACGTAATCCTTCTCGAACCTTCTGGAAGATTCGATAATAATAATAATCTATGCAGTTACGATAACGTCATCGTTGTAGAAGGGCGAGGGGAAGCCGAGATAGGGAAGCCGAGGGGCATCCTTCTAGAAGCTTCGAATAATAATCATAATGTACACAGTTAAGATGGCGTCATCCTTGTAGAAGGGCTGAGGGGGAGCCGAGGGGCATCCTTCTAGAAGCTTCGAGATAGGTGACGTCATCCTTCTCGAATATTCTAGAAGCTTCGATGATGTCATCTTTCTCGAATATTCAGGAGCATTCGATCTCGAATACAAATAGTGGGGGTATGTTCTATAAAAGCCGATTTTTGGCACCATAATTAATCAGTTTACTCGGAACACTCGCGTATCGCAGATATCTGTACAAAAAACAGTTACAATGGAGGTAATTTTGGACGTACAAGGTTTCAAGAAACCCATCAATCAATTTGTAGTAAAGGAGCTGGCAGCAGTTAAAATTCATCCAAATAAAGAGGGTCATGAGGAGATTGTGTGTTTACTCATTAAACCACCTTGTAAATGGGATGAGTTGACAGCCAAATATAAATGCATGAACTTGTGGTGTGAACGGAATTATCACGGTATTCCCTGGAACGTTGGAGATATTCCTTACGCTAAATTAAAAGACGTAAGTACGTACAATGGGGTGCGCCGATACAACTGCGCCTTCGAAAATGCCCTAAGGTTGAGGAAATGGTATTTGGAGTATGGGACTCCATCATTTTCAAGATCGGTGAAATTATTTTCTCAATTGGGAAATTTGCGAGACATGAGGACTGAAGATATTTCTCATCTCTCGAAAGAGTTATTGCGGAAGGGCTGGATGCGTCGGAAGTTGTCCGATTTTCATTTTCAAAACGGATTTTGAAAGAAGAAGTAAGTACTACAAAACGTCAGTCGTTGATTTGACAAAATAGGTGAAAAACACGTGCAAACGTGACCGAAACCGGCTGAGCGCTCGATCGCGGTCGAGTAGTGGGGGGAGCCGGCCGTCGCGGGGAAGTCCGTATATATAGTAATACAAGCGGGCGCAGCGCGCTTGTATTACTATATATACGCACTACCGGACTTTCAACCACTTTCATCTGGAAAGCCAGCGCTACAACTTTATAAATGGCGGAGTAATGAATTTTTGAAAAAACGCTGATTTTTCCGGTATTTCCGGTTTTTCTCCGGTAATAATGACCCGATTAAGTTGCACCAGCGCTCATTTACTTCGTTTTTTCATTCTCTACAATTAATCTATTGAATGTGTCAGCATCGCTCCATTGGTTCAGATTTTACAAGCAAAAAACTAAAAAAAACACCGTTTTTTGGGTGTTTTTTGGAAATTAAAAAAAAAGTAATCATATTTGCGAGTCGAAAACATATTACGAAACATCCACGGACCACCCCACGTACCCCTACACTCGCCGTTTTCTTCTACCATTTTTGTCACAGAATGACTCTTTATCTGCTCTATTGCCTGGTATAACGTACAAATACTTAATATTATTGAAACAAATTATTTAAATCCTCTCCGTCATTTCTTATTCTCTCATTTACTCTACGGTGAGTCTAATGTTTATCTGTCTCTCTCTCTCTCTCTTTCTCTCTCTCTCTCTCTCTCTCTCTCTCTCTCTCTCTCTCTCTCTCTCTCTCTCTCTCTCTTCCTCTCGTATACACGCATACACGCATATACACGCTTCCTGAAATAAATAACTCAAAAATGATTCTATGACCTGAAGGACCGGCCATTTCAAATTTTCAATCGTTACTCGACTTTCCTATCAAAGCTTTTCCTATACAAATTTCCAGGTGAAGATGACGTCAAGATATAATAATCTTACGCATGTATGTGAAAATTATTTTTTACTTCGGTTGCGGACTCCATCCCCTAATCTCAGACCATTTTCTTAAAAGTGACCTTTTCGACTTGCGACGTACTCTTCGCTAGCCAGATGCTCGAAAACACTTTTTAAACACGTTTCAATTTTTTCAACCCATCCATGCATCTGGCTATGAAAATAATAAAAACTATTCTATGACCTTAAGGACCAGCCATTCAGAATTTTTAATGAATATTCCATTTCACTTGTTATGTCTTCGACTATAAAAGTGTCCAGATTGAGATGATTAGGAGAAACGATAATTGTACCCAAGTATGGGACAATTAAATCAACTCCGAATTTTAAAATCATCCACTCTTCAATTTCAATCTCAATTTCAATCTCAATTCAAATTTTAATCTCTTACTTTATCGCAGCCGCGAACATATTCTAAAGGGCTTCTCCCACTTGCACAACATTATGACTTGAATGCCCGAAATTATTTCACGCATTAGTCCAACACGCTCGTCCGTTTTCGTCGCGACCCTCATTCGCAATTTCAATATTAATCATCAAATATTATCGTTATTATTCATGTTTGTATTTATTTATTTACATTGCACATGATTTTTCAATTGTAATTTAAAAAAAAAAATCAATTATACCCTGTAGTGGAATAGTTTGAATGGTAATGAGAAAAATTCCATCCAGCTACGCGATATGAACATTGTTCACGAAAGGGCGTGAACCCGAAATATGACCAGCCCTGGCCACGAGCCAGGCCCACATGTCACGAGTTACGAGCCTGAGCAAGCGAGAGCAGCTCACCAGGCGCCACTCTCGGGAGAACCGAGAACTTACAGCAAGCCCGCTCAACTCCTTTCTCACAAACGAAGCTTGCCCGGAACGGAATTATAAGAGCGACGAAAGCTCTCAGCAGGCAGACTCGTCTCACTCGTCACTCTGACAACGACATTGTCTCCTACTCGATATCTCGAGTAGTATTTTTCACGCTGGCGACAGCTAGCACATCAAAGGGAAATCCCTCCAGGGTATCCACTCCGTGGACACTACACGTGGCTGAGCTTCCTCCAATACGGAGGACACGCCCACCTCGAAGCACACTCTCGCTGTGGGACGTCCGAAGAGCGCGACTGACGTCACCATCGTACTCCAGCACTCTACCAGTGGTCATCTCTCCCATGCTGAGATCTCCGCTCGGCCACGCCTCCATCGCAACTCAAACCGCAGCTGGAAAGGCGACCATCGGCACCCAGACTACATCTTCCGACAGCGAGTGGGAACACCCACAAGCATCGATCGTGATCGAGCAACCGCCTCCGACTCCTCCTACGACACCTGGACGCAGCTACACGCCACCGCCAGTTTCACTTAGCACGCGGAGCTTCACTCCGCCTTTACCGACGAAAAGTCGCTTGAATTGGACAAAGTCCATACCCACAATCTCGTGGACAGAAAAGACCGCCTAAATCAGGCTTTGTACATATAGATTTAAGACTTCACAATAAATGAAATTTGATATACAGATATTCTGGATTGCTTCGACTACATCTTTACGTTCTCCCACTCCTTGCGGCTCCATCGATTCTGCTAGCTACAGCTAGCCACAAACATATAATTACGATTGAGACGACGTAGTATAATTAAACGATCAAACGAACTTAACTGTATGTGAAGTTCGATCGTCATTATGTATTTTAATAATAAAAAATGTTGTCAACGTAAATTTTCAACACACTTTATTAATAAATTGACAAGCTAAATTAATTTCTTATCACTAGTTAATTGTTTTACTTATAAAATGATTTGATAATACTCGATTTTCTTAACTATTCGGGGAGGACTCGGCGAGACCCTCTACTTGATTCGCGAGAATTAAAAGACGTTGAACTATTTGGGGAGAGCTCGGCGAGACTCTCAACTTGGGTTTTGAAACAGGAACAAGACGTGTTCCTGATGTTGCTGATTTCGATCTGTGGAAGATTTTTCCGTTGCTTACGAAGTAAACTCGGAAGAAGTTTCTGGAAGGATCTTTTTTTTTTTGTTTTTTTGGGGGAAAGAAGTTGTAGAAAGGGAAAACTGACAATTACAAGAGGGTCCGATGGATAGCATAAGTGTTTAGGTTCAAAATGCCTGGAGCATCAATAAAACATTTGGAAAGGATTAGAGACGTAAAGAGCGGAGCATGTGGTGTTAATGGAACGTAGGAAAAAGAAGAAGGGACAGCAATTTTGGGGATCCGAGTTTTCGAGTGAAAGGGCATATAAACTAAATGCCTTTACAACAAAAAAAAAAGGAAAAAACCAACAAAAAAACTATTTCGTTCTTCGCTACATAAAAAATGGCTAAACGGGAACTACCCAAATAACTTAGAACCGAAGGTATACGTTAAGCTTATAAGAAACAATTATAGTCTAGGTAAACGGCATGATGACAGTGTATGCTATTCTTAACATACTCCCCCCGTTGAGAGTTTAGCGATCAACATTAAACAGAGAGAATATTGCATGTCTTATTGTTAGACTCGTATTTTGATATCGGTAACAATACGACTTTCTTAATATTACGAACGAAAGATGACTTCGATGTCTTGACTCGGACTGTTCGGACGACGCCGTCGCTCCCCGGATAACATTCCATGATTCGTCCCATGGCCCATTGTGCTGGTGGTAGATGATCTTTCAAGAGCACCAATGCTCCGGTGGTAAACTCGGGCCCTGGTTTCGTCCACTTGGTGCGGGTGGTCAGCTCGTTCAGGTACTCTCGACTCCATCGTTTCCAAAAGTCTTGCTTGATTTTTTGGATATGTTCCCAGGTAGATAATCGATTGACGGGAACGTCTAGATAATCTCGTCCTCAGAGGTTGGTCAAAGAGTCACCGATTAAAAAATGGCCAGGGGTCAAGACTAAAGGATCGGTAGGGTCATTGGAAATTGGGGTCAAGGGACGAGAGTTTAATATGGCTTCTACTTCCGCTATCAAAGTATTAAACTGTTCGTAGGTAAATAACATGTTTAATCCGGCAACGTGGTGCAAGTGTTTTTTTAAACTTTTGACAGCGGCTTCCCATAAGCCGCCAACGTGAGGCGCGTGAGGTGGTATAAAATGCCACTGAATCTCCTTTGAAGATAGATACTCGTGGATCTGCTGCTGTGCTTTAGTATCCTTGAGGTCGTTAGCCAATTCCTTTAAATGATTGTTTGCTCCGAGAAAGTTTGTACCATTGTCGCTGAAAAGGTCTCGAGGTAAACCGCGTCGTGAAATAAAACGTCGTAATGCAGATAAGAAACCGTCCGTACTCAGGTCAGTTACTAATTCGAGATGGACGGCTTTCACAGCCATACAGATGAATACCACGACGTATGCCTTGATTTGTATTTTTTTGCGAAATTTTTTCTCCTTTAACATAAATGGTCCGCAATAATCGACTCCAACCTGACTGAAAGGAGGTGATGGAGTAATTCTTGCCTTCGGTAGGTCACCCATCATATAATTGGTCGAAGGTGGTTTGGCTTTACAGCATTTGACACATTGCTTAATAACTTTGTGCACTTGACTTCGACCATCAATTATCCAGTACTTCCGTCTCAGTATATACAGTGTTTTTTGCACTTCTGTGTGCAAATGGGTAGTGTGGGCGCGGGTGATAAATAGACTGGTTACATGATGATTTTTTGGTAATATGATCGGGTGCTTAGCGTCGTGGGGTAGATTAGAGAAAGACAGGCGACCTCCAACTCTGAGTATTCCATCCTCGTCCAATTTTGGGTTTAATTTGAGGAGCGGAGATTTTATGTCGAGCGGTTGGGACGCCTTGAGTTTCTTTATTTCGGTGGAAAATGCTTCTTGTTGTAAACTACGGATAATGATCTTTTCTACCTGCTCGAGTACCCGTACGGTCAAGGGACCCTTTGGCTGTCCTTTGTGTCGGAATCGACGGCAGTAAGCAATCGATCGGATTAATCTGTCCCGCGACGAAAATCGGTTAAAGATGTCATACTTTTCGATGGTGGTGATGCAACAAGTATGTCGCCGTTGCTCTGGTAAACCTGTGATCCTTGGTGTAATTGTCGATGGCCAATCAGATTGCGGCTGGTCCAGCCAGGGTGGTCCACTTTTCCAAATCGAAGCTGTAATAAATTCAGCCGGTCGAAGACCTCTGGAAACAAGATCCGCTGGATTGTCCTTTGTCGAGATATGATGCCAATCCTTTGTATCGGTTTTCCTTTGAATATCTGCTACTCGATTGGAAACAAAGGTTTTTAGTTGTTGCGGAGAGGTGTCAATCCAATGGAGAACTATTGTGGAGTCGGTCCAATAAAAACTTCTTTGATTTCTCATTTTAATGCATTCAACGTGGTTTTAACTAGGTTCGATAAGAGATGTGCACCGCATAATTCTAGTCTCGGTATGGTGACTGTTTTAACGGGCGCGATTCTAGATTTGGCACATAGCAATTCGACTTTGACGATATCATGTTGATCGATGAGGCGTAAATAGACACATGCTCCGTATGCTTTTCCGCTGGCATCGGAGAATCCATGCAGTTAAATGTTTTTATAGTTCGGTGGTACAACGGTGCGTGGAAACGAAATCTGAGTGAGGGACGGTAGTTGTTCACAATACTTGATCCGGCATTCGGTATGTAATGAAGCATTCGGTATGTAACTCGAGTTCGGTATGTAACTCAATTCGGTATGTATGAAGCATTCAGTATGTAACTCGAGTGGAAGTGACTCATCCCAATCGAGTTTTTCGGTCCAGAGTCTTTGCAAAATAATTTTTGCAATAATGATGACTGGTGCCAATAAACCTAATGGGTCGAAAATCTAGGCTATCTCAGACAAAATGGTTCTCTTGGTTGTGCGATTCATTGAAATAGGTGTTACGGTGAAGCGAATGGTATCAGTTGATGATTCCCAAAAGACTCCCAAGGTTTTTATGGTGGTGTCTCCAAGTTGAAGATGTCGATTAAGGCCGTCCTCTAGTTTCTCGGCTGTTTTTTTTATGGCTTTTTCAATAATTTTTTTACGGGCAAAGCATCGAAATAATCAATCTCATTATTTTTGCATAATCTTTATTAACATTTAAATAAGCTTTAAAAATTTTTTGAAGTCAAAATATATAATAGAATAGCAGTTATAGTGGCCGACAGGAAGACATCAAGTAAAAGAGGTGCTTGACGGTGACCAAGATTGCGGCTGTTCTGCTTATCTGAAATCAAAAAACCAAACGGCATTTTAATCTTCATATTCAAGACTAGCGATTGAACTAGAGTGAATTCTAAATTACAAAAATTGACTTTTTTATACACTTTTGAAAATTACATTCTATTTTTACTCATTTTTTCTTAAGTTTTTCGCTCGTACGAAAAAAACTATCGAAGCAATCATGATAATCCTAGTTCAATCGCTGGCTTATAACATATTAAAGATGCTGTATAAATTTGAACAAGATCGGTGCAATAGTTTCTGAAATATCGTGGTTACCGTCAAGCACCTCTTTTACTTGATGTCTTCCTGTCGGCCACTATAACTGCTATTCTATTATATATTTTGACTTCAAAAAATTTGTAAAGCTTATTTAAATGTTAATAAAGATTATGCAAAAATAATGAGATTGATTATTTCGATGCTTTGCCCGTAAAAAAATTATTGAAAAAGCCATAAAAAAAAACAGCCGAGAAACTAGAGGACGGCCTTAATATCGGCTTTAGGTATATCTTTGAGCACCGCACTGTCGTTCGAGGCCCATTGTCGGATACTCAAGCCTGCTCGAGAAAGAATCTCCGTAAGTTCTTGTCGAATTTTCCTTGCTTCGGCCTTACTCTAAGCACCGGTGAGCAGGTCATCCACATAAAAATCTTCTTGTAATATTTGTGCTGCTCTCGGGTACAAGGGACCTTCATCCTTGGCTAATTGGTGTAGGCATCGGATTGCCAGGTACGGAGTGGGTGCGAGTCCAAAGGTAACGGTATTTAATTCGTAAGCTTGAAGCTCGGTCTTTTCGTTTTTCCAAAGGATACGCTGGAATTTACGATCTTCCTTCCTGATCAAGAACTGCCGGTACATTTTCTCGATGTCACCAGTGATGACAACGGGGTGTTTTCGGAATCGAATTTAAAGAGAAAACAAATCTGATTGTATGGTGGGTCCGGTGAAAAGCATATCGTTGAGCGATAGTCCATTCGTTGTTTTCGCGGAGCCGTCGAATACTACGCGAAGCTTCGTCGTCATGCTGGACTCCTTTATCACGGCGTGATGTGGTAAATAATAACCATCCGAGGATGACGAATCGGTTTGAACAGGAGACATGTGGTTTAATTCTAGATATTCTCGTAGAACGTTGTCGTACTGAGTCTGTAGCGCGGGGTTTCTTTTGAACTTTCTTTCTGAATTTTAGAATCGTTTCAATGCTATATGATAGGAATTGCCTAATTTTGAGCAACGTGTGTTAAAAGGTAGTGCTACAATATATCGACCACTTTGATCTCGCGAAACATTTTTTTGAAAGTGCTCTTCGCACCTTCTTCTTCGGTGGTGAATCTCCTCGTGGCAGGACATTCTTCTATTTTTCAAAATTTTGCCAGGTCGAATTCTTCGGTGGTTGCAGCGTTGGTGACGTGACAATGTTGCGGTATGATTATTTTTCTTGTGGGTGGAGATCCGCCAATTATCCATCCAAGAAGGGTCTTTTGGGCGTACAACTCCTGTTCTCGAGGTGCTGAGAGTCGGATTTGACCGACGGACAATAGCGAAAGGGTGGTCCCTGCTCCAATCAGTAAATCGATTGAGGCTGGTTTGTCGAAGGTTGGGTCCGCGAGTTTAATATTGGCCGGTATTTTCATTAATTCTCGCGGAATCGGTTGGTCGGGTACGATGTGGGATATCGTAGGCACAATCAAAAAGGTCAGGGTTTTGGTATACCCGTTCACTCTTGATTTTATGGTAGCTGTAGTCATTCTATTGCAATACGTGCTCATGGCACTCAGAGCTCCTACAGGTATGCGGCACAAGGTAGGTTTGAATCCTAAGAGGTCGGCGACTCTGTGGGTCATAAAGTTGGTGGTGGAGCAGGTATCGAGTAGCCTCGGTAAGGGATGGCCCGTATCCATGAGATTTAGCATTGCAGTGACCATGATGTCGTTCGATGGGATATTTACAACGAAGCTTATTTGTCGACCCGATGACATCGCTGATTGACAAACAGTTTTAATTGGTTGATTCTCATTATGTTCTAGTCACGCCCTTGGTTCTTGAGTATTTGCCTCCGGTGATTGATAATCTAAATGCAGCAATGTATTGTGTCTTTTCGAACATTTCTGACACGACGACTTTGATTTACAGCTGTTGACCCCATGGCCCTTGCCAAAACAATTGAAACAAAGGCGACCGTTGGTAATAACCTTTCGTCTATCATCAATGGACAAATTTCTGAATTTCTCGCACGTATATAAGCGATGTGTTTCATCGCATACGGGACATACGACTGTCGCATTGTTGGTGTTATTTTTGGTATTGGGATGCTCCGCGGAAGGGTTAGATGCCGCGTACAGAGCCTGGGCTGGTCGGTATTGCTGATTCTCACGCTTGGTGTAACTTGGTTTACTCGATGCATTGGAAATCGCTTCACTGTGTGACGTAATTGAGCATATGGCTCTTCTTTCAAAAAATTTTAACAATTCCTTGTATGACAGAATTTTATTAGGATCATCAGAAAACGTTAATTCCCACTGCCATATGGTATTCTCGTTCAATTTGGACAGGATAAGGTCTACTAACGGAATGTCCCAGTTGGAGACTGGTGCCTTCAAATTTTCCAACGCTCGGGTATGTTGATAAAACGTATCTACGAGCTCACTAATCGCGGCTGCTGAATCTTTATGGAGTTTAGGGTATTTCCGTAAAATCGCGAAATGCTGCCTCGTCATTCGTCGCACGGATTCGTATTTGGCCTTTAAAATGGATATCACGATGGGATAGTTTTCGTCGGTAACGTCAAGTGATTCGATTGCGTTTACTGCCTTTCCAGTCAACGATGACATCAAATAATTCAGCTTTTTTGACTGGCGGTAACTCTTCTTGATCTATCAGGGTTTTAAATAGGCTCCAGAATGCGGTCCATTTTTCTACTGATCCATCGAAAGTGGGAAGTTTTATCGGTGGTAGTGAGACCGCGGTTTTCATGTGAGTCGAAGTTTCTTTCGTGCCTGGCGAGTTTGTCGTGGAAACTGGTCTTTGAATAATTTCTAACTCCTCGATCATGCTTACCGCGCGTGCGACTTCCAAATTGTAGTTTTCTTCGTACACGACTCGATTCTCGATATCTTTTTCGTCTATTTCTTCTATGTGAGTTTGAATTTCATCGAATTTTTTAAAAGCTTTTCTAGCGGTGTCTGTAGAGGACTTCAAATAATGCAAATATCTTTGCGAAACATCTGGGTTGGCAGTGTCGAGAACCCTTTTCAAATTGGTAATCGTGGCTTGGATATGACCACGTTGCTTTTTTAATCGCGTAAGTTCGGCCATATTGAGTTGTTATTGAGCGGGGACGTACGTAATAAGGACAACGATAAATTGATTGTGGTTGGATTGCAACGATAATTGAGGATTGACCGAATTTTTGTGGTAACGAATAATGACCAACCTACCTTTTGATGCTCTGCCTGGGATAGTTGTTCCCCTCAAGTCGTGGCGGTGTTCCTCGAAGTGGTGTGGTGATAATGTCCTTTTTTTTTTTTTACCACTGTAATCACTTCGGTTACTGTCTTTTGTTTCACTTTTTCGTTCACTGACTCTGGTCGAATATGTCTTAAGTTTACTAATTTTCGTTGAATGTCTCTACTTTCACGGATTTTCTAATCCGGCTCGAAGGACCAAAATGTATTTTAATAATAAAAAATGTTGTCAACGTAAATTTTCAACGCACTTTATTAATAAATTGACAAGCTAAATTAATTTTTTATCACTAGTTAATTGTTTTAATTATAAATTGATTTGATAATACTCGATTTTCTTAACGATTCGGGGAGGACTCGGCGAGACCCTCTACTTGATTCGCGAGAATTAAAAGACGTTGAACTATTTGGGGAGAGCTCGGCGAGACTCTCAACTTGGGTTTTGAAACAGGAACAAGACGTGTTCCTGATGTTGCTGATTTCGATCTGTGGAAGATTTTTCCGTTGCTTACGAAGTAAACTCGGAAGAAGTTTCTGGAAGGATCTTTTTTTTTTTGTTTTTTTGGGGGAAAGAAGTTGTAGAAAGGGAAAACTGACAATTACAAGAGGGTCCGATGGATAGCATAAGTGTTTAGGTTCAAAATGCCTGGAGCATCAATAAAACATTTGGAAAGGATTAGAGACGTAAAGAGCGGAGCTCTGGTGTTAATGGAACGTAGTTAAGAGCATGTGAAAGGCGACGGCGAACTCGAACGGGGTCGGCATAGTAGTGTACGGGGCGCGTTACCGCCTAAGCGGACCGCGCCGCCGCTAGATGGCTCCACAAAAAAAACAGCTACAAGCGTAAGTGACGCCTAAGCGTGTATGCGTGCGTGGAAATATTTGTGCCTGCACACAAATGTATTCACACGCGTCGCCGAGAACGAGTACTATATATAGTCTCGGCAACTAACAATACATCGACTCTTTCTCTCTCTCTCGATCTCTCTCGCTTGCTCGCTCTCTCTTGGAGAATCGACTGTGGGTACGTCAACAAAAATTTGACAAGCCCTGACATATTCATAGTTAGACCAGGCAATAGAGATTTTTTCGTGATAAAAATGGTAGAAGAAAACGGCGAGTGTGGGGGTGCGTGGGGTGGTCCGTGGATGTTTCGTGATATGTTTTCGACTACCAAATATGATTACTTTTTTTTTAATTTCCAAAAAACACCAAAAAAACGGTGTTTTTTTAGTTTTTTGCTTGTAGAATCTGAACCAACGGTGCTATGCTAATACATTCAACATATGAATTGTAGAGAATGAAAAGACGAAGAAAATGAGCGCTGGTGCAACTCAATCGGGTCATTATTACCGGAGAAAAATCGGAAAAACCGGAAAAATCAGCGTTTTTTTCAAAAATTCATAACTCCGCCATTTTCAAAGTTGTAGCGCTGGCTTTTCGGGTGAAAGTAGTGGTTGATAGGTACTTTGAGTGTGCACAACCCGGACGTTGCCGGATGAATAGTTTTTGCGCAATTGCGATTTGAATTATTTTGGGCACTATTTTGCGGAAAGGCTGGATGCGTCGGAAGTTGTCCGATTTTGATTTTCAAAACGGATTTTGAAAGAAGAAGTAAAGCACTACAAAACGTCAATCTTGATATTTCGTTGAAATGTTGCAAAATAGGTGAAAAACACGTGCAAACGTGACCAAAACCGGCCGAGCGCTCGATCGCGGTCGAGTAGTGGGGGGAGCCGGCCGACGCGGGGAAGTGCGTATATATAGTAGTACAAGCGCGCTGCGGCCTGGCGCGAATCTTTACATTCGATTATCTCAGCAACTACTGCAGCTACCTTTACGTTTTTTTTTTTTTTATTTAGGGGTAAATTAACCCGTTGAAACTGATACTTCACTCGGTTTGCCTCAATATTCACTAGAAAAGCTGCTTTTGGCTACACATCCGTACATTAATATGAAATTAGGAAAAAGCGGTGGAATACATGCATACTGCCAGGAAACTTATTAATTGAAGTGCAGTGGATTTTTTGGAAATTTTTATATTCTTATTTCATGTTCAAAATTACAATTCTTATATACTAACTGAATAATTATTTGTGAAATTACACGATTCTCGGTCATTTCGCTGGCCTATGGCAAACTCTATTTCATCAATATCTTCATTAGGCGTTTCAATATTTCCGAAAATATCGATTTCTGAGACGTCATCGTCTTCTTCATTGTCCGACGCAATCGGATGATAGATATTTTCCAAATTTTGGCACGTATTTTCGTGACAGTGTAAGGTCAAAGTTAAAAGTAAATTTTCTTTAGAAACATTACCGCCAACAGAAGGAGCAGCGAAGCAGCATGCTTTCCGGGTTTTCTACCAGCTAGAGCTGTGGTTAGGGAACACGAATCTGGAAGTAACTGATTGGGGGTGGCAAGTGAGACAAAAACAGTTAATGCTTATAGGAAGTACAGATCCACCGATCCCCCAAAAGTTACTTGCCCAGATTTCGTGTTCCTGCAGCAAAAAAGGGTGCATAGATGGTTCGTGCAGTTGCAAAAACTCTCTGTGCACACTGTCACGAAAATACGTGCCAAAATTTGGAAAATATCTATCATCCGATTGCGTCGGACAATGAAGAAGACGATGACGTCTCAGAAATCGATATTTTCGGAAATATTGAAACGCCTAATGAAGATATTGATGAAATAGAGTTTGCCATAGGCCAGCGAAACGACCGAGAATCGTGTAATTTCACAAATAATTATTCAGTTAGTATATAAGAATTGTAATTTTGAACATGAAATAAGAATATAAAAATTTCCAAAAAAACACTGCACTTCAATTAATAAGTTTCCTGGCAGTGTGCATGTATTCCACCGCTTTTTCCTAATTTCATATTAATGTACGGATATGTAGCCAAAAGCAGCTTTTCTAGTGAATATTGAGGCAAACCGAGTGAAGTATCAGTTTCAACGGGTTAATTTACCCCTAAATAAATAAAAAAAACGTAAAGGTAGCTGCAGTAGTTGCTGAGATAATCGAATGTAAAGATTCGCGCCCGGCCGCAGCACGCTTGTATTACTATATATACGCACTTCCCCGCGTCGGCCGGCTCCCCCCACTACTAGACCGCGATCGAGCGCTCGGCCGGTTTTGGTCACGTTTGCACGTGTTTTTCACCTATTTTGCAACATTTTAACGAAAAATCAAGATTGACGTTTTGTAGTGCTTTACTTCTTCTTTCAAAATCCGTTTTGAAAATTAAAATCGGACAACTTCCGACGCATCCAGCCTTTCCGCAAAATAGTGCCCAAAATAATTCAAATCGCAATTACGCAAAAACTATTTATCCGGCAACGTCCGGGTTGTGCACACTCAAAGTACCTATCAACCACTACTTTCACGCGAAAAGCCAGCGCTACAACTTTGAAAATGGCGGAGTTATGAATTTTTGAAAAAACGCTGATTTTTCCGGTTTTTCCGATTTTTCTCCGGTAATAATGACCCGATTGAGTTGCACCAGCGCTCATTTTCTTCGTCTTTTCATTCTCTACAATTCATATGTTGAATGTATCAGCATAGCACCGTTGGTTCAGATTTTACAAGCAAAAAACTAAAAAAAACCGTTTTTTGGTGTTTTTTTGGAAATTAAAAAAAAAGTAATCATATTTGGTAGTCGAAAACATATCATGAATCATCCACGGACCACCCCACGCACCCCCACACTCGCCATTTTCTTCTACCACTTTTGTCACAGAATGACTCTCTATCTGCTCTATTGCCTGGTCTAAGTCTGCTCGAAGAGTTTTCGGGCGAGGATACGAGTTTCTCGATCGAATCTCGTCGAAATGAATCGTCGAGCTAACGGTAAGAGGAGTGTGTATTTTTACCGAGCAAAATGAATCTCGGCTAAAATTACTCTCTCTCTCTCTCTCAGTTTCTCTCTATCTAGGAGAGTCGATTGCATGTACGCGATCGAAAATGCGACGAGCCCTGACATATTCGAATAGACGAGTTCTCGGCCGAGAATATTAGATTCTCGAACGAGTCTCGTCGAAATGAATTGTCAGACTCGTCGAACGATGCAAGAAGAGCATCGTCGATCGAGCGTATTTATCATCGATGAGAACGTGAAGATTCGGCGAAAATGTCTCTCTCTTCTCTCTCTCTCTCCTCTCTCTCTCTCGCTGTTTCGCTCTTTCTTGGAGAGTCGATTGTACGTACGCGACCGAAAATTCGACGAGCCCTGACATATTCAAGAAGACGAGTTCTCGGCGGAGAATACTAGATTCTCGATCGAGTCTCGTCGAAATAAATTGTCGGACTCGTCGAACGATGCTGAAAGAGCATCGTCGATCGAGCGTGTTTATCATCACCGAGAATAACGTGCAATTTTAGTGGCAAAGCACTCTCGCTTATGTATGTACTACGCGATCAACAACTCGACGAGCGCGAATTCATTCCAAACGATGAGTTCTCGGTCGTGAATTTATGATTCTCGATCGAGTCTCATCAAAACGAACCGTCGAGCTCGTCGAATGACGGTAAGAGAGTATCATCGATCGAGCATGTGTATTTTCACCATGAACATGTGTTTTCGGCGAAAATCTCTCTCTCTCTCTCTCTCCCTCTTTCTCTCTCTCTTTCGCTCTCTCTTGGAAAGTCGATTTCAGGTACGCGATCGAAAATTCGACGAGTCTTGACATATTCGGATCGACGAGTTCCCGGCCGAGAATATTAGATCCTTGACCAAATCTCGTCGAAATGAATCGTCCGACTTGCCGAACGATTCTAGAAGAGCATCGTCGATCGAGCGTATTTATCATCCCCGAGAACGTGCAATTTCGGCGAAAATGTCTTTCTCTCTCTCTCTCTCTCTCTCTCTCTCTCTCTCTCTCTCTCTCTCTCTCTCTCTCTCTCTCTCTCCCTCTTTCTCTCACTCTATCTTCAAGAGTCGATTGTAGGTACGCGATCAAAAATTCGACGGGCTCTGACATATTCGAATCGACGAGTACTCGGCCGAGAATACTAGATTCTCGATCGAGTCTTGTCGAAATGGATTGTCAGACTCGTCGAACGATGCTAAAAGAGCATCGTCGATCGAGCGTGTTTATCATCACCGAAAACGTGCGATTTCGGTGGCAAAGCACTCTCGCTTATGGCGAGTCTACTGTACGCACGCGATCAGCAACTCGACGAGCGCGAATACATTCGCACCGATGAGTTCTCGGTCGCGAATCAATGATTCTTGATCGAGTTCTATCAAAACGAACCGTCGAGCTCGTCGAATGACGGTAAGAGAGTGCCGTCGATCGAGCGTGTGTATTTTTACCGAAAACATGCAATCTCGGCAAAAATTACTTTTCCTCTCTCTCTCTCTGTCCAGCTCTCTCTTGGAGAGTCGATTATAGTTACGCGATCGAAAATTCGACGAGCTCTGACATATTTGAATCGACGAGTACTCGGCCGAGAATACTAGATTCTCGATCGAGTCTCGTCGAAATGAATTGTCAGACTCGTCGAACGATGCTAAAAGAGCATCGTCGATCGAGCGTGTTCATCATCACCGAAAACGTGCAAATTCGGTGGCAAAGCACTCTCGCTCATGGCGAGTCTACTGTACTACGTACGCGATGAGCAACTCGACGAGCGCAAATACATTCGAACCGATGAGTTCTCGGTCGCGAATCTATGATTCTCGATCGAGTCCTATCGAAACGAATTGTCGCGCTCGTCGAATGACGGTAAGAGAGTTCCGTCAATCGAGCGTTTACATTTTTACCGAAAACATGCAATCTCGGCCAAAATTATTTTCTCTTCCTCTCTCTCTCTCTCTAGCTCTCTCTTGGAGAGTCGATTATAGTTACGCGATCGAAAATTCGACGAGCTCTGACATATTCGAATCGACGAGTACTTGGCCGAGAATACTAGATTCTCGAACGAGTCTCGTCGAAATGAATTGTCAGACTCGTCGAACGATGCTAAAAGAGTATCGTCGATCGAGCGTGTTTATCATCACCGAAAACGTGCAAGTTCGGTGGCAAAGCACTCTCGCTTATGGCGAGTCTACTGTACTACGTACGCGATGAGCAACTCGACGAGCGCGAATACATTCGAACCGATGAGTTCTCGGTCGCGAATCTATGATTCTCGATCGAGTCCTATCGAAACGAACTGTCACGCTCGTCGAATGACGGTAAGAGAGTTCCGTCAATCGAACGTTTATATTTTTACCGAAAACATGCAATCTCGGCCAAAATCATTTTCTCTTCCTCTCTCTCTCTCGCTCTCTCTTGGAGAGTCGATTATAGTTACGCGATCGAAAATTCGACGAGCTCTGACATATCCGAATCGACGAGTACTCGGCCGAGAATACTAGATTCTTGATCGAGTCTCGTCGAAATGAATTGTCAGACTCGTCGAACGATGCTAAAAGAGCATCGTCGATCGAGCGTGTTTATCATCACCGAAAACATGCATTTTTGGTGAAAAATTACTGTCTCTTATGGCCGGTTTCTGCACCTCTGATTATGTTCCAGTTAGAGTTATCCACTAGATATCCTATGCTTTTAGAATGGGTTATCTGGTAGATAACTCTAACTGGAACATAACCAGAGGTGAACAAACCAGCCATAAGAGAGTCAACTGCATATATATATTATATGTATACTATGTATGTTACATATATCATATATGTTTGCGTGTGCGTGTGCATTTTCGTCAAAATGCGATTATTTGTAGTTATTACAAGTGATTATCGCTATAAGGATATAATGAAACATACAGGACATCCTATGTTTAACCACAAAATCTTTTAAAATTTTCCCGTCGCTTTTCGGCTAAATAAATGGTTTCGAACAAAAAATTACTACTTCAAATATTATGAAATTGAAAGTCACGTTGCTTGTGTTTACACGACATAAATACAACGATTATACATATTCTGCGTGTGCTGAAAATCTCGTGCCCCCGCACCAAATATCGACTATGTCTTATTTGGCGTCGTGAAATAATCTAAAACAGCGACTGCAGCGTAGATAGAGAGAAAAACAATTATACTATAGCGGTGATACGAATGAAAAGAAGGAATATATCTCGCGCTTTATTTACAATGCATGGCGAGCAGCACACTGGCAGTGGAGGTAATGGCCAAATTACATTTGGTCGATGCCAACAATGTGAGAAAAATTTCGTACAACTAAGATCTTGCCCAACGATAGCTGGGGGAAACTGTGAGTAGATCGACAACTACGTACTGTCACTCTATCACATCGGGGTCCCAGCAAAGTTTATTTGATATTTTCAATGGGCAACGTATTTACGCAGGTATGCATCAAATTTCCTGTAAATTATAAATCGACACGAAATATTCCTTCAAAATCAACTAAAATATATGTTTTACTATTAACAGATGGTGGATTGAAAGAGGCAGCCATTAAACAATCTCTTCTGTTCATGATATGCAAAGACAATCTCCCTTTGAGATGTACCGAAAAAGACGGGATGAAACGGTTTTTCAAAACTGCGGCGCCGTTATACACTCCAAAGAGTAGACAAGCGATGAGAATTGGTACTGTTATCCGATGACATTCAACGCAACAGCACGTACAGACACATGCAAAAACTATGAGTACATCGACAACTACGTACTGTCACTCTACCACATCTCTAAAGCTGCGTGAAATAATCCAAAACACCGACGGCAGAGTAGATAGAGAGAAAAACAATTATATTCTAGCGGTGATACGAATGAAAAGAAGGAATATATCGCGCTTTATTTACAACGCATGGCGAGCAGCACGCCGGCAGTGGAGGTAAGGGCCAAATTACATTTGGTCGATGCCAACAATGTGACAAAATATTCATCTACACTGAAAGTAAGTTCTTGCCCAACGATAGCTGGGGGTATTCGCAATTCATTAAGAAGAAGATACTTCTGAGAAAAGCCAAATTACTGTTATCCGATGACATTCAACGGAACAGCATGTACAGACAGATGCAGAAACTGTGAGTACATCGATAACTACGTACTGTCACTCTACCACATCTCTAAAGCTGCGTGAAATAATCCAAAACACCGACGGCAGAGTAGATGGAGAGGAAAACAATTATATTCCAGCGGTGATACGAATGAAAAGAAGGAATATATCGCGCTTTATTTGCAACACATGGCGAGCAGCACACCGGCAGTGGAGGTAATGGCCAAATTACATTTGGTCGATGCCAACAGTGTGAGAAAAAATTCGTACATCTAAGATCTTGCCCAACGACAGCTGGGGGAAACCCAAACCAAACCCAAAACCACCGTTGGGTTTCGAACTCTTTCATTTGAAACTTTTTTGTTTTTTTTTTTTCAATTTGATTATTGCGGCTTGAATTAGAAAAAAAAAAATTGAACCTTCCGAAAAAAAATATAGCCTAATTAATATGAGTGTATTTGAAAAGTCGTTTTTCCGCCATTGCGCACAGTTCAAAAAAAATGTTAACTATTTTTTCAGGAAGCTGAGAAAATTTTACAGAACTATGTAACTCGTAAGATGAAGTCTCTAAAAACACTCGTTTTTTTATTCCTCGAACTTTTTTCAAAAGGAATACGTCTCTTTCCAGATGGAGAAATTCAATCTAAAGGCTCAGAAAAAAAGTAAATTATGAAGAAAAATTTTCTGCAAAATTTGAAATAAAAATGTTATATGATGCGAGTATATTTCTCAATATTTATTTACAAAATATTCGAAAATATATTGAGATATATACTCGCATTATATAACATTTTTATTTCAAATTTTGCATAAAAAATTTTTTTCCAATTTTCATTTTTTTTCTGATCCATTAGATAGTATATTTCTCAATATTTATTTACAAAATATTCGTCAATATATTAAGAAATATACTCCCATTATATAACATTTTTATTTCAAATTTTGCGTAAAATTTTTTTTTAATGTTCTTTTTTTCTGAGCCTTCAGATTGAATATCTCCATCTGGAAAGAGACCTATGACTTTTGAAAACAGTTCCAGGAATTCAAAAAAAAAAAATTTCAAATTTTTTAAAACTGTCATAATCGATAAAAAATCGATTTTTATTTTTTAAATAGGTTTTTTTCCATTAAAAATGTAAAATTTTGCTTTCTACAATTTTTATACAAAATTTACAAAATATTCGCAAATATATTGAGATATATACTCGCATTATATAACATTTTTATTTCAAATTTTGCATACAATATTTTTTTTCCAATTTTCATTTTTTTCTGAGCCATTAGATTGTGCCATAAGTGTTTTTGCAAAATGTGCCTGTATTTATTGCTCCTTCGGCGTGATGGAGGACGATTTTTTAAATTATTTTTATTCTCCTCTTTCACCTCACTTTATTAATCACTTTTTGTAAGTATGAATTACCGCACGTCACGAATTTTTTAATCCAAATTCTTATATTTGTACACTATTTTTTCTTTACACATGAATAATACTATTACTCATTAAAAGTTCACGTTACGCGCAGTCGTCTGCTATTTAGTAAAATCGCTTTTTACAACACATGCATTGAATACGTGAATGCTGGCAAAACGCGTATTGGCGGGTTTCGACAGTTCGCACGGGCGATTGTTTTTTTCCCTTCTCCTCCCACGGGCTTCAACGAAATCAAGGCACTGACCGTTACAATGTAATAACACGCAGAGTTGATGAAACTGTATGCTTATACAAAAAAGATAAAAGCACTACTTATTGTAAAAGGTTCAGTGTTTCACGAAACGAACATTTTTGAGTGAAACTTCTTCAGGCACGTTGAGAGAAAATGTCTTTCTCTTCTCTCTCTCTCTCTCTCTCTCTCTCTCTCCCTGTCTCGCTCTCTCTGGAAGAGTAGATTGTACGTACGCGAGCAAAAATTCGACGAGCCCTGACATATTCAAATAGACGAGTTCTCGGCAGAGAATACTAGATTCTCGATCGAGTCTCGTCGAAATAAATTATCGGACTCGTCGAACGATGCTAAAAGAGCATCGTCGATCGAGCGTGTTTATCATCACCGAGAATAACGTGCAATTTTGGTGGCAAAGCACTCTCGCTTATGTATGTACGCGATCAACAACTCGACGAGCGCGAATTCATGCCAAACGATGAGTCCTCGGTCGCGAATTTATGATTCTCGATCGAGTCTCATCGAAACAAACCATCGAGCTCGTCGAACGACGGTAAGAGAGCATCGTCGATCGAGCGCGTGTATTTTCACCATGAACATGTGTTCTCGGCGAAAATCTCTCTCTCTCTCTCTCTCTCTCTCTCTCTCATTCGCTCTCTCTTGGAAAGTCGATTTCAGGTACACGATCGAAAAATTCGACGAGTCTTGACAGATTCGGATAGACGAGTTCTCGGCCGAGAATATTAGATTCTTGATCAAATCTCGCCGAAATGAATCGTCAATCGTCCGACTTGTCGAACAATACTAGAAGAGCATCGTCGATCGAGCGTATTGATCATCACCGAGAACGTGCAATTTCGGCGAAAATGTCTTTCTCTCTCTCTCTCTCTCTCTCTCTCTCTCTCTCTCTCTCTCTCTCTCTCTTTCTCTCGCTCTTTTTTTTCATCGATCTCGAATACAAGCACGTGTGCCAGGCCCACGGTCTTCCAGACCCGGAGACAGCGCGGAGAAAGCCGAGAATGGCGGCTTGAATTTGAAAAAAAAAAATTGAACTTTCCGAAAAAAAATATAGCCTAATTAATATGAGTGTACAAGACTCTCTAAATCAGGATTATAATTTAAAAAGTCGTTTTTTCGCCATTGCCTAAAGTTCAAAAAAAAATTTTACTATTTTTTCAGGAAGCTGAGAAAATTTTACGGAACATGTGTAATTTTTAAGATGAAGTCTCTGAAAACACTCGTTTTTTTATTCCTCGAATTTTTTTGAAAAGGAATACGTCTCCTTTTAGATGGAGAAATTCAATCTAAAGGCTCAGAAAAAAAGTAAATTGTGAAGAAAAATTTTATGCAAAATTTGAAATAAAAATGTTATATAATGCGAGTATATTTCTCAATATTTATTTACAAAATATTCGTAAATATATTGAGAAATATACTCGCATTATATAACATTTTTATTTCAAATTTTGCCTAATAGTACATTTCGATACGAGTACGCAAAGCCTTATCGTACGAGTATCGAACATTATTACATAAAAAATATCGAGTTGAATTAAAAATGGTGAGGATCGGAGGCTTGTCGAATTTGGGTGGAATGCCTCATAAATAAATATTCAATGCTTCAGATCCGGGAATTACAAACGAAAAATAATGAACGAATATTATACGTATATGAGATGTACAAAACTCCACGGAGATATTGTTGAAAAACACACGTCCGATATACGTATATAATACGTGATTTTGACAGCAATGCAGTTGGCTTCGTTTCTATCGTCAAAAGTAGATGTTCCTTAGACATATAATATATGTATATAATGTAATGTCAAATGCTTATTGTATAATATACGTATATCAAAGCCATACGTTAATTATTCATCCATTTATAACAACAAATGAAAAAACAGAATTTTCATGGTTTTCCTCATTTTGTGGCGAAACAAATAACGATCATTAATCGCGCAAAGGCTTATTTTTTAGGGAATGATTAAATGAATAACTTTTGTAGCCACAATTCACACGTATAACCCATAGGAAAACAGAACCTGGGGATACGAATTGTTTGACTGCGCAGTAGCACACTGCGCATGTATGCTACGCTTCGCAGCGCTGCAGCCGGTGGTCATATATGGGACCGCCCCCACCACCCGAGTTCGTGCTCCTGTCTGTAGCCTTCTTGCGTACTACACGCTAATTTCAGTTGGACTCGTGCTCTCAGACAGTCAAGGTGCTATTGAAATCGAACCGTAAGTGATAGAATATTTAATAATTTCCTTTCTTTTCAATCGCTGCCTTACTGTTTCATTCTTCTTTTCGATCTGTGTCTGTTCATTCGTTTTTTCTCACTCCTCTGCCTTTCGAACTGTTCAACTGTTATTGATAATATCTCTCTCTCTCTCTCTCTCTCTCTCTCTCTCTCTCTCTCTCTCTCTCTCTCTCTCTCTCTCTCTCTCTCTCTCTCTCTCTCTCTCTCTCTCTCTCTCTCTCTCTCTCTCTCTCTCTCTCTCTCTCTCTCTCTCTCTCTCTCTCTCTCTCTCTTCTTGTGTGTGAGTACTGCCTGTCACGAATTTTTACGTTTCTGCCTTGTGAATATTTTCTGCCGCATCCTGCCTTCGGGCTATTTGCTTGCAGGTTTTTTGGCATGCGCTTTTTCTGCCGAACCTTCTGATCATATTATCTCGGGTTCGGATCTTTCTGGTTGACGTACTTTTGCATATTTGCAACGCTCATCTGACATAACCTAAGTCTGGGATTCATCTTTTCGTTGTCGCATTGGTTGGGTGCGCATGTGCCGGCTCCCCTGATCTATAATCGATACTACTGCCTCTGCCATCTACTGGCTCTCTCTGATATCGTTTGATTTGCGCTTGGGTTGACCGACTGTCGGCTTTGGCTGACCGACTGTGGGCATCACGTTCGCACGTGCTGGCCTCTGCATGACCGACTGTGGCACCTGTGGTTCACGCTTGCTATCGCCTCAATATGTCATTCTCGTGCAGCATCTGCAACTCGTCCATTAGACGCAAAGACTTGTCGATTGCCTGCACCGGTGACTGCGCCTCTTCCTTCCATCTAAACTGTGTGAAGACTGCATACAATTTCGATCCAGCTGAGTCTGGGGGTACGGCTTCTTTCCGATGCGATTCCTGCTTGATGCATCGCTCCACGTATACACCTCGCACACCTGAACCTACGTCCGAGCGTCAGTCTGCATTGGGGGCGTCATCGGCTTCTCAGTTTTCTATTGATGACTTGATGCGTCAGCTCCAACTCAACTCTCAGACCGTAAACAAGAGCATCGATGACTTGGCTCGCGAAATGAGGCGGCAATATGCGGATATCCAGGGTAAGATCTCCGATGTTGTAAACTCCGTCTCCTCACTGCGTGTGGATGTTGGCAACATTACGAAGACCCAACAATCGCTCCTCTCTCGTATGGACTCTGCGGAATCTCTCGTCAAAGACACGGTGGAGGGCCTTGCTGTGCTGAAAACCGAGCACGCCAGGGAGTTTCGAGCGCTGCGCCAAGATTGCTCTGATCTATCCGCCTCCATCAGCTCGACGTCTGGTCCCGCCTCTGATTCGTCATCTTCTGCTAAGCTCGTCGTATCTGGCATCCCCGCTTCGCTGCAGCTTCCCCAGGACGATATTGTCTGCAAGATCCTCTCCTCCGTTGGCGTCGCGCATCTCGTAAATGATGTCCTCGACTCACGTGTTATGAAGCGAAAGTCAACCTCCGACATCGGCGATTCTTTGTCATCTCTACCCGACTCAGGCAAAATTTCTTTTGTTATTCGATTTAAGTCCAATACCATTCGCAACTTCGTCCTCGGCAAGGCACGCGCTAAACGCTTGCTCACTGTCCATGATGTCTTTGCTAATGACTCCGTCGACAGAATCTATATGAATGAGCTCCTTCCGAGCCATATCTATCGTCTCCTCGGGCAAGTAAAATCAAGATCGGGTGAGTTTAAACTTCGTCGTGCCTGGGGCGAGGACGGTGTTGTCAAGGTCAACAAAAACGGTTCTTCTGATATAATTATTTTGCGCTCTGAAGCCGATCTATGTAAGCTCGCCTGACTCCCTACCTCGCCAGCCGTACCCTCTTCCACTGGATTATCATCGGCTCCATCCTCATCGAACGTTCCTTTGATGGTCGCATTCTTCAACGCGAACTCCCTGCTCGGTCACTTTGATTTTGTCACGGCATACTTTTCCGATCGATTCTTTCACGTCATATCTATCTCCGAGACATGGCTACACGCCAATATTCCTGATTCTCTTATTAGATTGCAGGATTACCATCTAGTCAGAAATGACCGGGTAGGGAGGCGCGGTGGTGGAGTTGCGTGCTATATTCATAAGTCGCTACGCTTTAAACTCTTGGCTGCCTCTTCTCCACAATTCTCTAACAACCCGGAATTTCTCTTCTGCGAGCTCCAAAATTCTCAAAAACAGTCGATTTTATTTTCTTCCATCTATAGGCGACCTAAAGGCGTCCTTTTTGATGAATTTTCCGACATTCTCTCTCGTTTGTCGCTGAGCTACAAGAACATAATTATTGCTGGCGACCTGAATTGCAATTTGTTGAGTTCGAATTTTGAAGCCTCCGCACTCAGAGAATTTGCCTCCTCGCACTCTCTCCATATCCTCAAGGCCGGTGCTACGTTTCATACAAATATCTCTCACTCACTACTCAATTTAATTATTGTTGACAGTACTACTAAGGTGATCTCTTTTATTAAATCCGCTGCTCCATTCATAGCAGGTCACGATCTATTAGAGCTTTGTTACGATTTTCGTCTCGAGATACGGCGTCCGCACACCATTGTACGCAGAAACATCAAATATTTTTCCGCTGCGCACTATGCGGCTGATCTATCTACTGCTCTAATGCCGATCTCGTCTATTGACATCTCCTCCTCTCTATTGCTGGAAGGTTTTGTTAGCTCTCTCTCCGAGACCATTGGGGACGTATTCGATAATCACGCTCCTAAAGTTTCTTGGACTGTTACTAGGCCTTCTGCACCTTGGATCACAGCTGCCCTTCGTGAAAAGATTACTCAACGTAACAATCTCTATAGTCAGGCCCGACGATCAGGCAGTTTGCTCAGTTTAGCTATCTATCGTGATTATCGTAATGCATTAACCACTGAACTCCGAGAAGCACGCGAGTCTTATCACTACAATCGTCTCTCATCTACAGCAGTTCCCTCTCTCCTGTGGAGGGAGCTCGCATTCTTGGGCCTAACGAAGACAAGAGGTGCTACCCCTTTCTCCTTCTTTACTCCCGATGATCTAAACTCCTACTACGCAAATCTCTCTTCCTCTTCTCTGCCCTATCCTTCTTCTCTATCTTCTCTCAATCTTCCCCCTCTACGTCAAGACCAACCGATCTTTAACTTTACAGAAATCACTCCTGCATCACTAAGCCGTGTTTTCCCACTATCATCACCTTCCTCCCTGTCTGAAGGTCCCGATAAACTCTGTCTTTTTTCTTTGAGCAAGGCAGCTCCCTTTCTCTCTCCTTTTCTTTTAGATATTTTCAACTCGAGTCTTCGCCTCTCTCACTATCCTATCCCTTGGAAGAGAGCGTTCATCCGCCCTCTGCTTAAAAAATATCCCCCATCCTCGTTATCCGATACGAGGCCTATTGCCAATCTTCCTGAACCATCCAAAATCTTTGAGCGTATTGTTCACCTCCAGGTATCTCAATTCATGGACTCAAATGGATTGTTCGACCCCATGCAGTCGGGCTTCAGAAAGCGGCATAGCACTCAAACCGCCCTTCTCAAGCTTAATCAGGACATAAGGCAGGCTGTTGACGATAGAAAACTGACCATTCTCGTTCTCTTCGATTTTAGTAAGGCGTTTGACACCGTCCCTCACTCTCTACTTCTCCTCGAACTTCGTTATCTGGGCTTCTCTGATTCGGCTATCTCCTGGTTCTTTTCGTATCTCTCGGATCGTACCCAGGCTGTTGTGAGTGACATCGGAGCGGTCTCAGCATGGCGCAGCACCAATCTGGGTGTCCCCCAGGGCTCGGTGTTGGGTCCGCTCCTTTTCTCCATCTTCGTTCGCAACATAGGTGCTGGTTTACTCTTCTCCAAGCATCTTACGTATGCCGACGATACACAGATCTATCTCACTTGCAGCCCTGATGATCTGGTGTACGCCCTTCATAGAATGTCCCAGGATGTTACCGCGATCTCTAACTTTGCGTCCTCCCATGGACTCACTCTCAACCTTTCAAAATCTAATGTTCTCATTCTAGGGAGTGGTGCCTTTATCAACCGGATTGACCTTTCTACCCTTCCTAAGATCGAGTTTAATCATACAGTTCTGCCTTATGTTACTGAAGTTCGTAATCTCGGCCTGCTCATGCGGTCGAACCTCTCCTGGCGCTCGCACGTCCTTTATATCTCGAACAGGGTGAATTTCACCCTTTTCCGTCTCAAACACAATATGAATTGCCTCTCCGTACGTCTCCGAACTATGCTTGTTTCCTCTCTCATTCTTCCTCTTTTCGACTACTGCTCTCTCGTCTATAACGATCTGACCGATGAGCAGAATCTGATCCTCGAGCGTCTGCTTAATAAATGCATCAGATTCATCTTTAGGCTGCGTAGGGATGAGCATATTTCCCCTTATCGTAATGCTCTTTCTTGGCTCAAGGTCGCAAATCGTAGATTGTACTTCATGGGGATCTTTATCTTCAATTCGCTTCGCAACGAATTGCCCATCTACATCAACGATTTGCTTGTACGAGCTCCCGTTCCCACTCGCCCTTCTAGGGCCGTTGTTCCACCAACCTTCGCCATCCCCGTCCACCGCACCTCGACGCTTCAAAATTCTTTTGCTCTGGCTGCGTCTTATTTTTGGAACTCGCTTCCTCTCGCCCTTACCTCGCTTGAATCTCTTCCCGCTTTCAAGAGGGATCTGCATGCCCACCTCCTGCAGTTGCAATGACCAGATATTCTTCGTTACTCTAGGATGTATCACTTATTTTCTTTTTTTCTCTATCACACTGTATTATTTTTAGTTTTAGTTTTAGTTTTATTCTTATGTAAGCATTTGTATTCTTATTTGCCTAAGGCCTGCCATGGCATAATAAATTTAATTCATTCATTCATTCTCTCTCTCTCTCTCTCTCTCTCTCTCTCTCTCTCTCTCTCTCTCTCTCTCAGTCTGGGTCTCTTTCTCTCAGAGTGTTTTATTTTATTCTCGATTTCTCCCACACCTTCCCTTTTTGTCTATGTTTTGTCATGACAAATTGTTCAATCTGTTTGAAAATATTTTTTATCTTTTACAGCCGAATACAACGCAATGATGATGGTAAGTTTTTATTACTTTGGTAATTCCTTAGTTTAGTCATTTTTCTGAAAAATGAGCCTAAATATTTTTCCCTATTTTTTCCTTCATTGGGTTATAAATGATAATATTCAGTTTAGAGAGACTGAAAAAATAAAAAAAAAGAAATAAAATCAGTTTGTCCTATTTATTTTGAAAAGTGTTGATCTTAGGGGAAAACGTTCGACGCAAAAGATGTTGCTTATGTAGATAGCAACCCTTTGTTGCAATGTACGGGAAAGCTGTGGGTGCATTTTGAAGGTATCTTAATAGTCTGCACGTAAACAAATCACAGAACAAAATCGATAAATGAATTGAACAAAAAAAAATACAGAAGTTGATTCAGGACTCGACTGGTCATTTAATGTGTGCGTGCGTGTGTGTGCGCGCGCGCATGTGTGGTGCGTGCGTGTTCGTGTGCGCACACATCACACACGCGCGCATACACGAACGTACACACACACACACACGCACGCACCATACGCACGCGCACGCACCACACACACACACGCACACGAACACACACACACACACGCTAAAAAAGGGTCAGTCGAGACCTGAATCAATTTTTGTATTTTTTGGTGGTTTTTGGTTTTTGAAATTTTTTTCTTTTTCTTTGTTCAATTCATTTTTCTAGGCAATAAGGGACCTTTAAAATGCACCCATAGCATACCCGTATGTAGCAACAAAGGATTTCTCGTCATCCCCAATCATAAATCTAATGAACATAGCACGATAGATGGAGCATTATCCCATTTGTCTCGAAAATAATTGTTTCATACAAAAAATGTATAGAATATAACAGATCAATCTTCTCATAAACTACAACTTTTGGGGGGAACATTTTTCTCTAAGATCATGACTTTTCACAAAATAAAATGCGAAAGCTGATTTTGTTTATTTATTTATTCAAATTTCTCAGCGTCCCTCAACAGAATATCATGATTGGTGTGACAAAAAAGCTATTCCTCATGAAAAAATAAATTTTCTGCCGTTTTTCAGAAAAGTGACTAAACTAAAGCATTGCCGTTAATTTTTTCATTTTATGTATGGGTCATTCTTCGAAACCCGAAACAGTTGTGGACTTCGTGGTCTTCGATCGTTTTATAGTCCAATCATTATATACATTTGGAAATGCAAGTGAACCGAGAAAGCTGATTTTTTTATATTGGGGGGGGGGGGGGGGGGTTATGTTGTAAAAAATAACATTTAAGGGAGGTCCGTTTTTTATATTTATATTTTTTTCGTTTCGATGGTCCTAGTTCAGTGTTCTTCCTCGGAATACTCATCGAGACATTTTATCAAGAAATCGAATATTCAGTTAAAATAAAAAATTTTAATAAAATTTTAATATTTGACTAAACTTGATTGAATGTGACTAAATTTAGGTTGTGGGGGAATTTGAAGGGATGTTTTAATCTTAGTTAACGTTTATCAAAAAAATTGAATATTCAATGAAAATAACAATTGTAGTGAAAATTTTATATGTTGGTAGATTTGATTAAATTTGACTAAATTCAGATTGTGAGGGCGATTTTTAAGTCTTCCTATTGGTCATTTGGAATTTTTTCAATCGGTAACTAATAATAGTACATTATGCTGCAAGGACGGAATGACAGTGATTTTTTACCAGAGTGAAGTTGGCTGCACGAGACGAAGGTGAGGGCGAAGCCCGAGCCGAAGTCGAATTCAGCCAACTTCACCCGAGTCAAAAATTACTGTCGATCTGTCCACGCTGCATACTATACTTTTTGTAACAAGTGCACAGAAAATGGTTCTTTTTTGTCCCATTTCGGAGCAGAAAATAATTCTTTTTGAGTCAGGATTTAATTCGTTAATTTTTTTGTCCGTGGATAAAAAAGCTGGTCACAAATGAAAATAATTATCCGAAAGTTTCGAGTGTCGCCGCGCGCAGTGACAGTCGGAACTAGAGGACAATTATTTTTATTTTTGAACAGTATTTTTGTCCTAGGACAAAAAAATAAACGAAATTAATCCTAGTTCAAAAAGACTTATTTTCCGCTCCGAAATGAGGACAAAAAGACCCACTTTCCGTGCACGTGTTACGAAATAGTCCATTTCGATACGAGTACGCAAAGGCTTTTTGACGAAACGAGAGGATTACGTCACGAGCCGAAGGCGAGTGCTGTAACGAGTTTCGTCAAAAAGCCTTTTCGTACAAGTATCGAACATTATTTTTCCTCATGAGAGCCGAGAAATCGCAACGAAGTTGCGATTTCGAGGTTAGAATGAGGAAAATGAATTTTTTCAACATGTAAACGTCGATAAAATTTTTTTCAGAATCCTTGAAGTATTTCACGTATAAGGTTAGGTTTTTAGACTGGGGCAATCAATATTTTTTATTGAAAAAAACAAATTACGATAGAAGAAAAATTTCCGGATTTTCATCTTTTTCTAAAATCTCTTCATTTTTGTGGTAAGTGTATGAATCGTTTTTTTTTACTGCGGAAAAGTGCGAAAACACTGAAAAAAAACGATTTATACGTATTACCAGAAAAATAAGGAGATTTTCGAAAATGATAAAAATATGGAAATTTTTCTTCTAGCATATTTTTTTTTGCACCAAAAATTATTGCTTACCCCAGTCTAAAAACCTCACATAGTAGGTGAAATACTGCAAGGAATCAGAAAAAAATATTTTTGTTCATCTAAAACCACAGGCTCATCACGAAAAAATTCATTTATTAGTTTCTGTTTGAAAAATGCTATACGACCCCTGTCAGGAATGTCAATTTAAAAATCTGAAAAAATTGAGCATGCTCTGCTTGATATATTTAAACGAATGTCAAAGTTACAAGATGATCGAAGACCACGAGGTCCACAAGTTAGTCGGGTTTCGGAAGAATGACCGGTATATTGTATTTCTTCGGCTGCACAAATGTCTAAGTGAATTTTGTGTTGTCAATAGGATGATCCAAGAGTGTGGCCGGATACGAGCAAGAGGGAGCAGCGAGCCTATTTGCGAGAAAAAAAAAAAAAAGAAAAACAAATGAGACAAAATACAAATAAAAACATGCAAGGACTAAAACAAAATAAACAACAACAACAACAACAACAACAACAACAACAACAACAACAACAACAAGAAAAAATACGACAACCGCAACAACAAAATCAAGAAGAAGAAGAAGAAGAAGAAGATGCGGAACAACAACTGGGACAGGAAGGACAACAGGGAGAAGAACATCAGGGAGAAGAAGAACAGGGACAGAGACAGGAACAGGATCAGTATCCGCGACCTGTGGACCAGGGCCAGCTGCTGTACCTTCACAGATTGGAGCGACATAATAATCATCTCGAATCTGTCATCGCCCAGCAGGAAGCGGCCCTGGCCCACGCTTGGGTACAGAATAAAAATTTATCAGATGAAATAACAATCTTAAAAAGAGAAAAACAAGAACGACAACAACAACAACAACAACAACAACACCAACAACAACAACAACAACAACAACAACAACAACAACAACAACAACAACAACAACAACAACAACAACAACAACAACAACAACAACAACAACAACAACAACAACAGCAGCAGCAGCAACAACAACAAGAACAACAACGTCAGCAACAACAACAGCAGCAGCAACAACAAGAACAACAACGTCAGCAACAACAACAGCAGCAGCAGCAACAAGAACAACAACAACGGCAACAACAGCAACAGCAGCAGCAACAACAAGAACAACGTCAGCAACAACAACAGCAGCAGCAACAACAAGAACAACAACGTCAGCAACAACAACAGCAGCAGCAGCAACAAGAACAACAACAACGGCAACAACAGCAACAGCAGCAGCAACAAGAACAACGACAGCACCAAGAGCAACAACAGCAACAACAACAACAACAACAACAACAACAAGCAAACGAACAAGTCCAACAACAAGCAAACGAACAAGTCGAACAACAGCAAGCAGATCAACAAGAAGTACAATACCTAGGACAGGAACAGCAACAGCAACCAGGACAACAACAACAACAACCGGGACAAGAAAACGAAAACCAACGAGGACGAGGACGAGGACGAGGACGAGGACGAGGGCGAGGGCGAGGATAGGGACGAGGACGTGGACAGCAAGGACCGACAGTACCATACGAACGACAGAACCACAAACGAAGACAGAGACGAAAAAAATCATTCGACTTTGAAAACGACAAAGTAGGTTTAATTAAATACTATTATTATCATTCATTTTGTACCTAATGGCAATTTCCGCCATTCATAAAGGATTTTTTTGTTTTCAGAACGTCGAGAATGCCATTGTCGCAGCGGTCCGAAAATTATCAAGGACGAGGGTACCGGCGGGAGCAGTTCCGTGGCCTTCCGTGATGCCGGTACCCTCGTATTATTATCCGTAATAAAAATATTTCAAATTATATATATATATATATATATATATATATATATATTTGGGGCATTCAGCCTTAATCGCGCTGTTTTAACCTCGATATTTATTTTATTTGGATCAGGATTTCTTCCTTAGTACTTTTCAACCCATAAACACAATTTTTTTTTCATTTCTGGCCATTCACTTCCGTTTTATAAGCTTCGAAAAAATAATAATTTAATATTTTTTTACTCTATAGCTCACAAACCGGAAGTAGATAGCCGAATATGAAAGAAAAATACGTGTCTTAAATTGTCGAAAAATACTAGGAAAAAAATCCGCATCCAAATGAAACATGCCGAGGTAAAAGCTGCGCGATTATTGCTGGGATGCCCCATATATATGAATATTAGGGTGTGTCGAAAATGAACTCTTTTTTTCTTCGCTTCCACTCAAAACTTTAAGTTTTATCATTAAAGGTCCTCGTTCAATCAGGGTGCTGTAGCTTGAAGTTTAGAGGTCGCTCAACGAGGATTTATGTTTCCCATCTAGTTAACACGTAAAAAATATTGTTTTTCGTTCAAAATTATGGCAGGCAACCAAAAAGTTGGCGATGTCTGCGTTTCTCTGCTTATTTGAAAGCATGACTCATCCCCTAAACGATGATGGGTCGTTTTTCGACTTGCCATGTTCCAATTTTTTTTACGCCACTTTTCGCGGACAATAGTAACTTTTTCCGAGTTTGCAAAGTCTCTAAGGTCCAAAATGAGTCCAAAATGAATTGCTACAAGTATTGAGTGTTGATCCGAATATAAATAATCAATAATCAATACTTGTACGAATTCATTTTGGACTCATTTTGGACCTTAGAGACTTTGCAAACTCGGAAAAAGTGACTATTGTCCGCGAAAAGTGGCGTAAAAAAAATTGGAACATGGCAAGTCGAAAAACGACCCATCATCGTTTAGGGGATGAGTCATGCTTTCAAATAAGCAGAGAAACGCAGACATCGCCAACTTTTTGGTTGCCTGCCATAATTTTGAACGAAAATCATATTTTTTTTACGTAATCAGATGGGAAACATAAATTCTCGTTGAGAGACTTCTGTACTTCAAGCAACAGCGCCCTCCTTGAACGAGGGCCTCTTTAAGGTCATAACCTAAAGTTTTGAGTGGTAGGAGCGAAGAAAAAAAAAGTTCATTTTCGACACAACCTAATATACAGGGTGTCCCATTTTAATGTCCCCACCCCGAAAAGTCCCCGTAGATGGACTTTGAGAAAAAAAAGTTCCAGACAAAAGTTGCAAGGTTTCGAAGGGGTCAAACAATGGTGTCCTTGAACTCGACCTTGACGTCTATTTTCAAGGTTGTTTTACGGGTAACATTGATTTCTTTAATGGAAACCCATATTTTTCATTGCAGATTCGCAATCTACGGGAAAAAATGTTCAACTTTCGTAGAAACTATTCTTTCTGAAAATGCTCACTCTTCCCGCTACAAGGGCGTTACATCTACATTACCTTCGGCATTAGCTTTACCCAATGTGCACTACGTGGAGGTTGCCGATAGGATTTTGCACATCAATGGCCCTGAAAAGGGCCGATTGAATGATTGGCTGCTGCTACCACCTGGATTTAAGGCATCAAATGCTCTATTAGATGCCCATTCTCCTCTATACACTTTTGAACTCGCTCCCGGAAGCTGGTTTGGACGTTCCTCAATATTTGTACTGTAATAGCCTGGAAAGCTTCTACAATTCTTTGCGCCATGTTGTCTCGGGTTGTTGGTGATTGCGCATAAACTTATTCTTTGACCGCTCCACAGAGAAAAAAGTCCAGAGGAGAAAGGTCTGGAGATCTGGGTGGCCATTCACGGACTGTGCTGCCTATACCAATCCATCGATTGATGGCCACCCAGATCTCCAGACCTTTCTCCTCTGGACTTTTTTCTCTGTGGGGCGGTCAAAGAAAAAGTTTATGCACTAGCACCAACAACCCGAGACAACATGGCGCAAAGAATTGTAGAAGCTTTCCAGGCTATCACAGTACAAATATTGAGGAACGTCCAAACCAGCTTCCGGGAGCGAGTTCACAGGTGTATAGAGGAGAATGGGCATCTAATAGAGCATTTGATGCCTTAAATCCAGGTGGTAGCAGCAGCCAATCATTCAATAGGCCCTTTTCAGGGCCAATGACGTGCAAAATCCTATCGGCAACCTCCACGTAGTGCACATTGGGTAAAGCTAATGCCGAAGGTAATGGAGATGTAACGCCCTTGTAGCGGGAAAAGTGAGCATTTTCAGAAAAAATGTTTCCAACGAAAGTTCAACATTTTTTCCCGTAGATTGCGAGTCTGCAATGAAAAATATGGGTTTCCATTAAAGAAATCAATGTTACCCGTAAAACATCCTTGAAAATAGACGTCAAGGTCGAGTTCGAGGACACCATTGTTTCACCCCTTCGAAACCTTGCAACTTTTGTCTGGAACTTTTTTTTCTCAAAGTCCATCTACGGGGACTTTTCGGGGTGGAGACATTAAAACGGGACACCCTGTATATAGAAATATATATATATATATATACATATATATATATATGGGGGCATATAGATATAATTTTTTTTTCAAATATACCGTATATATTTTTTTTTTTTAATTTTTTCCATTTTAAACATTTCTAAAATATGTCATATCTTCATATATAATAACAATTTTTTTTTTTAAATAAGTTAACAATCGATACTAAATAATATTATAAGAAAACATTGAATAAAATACTTTGAATAATTTTTTTATAATATCGGCATCGTTATTCTTTATTCACCTCCCACGAGTGTCGCGCGCGCGCACACGCACACACACACACACACACACACACACACACACACACACACACACACACACAACACACACACACACACACACACACACACACACACACACACACACACACACACACACACACACACACACACACACACACACACACACACACACACACACACACACACACACAGCTGGAAAATCACCCGACCGAAAGTTCGACGAGTCGTAACATTCAAATGGATGAGTTATCGGTCGAGAATACTAGATTCTCGATCAAGCATCGTCGAAATAAATGGTCAGACTCGTCGAACGACGCTAAAGGAGCATCGTCGATCAAGCGTGTTTGTCATCACCGAAAACGAGCAATCTCGGCGAAAATGAGTATCTCTTTCTCTCTCTATATATCTCTCTCTCGCTCGCTCGCTCTCTCTCGGAGTGCCGATTGTGCGGACGCATTCGAAAATTCGACGAGTCCTGGCATTCAAATAGACGAGTTCTCGGCCGAGAATACTAGATTCTCGATCAAGCATCGTCGAAATAAATGGTCAGACCCGTCGAACGGTGCTAAAGGAGCATCGTCGATCAAGCGTGTTCGTCATCACCGAGAGCGTGCAATCTCGGCAAAAAATTACTCTTTGGAAAATCTACTGTATGTACGCGATCGAAAATTCGACGAGACCTGGCGGATTCGAATCGACGAGTTCTCGGACGAGAATACAAGATTCTCGATTGAGCAACGTCAAAATAAATCGTCGAACTCGTCGAACGACGCTAAAGGAGCATCGTCGATCAAGCGTGTTCGTCATCACCGAGAGCGTGCAATCTCGGCAAAAAATTACTCTTTGGAAAATGTACTGTATGTACGCGATCGAAAATTCGACGAGACCTGACGGATTCGAATCGACGAGTTCTCGGACGAGAATACAAGATTCTCGATCGAGCATCGTCGAAATGAATCGTCGGACTCGTCGAACGATGCTAAAAGAGCATCGTCGATCAAGCGTGTTTGTCATCACCGAAAACGAGCAATCTCGGCGAAAATGAGTATCTCTTTCTCTCTCTATATATCTCTCTCTCGCTCGCTCGCTCTCTCTCGGAGTGCCGATTGTGCGGACGCGTTCGAAAATTCGACGAGTCCTGGCATTCAAATAGACGAGTTCTCGGCCGAGAATACTAGATTCTCGATCAAGCATCGTCGAAATAAATGGTCAGACCCATCGAACGGTGCTAAAGGAGCATCGTCGATCAAGCGTGTTTGTAATCACCGAGAGCGTGCAATCTCGGCAAAAAATTACTCTTTGGAAAATCTACTGTATGTACGCGATCGAAAATTCGACGAGACCTGACGGATTCGAATCGACGAGTTCTCGGACGAGAATACAAGATTCTCGATTGAGCATCGTCGAAATAAATCGTCGGACTCGTCGAACGACGCTAAAGGAGCATCGTCGATCAAGCGTGTTCGTCATCACCGAGAGCGTGCAATCTCGGCAAAAAATTACTCTTTGGAAAATGTACTGTATGTACGCGATCGAAAATTCGACGAGACCTGGCGGATTCGAATCGACGAGTTCTCGGACGAGAATACAAGATTCTCGATCGAGCATCATAGAAATGAATCATCAGACTCGTCGAACGATGCTAAAAGAGCATCGTCGATCAAGCGTGTTTGTCATCACTGAAAATGAGCAATCTCGGCGAAAATGAGTATCTCTCTCTCTCTATATATCTCTCGCTCGCTCGCTTTCTCTCTCGGAGTGCCGATTGTGCGGACGCGTTCGAAAATTCGACGAGTCCTGACGGATTCGAATCGACGAGTTCTCGGACAAGAACACAAGATTCTCGATCGAGCATCGTCGAAATGAATCGTCGGACTCGTCGAACGATGCTAAAAGAGCATCGTCGATCAAGCGTGTTTGTAATCACCGAGAACGAGCAATCTCGGCGAAAATGAGTATCTCTCTCTCTATATCTCTCGCTCGCTCGCTCTCTCTTGGAGTGTCGATTGTGCGGACGCGTTCGAAAATTCGACGAGTCCTGACGGATTCGAATCGACGAGTTCTCGGACGAGAACACAAGATTCTCGATCGAGCATCGTCGGAATAAATCGCCAGACTCGTGGAACGATGCGAAAAGAGCTGCGTTGATCAAGCGTGTTTATAATCACCGAGAACACTCTCGGCGTAAATGACTCTCTCTCTCTTTCTCTCCATCTCTCTTGGAGGGTCTACTGTGCGTACGTGATCGTAAATTCGACGAGACCTGACGTATTCGAATCGACGAGTTTTCTCGTCGAAATGAATCGTCGGACTTGTCGAATGATGCTAAAAGTGCACCGTCGATCAAGCGTGTTTATGATCACCGAGAACGCGCCGAAAAACGACTGTCTTTTGGGGAGCCGACTTTACGTACGCGGTCGAGCCTTGGACGAGCTGTCAAATACCGAAATCGACGAGATCTTTGCCAAGAATCGATGATTCTGTATCGAATCTCGTCGAACTGAATTGTAGACCTCTTTTTTAAAGTGTAACTCCCCAAATAATGGCAATTCATTTGGTTGGATTTCGAAGAAACGCCCACCCTCACTTACCCACTTATACTATTGTATAAGCACGTTTTCTTGATTCCAATTACCCTGGGATGCCCGATTATTTGTAATATAATTAGGCAATCGTTACTAGCATTTTGCAAGCAGTTTATATGCCTATATAAATGTACGACTGTGTCTTTAAATGATGGTATTGCATTCTCAAGAAGAAAGTTCACAACTTTCGTTGCCCTTCTTTTGTGTTATACATGCAATGGGCATGGTTCATTATTTCGCATGGAACGCATAACCAGTCATTATAGGCTAGGTGCTACCTTTATGAGATAGCCAATAGGAATTTCAATCTCGAGTACTCCAAGGAGTTTTCTCATTGCCTACTGAAACATGCGTACCTTCAACAATGGTTAGCAATGCTCAATATTGATCACCAACGATTATATGGCATGATCGTATGATAGCATGATCACATGATTTGTATGATCCGTATGCATGTACAGACGAAATAAGGTTTAGTCGAATAATTACGTTTTCGACGGAAAGGCTGATAATCTTTTACGGAGAATAATTTTTTTCATATGAGCCCTCATTGCTACCACATCCCGAGAATAATTTACATTTACAGGGTCACCCCCTAAAGCTATCGTTGTAACAAACGCAGCTGCATAAACGCCACAACTACATCCATCCGGTTGCCTAGTCACCGGTTGAAGGACAATGTTATCTATCATTAGTGACGGGAGTCTCTTTCCAATGTACCTTTTCACTTCTTCGTGCATAAAAAGATATTCACTTGGGCACAAGCTATCGTAAACGAGCACGTGTGATCCATCGTAGAAAATGCAACACCAATGCCTGGATTCGTTGCCACCGACTATTTGTACGTCACGCAGCGATTGGCATGGCTGAATGAATCTATAATATCCGGTGTAACTAGCAGGATAAAAATCAAAATGACCGTATTCTTTTACTATTTGCAAAAAAAAATCGATACTCGAATCTGTCAAGAGAGTGGTCGTCATTGATATATTCGCCATGACATCGTCGAGAGAAACTTCTCGACGAGCTATTTCAGCAGCCTCTATTTCCTCCTGTCCAATATTCGCATCCTTTTCGTATTCTATTGCAACCCAAGCAGCATTGCGACGAAAGTTTTCGGACGAATTTGCAACCTTCGGTTCAAGTTCTTGTTGGGGTGCATCTTCGGTTGCCATAGAAGCTCTGTTAATCATTTTGCATTGTTTTTTGGGCAAGCTTTGCATCTCCATTTCAAGCGGACATTTTTCACGAGGAGGGCGTTTCCTCGAAGCAGCTATTTCGCGGGCTTGAAGAATATGCTCTGCCTCTCGAATCGGCATACTTCGGATTCGCCGACCGTCAACGATTTCTGGAAGAAAGCACTTCATATAGAAACGTGATAGTAGCGGTTCCATATCCAAATGCCAAAATTCGTCGTCTTTCAATACCGTCACGTACTTAATGTCGACGGAAGTCCATAGCGCAAATATACAATATTTTCGCTCAGTTATGTGCAGTTGACCTTGCACTTGGTAATAATAGGGATGCGTCTTTCTCATGCTATCCGGATTTTTTTTTATCAAATATGCCCCTAAGGCGTGGATTCTGTTCAAGGGCAATTTCCGGAGCTTCGTCCTTTGCTGAGAGGGGACATTTGATTTCAACGATACCATCATTATCGATAAGACCGTCAGGCGATGCACCCAAGTACGGAATCGCCGAATCGATAAAGAGCCCACAAGGCATAATTGTTTTCTTGATTTTCATCTCTAATGCTTTCCTTGCATTTTTTTCATTGTCGATACCAAAATGAATGGCCGCTGAATCCAACATTTTTGGATACCGAATACTCGAAACTATACCAGCACAAGAAGTAGTTTTCAGCATTCGGCATATTGTTCCAAATTTCGAAGCAGTGAGAATAATTGTCCGTAAATTGTGCCATAATTCGCTTTCACCCTGAGAAACGGTATCTTGTTCAATGGTTATTCGATTATTTTGAAACTCTTTTAATTTATCAAAATGGTTTTCGACAAGAACGTCGAAAACCTCTTCAGATACGTCGGGTTTTTTGGAGGACGGCTCGTAATCTTTGTCCGTTCCATGCCAACCCCGACGTCTGTGTGCTCCTCCTTGTTGCCGAAGCAGCTTATTTTGAAGTACCTGTTGCTGTCTTTCCTTTTCCAATTTCGCAACAGTCACAGGAACCTGTCGTCCTGTACCGGAATGTACCTTGGAAAGGAGCTTCTGGCTATTGTGCTGTACCACTGCGCCATAGACTCTCATTTGATACGAATTTTTAGCGCAATGGTTAAGACGTTTTCCAGAATTCAGTTTGTTTACTATTGAATTACACGCTTCAGCAGTGTTATTGGTTTGAGCCTTCAACAAACTTTTAGCGTGACAACTGAGATACCGGACAGCTTCGACCATGTCGCAATACATACCGGTTTTTTGAAGCTCTGGTATCAAATTTTTGTCATTCTCCTCGGGTTTGCAAGAAAATGGCAATACATTGCAACGCGAATGATGTCCAAAAATGTGTTCCAGTATAACCGGAATGTCTTTTTGAAGCAGGGCAGTTTTTTCCACCTCAGGAATGGTTTGAGAAGCACGAAGATGTCGTGCATTTTCGACCTGCCTCCGAATTTTCAAACCACAGTCATGAACGCGTTTTCTCAATTCGGTTACCGTTGCTATACCTTTCTGCGGAGCTGCTTTCAGTCGCAACTTCGACGCGTTCCGCATTTTTTTCCCTAAATTGCGGAACAAGTGGTTATAACACTCGACCTTCTCTACAACTACCCCATAAGTATTATAGGGATCAGCATCTCTGATAGCCTGAAAGACGCTGCTATCGCCATCTGAGATAAGCGTCTTAAATATCAGACCGTGCATATCTATGCTATTTTTAAAACCCTCAAGGATTATGTCGGTTTCCATCGCAGTAGAACTTTGGCCACGACCCCAGTTCTTATAACATATATGCTCGGGCGGCTCACGATTCAGTTGCTCGGCTTTGGCGTGCACGGCGCAATATTTATTTCGAACTGATACGAAAAGAACTTTCTTTGTTTCGAAGCCTACAATCATTGCAGCACCGGATAATGAATCGTGTTTCCCACCCGCGTAAGACCGTTTAGCCCAACATCCATCAGCTACGACGGTAATAAAAGGAATACCGTTTACAACATTGCCTCTTTCAATGGCAATATTTTTTTCCTCTGTTGCTGCTGCGCTCATCTCTTCAGCCGCAACTGATTCGAAATTGTTAAAAATCTTCTGCCGGTACGCACGATACGATACGTGCGACAGAGGAGGAACGTTCATCGCTGCAAGTTGTTCCTGAAGCGTGGAACAGCCTGTCCCAGAAGTTATAGTACCACAAACAGCACTTTCATTGATTCCAAATATATTGCGATAATCTGGATCGGTCCAAATCGCAAACCCATAATTGCACATTTGACACCTAAAGAACAATTGCGTTCTCAATGCCTGATCTATGTATTTCTCCAATTTTAGATCACGAAAATTGCACTCTAAACCACGGCTATGAGAGTCAAATTTGTCATGCAATTGTTGAAGGAAGAAACCAATATCGACTATCCGTCGCCCTTCAATTTTCACCTCTTTAATGCGGTTCCCATCAAGCGGAGTTTCGTTGTCTATAATCAGCTCGTGGTCATCAAGGTCGGACAACTCATGATCTATTGTTACCTCTGATGATTTATCAATGGGTGGTTCATCATTCACTGTAATGTCTCTGTTGGATTTGGGAAGTACATCATCATTAGATCCTGCGGAAATCAGCTGAATGATTTCATGAGCTGCAAACTCATATGATTGTCGATCTGTCGACATTGCATCTACTGAGGTCACTTGTTGCCCAGGAACTATTGAAATTGTTCCGAAGTCATGAGCATGCGAAGCTTCCTTGGTACTTCTCGATAGATTAATCTCAGTGCCGACCATTTCGATGCTATATGTATCTATTGGCGATGCGAGGTGAGCACGCTGATCTTCATCCAATTTTCGAAGAAAAGGTTTTGGAGAAAATGAATCTGCAGTAACCACAGAAAAGCTGGTTGTACCTGTATAGTTGGAACCTCCATAAGCATCCTCTTCCATGTGGAAACGATCTTCGACGCACTTCGTAAAAACCTTTTGTTTAGGTGGGCACACAGGGCTTGTGCCGAAGCGGTTAGAGCATTGATCGTTTGAATTCCTCGGTTGACCTTGAATTCGTCCTTGTTCAAATTTTTCTGTTGACTTCTCCAAGTCAGTCGAGGACTTTTCGAATTTATCGAGGTATTTTTTGAGACGCCTAAAAATCAATGACTTCGTTACATACACGATGAGTAGTGATGTCGTCGAGAGTCTCGAGAATTTCGAGAAATTTCGTGAAATTCCTAGAGGTTAGAGAAATTTCGGGAAAATTGGAATTTAGGATTATTAGGAGCACTTGAATACTTATTTGTTTCAAATTTTTCGGTGCGGAAGGAAAAAAATATAAGCTAAAAAGTGCCGAAAATCGTAAGTGAATCAAATGGTGAAATTCGACAGCTTTGGGGAGGTACTTATAATTGATCTACGAGGCTGGGCCTTCGAATACTTTTTAAAAAATATATTTAGAGACATTTAAGCCCATGGGAGCGATAAAATAGAATTTTGACCCAAATAAGGACCACCCTAATATATATATATATATCAGAGCTGGGCAAAGTACCAGAAAGTACTTCAAGTACAAAGTACTGTCAGTATTTGAAGTACTCGTGTATTTCAAGTACCGAGTACCGCAAGACTTGAGGTACCAAACACGTGAAGTACTCAGTAATGGAAGTACCGAGTACTTAAAGTACCGAGTACATTAAGTACGCCAAAAATCAAGTATCAAATACGTTTCAAGTTTTCAGGCACATCTCGTAAGTTCTAGTACTTATCTTTGGTTTCGTACCTACTCTTACTCATTTGATATTGATTCGAGTACTTTTTGTATTTACTAGGGTGGCCCTTAATATCGGTAAAAAAATTTTTTTTTGTCTTACCCCCTAAATCGATTCGAAATATTAAAAAATGATTTTTAAGACTGATATCCGCCCTTAATTTTAATATTAACAGGTGCCTCAAAGGCCCTTAAACCGCTTGACTGGTGGAAATTTCGGGTAGACAAAACTTTACTTACTATCAACTTGAAATTTGGTATCCGGGGGTTTTCTGGGTCGCTGAGTACGAATCCGCACTCAAAATTCAGAAATTCAAGATGGCGGATCCAATATGGCGGATCGAAAATGCAAAAAGACATTTGACGAGAGCAAAAGTTAGTACTCGAGGGTTTTCGGGGTCGCTGATCACGAATCTGCACTCCAAATTTAGAAATTCAAGATGGCGGATCCAATATGGCGGACCAAAAATGCAAAAAGACATTTGACGAGAGCAAAAGTTGGTACTCAGGGGTTTTCGGGGTCGCTGATTACGAGCACTAATTATCGTTCGCATCAAACGACTTTTCGGATTTTCAATCCACCATATTGGATTTACCATCTTCAATTTCTAAATTTAGAGGGCACATTCGTAATCAGCGACCCCGAAAACCCCTGAGCACCAACGTTCACTCTCGTCAAATGACTTTTTGCTTTTTCGGTCGGCCATATTGGATACACCATCTTGAATTTCTGAATTTGGAGTGCAGATTTGTAGTCAGCGAGCCCGAAAACCCCCGAGTGCCAATGTTCACCCTCGTCAAATGTCTTTGCATTTTTTGGCCGCCATATTGGATGCGCCATCTTGAATTTCTAAATTTGGAGTGCAGATTCGTGATCAGCGACCCCGAAAACCCTCGAGTATTAACTTTTGCTCTCGTCAAATGTCTTTTTGCATTTTCGATCCGCCATATTGGATCCGCCATCTTGAATTTCTGGATTTTGAGTGCGGATTCGTACTCAGCGACCCAGAAAATCCCCGGATACCAAATTTCAAGTTGATAGTAAGTAAAGTTTTGTCTACCCGAAATTTCCACCAATCAAGCGGTTTAAAGGCCTTTGAGGCACCTGTTAATATTAAAATTAAGGGCGGATATCAGTTTTGAAAATCATTTTTTAATATTTCGAATCGATTTAGGGGGTAAGACAAAAAAAAATTTTTTTTACCGATATTAAGGGCCACCCTAGTATTTACATAGTAATTGTTTGCCTGTATGTGCGAGTGTGTGCGTGTGCGTGCGAGTATATGTGCGAGTGTATGCGAGTGTGCCTGAGTGTATGCGAGTGTGCCTGAGTGTATGCGAGTGTGCCTGAGTGTATGCGAGTGTGCCTGAGTGTATGCGAGTGTGTGCAAGTTTGTGGGAATTTTGTTTCTAACGAGTCTCAAAATAATGTGTTCCAGAGAAAAAAAAACCGATGTTGTAGCAAATTTAAGTTTCAACAATTTCGTTGATTATAGTTAGTACGAAGAAAATCAATAATCAATGGGATAATGCAATATTTAGGTTCACCCCCATCTCTATTCGGGTCCAAATAAGAAAATATCGATCATAGAGAAAAAACAATACCGAACAAAGTTGTAGCGAATTTTATTTTCATCGATTTCATTTCTTATTACGAAACAATCAATAATAAACAAAATAATACAATATTTAGGTTCACTCCCCATCTCTGTTCTGATCTAAATGAGAAAATATCGATCCTACGGAAAAAACAATTACGAACACAATTGTAGAAAATTAAATTTCCAACAACTTCGTTTATTATCGTTTATACCAAAAAATCAATAATAAACGAGGTAATACAATATTTAGGTTCACCCCTCCACCCCCGCTATTCGGGTCCAAATAAGAGAATATTCGGTCGCAGGGGAAAAAACAATAACCACCAGAGTTGTAGTAAAAAAAAAAAAAAAACGTTGCTCCTTCAAAAAATGGACAATTTCTATAAGTCATTATCAGAAACGATCCTTATGTAAAGTGGTACCTATGCCGAGTGGTCAGCTGCTGCGATTTTATCATATTTTGAATTTTAAGATCTTAAAAAATTAAAAAAAAAAAAAAAACGATGCTCCTTCGAAAAACGGAAAATTTCTATAAGTCCGTATCAGAAACTACCCTTGTGTAAATATTCAAAACTTTTCACCTATGCCGAGTGGTCAGCTGCTGCGATTTATCATATTTTGAATTTTGAGATCCTAAAAAAAAATAAAAAGTTGCTCCTTCGAAAAACGGACAATTTCTATAGGTCCGTATCAGAAAGTACCCTTATGTAAATATTCAAAACTTTTCACCTATGCCGAGTGGTCGGCTGCTGCGATTTTATCATATTTTGAATTTGGAGATCTTAAAAATTTAAAAAAATTAAAAAAAAAAACGTTGCTCCTTCGAAAAACGGACAATTTCTATAAGTCCGTATCAGAAAGGACCCTTATGTAAATATTCAAAACTTTTCACCTATGCCGAGTGGTCGGCTGCTGCGATTTTATCATATTTTGAATTTGGAGATCTTAAAAAATTAAAAAAAATTTTTAAAAAAACGTTGCTCCTTCAAGAAACGGACAATTTCTATAAGTCCGTATCAGAAACTACCCTTACGTAAATATTAAAAACTTTTCACCTATGCCGAGTGGTCGGCTGCTGCGGTTTTATCATAATTTGAATTTCGAGATCTTAAAAAATAAAAAAAAAAAACGATGCTCCTTCGAAAAACGGACAATTTCTACAAGTCCGTATTAGAAACTACCCTTGTGTAAATATTCAAAACTTTTCACCTATGCCTAGTGGTCGGCTGCTGCGGTTTTATCGTATTTGGAATTTTGAGATCTTAAAAAATTGAAAAAAAAAAACGATTCTCCTTCGAAAAACGGACAATTTCTATAGGTCCGTATCAGAAACTACCCTTGTGTAAATATTCAAAACTTTTCACCTATGCCGAGTGGTCAGCTGCTGCGATTTTATCATATTTTGAATTTTGAGATCTTAAAAAATTAAAAAAAAAAAAACGATGCTCCTTCGAAAAACGGACAATTTCTATAGGTCCGTATCAGAAAGTACCCTTATGTAAATATTCAAAACTTTTCACGTATGCCGAGTGGTCGGCTGCTGCGATTTTATCATATTTTGAATTTGGAGATCTTAAAAAATTTAAAAAATTAAAAAAAAAACGTTGCTCCTCCAAGAAACGGACAATTTCTATAAGTCCGTATCAGAAACTACCCTTACGTAAATATTAAAAACTTTTCACCTATGCCGAGTGGTCGGCTGCTGCGGTTTTATCATATTTTGAATTTTGAGATCTTAAAAAATTAAAAAAAAAAACGATGCTCCTTCTGCAAAAACGGACAATTTCTACAAGTCCGTATTAGAAACTACCCTTGTGTAAAAATTCAAAACTTTTCACCTATGCCGAGTGGTCGGCTGCTGCGGTTTTATCATATTTGAATTTTGAGATCTTAAAAAATTAAAAAAAAAAAACGATGCTTCTTCGAAAAACGGACAATTTCTACAAGTCCGTATCAGAAACTACCCTTGTGTAAATATTCAAAACTTTTCACCTATGCCGAGTGGTCGGCTGCTGCGGTTTTATCATATTTTGAATTTTGAGATCTTAAAAAATTAAAAAAAAAAAAACGATGCTCCTTCGAAAAACGGACAATTTCTACAAGTCCGTATTAGAAACTACCCTTGTGTAAATATTCAAAACTTTTCACCTATGCCTAGTGGTCGGCTGCTGCGGTTTTATCATATTTTGAATTGTTGTAATATACGAAATAGATCGGTAGAGTCGCGCCCGATATTATCCACAGAGTTGTGTGCGAGGTTCGATTGCCCGAAAAGACTGACGACGAGTCAGTCCGTACCTACTCGCCGAACGTGTATTATCTCTTGTATTTGCTATCTTGTGTTTGAGAATAAATTGTAATACGAAACGAAGCCTCTCGTTACCCTGCTTATCCTGAGATAGAAACCTCGTTCCAACAGGTTATGGGCCCAGGCTCTCAGGGTCTCGAGGAGATTTTCTCAAGCGTAAATGTCGTGTAAAAAGTAAATTCAAGAAAGTGAAAAACATCGGGAAGACCGGTGAGCGCCAACGAGATACGTGAAGAACGTTCTGGAAGCGCGGAGAAAAATGGCGGGACACACAGTGCGCATAGATCCGTTAAACGCGGAAAATTATGACACGTGGAAGCTGCAAATGCGTGCGATACTTATAAAGAATGAGTTGTGGGCCTACGTCGACGGAACCAAGACGTGCCCCACTGGTGCAGAAAATGCAGCTGGTGCAGCCGAATGGATTCGAAATGATGAAAAAGCAGGCGCAGACATCACGTTAGCGATGAGCGCGTCCGAACTCGGACAAATCAAGAATATTCGTACGTCGAGAGAAATTTGGCTAAAATTAAAGGCGACATACGAATCCAGAGGACCTGCTAGGAAGGCATCGCTCCTGAAAAAAGTAGCCGTATCGCGCATGAAGGAAACGGACAAAGTGCGTGAACACCTGAACGAATTCTTCGATGCAGTAAGTAAGCTAAAAGACATCGGAGTGGAAATCGGAGACGATTTACTGGCCATTCTACTGCTGTACAGTCTGCCAGACTCGTACGAAATGTTTCGATGCTCATTGGAATCAAGAGATGAGCTGCCGAAACCAGAAAATCTAAGAGTGAAGATTCTAGAAGAGTCTGAATCTCGAAAAGCGAAAGAGGATCGAACGGAACACGACGTTATGTACGCGAGAAAAAAAAAAGGAACCAATCGTTCGTCACAAGGTCGCCAGGACGGAGATATAATAAAGCGCGAAACAAATCGAAAAGATTCAAAACAAGGTGCCTGTTTTAGATGTGGAAAGCCTGGACATTTTGCGCGAGTGTGTAGAGCGAAAGCCCCGGTAAACGCGCAACAAAACGCGCGAAAAATTACCGAGAACGACGAAAGTCAAACGAGTGCAATGGCGATGAGTGCCGCTGAAATAGCGATGATAGCTGCTGAAAGTGAAAAAAAGACTGATTGGTGTTTAGATAGTGGATGCACCGCGCACATGAGCGCAGACAAGGAAAGTTTCCTAGAAGTGGCGAAAGTGAACAGATCTTTAAATCTAGCGAATAACCAATCAACAAAGATCTGTGGAACGGGAAACGTAGAAGTACCGGTGACCGTGGGAGGAGAACGAGTAGCTGTAACGTTCAAGAAGGTTCTATATGTACCGGATCTAAGAGCGAACCTACTATCCGTCGCGAAAATTACAGACAACAATTTCGAGGTACGATTTCGTCGAAGAGACGCGGTCGTGATAGATAAAGACGAAAATATTGTCGTTAGAGCCGAACGGATCGGAGATTTGTACTACGTGAAAAAACGTGAGGACGTCGCAAACATCGAGGACAGACAATCACCGAGCGAGATCGAGACGAACGAGATAGATGTGTGGCATCGTCGATTGGGACACGTAAACGAGAGAGACTTGGTAAATATGGTGAAAAACCGCGCGGTACACGGGATCGAGATAAACTCGAAGCAAACTTTAAATAAGTGCGAAGTGTGTGTACGTGAGAAACAGACACGCGCAAGCTTTCCGAGAAGCAACGACGAGCGAACGCGCGAGGTGTTAGAAATCGTACACAGTGACGTATGTGGCCCGATGAGACACGCAACATTCTCAGGCACGAGATATTTTGTGACATTTATAGACGATAGGTCGCGGTGGTGTGAAATTTATTGCATAAAGCAAAAATCGGAATTGCTAAGCGCATTCAAGAAATTTAAAGCGGCAGCGGAAGTTCTGACAGGAAAGAAAATAAAAGCGCTCCAATCCGATAATGGAAAGGAATACCGAAATAGAGAGTTCGACGAATTCCTGGAGGAACACGGGATTCAGAGAAGATTATCAGCGCCTCATACACCGCAACAGAACGGGCTAGCTGAAAGAAAAAACAGGACGCTCGTGGAAATGGCAAGGTGTATGATGCGGCAAGCGGGAGTACCTCCAACATATTGGGGGGAGGCAATAAACACCGCATGCTACATACGGAATAGGGTTCCTACCAAAGCGTTACAAGGAAAAGTGCCTTATAGTGCGTGGGCTAAGAAAAAACCCACGGTAATACACATGCGCATTTTTGGCGCGAAAGTGTATGCTCTCAACAAGGAACAAACAAAAGGAAAATTCGACTCTCGATCGCGGGAATGTGTTTTTTTGGGATACTCGAGAGAATCGAAAGCCTATCGACTATGGGAAGTCGAATCGCGAAAACTAATAGTGAGTCGGGACGTACAGTTCCTGGACAAACCGTATTTTAACAATAAATACGAAGAGTTCTACAGTGAGAGCGCGATAGACGATAGAGACACCAGCGCAAGTGAACCAGAAAACGGTATCGACGTCGAGTTTGAGCCAGAAGAACCCCGAGAAGAAACATATGAAGAGAGACGTGAGGAACAAGAAGGACAAATTCAAAAGCGCGCGAGAGGACGGCCGAGAATATTACGAATCGGATCCGTCGGAAGACCGAGAAAAGTATACCAAACAAGAAGCGTAAACGAGAACGCATTACGTGAAATGAATATGAGAAACGAAGATGTCGGAACCGAAGAGGACGACGTATTCGAGGTCGCAAACCTAGCGACAACAGAAAGTCCTATGACGCTACAAGAAGCGTTAAACTCAGACGAGGCAGAAGCATGGAAATTAGCTACAGAGGACGAATATTTTGCGCAAATACGCAATTCTACGTGGGAAATCGTAGAACGGCCGAAATCACGAAAAGTGATAAACAGTCGATTCGTATTCAACACAAAAGACGATGGGACAAAAAATAGAAAAAAGAAAGTGCGACTCGTAGCAAAAGGATGCTCGCAACGGCCGGGGGAGGATTTCTTCGAGACATTTTCACCCGTGGCGAGGTCAACATCGATACGACTTCTAAGTGCATTATCGGCGGAGATGGATCTCAAAATTCATCAGATGGACGTCGTTACGGCATATTTAAACGGTGAACTCGAAGAGAGTGTTTATATGGAAGTGCCTGAATATTTGAGTTCGGTATTAGAAAAAGTGAAAATCAGTGAACGTGTAGGTACACGGGAGATTAAAGATAACGAAAAAAGTGTGATCGAGACGGCAGCTAGATGGCAAAACGCGTTGCGTACGTGTGAAGATCCAGTATGTGTGTTGAAAAAAGCGCTTTATGGGCTAAGGCAGTCAGGTTTAAAGTGGTATCAGCGATTGACCGCAAAACTACGCGAGATAGGGTTAAAATCAACGGAAGAAGACCCGTGTTTATTTACAGCGCGAAAAGAAAACGGAATAATGTTGGTTACTGTATACGTGGACGATTTACTGTTGGCGACAAACGATCGCACGTGGCTAAAATCAATAAAACAAGAATTGGCGAAATCGTTTGAAATGAAAGACATCGGACCGGCGAAACGATGCTTAGGGATAGAATTTGATCAAGATCTAGATTCTCACCGAGTGTTCTTGTCGCAGCGACAGTACGCGGAAAAAGTGCTAGAAAGATTTGGAATGACCGAATGTAAACCAGCGCGAACGCCGATAGAAGCGAGTTGTGATCTGAAAAAACCGGAATACGCAGACGCGCGCGAGATGCAAAAATTTCCATTTCAAAATTTAATCGGCGCACTAATGTACTTAGCCGTCACGACAAGACCGGACATAGCGTACGCGGTGAGTTATATGAGTCAATTCAATTCAAATTATCGAGAAGAACACTGGAAAGCCGCGAAACGAATTTTGAGATATTTGAAAGGTACGCTCGACTATGGATTACTGTATGAGTGTACGAATGCGAGCATGTATGGTACCGCGGACGCAGATTGGGGGGCAAACAAAACCGACAGACACTCGTACTCGGGTTACGCGTATATATTAGCAGGCGCGGCAGTGTGTTGGGAAGCACGTAAACAAAGAACTGTAGCGTTGTCCAGCACCGAAGCTGAATATATAGCGATGTCGGATGCTACGAAGGAAGCGCTCTATTTACACAAAATGCTTAAGAATATTCGTGTCGCCGACGAAAATATGATACTGTATAACGATAATCAAAGCGCGCAGAAACTTGTACAAAATATAGGATATCATTCGCGCACAAAGCATATCGATGTGCGATATCATTTTATTCGAGAGTGTGAAAAGGAAGGGAAAATAAAAATAGAGTATATGCCGACAGAAGACATGCCGGCTGATATTCTAACGAAGGGATTGAGCGAGACGAAGCACTGGAGGTGCATGTCAAGTCTAGGGATGGCGCACAAGAATAATTAGTGAAAATTACAATCGAGCGCGATCAAGACTCTCACTACTTCGAGGGGAGGTGTTGTAATATATGAAATAGATCGGTAGAGTCGCGCCCGATATTATCCACAGAGTTGTGTGCGAGGTGCGAATGCCCGAAAAGACTGACGACGAGTCAGTCCGTACCTACTCGCCGAACGTGTATTATCTCTTGTATTTGCTATCTTGTGTTTGAGAATAAATTGTAATACGAAACGAAGCCTCTCGTTACCCTGCTTATCCTGAGATAGAAACCTCGTTCCAACATGAATTTTGAGATCTTAAAAAATTGAAAAAAAAAACGATTCTCCTTCGAAAAACGGACAATTTCTACAAGTCCGTATCAGAAACTACCCTTGTGTAAATACTCAAAACTTTTCACCTATGCCGAGTGGTCGGCTGCTGCGGTTTTATCATATTTTGAATTTTGAGATCTTAAAAAATTAAAAAAAAAAACGATGCTCCTTCGAAAAACGGACAATTTCTACAAGTCCGTATTAGAAACTACCCTTGTGTAAAGATTCAAAACTATTTACCTATGCCGAGTGGTCGGCTGCTGCGGTTTTATCATATTTTGAATTTTGAGATCTTAAAAAGTTAAAAAAAAAAAAAAGATGCTCCTTCGAAAAACGGACAATTTCTACAAGTCCGTATCAGAAACTACCCTTGTGTAAATATTTAAAACTTTTCACCTATGCCGAGTGGTCGGCTGCTGCGGTTTTATCATATTTTGAATTTTGAGATCTTAAAAAATTAAATAAAAAAAACGATGCTCCTTCGAAAAACGGACAATTTCTGCAAGTCCGTATCAGAAACTACCCTTGTGTAAATATTCAAAACTTTTCACCTATGCCGAGTGGTCGGCTGCTGCGACTTTATCATATTTTGAATTTAGAGATCTTAAAAAATTAAAAAAATAAAAAAAAAAACGTTGCTCCTTCAGCGAAACGGACAATTTCTATAAGTCCGTATCAGAAACTACCCTTATGTAAATATTAAAAAATTTTCGCCTATGCCGAGTGGTCGGCTGCTGCGGTTTTATCATATTTTGATTTGTGAGATCTTAAAAAAAAAAAAAAAAAAAAATGCTCCTTCGAAAAACGGACAATTTCTACAAGTCCGTATCAGAAACTACCCTTGTGTAAATATTCAAAACTTTTCACCTATGCCGAGTGGTCAGCTGCTGCGATTTTATCATATTTTGAATTTTGAGATCCTAAAAAAAAATAAAAAGTTGCTCCTTCGAAAAACGGACAATTTCTATAGGTCTGTATCAGAAAGTACCCTTATGTAAATATTAAAAACTTTTCGCCTATGCCGAGTGGTCGGCTGCTGCGGTTTTATCATATTTTGAATTTTGAGATCTTAAAAAAAAAAAAAAAAAAAAAAATGCTCCTTCGAAAAACGGACAATTTCTACAAGTCCGTATCAGAAACTACCCTTGTGTAAATATTAAAAACTTTTCACCTATGCCGAGTGGTCAGCTGCTGCGACTTTATCATATTTTGAATTTGAGGATCTTAAAAAACAAAAAATTAAAAAAAAAAACGTTGCTCCTTCATAAAACGGACAATTTCTATAAGTCCGTATCAGAAACTACCTTTATGTAAATATTAAAAACTTTTCACCTATGCCGAGTGGTCGGTTGCTGCGATTTAAAATATTACGTATTTTTAAATATTAAAAAATTGACAAACAAAAATAAAACAGTTTGCTCCCCTGAAAAATGGCTTATTTCCCATTGTACCACCCACGATGAACCCTGTGTAAATAAATGTACTACGCCTCAGACTCAATGTAATGTATGTCGAGTGAATTGTGAATCTCCCTACGCGGGCACTATAGACGCTGCTGCGGCCCTGCATCGCGGCGCTCGGCTGCTAGCTCCGGCTGCTAGCTATAGCCTGATAGCAAATTCAACTTCCAACAATTTCGTTTATCATCGTTTATACAAAAAAATCAATAATAAAAGAGATAGAAGAATATGTAGGTTTACCTCCACCTCTGCTCAGGTCTAAATTAAAAAATATCTACCTGAGGGAAAAAACAGGTCAAACCTATTGTTGTCTATTGTAGGTCGAGGTTAATCATAAAAAAATCAGAAGAATCTAAAATTCTCAGGGTTATGGCGTAGGTGGATCTACTTGGAATCTCCCATTTATACACATTCTACATACTGTTGATAACTGGTCCAGTATCGATTACTTCGTCATCTACCTTGCCCCGTTTTCCAATTTTCATCGCATTTTTTGTCGCTTATGACCTTTTTCCATTAGTCGCGCGATATTTTTAGCAAAAAATAATACTAGTTTAATGAATAAGGAATAAGTGTGTTTGCAAAACGTACCTGTATTTCTTGGTCGTTCGACGTGAACGAGGACGATTTTTGTTCAAATTTTCTTTATTGCCCATATTTTTCACGTCACTTACCAATCACCGTGTAGGTATGCAATACCGCACTTCACTAAATCTTAATTGATAAATTTTATCTTTGTACACTATATTTCGTTACACATGTATAATACTACTTATAAAAATTTCACGTCACGCGCAGTCTTCTGTTATAGTAAAATCGCTTTGTCACGTGAAAACGCGACGTTGTACGATGAAGCTGGCAAAACGCGTAATGACGAGTTTTTACATTCGCATGGGCGGTTGTTATTTTTTGCCCCTTGCCTCTCTACGTCTTCCACGAAATCATGGTACTGCTCCTTACAATGTAATAACACGATGAGTTGATGAAACTGACATGCTTATACGAAGAAGACAAAAGCACTACTATAATTGTAAAAGGCTCAGTATTTCACGAAACAGAAATTGCTGCACCGCCGAGCATTGTGCATTTGAATATACCCGTTTTTTTTTAACAAAATGGTACAAGCGCTCAACAAGCTTACTGCAATATTTCTCATTACCGAGAGATGAGCGTGGTTGCATGTTAAAATGAGAGGATTTTCATCGATTTTTTTCGGTTTTCGGCCATCTCGACTACTTTTTATAACTTTGAGCAACTTCAATACCTCATAAAATTTTTTAAAAATATGGTAGGTAGTTGAGAGGACGGAGTACGTTCTCTCGGTGAACGGAGTATATATGCATGTATATATATATATATAATATACATACATATATTTTATATATAGAATAAAATATAAGTTTATACACATATACATATCTATCACTCTCTCTCTTTCTCGCTCTCTCCCGGTCTCGCTCTCCTCTTTCCATTCGAGCTGGCCGTGGATCGCTCGGAGCATTACCAACAAAATTAACATGTAATTTTTCAAACAAATGCCACGAAGCCAATTTTTGACGTACAGCAATAAATGAAGACTCGTTGTTTAGGGCTTTTATCCGTCTAGTCGGTGTTGACCCAATATTTTGTAAAATCTTTTAAATTCTTCAATTTTCACTAAAAATTTTCATTTCTAATTATAATTTCAACATTTTCGGGTCAACACCGTATGAATAAAGGTCTCCAGAAATACCTGTGCAAAATTCAATATATTCGGTTTGATAGTATAGGAGTGATACTTGTTTGAAATTTGTATATCGTAATACATGCGTATATACAGATATACATATCGATAACTCCCTCCCTCTCTCTCTTTCTCGCTCTCTCCCGGTCTCGCTCTCCTCTTTCCATTCGAGCTGGCCGTGGATCGCTCGGAGCATTACCGACAAAATTAACATGTAATTTTTCAAACAAATGCCACGAAGCCAATTTTTGACGTACAGCAATAAATGAAGAATCGTTGTTTAGGGCTTTTATCCGTCTAGTCGGTGTTGACCCAATATTTTGTAAAATCTTTTAAATTCTTCAATTTTCACTAAAAATTTTCATTTCTAATTATAATTTTAACATTTTCGGGTCAACACCGTATGTATAAAGGTCTCCAGAAATACCTGTGCAAAATGCAATCCATTCGGTTTGATAGTTTAGGAGTGGTACTTGTTTGAAATTTAACATGCACTCTGCATTACCATAAGAGAGGGTAAAACAGTGCTTTCACATGCTCTTAATGGAACGTAGGAAATATACCAGGCAATAGAGCAGATAAAGAGTCATTCTATGACAAAAGTGGTAGAAGAAAACGGCGAGTGTGGGGGTGCGTGGGGTGGTCCGTGGATGATTCATGATAAGTTTTCGACTACCAAATATGATTACTTTTTTTTTAATTTCCAAAAAACACCAAAAAAACGGTTTTTTTTAGTTTTTTGCTTGTAAAATCTGAACCAACGGTGCTATGCTGATACATTCAACATATGAATTGTAGAGAATGAAAAGACGAAGAAAATGAGCGCTGGTGCAACTCAATCGGGTCATTATTACCGGAGAAAAATCGGAAAAACCGGAAAAATCAGCGTTTTTTCAAAAATTCATAACTCCGCCATTTTCAAAGTTGTAGCGCTGGCTTTTCGGGTGAAAGTAGTGGTTGATAGGTACTTTGAGTGTGCACAACCCGGACGTTGCCGGATAAATAGTTTTTGCGTAATTGCGATTTGAATTATTTTGGGCACTATTTTGCGGAAAGGCTGGATGCGTCGGAAGTTGTCCGATTTTAATTTTCAAAACGGATTTTGAAAGAAGAAGTAAAGCACTACAAAACGTCAATCTTGATTTTTCGTTAAAATGTTGCAAAATAGGTGAAAAACACGTGCAAACGTGACCAAAACCGGCCGAGCGCTCGATCGCGGTCTAGTAGTGGGGGGAGCCGGCCGACGCGGGGAAGTGCGTATATATAGTAATACAAGCGCGCTGCGGCCGGGCGCGAATCTTTACATTCGATTATCTCAGCAACTACTGCAGCTACCTTTACGTTTTTTTTTTTTATTTAGGGGTAAAGTAACCCGTTGAAACTGATACTTCACTCGGTTTGCCTCAATATTCACTAGAAAAGCTGCTTTTGGCTACATATCCGTACATTAATATGAAATTAGGAAAAAGCGGTGGAATACATGCACACTGCCAGGAAACTTATTAATTGAAGTGCAGTGGATTTTTTGGAAATTTTTATATTCTTATTTCATGTTCAAAATTACAATTCTTATATACTAACTGAATAATTATTTGTGAAATTACACGATTCTCGGTCGTTTCGCTGGCCTATGGCAAACTCTATTTCATCAATATCTTCATTAGGCGTTTCAATATTTCCGAAAATATCGATTTCTGAGACGTCATCGTCTTCTTCATTGTCCGACGCAATCGGATGATAGATATTTTCCAAATTTTGGCACGTATTTTCGTGACAGTGTGCACAGAGAGTTTTTGCAACTGCACGAACCATCTATGCACCCTTTTTTGCTGCAGGAACACGAAATCTGGGCAAGTAACTTTTGGGGGATCGGTGGATCTGTACTTCCTATAAGCATTAACTGTTTTTGTCTCACTTGCCACCCCCAATCAGTTACTTCCAGATTCGTGTTCCCTAACCACAGCTCTAGCTGGTAGAAAACCCGGAAAGCATGCTGCTTCGCTGCTCCTTCTGTTGGCGGTAATGTTTCTAAAGAAAATTTACTTTTAACTTTGACCTTACACTGTCACGAAAATACGTGCCAAAATTTGGAAAATATCTATCATCCGATTGCGTCGGACAATGAAGAAGACGATGACGTCTCAGAAATCGATATTTTCGGAAATATTGAAACGCCTAATGAAGATATTGATGAAATAGAGTTTGCCATAGGCCAGCGAAACGACCGAGAATCGTGTAATTTCACAAATAATTATTCAGTTAGTATATAAGAATTGTAATTTTGAACATGAAATAAGAATATAAAAATTTCCAAAAAATCCACTGCACTTCAATTAATAAGTTTCCTGGCAGTATGCATGTATTCCACCACTTTTTCCTAATTTCATATTAATGTACGGATATGTAGCCAAAAGCAGCTTTTCTAGTGAATATTGAGGCGAACCGAGTGAAGTATCAGTTTCAACGGGTTAATTTACCCCTAAATAAAAAAAAAAAAAAAACGTAAAGGTAGCTGCAGTAGTTGCTGAGATAATCGAATGTAAAGATTCGCGCCGGGCCGCAGCGCGCTTGTATTACTATATATACGCACTTCCCCGCGTCGGCCGGCTCCCCCCACTACTCGACCGCGATCGAGCGCTCGGCCGGTTTTGGTCACGTTTGCACGTGTTTTTCACCTATTTTGCAACATTTTAACGAAAAATCAAGATTGACGTTTTGTAGTGCTTTACTTCTTCTTTCAAAATCCGTTTTGAAAATTAAAATCGGACAACTTCCGACGCATCCAGCCTTTCCGCAAAATAGTGCCCAAAATAATTCAAATCGCAATTGCGCAAAAACTATTTATCCGGCAACGTCCGGGTTGTGCACACTCAAAGTACCTATCAACCACTACTTTCACCCGAAAAGCCAGCGCTACAACTTTGAAAATGGCGGAGTTATGAATTTTTGAAAAAACGCTGATTTTTCCGGTTTTTCCGATTTTTCTCCGGTAATAATGACCCGATTGAGTTGCACCAGCGCTCATTTTCTTCGTCTTTTCATTCTCTACAATTCATATGTTGAATGTATTAGCATAGCACCGTTGGTTCAGATTTTACAAGCAAAAAACTAAAAAAACACCGTTTTTTTGGTGTTTTTTGGAAATTAAAAAAAAAGTAATCATATTTGGTAGTCGAAAACATATCACGAAACATCCACGGACCACCCCACGCACCCCCACACTCGCCGTTTTCTTCTACCATTTTTATCACGAAAAAATCTCTATTGCCTGGTCTAAAAAAGAAGAAGGGACAGCAATTTTGGGGATCCGAGTTTTCGAGTGAAAGGGCATATAAACTAAATCCCTTTACGACAAAAAAAAAGGAAAAAACCAACAAAAAAACTATTTCGTTCTTCGCTACATAAAAAATGGCTAAGCGGGAACTACCCAAATAACTTAGAACCGAAGGTATACGTTAAGCTTATAAGAAACAATTATAGTCTAGGTAAACGGCATGATGACAGTGTATGCTATTCTCAACACATTATATTGGCTCATTGGTCGACGCAAATCGGTAATTTGGCAAATCCAAATCTTTAAAACGTCTAATTGTTATTATTTTTTTTTACTGCAAAAACACAGAACGAGGCAGGTGAATGCTGAGCGGTAAAGATCGAAACGATCGTATGCCTTAGTGGCCGTTCGTTCTGACCGTTACCACTGCAGCGGCTAGGGCGGGTAGCTTCACTCTCATGAAAAATTTCAACGCTCTGGAATAAAAACACCAATAATAAAATATTTTTTTTTATCCATACCGCTAACGATATGATAAGGGTATTCTTTATGATTTGCTAGAGCCAACGAATATTATTTTAACCACCCCTACTCTTTAATTTTGTTTTCATAAATAGTCAGTTTCAGACGTACGACTGCACATATCGGACGGTAGTGAAGTAAGATTGCTTGTTTTTTAAGTGAAACTTCTTTAGGCGCGTTGAGAGTAAAATTTGAAGGTCCCGTCACGAAAATTGGACACATTTCGTAACGCGAAAAAAGACAGAAGATATACTTAGAGAGAGACAGACTGAGAGAGAGTATAAGCCGTATAGCTTCTACATAATCGAATGGGTGAGACTAACACAATTGTATTTTGTATATGTGTGCTCACTAATAGAGTAGAGAGAGCAAGAGAGACGAATGAAGGCATCGGCCTGAGAAAGGCAGGGTACCGCACATGCGCGTTCTTTCATCGCGTAAAGGGTTCGAAACTCGGCCTGCGTACCTTTTCTTCAATTCCCTACTTTTCAATTTCCTACTTTAATTTATTTGAAAAGTATTTCTTCAATACGATAATAATAATAACAGTAATATATCATGAATTCATTGCCTTTACGATTAATGACATGCATATGATAATCATAACAATTATAACAACGACAATACGAATGATAATAAGTCAAAATAATTAACTTTAATTTATGTATCGATATTAACCATATCAACATGTATTAAAATTATCTCCAATTTCATAATACATTTTACGTAGGGACAATTTATAATTCGTACGGTTGGAAATTTTTCATATTAATAATTACGTTTAAAATATTCAGGCGGTATTTGTCATGGATATCATATTGTGAGTCTCTTGTTTTCATTTTTGAAATAAAAAAAATAGTAATATTAAAAATAAAGATGATACATATGACATTAATAATTATTTTTTATTTATATCTTTTTTATATTGTTAAAATTGTTATTATTTGTAGCATCGATTTAAAAATATTTAAAAATATTTAAAAATATTTTATAATACATTTTTCAATAGATGCAACGGACGGTTAACCATCGATGGATAAATTAAAGATACTAATATTGTCGTTATTCTTGTTATGATCATGACTCATGACATTCATTATATTAATAACAAATATGATAAAAAGGTATTTTATTTGGGTCTTTCGGACGTTTTAAAGGAGCTGTAAATAATGAGTAATTAAATTACGTATGAATCATGCTATTCTGCAAATGTAGCGACGCCCAAATCAGGAGCACAGCGTAACTGAGAATATAGAGCACGAAAAAAGGCTTGGTCGATAATATATCTCATATTTCAGTCACCATAGTGCTATAGTATTACTGTACACGTTGAAGCACCAGCTGATGATCTCATGGAAATCGAAAAAATAAATTGAATGTTACTTTCTTGACGAATATTAATTTTATGACGAATCCATGGAAATTCACGAACCAAATGAAGTGTTATTGATATTACGTCCGAAGGCTTATTCTTATACGTAAGAATCCTTCCACCACTATATGCTTTTTTTAAATGCACTCTTTTTCTTTTCCTCTCCGCCTCCCCAAATCCAACATACAAACTAAAAAATAATATTTATTATAAATTTAGCCATGCAAAGGCCGCGAAAGTAGTTTCACTACAATTACACATATTAGAATTACAATTGGTCGAAACCAATAGTCTAAACCAATGGTCTAAACCAATTACAGTGGTCCAAATGGCTTGAGGAGTTTCGGTACACCTATTGAAAATGCTGCCATCAACTCAATTTTTTTTTAAATAAGTGACAAATTTATAAAAAGTGAACTGCTCAAATTTCAAGTCGATCCTCCATGTCGTTTTTGTAAAAATAATTTTCGAAAATTTGGCTTATACACGAGAGTAAACGGGAGCAATATTTGTTTCAGCTGTCAATTCTATTAAAATACTATCACCCGCATAAAATTTCTGTCAGATCTTTATTAGATCTTTAATATGACTGTCAACAAATTTAAATAGGTTCGTCCATCTGGTTTATTAGTTACAAGCCAAAACATAAGCTCCCTATCGACGGGTATAGCGCATGAACGGTCGACTCTCTTTTGTTTTATGCATGCCCCGCTCACCGCGCGCCGCCGCACCGACGTTTCCGCTTATTCCCCGTCACCGGTCTGTACCAAAACTCCTTAAAAAATTGTAGCTTTTTTTAAAATGAAGGTTGTTTGACTACGAGAAAAAATTCTGCATGGAAATATGCTGTGAAATATCGATTCGATAAACCGTTTCAGAAATATCCCCGATTGAAAATGGTACATTTTCGAGGGGTGGACAACGGGATGAAACGATCGATCGTATCGATATTTATATTCAGACTCTATGTACAACTACCTACACCTTTATCTCAAAATTATCACGGTATTATTTCAACCTATTTCAGATGTACAATAATGTAAATAAATTAACATCATGAAATTAATATCACCCGAAACCCCCGTTTCGATATTGAAATAATAAATTTAAAAACTAATAGAATCCGTACCGAACATTTGTAAAACAAAAATCGATTGCAGTCTTGAGGTGGTTCACCAGGCAGAGCGAAATGTACAGAGAAATCAGAATATTTTTATTAGATATTCACTATTACTGTAGAAATGTGCCAGATGAAAATTTAGTTTCTGACAAGGCTCTTTTAACACGCGTTCTTATGGTGTAAGCTGAAATTGAGATTTTTTCCCTTTTTTAACTCCGGAGAAAACGTAGAGAGCATTTTCGAAAAGTATTATTTCAACACAATATAGGTGAATAAAGTATCATGATAAAAATCAGATTGATTGTGTACTAAATTTATGAACACTATTTAATGAACTCACAGAATTCATAGTTATTCGCAGTAAAGGGATGTAAAGAGGGGATAAGCATGGCAACATCACTGTAGAGCCGGAGCAGTTAGGTTAGGCTGAGCGGTCAATTTTCTCGACATCTTCACTGTTCTCTGGTGCCTGTGACTATGAAACTTGACGGTACGAACCGTAAGAAATACGCGCCTTGAAGCCGGACTCATTTGTGAATTATGCTGCTAGTAATAAATGCCTGGACCTACAATTTTGAGGGGGCTTGGCCACTTTTTTTGCAGCTCTGGCTGGCCAAGTGACGATCGTCAGAGCGGATCTCGTAAAGACGATACATTCAATTGATAGATTTAAAATGACAGATCGTGATACATAATATTTAAATCACGAATGTTGAATTGCGTAATTAAAACGTTGAAAAACATGGAAATATGTTTCCTTTAATTAAAAATGATAGAAATTAGTCGTTAAATTTCGATTGAATAATAAAAAGAATCATCGTTAAAAACAATTATACACGACGGAAAAATATTTAGCTGATATAAAAGAAAAGCTTAATTAGGAATTCGAAATTTATTCAATAAATTGTTTATTTTTTGAAACGACCTTTTCAACTCGTAGCACACTTTTCGCTAGCCAGATGCTCGAAAATACTTTTAAATCTCAGGCTAATTTTTTTCCCATACTTGGGAATAATATATTTCACTAAAAATTTTAAAATCGTCCCCGAATAATTTTTTGAAACGAACTTTTCAACTCGTAGCACAATTTTTGCTAGTGTAAGACTACAGGATTTTAGGATGAAATAAACGGAATCTCAAGAAATTTTAATTAACGAACGAATCTCTTTATTTTCTTAACCGTTTTTTATTGTATCAAAAACATCTTATCACCATGGAGCTCATGACAGGACTGCCGCCGCTCGCTCGCTAGCTTCTTCTTTGTTCTATTACCGAGCGATTCTCTCACAATTCGGCCCTTCCTGACTCAATTCGGCCTCCGAATTATCACGTAAGCCATGGTTTGGCTATAGTTTAACGTTTACTTTGTTTAACTATGAAATTCTTACCACGCTGATCTGGATACTTAATGTATATGCCTTTTTTTTTTTTTTTTTCTTCTTTTTTTTTTTTTTTTACACCTTTTACATTTTTTTTTTTTTTTTTTTTTTTTTTACCTTACATTGAACTCGATTCGCGTTCTTATTTCTAGTCATTAGCTCTATTCGTTTCATCGAAAATTTTTTTATTGCCCCCGTGATCCGAATTTTGCCATGGTCTTAAGTTGGACGCTTCCCACGTGCCTTCGTATGGTCTCTGAGAACCCTGATAATCGTCCAAATCAGCAACCACATACCGATCATTACGCAGTACTCTTTTAACCTGGTAAGGTCCCTTATACCGAGGAATTAACTTTTTCGGTGCACCAGGTGTGGACTCGAAGTTTTTTACCATTACGAGATCACCCGTTTCATATTTATACGCGTCCTTGTGGTGTTTATCGTAATACGACTTGTTATATGCCTGAGATTTCTCAATATTGCTCGCCGCCCTATTTCGAATTGACTCCAGGTCTCGCTCTTCCGACACCGCGTTGCTCTCGATATACTCTTTTACGTTATCAATCGGAAATCCTCTTTGGTTGATGCCGAAAAGTAATTTACTGGGCGTCTCGCCCGTACTCTTATTTATGGTATTGTTTAAACTGTACTCTACCTCGTCCAATACCTTATACCAGTACTTTCCAGTCGCATTGTCAGTGAGCTTACCAAGCATCGGCCCCAATATTCGGTTTATTCTCTCCACCTGGCCATTTGCCTTCGGCGATGCAGTGGCTACTAGGACATGCCTTACATTTCGCTCTGCGAGGAATTCCTTAAATTCCGACGAAGTAAAACAACTGCCTCTGTCCGACACTATAACTTGTGGTCGGCTGTAACAGTTGAAATACTGGCTCAGGCATGTGATCGCCTCGCTGCTCCTCGTGGTCTTTGTCGCGTATAATTTCGTAAATTTCGTAAATCCATCTACCACGACCAAGATATGTTGCTTTACGAGTCTTACTTTCTCGATTGGTCCATAATGATCAATATGGATCATTTGAAACGGCTGATTGCCTTTCGGTATTGGATGGAGCCTGCCCTCCACCTTACCGCTACTTGGTGTAAACGCAATACAATCCAAGCAGTTTTGTATGTACGATCTTACCTTATCTGTCATCTCGGGGAACCAATAATTCTGACGGATAGTGCCACAGGTTTTCTCGACACCGAAGTGGCCCATGTCGTCATGATACCTCCGGATTATGTGTTGTTCCATCGTCTCGGGAACGTAGAATAATACTTGTCCCTTATTTTTTCGATATATAACGCCATTGCGCATCTCAAAAAGGTTATCCTCCGATTTCTCGAGTTTTTTGCGCACCTCACGGATTCTCTCGTCTTGAGATTGATTTATCATGAGATTTACCTCGAGTGGATTTGCCTCGACCACCAGTATGCTATGAACGCGACTGAACGCATCCACGTGCTTCATACGCTCGCCAGACCTGTGCTCCGTTATGTAATCGAATGCTAGCAATTCGATCGCCCAATGTTCAATTCTGCGGCAGATTTCTCTCTTTGCCAATGTTTGTGTTAGTGCGTTACAATCCGTGACGATCTTGAATCTAATTCCATGCAAGTAGGTCCTAAACCTTCTCACTGCATAGATAACCGCCAACGTCTCAAGCTCGAAACTCGTGTATTTGCTTTCCGACTCGGATGTCCGCTTCGAAAAGTAGAAGATCGGATGGAGCTTCTTGTCAGCTTTCTTTTGCATCAATACCGCCCCGAACCCGATCGTGCTCGCATCGGTATGCAACTCCGTATCATCGTGCGGCGAGTATATGCTCAATACTGGCGCTTCCGTTAACTTTTCCTTTATGAGCTCAAATGCCCTCAATTCATCGATTCCAAAATTGAATTTTACGTCTCGCTTTACCAATCGGTGCAGTGGAGCAGCTATCACCGAGAACCCTTCGATGAATTTCCTGAAATATGACGCTAGCCCAATAAAACTTTGAATATCACGAACGTTTCGTGGCACGGGGTACTTCTTAACAGCCTCTATGCCACTATCCAATGGCTTCACGATATTACCTTCGATTTTATATCCCAAAAACTCTACTTGCGTGTACGCAAACTTGCACTTGTCGAGTCTCAACTCGAGCTTGTTCTCAACCAGAAGCTTGAACACCTGACTCAACACCTCCAGATGCCTATTGATCGTCTCGGTTGCGATCAAGAAATCATCCACGTAAACGACGACGTCACCACTTCGAATTAATTCTCCGAGTACCGCGTTAACAAACCTTCCGAACCTGCTCGTCGCGATTTTCAAGCCAAATGGCATTGCCAGATATTCGTAGTGACCTATCGGCGTTATAAAAGCAGTATATTTAACTGCGTTTTCTGCTACTCGTACGTGGTGAAAACCATCCTTCAGGTCCAGAGACGTGTAAAACTTCTTGTTATGCAAAGAATTAATCTGGTCCTCGATTATCGGTAATGGATAATTGTCCCTCGCGAGGTGCTTATTCAGTTCGCGGTAGTCTACACAAAGCCTTGCTTCACCGTTCTTTTTTTTAGTCAATACTATCGGGGATGCATACTCTGACTCGCTCGGACGTATTATATTTTTTTCCAAAAGCTTATCGATAATTGTTCTTAGCTGCTTTTGCTCAGTGTATGACAATCGTCTGGGGTTAAAGAAGAATGGCGAGTGCTCCCGGAATGCCAACGTCATTTCCATCTTTACCGCGGGCTTCTCCGGTCGTTCCGGTAGTAAGTACTCGCTCTCAAACTTATCTCGTATAACTTTTTGCACGTCTGCCGATATTTCTGTATTGACCATCAACGATTCGACGGTTTCTCGCCCTTCCGGATCGCTCACATCTATACATAATATCTCGTTTTCTTGCTCGCAATTAACGCTCTCTTTGACGGGTCTCGACAATTTTATTCCAAATCTTCTCAATATATCGCGGCCTATTACCGCCCTGCTACGCATCGTGTCATCTTTTACAACGTAAATAGGTAAATCGCTTCTCTTTACCTCATCAATCGTTACGCTTGCTCGTATCTGACCTACTATTTGCATTTTGGACATATTAAGACCCTCATACCTGTTCTTTTCGTCCCCTGCGCTACTTACGGCCTCCGCCGGCACCATATATTGCTTCATGAAACTTATCGGGCTTCCGCAATCCATCTGCGTCGGAATTTCGATCGTCGTTTGCTCGTTGCCTCCCTCGATCTCATACGCAACATTCCATAGGGTCTCGTTCCCATCTGCTCCCCCGCCTTCTATGTTGTTTATGATTTTCTTCGGTCTTTCCGGACAATTTTTCGATATGTGTCCAGTTTTGTTACACGTGAAACACACTCCTCGCTCCCTCTTCGGCTCCTCACATTTTCCAGCAAGATGCCCAGTCTTGTTGCAATTGTAGCATCGTGGAGGTGGTCGTGTTTCGCTCGTCGTATTTTTGCTCTCGTTCTTCTGCTCCGATGATCCTGCCTCATACCTAGTCATGCCTTGATTTGGGCGTACGTCCTTCCTCTGATACGTTTTACCGCTCGTTCGAATATGAATCTCTGCCATCGCGTCAACGAGATCAGCTTCGGTTTTGAACCTTTGAAGTCGCACCTGGTTGCGTAGGCTGTCGTCAGGTATACCATCGATTAAATAGCTCACTATTTCTGATTCTTCGATCGGCACTCTGTTTGCCAATATGGTTTTCTCATGACAATAATCACCAAACGATTCTTCAGGTTTCCACGTCCTGTTTTCGAATCTTCGTCGTCTTGCCACGCGATCCGGACGATGATCATATTTACTCTTCATCTCCTTCAGCAAATCATCTACACTGAGATCGATATATTCCGGCTTAGAATGGAACCAGCGGTGCGCTTTTCCTTTCAATCTCGACCCAATGAGAATTTTTGTCTCGATCTCCTCCAATCTGTATGTCCTTTGCAACAGTCTAAGCTGTTTCTCCCAGTTTTCATATGATTCTTGATCTCCGTCAAATTCTTTGAGGAGTTCTCGAACATTATTTATACTTACGTGTCGTGTCGCATCTCTCTCGTTTGGCATGTTCAGCCGTTGTCCACGTTGCTCTTCTTCACGCTGTCGTATTTCGTTTTCACGCCGATTCAGTTCGAGCTCCCGACGCAGCACGTCCCGCTCTCTGTTTGAAATCTCCAATTGACGCCGTAATACTTCTATGTCCGAACCATCAGTTGTCTCACCTGTGACTGGGTCGTCTTCTTTACCCCGCAGTTCCCACGTCGGAAGGTCGATCGGTAGTGTTGTTCGTAACCCCTCAGCAATCGATATCCAATTTTCGTCAGGATCATCTTCTCGTAATCTCTGGATAAGTTCCGCCTTTGTTCCTTTCGTCGATTGATTTAGCTGCTTCAATACCTCCTTCAGCACCACTACAGTGAATTCGTTCGGATTTTTTGCTGCCATCTTTTTCCTTTTTTTTTTTTATGCCAGTCTCATCCGGCGTCTTCGTCTCGTACGTTTCAATCACACCGCGCTACGTATTTATCGTCTCAAAGAATTATCCTTCACGTGTCCCGATCACTCAGCGTAACACGTTCACCGATTCTCCCGATATTTTACTTTTTTTCGTTCCGATCACCCAGCGTTACGCTCGTTTACTCAAGCTGACTATCTCTTGATGATTCACAAATTCACACCCGATTCCTGGTCAGTTCACGTATGTCTGGATGTTTTCTAATTCGTATCCCACTTCTGATTTGTAAGACTACAGGATTTTAGGATGAAATAAACGGAATCTCAAGAAATTTTAATTAACGAACGAATCTCTTTATTTTCTTAACCGTTTTTTATTGTATCAAAAACATCTTATCACCATGGAGCTCATGACAGGACTGCCGCCGCTCGCTCGCTAGCTTCTTCTTTGTTCTATTACCGAGCGATTCTCTCACACTAGCCAGATGCTCAAAAATACTTTTAAATCTCAGGCCAATTTTTTCCCATACTTGGGAAAAATATTTTTTCCCAAGTATGGGCAAAATTTCTCAATTATGGGAAAATTATATCTTACTCCAAATTTTGAAATCTTCACAGAATCACTTTTTGAAACGACCTTTTAATTCGTAGCATACTTTTAAATCTTAGGCAAATTTTTTTTCACTCACTTGGGATTTTTACACATATGTGGACAAATATATTTTACTCCAAATTTTAAAATCGTCCCTGAATCATTTTTTGAAACGACCTTTTCAACTCGTAGCATACTTTATGCTAGCCAGATGCTCGAAAATACTTTTAAATCTCAGGTCAATTTATTTCCCATGCTTGAGAAAAATGATTTTTCCCAAGTATTTATGGGAAAAATTTCCCACTTAAGAAAAATATTTTTTCCCACGTATGGGAAAAATTCCCAAGTATGAGAAAAATTCCCCAAGTATGGGAAAATTATATTTTACTCGAAATTTGGAAACCGTTCCCGAAAAATTTTTTGTAACTACCTTTTCAACTCGTTCATAATTTTTGTTAGCCAGATGCTAGAAAATACTTTTAAATGTCAGGCCAATTTTTTCCCACTAACTTGGGAGTTTTTCCCATACTTGCGAAAATTTTTTTTTCCCCAGTATGGGGAAATTATTTTATATTCCAAATTTGGAAATCGTTCCCAATCATTTTTTGAAACAGACTATTAAACTCGTAGTATACTTTTTGCTAGCCAGATGCTCGAAAATACTTTTAAATCTCAGGCCAGTTTTTTTCCACTCATATGAACGGTAGAACGCGATATGAGTCTCAGCTGATAGAAAGTCATAGTCATGAAATCAGAAATACGATTGTACAGATGTGTCAATGCATTGTAAAAATCAATAAAATTTTTACTGTCATTACACAATTATCCGTAAATTGACATAACGCAGCAGGATAAAAAACGAAGAAATTACTATAACGCCGTTATACGTGACCTTATAGTGATCCTATGAAATGATAAATCCTGCTGAAAATCTTATTTGTCTAGACCGGTCTCCATCAACTACGTTTACTAAGTTTACTTACGTTTACGTTTACTAACAAATTCAAAATTTCATCAAGGTTTTTTTCTTAATTTTTTATAAATCGCTAGTACATGCGGCAGTATCTCAGACCGTTTTTTTTCAATAATTCAATTTTCCAACATATTGTTAACACTTTTCATGCTACTTTCACGAGGCAGTTCTCCATTGTTCCTTTTCCTTCCGTATATATCCAATTTCTCCTATTCTTTTCAGGGATTGCCCGTGAAACGACTCGAAAAATCATCCGCTCTGTTAATTTCCCTTACAAAACCCGGAAGGTTCAACAACTGCTGGACAGGAATTTTAACAGACGGTTGGAATTCTGTAATTGGGGGCTCGAAAAAATCCGAGAAAATCGAAGATTTTTTAAATATGTTCTATTCACCGACGAAGCGACTTTCACGAATAAGGGGATAATAAATCACCAATATGTTCGGATGTGGACCCCAATAAATACTTGCTGGAACACACCGTTGCCGCTACAACAGCCCTGGAAGCTTAATGTTTGGGCCGGAATTCTTGGAGATCGTCTCGTCGGTCCTTTTTTTTTGAGAAAAACTTGAACAGCCAGGAACGTGCGTTTTCTCGAGCATGAGCTTCCAGGGTTGTTGGCCCATATCCCTGCGGAAATTAGGGAAAGGATGTGGTTCCACCAGGATGGAGCAGGTGCTCATACCGCCCGAATCACCACAAACTTTTTGAATCAAGAATTCCCTGACCGGTGGATAGGTCTCAACGGACCGGTGGAGTGGCCTCCGAGATCGCCAGATCTCACACCGTTAGATTTTTATCTCTGGGGGACGACCAAAGATGTGGTTTATAATCCACAACCGACGACGAAGGAGGATATGCGAAACCGGATCATTGCTGCGTTCGCGCAGATAACACCCGAGGTGTTGAGGAAGGTGCGCGAGAGAAGTTTTTATAATCGTTTGCAATTGTGCGCCGAGCGAGAAGGTCAACATATCGAGCACATGCTGAAAGAGTGGAAAAATAACTGAGATCTCAAGTTTCATATGACGTTTAAATACGCATCGATGGAATGCAACAAAAATAGGGTTTTTTTTTTTTTTTTAATAAAAAAAAATATTTTCAGCATTGCTGAAGCTGTTCTGGCATAATTAGGCCCCAGGTCGTGAAAAAAGGCTTAAACTATTTTTAACGTGGAAAATACTGAATATAATGTTTTTCATCCTATTTTCGTTGCATTCTAACGATGCAAATTAAAACATCATAGTTTCATTATATTACGATAAATTATAAAGTGCATCAACTAACAGTAATATATTTATAACTTGTGCAATACAATGTTTGTAAAATGATTTGCAAAGAACGTTACAAATATTGTATTGTGAAAGTTACAAATACATTATTATAGATAAATGATTAAAAGGATACTTTACGTATATATTCCCAGCCAAAAGTGAGATTCAGTTAAAATTATGAGTCCTTTCCAACGGGAGTGAAATCTCAAAATAATCGCCTAAACGGAAGGTAGTAGGGACATTTATTTAAATACTAATAATTTAGAAAAGTTCTCGACAAGTAGGTTCAAAAAATTTTTCTTGAATGTTCAGGAAACATAAACTTTTTTAGAATGAAATAAATTCGAATCTATAATTCTTAAAAAATGCATTTTTTCGAAAAAAATTAACACATTTTGAAAATATGATAATAAAAACACTTTTTTCATATAAATTTTAAACGTTTTTTTTTTTAATTGATTAACAACTTTCTGGCATTATTATTATCAAAAACGAATATTCTTGTCATGTACAATATCGTTGATTTCGTTATATTTGTTTTGTATTGCGAAGTACTGTTATTTTGATGAAATGAAATTTTGGTTTGAAATGTATGCGTGAAGCATCCTTAACAACACTTACAAGCATGTCACCATATTTCTCAATTATTTCTTCATTCCCTCGTCATTGATGTCTCTCTTTCACCTTCAAGCTCGCATGGCAAGTTTCGAAGATTACAGTTCTCGAACACCATTCTTTAACATATCTCTTTACCCCTTAATTTTCAGTTTCCCGTCATCTTATTGTTCGTACACATATTGTTATGTGTTTTTATTATTGTTATATTTGGTTATCGTTATGTTCGATTATTTATATATTGTATACAAATTTTATGTTAAATTGTACAAAACCAAGGGCTCAGCTTAGACTGATATAAAACCGTTGAATAAAAACAGAAAATACCCACAGCAACAGCATAAAACTATCGTTTTTTTTTCAAACTCTGTTTGAATTTAAAAATTGTTAAAATTGTTTCACTTTTTATGGATGTGGAATTTCATTCAACTTTGTCTGGCACTTTTACAATCGGGAGACTTTTAAATGTTTTATTATTTTTTTATTTCCACTTTTTAAAAGATCTCGATGAAGTCTCATAAAAAAATATTCCCCGCATCTCAAGGTTGTGACCACTTTTTTTATTTCTCGGAGTCATTGCGCATCCGTTCAACAGGGCCCCTTTTGATTTTTTTTGTTTCTATATTTTTTTATACACTAGAGGGTCCTAGCAATGACCTCAAGAAAAATCAAAGTGATACGAACGTCAGATCCAGGCGGGGATCGAAATTATCGCATGCCTTAGTGGCCGTTCGTTCTAGCTGTTACGATTGCAGCAGCTAGCGCTGGGGGCTAGCTTCAGTCTCATCACTTTTTCGAAAGAATAAAAACCTCTGCACAAGCAGAGTTTCATGAGATTGTGTGGCAGATTGTGTGGCACCAATGAAATTCGACGGGAGTGAGATATTGTTATTCGAATTTTTCAAAATTCTCAAATTAATGTATCATGAAACATAAATTTTCCAGTCTGTTTATGCTAGTCTCGATATCCGCAATGCTACTTGCATAGTCTAATAGAGCTTCATGTCCTCTCGTTTCGTTAAAGCGTGAAGTATATCTTTATTTTATAATGTTTCGACCCTCATAATCATAACACCCGCTCCGAAAAAATATTCTTGATTTGTACAGTATTTACAGAATCGGGGGGCTAAATCATTTTTAACGGCACAGGCATTGAAAGCCACTCTTCGACGCCTATTATGGACACGTAAAGTACCACTGTTCAGGCCTACCTTCGCAACTGACACAAAAAAAAATTTTAAGGCAGTTCTGAGAGTCGTGCACCGTACTGCGCGGGTCAAGTGCCGTGAAAAGTTTTTTCGAAGCACTTGTCATGCGCAGTACGGGCACGGGAAATGTACGTAGGAAATGAAACAAGGATGGAGTTTGGGTCCATATGATCTTTGACATTATTTCATAATTTTTCGTGCCATACTCGCCATTTCTTTCACCTCGTAAGATGTCCAAATGTGAATCTCGAGAATCTTGTGATTCGATGTTAGGAAATGAGAAAAAAATAGTTATTGGGTTTATCTCAACCTTGCAATTATTTTATAATTTGTTGTGCCAATCTCGCCCTTTGTTTCACCTCTTGACTGGTCCAAATGTGAATCTCGAGATCGGGCTGCTTGTAATCCGATGATAGGAAATGAAACAGGCATAGACTTCGGGTCCATCTGATTCCTGACATTATTTCATAATTTTTCGTGCCATTCTCGCCATTTGTTTCACCTCGTAATGTATCCAAATGTGAACCTCGAGATCGCGCTGTTCGTAATCCGATGTTAGGAAATTAAACAAGTATGGAGTTTGGGTCCATTTGATCCCTGACATTATTTTGAAATTTTTCGTGCCGTTGTTGTGCCGCGATTTCATCACGTAGAATTATATTCAACTTAGCCATTGATTGTGCAAACACAGCAGTTTGAAGGTGACTTTGCAAGTGTGCAAAGTCAGCAGTTTAAAGGTGACTTTGCGACACACGTCGTCAAGCGACGTTCGTGTGATTCCACCTCCCCAGAAAATTGAACGAAAAGTCATTACAGGAATAATATAAAAAGGCAGTCTTTGATCGGCAACAGGGCTGTTCAATAAAGCGAGCTATCCTTAGCGGAAGCTATGGTCAAATTGCAGTCAGTCGGTCTCAAGGCAAAATAATCAAGAACATTGTAACCAATACTTTATCATCATCGAATAAACTAGACCGTATTTTCGTAATACTCGAGTTGGAGATTTACTCAACCTTGACAATCACCCACAAACCCGTCCTCGACGATTTCATCCCCACGTGACGAAATCCGCGGGCACAACATTGGTGGCAGCGGTGGGATTGTCACAATTCGATAAAATCAAATTCACGGTAACGGAGCAAGTGCCAAAAACAGGAAGCCGCGACAGTGACCGAGTCACCGCGCAAAAGTACAAAGTGTCGCGAGTGTAAGTGATCGAGTCACGACAAACGAACGCGAAAAGAACTGGAAAATTATTGAGAAACAAAAAGTGTGAACCTGATCGAGTCGGAAGTGAGACCAGACGCCAGAGTCAACAGACTCATTCAAAAAAAATATACAAACATAGTCGAGAGGATCCCGAGGATCATCAAGCAGTACCGACTACGAAACCAAAGACTCAACAGGAAGCTGACAAAGACCATTCAACCCGAGTCCGACGACTCGACGAAGGGAAAGATCGACAACGCAGAAGTACAAGGGCAAATCATCTACAACAAATCATCGAACATCATGAAGCAGAGCATCATACTGTAAGTGACGGAACATATTTAATTTTGTAACCCTCCAAAGCCAGAAAAAAAAAAAAAAAATTTTATAAATAAATAAAATTGCATGTCGGAAGACGAGCGAGTCACACGCTTACGCTTATCAGGTAGGCGCGTACTTTCTAGATCGTTAGATTCAATTTTTGATAAATCACTTAATTACGAAAGGGTAGAGGAAGTTGACCTTCAAAGTGACAAAAAACGCCGTAGAGTTAGTAGCTCAGACGAATCCAATCGTTCACCAGACACTCCAAAAAATAGACCCGAAAAACGCGTAAGAGTAATAAGAGATTTTGAAGACGCAGTAGATACCACGCGCGGACGCGAAGTAAATTTAGCTGATTTCACACTTTTGAACGAAACGTTATTGAATATAAATATAAACATGCCAAACAACGTAGCAGCACCCGAAAATATGTCACTCAAGGAAGCGAGGCAATTGGTCCCCATGTTTGATGGGTTCAATCCGGAGACAGTAGATGATTTCATACGGGCTATGATGTATGCAGCTCGCAGTGTAGCACCTGACGACAAACCTCGGCTGCTAGACTGCGTACTCAATGCAAAAGTTGTAGGAAAGGCTGGAGCAAATATAATATATAAAAATATTGAATCTTTCAATGCATTAAAAGAGTTGTTAGAAAATTTGTATCGCTCAAAAAGTACCGTAGCTGCGTTGCAACTAGAGTTCAATACATACAAACAAAAGTCAGGGGAAACGGTAACAGAATACGCGCAAAGAGTAGAGAAAATCATGATAGAGTTAGTCGCGGGTTATGCACCATTAGCGACCACGGATTCCGATAAAAGGATGTTAGAAAAGCTATTAGGGAGTCAGGCGTTGAATAACTTTGAGCATGGGCTCAGACGAGACGTACAAATGATGGTACGTGCTCGGGGTTACGCCGATCTCGCAGCATCAATACGAGGAGCTGTCGAGGAAGAAAAAAGTGTAGAGGGCAGTCAAGCAATCGCAAAAAGGATGTCCACAGGAGGTGAAAAGGGAACCTCATTCACATGTCACAACTGCCATAAGCAAGGGCACATGGCAAAGGACTGTCGCTCATCGTCCTACGGAAGATACAGCCTGCCAGTACCGATAAAGAGTGCAAATCCACTCAACGTCAGAGAATGCCGGAAAAGATTACGGGAACAGGGTCAAGAAACCCAACAACAAACGTCCACGCAAGGATCGTCGAGAATAAGGGACTACCAAGGTCAATACACGAGTAGGGTCCAAACAAGAGAAGAATCCCAGTGCGAAGAGCGAGGCCAAGGATCGAGCGAGAAAAAAACGATCGGCTTACTATTCATCAATACGCTGTTCATACAGAAAACCGGCACTGGAAGTCCGAACGGGAATTTAACGAAAAAACGCACCATAGCTGATTTGATGCTAAAAAAGAGGGATTCCGAGGAATCACATGATGCACAGGACAAAACATATATGACAGGTAAGTGCTCCGACTCTCGAGAAGTCCGCGAGTGACTTTTACATACCCTCCCCACAAGCGGTCGAGGGAACATTGACGTTAAAGTGTGACACCGGTGCCCAGTGCTGCGTTATCGGAAAACGCGCGCTCGCTCCGGATACAGAGATTATCGAAGAGACGGTCGAATTACAAGCTATCAGTGGGTCAAATTTCAACGCATTATGTAAGGTCATGTTGGAACTGGAAACGCCAGCAGTAAATATTAAACACGCATTTTTCGTATTCGGAGATGACATGCCTCTGGAAGTCGATGGACTGCTAGGCATGGATTTTATACGAGAACACAATGTCGATATCTTGGGTGGAACTGTGATAAAAATTTATGGACACTGCATCTCTTTAATTGACGGAACAAAGAATTCAACTTCGTCTCGGCGTTCCGAGAAGAGCGAAAAGCCAGCGAAAATCCTTGCAGGATACACCCGAGGAAGGATCCCGCAAGAGGAACGACAACCAGGTGAGAGCAGAACCGTGGTGAACAGAAATTCATATCACGTACAGCCGAGTAAAATCATTAAAAAGGAAATAAATATGGTAAAGAGACCAAAAACTGAACTGAAAAAAGTGAGAAACAAGGATAGCAACCAAGGAACAAGCGAAGAAGAAACAACCGTGCTCAACGAGATACACGCATTAGATTCAAAAGCAAGACGACATAATTTTTGGAGAAAAGGCGAAGAATACTCTGGAGAGTATAAAGAAGAAAAAGAAAAAATAAACGTAAATACTTTCAGTCGCATGTATATTCTCATGCAAGATCAGCAGAAATCGAAGGAGAGCAATGACTCGCATACGAGCAGCGATGAAAAACATCTGACAAAGCGACACGCACTAACCCAGTTAGACAAGGAAACAGTGTTACGAGAATACCATGACACACCACTCGGAGGACATCAAGGAGCGACAAGAATGTACAAACGAATTAAGAGAAAATTTAGCTGGCCACAAATAAAAGATGAAATAGAAGAATACGTAGCAAATTGTGAAAAATGCCAGAAGAACAAGATCACCAACAGAAAAAAAAAAAACAAGGATGCGGAAGTCAACTAGACTATCGGCCGCGGACGCAAGTTAATCCGTGTGCGCATGAATCGAATAAAGCCATACTTGGCGCATTAGAAAAAAAAAGAGGAAATTCCATTGACATACAAAAGAATTAAATACAAACAGATAGACTAGAAAAAAAGAGGAACGAAGCGAAACGGCAAAATTTAATAGAAAAAAAAAAATTTTGAATAAATGAAAAAAAAAAAAAAAAAAAAAACACTCACGATAAAATTTAAACGAACTGCTATAGAATACAATACGATATATATGATACGGGCATACTGGCTTTGGACGGAAAATGTTCCGTCACCTCCGAAAACTTTAAAATAGGAACGTTAAAAGTTATTAATCAAAAAGAAGTCATAACCTTCCTACTAGCGTTCAATCTAACATTTTTATCGAATGAAATAAGAATAACTCATCCTTCTATTACACATAACGCACTTGATAAAATAATTACAGATCCATCAGAGATAAACAAAATAACAGAAAGAATCAAAAACTTTAATAAAAATTTGGATATCAAAGATGATCCAACATTTAATCATATTATAGGAAGCTATACGCTGCATGGAATAGTAGCTATAATAATTTTGTTGGGTACGTATATGTATGTGCGACGCTGTCGCGCGAGAACCACACCAGAGGCAAATGACCCTGCTGATGCAGCAGAAAGCCTTCCGCGCGCAACGAAACGGAGGGTACATCCGAACATGAACGTTACATTCAAAAGAAATACGCCACAAACGGGTACAGAAAAAATAATAAATAAAAATAAAAATAAATAAAAATAAAATTGGGAATTATGTCGTACACCAGAGTACACGACTATCTTGGGAAAATATATAATAAAGTTTTACATTAAGAATTGTTGTATGAATAACATATTGTAAGCCAAGAGACGACAATGCAAACTATTGACGCCGAAATTAGTTATTTCGTCTTCCCAAGGGCGGAGGGGTGTTGTGCCCCAGATTTCATCATTTAAGGTTATATTCAAATTGACGCCGAAATTGGTAATTTCGTCTTCCTAAGGGGGGAGGGGTGTTGTGCCGCGATTTCATCACGTAGAATTATATTCAACTTAGCCATTGATTGTGCAAACACAGCAGTTTGAAGGTGACTTTGCAAGTGTGCAAAGTCAGCAGTTTAAAGGTGACTTTGCGACACACGTCGTCAAGCGACGTTCGTGTGATTCCACCTCCCCAGAAAATTGAACGAAAAGTCATTACAGGAATAATATAAAAAGGCAGTCTTTGGTCGGCAACAGGGCTGTTCAATAAAGCGAGCTATCCTTAGCGGAAGCTATGGTCAAATTGCAGTCAGTCGGTCTCAAGGCAAAATAATCAAGAACATTGTAACCAATACTTTATCATCATCGAATAAACTAGACCGTAATTTTGTAATACTCGAGTTGGAGATTTACTCAACCTTGACAATCACCCACAAGCCCGTCCTCGACGATTTCATCCCCACGTGACGAAATTCGCGGGCACAACACCGTTCTCGCCATTTGTTTCACCTCTAAACGTGTCCAAATGTGCATCTCGAGATCGGGCTGCTCGTAATACGATGTTAGGAAATAAAACAGGCATGGACTTTGGGTCCATCTGATCCCTGACATTATTTTATAATTGTTCGTGCTATACTCGCCTCTTGTTTTACCTATTAAAGTGTCTAAATTTTTATCTCGAGATCGAGCTGCTCATTATCTGATCATAGGAAATGAAACCAGCATGGACTTCGGGTCTATCTGATCCCTGTTATTATTTTATCATTTTTCGTGCCATACTTGCCATGTGCTTCATCTCGTAAGGTGTCCAAATGTAAATCTCGAAATCGGGCTGCTCGTAATCCGATGTTAGGAAATGAAACAAGCATGGACATCGGGTCTATCTGATCCTTGACAATATTTGATAATTTCTCGTGCCATTCTCGCCATTTTTTTCACCTCGTAATGTGTCCAAACATGAATATCGAGATAGAGCTGCTCGTAATACGATGTTAGGAAATGGAACAACCATGGACTTCGGTTCCATCTGATTCCTGAAATTATTTTATAATTTTTTGTGCCATATTCGCCGTTTGTTTTACCTCCTAAGGTGTCCAAATGTGAACCTCGAGATCGGGCTGCTCGTAATCCGATGTTAGGGAAAGAAACAAGCATGGGCTTCGGGTCCATCTGATTCCTGACATTATTTATTTATTTTTCGTGATATACCCGCCATTTGTTCCACCTCATAAGGTGTCCAAATGTGAATATCGAGATCGGGCTGCTTGTAATACGATGTTAGGAAATAGAACAAGCATGGACTTCGGTTCCATCTGATTCCTGACATTATTTTATAATTTTTCGTGCCATCCCGAGTCGAAATTTTCAAGCCTCTTTGAGACCTCTCGGTCTTCCAATTGCGGAGTATGAAGGCTCAAAGGAGGGTTATGAGGCGTTCGCGGGTGCTGTGATATTAGACCCTCCGAAACCTGCAAATGTGGCAGAAAGTGAATATTTGGACTGTAAAGAGGTTACGTAGGTCGGCGCGAGACCCTCCAAAGCCTCTTTTTAGCCTCTTGCAGATGCCTCGCAGACCCTCCAAAACCTCTTTTTGGCCTTTCAAATGCCTCGCAGACCCTCCAAAACCTCTTTTTGGCCTTTCAAATACCTTGCAGACCCTCCAAAACCTCTTTTTGCCTTTTTGCCGATGCCTCGTAGACCCTCCAAAACCTCTTTTTGACCTTTTGCAGATGCCACGCGGACCCTCCAAAACCTCTTTTTGGCCGTTTGCAGATGCCTCCAGACCGTCCTTTAGGCCGTTGTAGGAAGCTCAGATGCACATACGTTGTGCATAAATCGTTAATTTCGCGCTTCAAAATTAATTGAAAAAAAATCATAAAGTATTTATCGTAATAACAATATAACAGAAATAATATAACAAGAAAAAAAAAGTTCTACGTTGATATTCACTCATTACGGAATTTCTGTCTGAGCTGGGATTCGAACCGCCTACCTACAAGTTTCCTACCTAATGTCTGCTTACTAACCCGGGACGCTACCTATTACGCTAACGACTACTATTGAAATTCGTTGCATAGATCCGACTATATACGCTGCATGCTGGCTCACACTTACAAAATTGAATGCATCATTACCATTTGACTATTTTGATTAGTAATAGAATTTATTTTCACACAGCTTTGCTAGTTTTATAATGAATGTTACATATTATTTCCATAACGGAACTATTCTTTCAAGATTAGATATTCTTAAAGTCTGAAGGAATTTATTCGATCGACCATTATTCGTTTTCCCCTTTTTCCATCATCTCTTGACCTTGCAAACAATCTTAAAGATACTATTATATGTCCAATATTAGGGTGTTCAAAAAAAAAATTCGATTTTTCATGCTCCTACCCCTCAAAACTTGAGTTTTGATAGAAAAAAAACGTCCTCGCAAAGAGGGAGCTCTGTAGCTTAAGTGGTAGCTGCCGCTCATTGGACGTTTCTAATTGTAACAGCCAATCAACGTCTATGACGTGCTTTTTGAAGGAAAAATCTGAGACCATGAGGATTGTATTTCGAATCGAGAAAAACAAAATTTTACTAAATAAATTTTTTTTATGCCTTACTATATAATTGTTTATAAAAAAATCGAAACAATTTTGGGTTAAAAACTTTTTCTTGATACCATCGTGTTCTACATAAAAATTTTGATCAATTTTATTCATAATAATAATTTTGCGATGAATAATTATTTATAAATTGTCATAAGCAATTCGTATCTGGTGAGATTTTTTTTCATGATAATTTTTTTCCTTGACTCAATTACGTACTGCCATGGTCCTCTATTCTCTTGCTGAAATAAGAAATCATTAGTCTCAGGGAAGAGGCTTCTGTTTCCGGTGACAAGGGTGTGGAGTGAGCGTGTGACAGGTGGGCAGAAAGTGAGTGATAGTGAAGGAAGCGGGAACTGAAGGGGTGAAAAGTGCTGTGGGATAAAAAGGGTAGGACGGGATAGTCAGGGGCGAGCGACAAGGGTCGGTACGGGGGAAGGGAAAAAGGAGTTAGACAGGGGTAAAAGTCGGGTGGTTCGATTTGGAGGTTAGAGTGGTGTAGTGGCAAGGGGTGTGGGGGAAAGCAGGAACGGGCGACAGTGGAGCAGCGGCGGACGAGCGGGCAAAGTGGGGAAAAGAGAGTGTCTGAAGCGGTCAGTAAGAGGGAAAGGTGTCGGTAGGGAAGGAAGTGAAGTGTGTGGAGGAACCAGCGGAAGGTAAAGAGTAGAGAAGAAGTGAGGATGGGTGACGAGGGGAGCAGGGTAGATGTAGAGGAAGAGAAGAAGAGGGGGAGACCGACGAATGCAGAGAGACTGGGAAGAGAGCGGGCGGGGAGCGAGGGGAACGTAATCGAGATGCTAGAGAGGAAAAGGAAGGTTTTAGATCTGTCGGAGCGGGAAGGGAATGCAAAGGAGAAGGAAAGGGAAGAGGACGCATTTAAGAGGAGCAAAGTAATAGGAAGGTCGCCAGAGAAAAGAGCAGAGGAGGAAGCATGGCTGAAAAAAGTAACTGATAGTATGAGGGAGGTGATGAGGCGGGAAGGAGAGAGGACTGAGAATAGGGTAGAGGAAATGGCGAAGGGATGGGGGAAGAAAGTAGAGGACATGGCGAAGGGATGGGAGAAGAGAGTAGAGGACATGGCGAGGCGTTGGGAGGAGAGAATGGAGGTGTTAGTGAGGGAGGCGAGAGTGGAAAGGGAAGAACTGATAAAGAGATGGGATGGGGAAAGGACGGAGTTGAGAAGTCGGGTGGATATGCTGGAAAAGAAAGTGGAAAGCCTAGGGGAGAGGGAGGGGTGGAGGGTCGAGGGATCAGGGGAAATGGACGAAAGGGGGGAGTAGAAGTGAAGAAGAGGTAGCAAAGAAGGTGAGAGAGTTGGAGGTAAAATTGGATAGGGGAGAGAGGGAGAAAAGAGCCGGGAATGTAGTAGTGAGAGGGGCGATGAGAAAAGAGGGGGCGGAATGGGATAAAGAGATAAAAAGGAATGGAGTAAGATGCAAGTGGTAGGAAGGATAAAAGATATGACGGCAATTGGAGGGGGTAAACGGAGAGGACAGGGGAATGGTGTCGGTGGAGATGGAGGGGAGGGAACAGAAGATACAGGTGATGAAGTCAAAAGGGAGGTTGAGAGGGGAGAAAGTTTGGATAGAGAACGACCTAACGAGGATGGAGAGAGAGGTGAAGTAGAAGATAGAGAGGGAGGCAGAGATGGAAAGGAGGAAGGGGAAGACCGTGCGAGTAGGATATATGAAAATGTGGGTAGACAACAAATGGAAGCGGCGGGACGAGATGACGGGGGGATGGAGGCGAATGGAGGGGGAGCGGAAGGAAATAACGGTAGAGATGGGGAAGGGTTGGGGGGGAGAGCCAAGTAGGAGGCTGAGAGAAAGAGAGGAGGGGCAGAAGAGGGAAAATAGGGAGGGGCGGAAGGGAACGGGAGGAAGAGGGGGCACGAGAAAAGTGGGGTTCTGGAATGTGGCGGGGGTGAAAAACAAGGATGAGGAGTTTTGGGAAGGACTGAGGAGCTGGGATATGATGATTCTGATAGAGACGTGGGTAGACTCGAAAGGGTGGGAAGGGATAAAAGGGAAATGGAAAAGAGGATATAGGTGGGAAGTGCAGGAGGCGATAAAAAGCAGAGGGAAGGGGAGGGCGAGAGGGGGAATGGCGGTGGGCATCAGGGAGGGGGTGGAGCTAGGAGAGGTGAGACTGGGGGAGGAAGGCTGGATAGAGTGCAAGGTAAAGCTGGGGAAGGACTGGTGGTGGGTAATTGTAGTACACGTGAATGAAGACCTAGAGAGGAAGATGGAAATAATGGCGGGGTGGATGGAGAAAGAAGGGAATAAGGAGACAATGGTGTTTGGGGGGGATTTTAATGTAAGAACGGGGACGGAGGGGGACTGCGGCGCTGGCGGCAAGATGCGGAGGGAAGGGTGGGGGAGGAAGGGAGAAAGTCAAAGGACAGAGTTCTAACAGGGGAAGGGAAGAAGTGGGGGAGATTTCTGCGGGAAATGGCGTGGGGAATTGTAAATGGTGGGGTGGAAGGGGATGAACAGGGTGAATGGGGTGAAACAGGGTGAATGGGGGGGGGGGGTGAACTTCCCTCTTCCCCCACATACGTGGGGGGAAGAGGGAAGTCGGTAATAGACTACGTGGTAGCCGGGGAGAAAGCGAGAGAGACGATAGAGAGGATGAAGGTGGAGGACAGAGTAGACTCGGACCATATGCCGGTGGTAATATGGGTAAGGTCGCAAGGAGGGGTGTGGAAGGGAAGGAATGGGAAGGGGAAAAACAAAGGGTGGAGACGGAGAGGATGCTGGGACGAAGAAGGTGCAAGGAAGTTTAAGGAGGGGTTCAGTGAGTGGTGGTGGGAGGGGGAGGAGATAGAGGTAGGATGGGGGGAGATGGGAGCGAGGATACGGGGGGCAGTGAAAAAGACGGAGGAGGGGAAAGAAGTGGTGCAGCAATAGAGCTGGTGGGACAGGGAGTGTAGAGAGGAAAAGGAAAGGCTCAAGAAGAAGCTGGAGGAATGGAGGGGAGGAAGGATTGACGAAAACGCATACAAAGAAGAGAAGAGGGGGTACAGAAGGATGTGCGAGGGGAAAAAGGGAGGAGAGGAGGAGATGGGAAGAGGAGATAAACGGAAAAAGTCGGAAAGCCAAGCCTGGACGGTGATAAATAGAGGTAGGAGGAGAAGGAAAAGGGTAAATGAAAGAATAAGGATTCAGGAGTTGGACAGATATTTCAAGGGGTTGCTGGGAGGGATAGACGAGAGGAGGGTGGGAGCTACGGTAAGGAACACGGAGGAGGAGGGAGAAGAAGAACTGAAAAGGCAGGAAGTGTGGAAAGTAGTGAAGAAGCTGAGGGACAATAAGGCAATGGGGGAGGATGGGGTGCCGAATGAGGTGTGGAGGTACGGAGGAGAATGTGTGAGGGAAAATCTGTGGAGAATGTGTGCGAGGGTGTGGAGAGGGGAAGGATGGCCAGAGGGGTGGAAGCAAGGAATGGTGGTGCCGGTGGTGAAGAAAGGGTAAGGAGATGTAGTAGAAGATTACAGGGGGGTTACGCTGACGCAGACGGCATATAAGGTGTACGCGGGGGTGCTGGGAAACAGACTGAAACAGGAGGTAGAGGGGGGGGGGATGCTGCCGCCGAGTCAAGCGGGATTTAGGGAGGGGATGGGGACTATAGACCACATATATGTGTTGAACTACATAATAAACGGGGAGGTGAGGAGGAAAAAGAGGGAGCTAGTGCTACTATTCGTGGATCTAAGGGCGGCGTTCGACTTAGTGGACAGGGGGAAGCTGGCGAAAAGTATGAGGGACCGAGGGGTGAGGGAGGGGCTGGTAGAAAGGTGTGAAGAGGTGCTAAAGGGTGAAAGAGAGGAGCAGGGAGAGAGATTCTGGACGGAGAGGGGAGTGAGACAAGGGTGCCCGTTGAGTCCGCTGCTGTTCATAATGCTGTTGGCGGACTTGGACGAGGAGTTGGCGAACGGATGCTGGGGAGGGGTAGAGCTGGAGGGAGGGGGGAAAGTGTATTCTCTGGCATACGCGGACGATCTGGTAATCATGGCAAGAGGGGAGGAGGAGATGAAGGGAATGATGGCGTAGCTGGAAAGGTATATGGAGGGAAAGGGGCTAGAGGTGAACATAGGGAAGACGAAGGTGATGAGATGCAGGGCAGGGGGAGGAAGAAAAAAGAAAGTAAAGTGGTGGTGGAAAGGGAAGGAAATAGAGGAGGTGAAGAGGTATAAGTATTTGGGGTATGTGGTGAGAGCTGACGGGGATCAGAGAGAGCATGTGGAGGAGAGGGTGGAAAAGGCGGTAAAAGCAATGGGGCAGGTGTGGGGAATAAGAAAAACGAAGTTTGGAAGAGATTGGGGCAGGAGGCTGTGGTTATTCGACAGGTTGGTGTGGCCGATGATAGGATATGGGGTAGAGATATGGGGGTGGAAAGGAAGAGAGGAGGTGGAAAGGGTGCATGAGAGGTTTATGAGGTGGGTGATGGGGGTAACGAGAAGGGTACCAGGATACATGCTGAGGGAGAAACTGCAAAGGGAAGCGCTACAGGGGAGAGCGGGGATGAGGGCATGGGGGTACGAGAGGAAGCTGGAAGAAGGGAGGGGAGGGGAGTTGGCAAGTAGGTGCTGGGTAAAAATAAAGGGGAGGGTAAGGAGAGGGGCGGGGGAGAGGAGTGGGAAGAGGAAAGGAGGAGGTTCTACGAGGGAATGGGGTGGGATGGGGAGGAAGTGCTGAGAAGATGAGAAGAGGGGGAGATGAGAGCCGAAGAAATGGTGGCGCGAGAAAAAGAAAAGCAAGAGGGGGAAAGGTGGAGGAGAATAATCGTGGCGAGAGGGAATAAGGAATACAAGTTTGTGAAAGGAAGAGGGATACCAGGGTACCTAAAGAAGGGATGGACGGAGGAAAGATGGCAGAGAATGGCGAGATACAGAATGGGGGACGAGATGAGGGGGACAATGTATTGGGAAACAGAGGGAAAGAGGAGCTGCAGGATGTGCGGGAGGGAGGAGGAGACGTGGGAACATGTATGGGAGATATGTACGGACTGGGAGAGTGAGAGAGGGTGGAGCGGAATGGATAGAGAAAATAGAAAGATGGAGGGGCGCGCAAGGGGTTAGAGCAGGGGGGCGGGAGAGTAGAAGGGGTGGGGAGGATATGGGGGGGGGGGTAGAGTGGTGCAGCGGAAACGGAAGTCACGGAATGAATGAGGTGAATGAATGAGGAAGGAATTAAGGAATCCATTGCCCATCACAAAGGAATGAAGGAATAAATAAGGAAATGTAAAGAATTAAGGAATGAAAAAGGCCTGTATCTCTCTCTCTCAGAATATAGGGTAGGCTAAGATAGGTTAAGTGTAGGTTAAGGAAAACGTGTGAGCGGAGCGGGAGTCCGCAATGTTCCCCGCAAGGGAAATGAACATTTTACTACATTAGTCTCAGGGAAGATAATAGTATATAAGCAAATTTATTCACCTTTAAAAAATTTTCTGCTATGACTATGTAAAAAAAAAGGCAAAATGGCATTTATTTATTTAATTTACGTTTTTTTGCATAATCTCATAGCGGAAAAATTGTTAAAGGTGAATAAATTTGCTTACATACTATCTTCCCTGAGACTAATGATTTCCTATTTGAGCACGATAAGGAACCATAGAGTACGTATTTGAGCAAAAAAAAAAAATTACCATGAAAAAAAATCACCAGATACGAACTGTTTATGACAATTTATAAACAATTTTTTATCGCAACATTATTATTATGAATAAATTCTATCTAAATTTTTATGTAGAGCACGATGGTGTCAGAAAAATAATTTTCAACCCAAAATTGTTTCGATTTTTTTATAAGCAATTAGAATTCAGGAAAAAAAATTCATTTAGTGAAATTTTTTTTTTCGGAATTCGAAATACAATCATCGTGGTCTCAAATTTTTCCTTCCAAAAAGTTCGTCATAGACGTTAATTGGCGTTTATTAAAAACGTCCAACGAGCGGCAGCTTGCACTTGAGCTACAGAGCTCCCTCTTCGCGAGGATGTTTTTTTCTATCAAAGCTCAAGTTTTGAGGGATAAGATAATGAAAAATCAAAAAAAAAATTTTAATCATCCTGGTATATATTATATATAAATTTGTTTTATATCTATTAATAAACTTGAAACATAAATTTCCATTTTTTAATAGTTATTACTAATTGCGAAATCAATCAGTACGGAGTTAAAGGAACTAAGTATTACACAGCCCCACAAAAAAAAAAGGTCGTGATTTGGGGGACTGACTATGGTATTCCTATGTATTTTTCGACGCTGAATCCGAATCTGAGGTCGAAAAAATTCGTTGACCCCCAAACTTAAGGTTAAATCAAGGTCAAATCTAGAGAATCTATTGTTAACTAAGTAAACCAAGATATCTATACGTTTTTTGGGTCGCTGAATCTAAATCCGATGTCCGTTTGACCCCATCACGTTAGGTTCAAGGTCAATTGAAGGTCCAATTGTGGTCTAATTGTGACGTGCAGGGCGTTATTGCACGACTAACAAAGTAAATCCCTTGTGGGAAATACAAGGGTTTATATTTAATTTTGTTTAGGATAAGTTTTCCGACGACGTCCCATACGGGCCCGTTCCTTCAGACAGTTGGAAGAGGAAATTATGGTCTGGATAAATTGATTGTAAGTAACTTCTTTCCCATCAAGAGTCCAATATTTATTTAATTAACAGAATTTAGAAAAGTCCCAAATATATGGTTCCAAGAATACAAGTTAATAGTTCATAATTTAAAAGGACTCGAATGAACAGCTGAATCGCAAGATAACAAACTCTCACAATCATACATACAAACACACACGCTACTCACTCAGTTATCGGCACAGCTGACAATATAGGCTGCCGACCTTTACGCTACCTCACTCGCTCGCTCTCTCGTGGTATACCGATGCTCGCTCTCTCCTATTTGTGCAGGCCCGGTCGTTGGCATACGCGGCAACCACGGCAGTTCCTTGCGCTCACGTTACACACCTTACACTCTGTCCTTGATTGCTTGATAGCTCTTGGACTCACTCGTACATTGAACACTTAAATTTACACGACAGAATGTTCGTAGCGGAGGTTGATTGTAATTCCTTAAACCTAGCACAAATCGACTTATAAACACGACGCGCGCAACTCGTAGGCTTCGATACGATTCTTGTCGACTTACAAACGGCGACTTTATGTGTGAATCGCGGAACTACACCATGAGAATTATTGCCGCTATGTGAAGCGATTTGTGGAGTTACTCCGGAATCAAGCTTTACGCTATCGTGTACATCCGGAGACTAATTTGTCCCAGCTCGCTCAACTGGCGTTCTCTCGATCGCCAGATGAAAGAGCGGGGGCAAATTTTGTCAATTCAACAATCCTGCACGCGCGAGCATCGACTCGCGCTCTCAGGACGTTGCACCGGAATTCCAACTGTGCTATGTGGAAATATTGCAATTATAGTGTTACGTCCTGACCCTCGATTTTCCTCATCTCGGCCAAGAAAAGCGCGGCTTTCCCTTTAACACGTTATTCGAGATAAAATCGGAATTGGCCAGGTTATTGCCCTGTTTTGAGCCTAACCTTGCGGAAAATTGCTCAGGATGGGCGGAGAGTGCATAATTTGGTAACAATGGCAAATTTAAATAAAATCTCGCGAACAAAACTCTTCAATTTCGCGGGACACATAATAAATGGTAATTCGGTAACATCTGACAAATAAAACTTGTAATATAAAGGAATAAAATAGCGTGATCTCATAAAATAAATTCTGACATAAACACGGGAACTAAACTTTCACTGACGTGGGAGGAAATACACGGCAGGGCCATCCTCAGGATTGACCTCCGGAGGGCTTTCCGCCCAAATTGCAAGGACAAACGTAATTATTATGAGGACCAAAATGACCACTGATACCGCGACAGCTATTTTTAACTGGAAAAGGTCCATGATCAATGGACAGGACAACTCTCACAACAAAGGAAATCAACACCGGCATTTATTCAACCACGACTTGATTGAGTTTAATCATTTGAAGAAATTCTAAAATGCTCGAAAATGAATTTAACCCCGGAAAAATTATATCAGAAATGGACATCAAATTATAAACACAAAACTGTTAATTTCTTATTTCCTGGAATACATCGTAAATTCTTCAAATGCATTTAGCTCGCACATATTTCACGGAAGTTACAGGATGAACACTTCCTAAAATGAAACAAATTCACAAAGAAAATAATCCTACAGTAGATCGAAATACTACGGATTATTCCGGAAATAGTTACTTGTAAACGTCAAAATATTTTAATGGACCAGGAATAATTCTAAAGGGTCTGAAGATATACTAACACAAGAATCGAGTTTGGAAAAACAACAACAAGAATTAAATTCACAAAATAATGTTTATCGGACAGTGGATTTAACACAACAACAAAAAAAAATTACCCTTCACGGAATCATAACCTTCCGAAAGATTGAGATTGACACAAATATAAATTGCCAGAAAACTGAATTTAATTCGGTATGACTTTTCACAAAATTGATTTTAACTCGACATGACTTTCCAAAATTGAATTCATAAATTTCCAAAAAAAAATTGAATTTAATTCGAGATGACTATCCACAAAATTGAATTTATAAATTTCCAAAAACTGAATTTAATTCAAAAGGATAACACGGAAAGGGAAAACAACGAAAGAAATTACCCCATGGGTTTTATGATACAACCGACCCGAAACCCTCGCCTTCGGTCCTTAGGACGTCATGGGGTGTCGACCGAGATCGGAGACACCGCGCAACACGAGCGAATATATATATATATATGTGAGAAAACATTTCAAAAAAAAATACTTACTACTTTGATGGTGGAACTGGATGAATTTGGAGGATTATAAAATACGATGAATATAACGACGAAGACGATGAACAATTCAGTGCAGATGGGATGATTGTGCGGTGAAAGTGAATGTTCAGCCGAGATTGATAAGCGGTGAAATATTTTTATTCCACAAAAAAAAAAAATATGTTCGTTCACAAAAGAAAATAAACCGTTCGTTCACAAAAATGAAATGTTCGTTCGCAAAAATAAAATGTTCGTATCGAAATCCACGGAGACAGTTTGAATAAAATAAAGTAAAATAAAGAAATTTGGAGATACTGAGGCAAAACGATGAGAAGTATATAAAGAGAAATAGATTAACACGACGGACAGCGATTCGATCTCTTAAAATTTTCTCCCGGCTCTGACAACTCTGACCCCCTGCGGGCTCATTACCCGGTTTTATATAGGGTATTGCAGGATGACTTAGCTTTGGCGGTGGGGAGATACGCCCTTAGCCGCCTAAAATGCTCTAAGCCCCTCCGCCGCCTCCACCTCGCATTCCCAATGACCGCTACGAATCTATATAATTGAAAATCCATACTTCTAATTAATACAAATTTATCCTGATTATAAAACTTTCATTTCTGTATTCCTTTTTAATAATCATTCCGTGTTTCAATAATCCGTAAAGCGATTTTTCCCCTCGTACATACGCCGTCTTTTCATCAAGACGTTCATTCTGTCTCTCTCATACTTGCATATACGGTATCTACTCTCTCGCTCACTCTGCCCCTCATTTCGGAGGTACCACGCAGCAGAGGAGTTCTCCTCTTCGGCTTCTCCTACAGGCCACGCGCTGGTCCACCGTAGGCTCTCGGTGACACATACACACACACACACATACAGCCATGCACATTTCCATTCGTCTTTTTGTTCGTGCTCTCGTTCGGTGACGATTTCTCCTCCATTTATTCGTATCTCCCTTGCTCCGCATTGCCTTCGATTTATTCTCTCATTCTATTCATTTCTATCTCTTTTTGATTTCCTTGCCATGCCGAGCCTGTAACGCGATGATACATGCAAGGCTTTTTAGTTCAGATTAAAATTATTCCACTGATGGTGAAATAGTTCTCAAACGATTTTTATTTGATTAAGTGACCCGATCTTTCCAATAATCGGAAAAATCATGAAAGTCATTCTGTAATCATTGATCTACTCAAAATACACAATGCGAAACCATTTTGAAACATTTTAAAATTATTCATTGAGGGATATTGATTTTTATCACCCGGTTATCTTGATTCCACGTTAACGCTCGGATTCTGATAGTTTCCCTAATTATTCTTTGCTTGTTTGTTATAACTTTGAAAACTTTGTCCCTATACTCCAGATCCTGTGTGATTTCCCTAATCATTCTTTGTCATTTTTACTACAGGAATAATCTATTTCATAAACCGCGCATTAATCATGCATACATTAGCTTACCATTCTTAATAACTACTAAAAGGATTCTTTCTCAATTACATCGTTTATGGATAATCCTTGTTAATGCACTATGAAATTTCCATGAATCTTTGAATTTGGTCTTTGCAAAATTATTATTCATTGTTAATTAAATCATGCGCTTGCTACGCCTTTGGGGTCCTTGTTGGATTGCGATGTCGAATTTGCGGCGTCACTTATCGATGAGACATATGTCTCTTGAACCTCGTGATTTTTATTGAAAGGCAATTGCCTTCCACGCGCGCGCTCTCTCTCTCTCTAAACATGTAGTTCCGGTTAATCGGAAGACGATATTCGTAACCAGACGACAGCAGCTCTGGTATAACCACATGTTTCCGAATGTTTATTTAATTCTCATTAGCGACGTGACGGTTGGGTGTCCCGTCGAAGTCTTTCCTCTATCGAGTCCCCTTGACTCGACCACTGCGTCAATTTGTCGATCACGTGCAGAACTCATGTAGATCATCCACGAGAATCATCCGATGACCTTTTCCAGACGCTGTTCCCGAAAAGTTGTAGCAAGGCTAAAATCGCCCATAAATTAAGAGCAAAGAGAAAGAAACAGCAAGCATCTCAACGAAAAAGGAAATCTCCTCTCTTTGACCAATTTTGACTCATGGAAATCTCAAGCTATTCTAAATAATATAATTGAATACTTAAATGCAATAAACTACATACTATTCACCGCCACCTTTACCATCACCGATGACCTGACCCAGGTACCCATGTTCATTCTTGATTTTACATTTTTACATCCGTTCACTCACGTACTTTCGGGAATTTATTTCATAAAGTATTCATTCGGGAATAAAGAAAAAGAGGATCACCGGTCACTATAGCTTTAGATGAGGCATACTCTCTCTCTTTCTCTCTCTCTATCCATGCACGCGTGAATCTTCTATAGCCAAGGATTTCTCCGACTTCGGCGGTTGTTTATATTCATGTCCGACGATGGACGTCTCGTAATGAGGACCTTTGATATCGATGCCGCTATGGCGTCACCTCTCGATAGCCTATGCTCACTTGAGACGTACTTGTGCAGATGGCTCGATGAATGACAACTCGAACTTTCCGTGTTGCCAGGAGGAAAAATAAAACGTTCCTCTAGTGTGACCGGGTCCCTTTCCTCGTATTGAATTTTATTGAGAATTACAAGATATAAGTAATCTCAAATCGATGCAAAAGTCCCGAAAGTCGCGGGACGTAACAATAGGATATAAGCATTTTTAGAGACAGCTTCGGCTAACCCCCAACGGTCATCGCCCCGTGTTGCCAAGCCGCCAAAATGGTTACTCGGAAACACGGCACGTGACAAAATGTTCTATTTCCACAAAACTTCATTTTTGATCCTAGATTCGGAAAGAGCGGAAAATTCTACATTCAGATACATTTATAGAAATTTTTGTACATGACCTCTAAATGTCATACGAAGGTCAAACAATTTCACAGGCACACAAAAAAAGTGGGATGTTTGAAAGACAAGACCATGTTACCAATACATTTTTGGGGTCGCTGAATCCGAATCCGGGGTCTGTTTGATCCGATCATGTTAGGTTCAAGGTCAGATCAAGGTCGAATCTAGAGAATCGATTGCAGTAGTAGGGTGGGCACTATGGCGACCCCCACTCCTATCCCACTCCTATCCCCACTCCTTTCTCCCACTCAGCGGCCGTCGTGAGCTCGAGCGGCTGCTGTTGTGAAGCGAGAGGTGTGCGGGGAGAGGAGGGAGGATGAAGCGTGTCACCATAGTGCGCACCCTGTTTGTATATATTTATTACGATTGAAATACATATTTTAACAATTATATGATATATAAATTTTACAATTAATATACGGGGTTTTTTCTCGTCCGTTTTTTATGATGTCTTCGATGATATGGAGATGACGTTTGCGATTTACCATGCTGACTAGACGATGCTCCAACTACGGAAAATGCAGATAGATACATAGTGTGAGAGAGGCGCGTACATACAAGCGTGGTATAACATAGGCTCTTTACATATGGTTTTTCCCAACATACCTGAATATAATTATTCGTTAGCAGCTTTGAACTCCAGCTTGTTGAACTTCGTGCCGTAGTACTGCATGATGAACTTCTTGTTGGCGGCGGCTTCGGTCATCTGCTGAAATAGTTCAGCAGCGTCTTCGAAAGCTTTGACGAACCTTGTTGGTAAATAGCACGTGAATTCACTGTCGACATCCACGACAATCCGTACGCCCCATTTCGTTTGGACGGCTTTTATGCTGGTGATGTAGTAATCTTTCTCGCCTTCAAGCTCGGCCAGTCTTTTAACGGGGAGAAGCGCCTCCAAACGGCCGACTTGATTGATGCGTGTGAAATCCATTGTCCAATTCGAGTTTTTGCGATTTTAACGTTAAACCACGAAACTCTGATCTTACACGTATTTTTGCTTTAACCGTTGCAATATCTTGCAAAAAGGTGTCTAAGCGCTCTTTTAACTCGCGACGTTTACTTCTACGAAGATTTGAAGACAATGTCTGTCCATCAGAGAGTGCAGATACTTTAGATCTCCCACTTAACAGATCCATATCCCTACTGTGCATGCGGAAAAGAGCTGACGGAATTCTTTTGATGTAGCGTCTCCCTCCATTATGAAAAAGAGAGTCGCCTTGGCAATGGTATTGGTTTACCATTGTGTATCACTTTCAGAAATCAGCATTTATAAAAATGATGGTATGCGAAGATAAGATTCGCAACAATTATGAGGATGATCCCTTTTATAGGAGCTAATGAGAAACGGCTTTTTTTTTAAATATCGACTGCTTTTCCTTCTTCCTGGCGTTCCACTGCTAATAAGCCGATATTCCAAGACGTGGTGGTTCTGTATTCCCACAAGAAGCTGGAGCGGTCACTATGAGAAAGCCATTTTTTTTATTTTTACGGCATTGTTGAGAGCGCACTTGAACGCGCAATTTTTACGCAGTAGACCGTGAAATATACAAAAAGTGTTGCTCTCGGGGAGATTACGGAACGCCGGTTCTTCGTCTTCTTCCTCTAGATTTATAACGAAGCAATCCGTTAGCTGTGTCAAATATGCCGCTTTATCAGCTCCTCTTGTAAACAACCGATCAGATTGTACAGCAATTTGCTTCAAAGATGCCTCGACTATACGTAAAGGCGTTTCACCCTCGGACCACTCTATACCATGATGATTACACTTCAACCACGTGTTTTGTCGTTTTACACTAGGTGGCAAAACTTTATAAGCGTAGGGTGGTGATATAAGCCAATGAGCTAAGTAAGCTGTTTTTATAGAGACCACGGCAACCTCTTTAGGCACGAAATTATTACATTTATCTTTCAGACCCTGTATATCGATAACGATGTTCATGATGCCTTTCAATCGTCGTAACACCTCAGACTTTGAACTCTGACTGACTGACGATGAGTGTTGATAGCTCTGCAGATATATTACAGTTAGCAGAAATGCACGTCAGCGAAACCGTAGATCTAGAACGTGCCACCACTCGTATGATTTTGTTGACAGAAACGGGATAGGTGCTAGACACAATAAGATATGAGCCAGACATAACATTTTAAAACTTTATTATCATATAATTATCGAGCACGAGAACAGCAGTGCTGTATACAATGTAGATACTTAATTCTATGCCCCCCACCGATACAGCCATCTGTATCGGAAACTACACCCTTAGATTTACTACGTTTATCGATATATGCGTTATAGTACTCATAAACTATTTTATCGTTTCACTGCAAATCATGCGAAAATACGTCTCTAAACTTTTGAATACCAAAACCAGTAGCTATATAATGAAGAAACATAATGCAATACTGCCCGCAACATTGCGAATTAGGGCCTTGAAACTGAGTCATGTTGCAACGGAAGGATCGGCAATTTCTTCGGAGGCATGAGAGATGCTGTGGGATGATTGGTGGTAGACCGTAACTGTCGAAGAACCATCCGAGCCCATGTCGATCGACGTACATGGCGACCCAGTGGGCCCCTGGTAGTTTGTATCCATCGGTGTTAACCACGAATGCCGTCGGTTTCGTTCACACCTTTGGGATCCGATCTGCTGGATAGACGCCTACGGTGTGATCCTTTATACTCTTGAGAGATTGCAAGATCTGAAGGCTGTTCATACTCCAAGGGTTTTTTTTCCTCTTCTGGTTTGGTCTCTGACGCACCAATTTACCACGATGTGGTAGTTCTATACTCCCATAAGGAGGTGATTTGTTCACTATGACGGAGCCAGGCTTTGATCCTGACAGCGTTGTTCAGGGCACATTTGTATGCGTGTTTTTGATTTGCAGCGCTATGATGCATACAACGTGCGGCTCTTCGAGGTAAGCGGTGTAATGAAGGAGTCTCTTCATCGTCTTCTCAATTTATAACAAAATATCCTGTAAGATGTGTCAGGTATGATGATTTCTCAGAGCCGCGCGTGAAAATCCGTGTAGCTTGAGCCGTAATTCTCTTCAGATTTGTCTCCAGTGTGTGTAGCGATGTATCACCTTCAGACCATTCTATGCCATGAATATTATCACATAGCCACATATTTTGTCTCTTTACAACGGGTGACAAGTGGTCACACGAATAGGGTGGTTTTACAATCCAATGATCAGAGTCTTCAGTCTGTACCGATACGACAGCTACTTCTTTAGGTATAAACTGGTTATTCCTACCCCTCACGCCCTGCACATCAATGACAATATACATGATGCAGTCTTTTTTTGACCGTCACGCTTCGAACGATCAACGCAAACTGAAGACGCTTCTCCTTCATCAACCGCTGAAATCTACGATCACTTGTCTGGATGAGTCAATCTCCAGTACATTGTCGTATTCAGCATAAACAATGCAATTAATCGTCGTTGGTAAAGACCCCGCGAAACGTACTTCTATCCTCACACTACCGTGTCTCACCAGGTTCCAATGACTACTACTATTGGCCGAGAGATCGGGTGTAAGATCAAACGCGAAGAGACAATGCCCTTGTGGGTATTTCATACGTGTGATGCAATTGCCATCATTGAAAAAGTGAATACTTGAACCAGAAAATAATGTGTGATATGCATCCACGTACATTATTACCGTCCGAAAAGTCTGTCCGTAGAGGCTTTGACGGTATTTGCTGACCATCCACATACAAAGAAAGATAATTGATCGTGTAATGCTGAAAGTTGAAGGGGTTTTTTCCATAATCGCCGTTGAAAGCCTTATTATCGACAAAGCCAATAATTATACGTTTAGGGAGCTGGCCAAGTATGACATTATCAAGAGTATCGCCGTGTATTCCAGCGTGCATCGATATCGCTTTAACTTCGACACGTGTCAACGGATATTTTGCTGTAGATTTAGACAGAGCTCTTGCATGAGCCAGAAGTATACCGGGGCTATCTTAACGCGGCGCACAATTAGTGATGCCTCTGTAATACGGATTTTACAGTTTTTTGAAGTAGTCATGAGACAAAAAGCGCTATTGTTCTGTACAAGCCGCAGGCGCATCTCAACGCCGTTTAACAAAAACCTCTCTTGATTGAAGATATCGCAATGCAGATGACCAAGAAAATCGACTGTTCTCTTCTTACCTAATACATCTCGCCGTTCTACAAGTCCTTTATTACCTTCGCCCGTATCATCCATTGACCCCTCTGTATCATTATACCATAAAGCACTCGTAAGATGCGAAGTCTTCGCAGCGTACGCATAGTTCAAGAGTGTTTCAATATACGCTCTATAAGCATAAGCATTGTTAGGAGGAGACACAAGTTTTTGATTCAAAAACACATCGGCCTGGCTGAACATCGAGTGCAGAAGATTATTGACGGGTCCTACAACGGCAGTTGTATCGCCAGCCCCCTCCGTTTTATCAGGAGTATCTATCTTAACACGTATACTTAGCATCGTATGTGCGAGATCAATATATTCATCCCCCTGACCAGGTACGACAAATTCTATCGGTGAATCATCCGTCAACGATGAGATCGGTTTATAATACACGGAGTGTGACCCCTCAATCGTTGTCTGGGTCGGTGCCAATGTAAATAATTCAAGCTCCGACTTAAGACACTCACACGAGTGTGCATGCAGGAACGCCATTCTTTATATTGCTCTGGTTAAGCAAAAATATCCGCCACTGTTCTTGATTTCTTGTTACGTCTCTTGACGCGTGATTTCGCCGTTCTTCCTTTCACAGGCTTCTTCTTCTTCTTCTTAATTCGCGTTTTTCTCACACCACCAGCACCACTACTTGAACGTTTTCGCGACTTCACGACATTTCTTCTTCTTTTCACAGAACTCTGTCGTGATGCGCTCTCAGCAACAGAATGCATCAATTTATTAATTTTGCTACCTTTATAGCCTGAACCTTTCATGAGCGAATTAATTTTTTCTTCAGCCTTACGTCTCAGGTTTTGGCCTGATTCGCGCAGCCGCGTTTTGAACGCCTCTCTCGGTTGTATGCCTGAATCAATGATATCTGTCGCCATGTTAATTTCCGAGCGAAGCGCCTCTTTGCCGACAGTCCGAGTGCCTCGTTTCAAGAGAGGTAGTATGCGTCGAAAGAGACCTCCTAGGAAACTACCGATACCGTGACCCCGCTGATTCGGTGATCCTATGTACACATGGCTGATACCCCCATAACCGGTTCGCGCGCCGCCACCCGTCTGCATATCAAAGTATTTGTCGTAGTAATCCATTTTTGGAGCTATCCAAGTTAATCTGTACGCTTGAACTGTAACGTCACCGTCAACGTCCCGTACTCGAATGGTATCGGCTCGCCAAACTCGTCCCTTATATCAATGGTTATGGTTTGAAAATTATTGCGTAATTGAGGAATATAGCGCTGTGGAGAGAAGCTCCTTATTTTCACAGATCCGTAATTACGGCTATCGGTGATAGCGGTTGGCACGACGCGTAACAGAGGTGCGTGCACATCCCCGGTGATGTAGGATTCACAGATATCGGTATAAACGTACATCATATTAGGAGTACCGTTGGCTAAACTGGCTGGTCTCTGAGCAGTGTACTCACTCTGAGTCGATAATAAGCTCACAGGCTCAGTGAGTCCTAAAATTTTGTTTAACTGACTGGAGAAATCGAGGACGTGTGCCGCGTCTCCGCACGATTCACAAATACGCGACACGACCACATACCCGTTTGGCGCGTATGTCAGCTTCAGATGGCCCTCAAAACATGATATCTTGTTAATAACCGCTAGTAATGTGTCTATACTGTGGTATATGCCAGCCGGTACCGATTCACAGTCGTGCATAATCTTGACGGCTCCTGCATTTTCAGATACAGTGGCGTAGTTCTTGACACCACGCTCCTTGTTCGAAGGGATATGCAGAATTGTAGCGGGTATATGTATTTCGGCTAAAGAAACAGCCCAACTACCGTGAAGAGACACACATTGCGGTAAATGAGTAGTATATCGTGTTGTTACGTTATCGGGATAATAATCCATACTACTGTTGCTAGGTTAAACTATATAAAATTCATCCTTCATCCTGCCAACCGTTTTCAAGACTTCTTCGTTTGAACCCTCGATAGCTCGGCTTCGTAAAATATACCATCAATATCTTCGTCGTTAAGATCGCGCAAGATATATGTCACGGGACAAATAGCTTGTGATACACGATGAATCTTGAATAGCTCACTGCTCCAGCCACTCTCGTAACCTTTTGCACAGGCTGCCTTTGCGGTACTGATACGCACAATGTCACCCACACTGTATTTAGGGAAACATAGGTCTGTTTTTTTGTAGCGCCGGATCAGGTTATTTCGAGCCTGAGCAGCTGTAGCTAGAGTCACAGAGGCAGGAGCCATTTTTATACCGCTATGTATAGAGTGATTGTAGGCTGAAACGATATTTTGCAAAACGTCGAGATAACGTTTTTGTCGAGAATACGTGAAATAACGCCACATTCTCTCTTTCAACGTTCTATTGAATCTCTCGACAATTGCCGCTTTTATATCAGGGTTTCTCACAGTACGAAATTAAATATTCTTTTTTTTAAAGAGATTTTGGAATGCAGCACCGATGAATTCTTTACCTCTGTCCGTCTGTAGACAAACGGGTGATCGACCGTTACTATTTTTTCTCGATAAAATAAGGTTAAACGCTTTAGCCACGGACGCGGCAGTCTTGTAAGGGTTGAACCCATGCAAATTTACTGAGAACATCAATGACAACAAGGAGGTAAACATAACCATCATTATATGCCTTTAGAGAATGAAGATCAACGAGATCAGCCTCCCAAAAATCATCAATGTTCCGGACGTTGTAAAAACGCCGTGGAAAGCGATGTCGTACGGGTTTGTGTTTTGTATAAGCAGCCTGTCCTTCAAGCCAGTGCAAAGTCTTCACTTTAGAAATGTTTTTCTGACGAGCCTGACGTAACAATTTGGTAGCACCTGAAAATGACGCTTCATGGGATGGATTGAAATACAGTTTTTCTAAGGTTTTCATGATTATAATTTGAGGTTAACCCAGGTTACACGCCTTTTCTTATTATTATTATGATAACCACTGCCACTTTGTCCTGTATTATCTGATATGCTTTCGCGGCCGCTGAAGAATGATGACTGTCTCCCTATGGTTGCTCTGCCGCTGGTTGCGCCGCCGCTGCTGCTGCTGCTGTCGTCGATCTGTGACGGTCGTAATGTTGAATTGGCTCTTGTCTCCAACCACAGACCCTCATTGCCGATGAATTCTCGCGGAGCCTGTATTGCTCTCAGAAGTTTAGCAAAAGCCCTGCGTCCCACTGGTTTAGGTATTTTTCTTGCCCTCATGGCGTCGTTCACAAGATCAACAATATTCGAACCTTGAATTATCTTTCCTCCGACCGATACGACTCCACCAGAATCCCAAGAAAAATTACCACGCGATGTGCCATTTAAACGTCGAAGTAGCAGTTTCGCTTTGGTGCGATATTTAGCCGGTACGCTTTCAATGATGACGGAATCACTCATGCCGTTACGGGCTTCTTCTTCTTTTTTTTCTTCTTTATCATAATGAGGCTCTACTGTATGTTTGTTGTCCATAAGGGTGCTGTGCTGTCGAGCTCTCTCTTCATCAGCAAAGTGGAGATAGCGTTGTAGCACAACCAAGTACTCAGCCCACTTATCCCTCTCATTCTTGTATGCATTAGAATCCAAAATTTCATTCATCTCTGTGTCCAATATGGATAATACCGTATCAACAGGTTGTAGCGGCTGTGCCTGAGAGATGCTCGAGCTGAAAGTTGGTTGCTTTTGATTTTGCGCACCCAATTGCGTTAGCTGCTCCTCAGATATGAGAACCATTTTTCTCGCATGCTCCATTATCAGCCCCTACCAATCAGGTTCGATAGAACAGTGCCTAGTATCGGCGCCAATAGGAGCGGCAGAAAGCCACCACTCTGAATAACAAAGCGTTTTTTACTTTTCCAACAGCCCTTTTTTGAGGCTAAACGACGGAGGATGGGAGCGTGTCGTCGTAACTTTTTTCGTTGATCAGCCTTTAAAGGAACGTTACCGCAAAGAACGTTCAAGGCGCACTCACAGATACAGCGGATGATACGTGGATCTGCTTTACGTAGAAGAGCTTCGCGTTGCTCTTTATTGAGATGCTGAAGAGCACGTAGTATTGCTACGTGTTTTTTGCAGAGCGGTACACCGTCTCGGGCCATTACGCGTATCGAACTGTCGAGTACCTCACCGTATCATTCCTTTTAACTGCTTTTTTTGATCTATAAGCGTGTGGGGTGGCGCTACCTTTAAGAATGTGCCACACACAACGTCCAATACAATAATAAGGGTCTAAATTGTTTTTACGTGAGTCAGCCCCTCTTAGGATCTTGTTAGTTTGTTGAAATACGCTCAAAATGGCGACACATTTATCACAACGTGATGAGCCGTTAGACGCCATTACACGCGTTGAACTTGTAATTCACCAGCACTGCAACTACTTTTCAGCTTTTTCCGTGGTACGTAGACAAAATGATGAGGATCATTGGGAAAAATACAAGTACGAAACCTACAATTGTCAGGCGTTGATTGTTTCAAATCGAGCAACAAATAACCGTGAGGTTGGGATGTTGCGTCGTGATAGACCTCTTGTAGAAAACGCGGATTTTCCGGATATACCTGTCGCGCAAGATGTTGGATTTGAGCACGATCACGAGGGTTTTTGAAAATTACAATATAGTTGGCATTCAATGAGATATCTCGCTGACCGTGTCCTTGATGAAATAAGTTTTGAGTAATAAAAATAACGCTGAGATTTTTATGACGGCTACCCTTGGTGAAAAGATCTACAACGTTATTGTTCGATGCCTCACGCATCAAATCGTCGATTATTGTGAGTTTTGCACGAGGGTCGTTAGCATAATCGGCGCTCTGAGGTACTCCCTCGCGAAACTCAATCGATGCACCATATTCCGTGTATGCGGACTGCCACTCGGAATAATAAAAAATAATTCTTTCGAATGGTTCACTGTTCATATGCCGAATAAACTTCAAAAACTTTTTTACAAAGTACGTTTTACCGCAACCCGTAGGACCGCAGATGATCCAGGCATGCCCAAAAAGAGCAAAAAAAATTAAAAAGATTCGTTTTTTAATCGTGAAAATCCGATCAGCCGTTACGAAGTTATGATTTTTACAAAATTGAGAATTTATTAATCATTATATCGAGAACCAACAATAGTGGGGGGATGAAATTTTGGTAAAATGTCATGGATATATTGTACTTTGAAATGCCTATACTGAATAATTTTTTCCAGAAAAAAAAAAACGGGGTGGCTGATGAGATAACGTGGAATACGACACGTCAACGCAGCCACGTCAACTGAGCCACCCCGTTTTTTTTTTTGGTCTCGAAAAAATTATTCAGTATGGGCATTTCAAAGTACAATATATCCATGAAATTTTACCAAAATTTCGTCCCCCCACTATTTTTGGTTCTCGAAATAATGATTAATAAATTCTCAATTTTGTGAAAATCATAACTTTGTAACGGCTGATCGGATTTTAACGACTAAAAAAAGAATCTTTTTTATTTTTTTCGCCCTTTTTGAAAAAAAATATGCCGTCATTGGAGAAAAGTTCATTAGACAGTTTTCGGGGAAATTTTTCGATTTTTTTTTTTTTCCACGAAAGGGCCAATCGGAATTCTACTCAGTATTTTTTTTTCTGATAGAGGGAGGCAATACACAACTTCGCAGGATTTTTTCAAAATGGAACAAGGCATCAGTGAAGAGGCAAAAATTGTTTTTTGTTAATTTACCCCGAAAACTGTCTAATGAGCTTTTACCCGATGATGACATATTTTTTTTCGAAAAGGGCAAAAAAAATAAAAAAGTTTCTTTTTTTAATCGTTTATATCCGATCAGTAGTTACAAAGTTATGATTTTTACAAAATTGAGACTTCATTAATCATTATCTCGAGAACCAACAATAGTGGGGGGATGAAATTTTGATAAAATGTCATGGATATATTGTCCTTTAAAATGCCCATACTGAATAATTTTTTCGAGGCAATAAAAAAAACGGGGTGGCTGAGGTGACGTGGAATGCAACATATATACTCTGGAAACTCTCTGACATACCGTTTTTCTCTTTTTCTCTTCTGGATGCGTACTGTACTCTCTCTCCCTTATACCGCTCCAAAATATTTTCGAGCAGATTGGGAAATTTAATTTTCATAGTCAATTTTTTCCTCCAGCTTATCAATTTTATTAGCTTATATACATTATTCACAGTTTTATACCGTTCATAATTTACCACGCTTATCGCATTCTTAATTTTACTCTCCATTTTTTTAGCTACAAACATTCTTTCGCTTCACGCTCATAACCCCAAGGTAAAGTATCGGTCGTATGAGCGGAGAGAACTCTTTTATCATCACTCCAGCTTAAAGCGACTTTTCTCTGCCTTACAGTTTGCACTACATGCTTCTTCGATTGAATTTAATTTTGTGTTTCAATAAGAGTCTCATGCCGGAAGAGACAATGTTTATAATCGTCGAATCTGATTCTTTTTAACGTAGACCCCCGAACACCTTTAGCGCGCTTTTTTTCTACATCATCATCTCGAACCTTGTAAGCGTATAGTTTGGCGCGCAGGCCCACGAATTCTTCCATGATCTGACCATTATTCTCATCCTTCATTAACCCTGACACCTTTTCATTCGCTAAAGGCATCCACAAGGATTGTCAAGAGGATAATCGGAGGTGTCAAATTTGTTTATGTCGAGCTTCATAACATCATATATATTCGGCACTGTAATATTATATATAAGACTATCAGTGTCGGTGTACATTAATTGAGCTTTTTGTCCAAACTGTTTTTTCATATACTCATAATGGAAATCGTAAATATAAATTTTTGATAGGTCAAGGATTGAAAACCCCGCATACAATGGCTTATTAAATTTCACCTTTGCTCTGTTGAGCTCGATGATGACCATATCATCGTCGAATACGGTGCAGCTGTGGAACGTAGCCCTAGCGATCAGAGCTCGAGCTCCGTACCAACCACCTCACTGAGTAACAAGCTTTACTTCCCGATGTTTTCTCACATTCTCCATTGTTTTCCCGAAAACCGCATTATTGAGCAGTTTATATAAGTTTTTATGGAACGCATTAGTAGCTTTTTGTCTTAATCCAGTATTTAAATCAATGTATGGCTTCATCCACGATTTCTGTTGAAATTTTAAAACTCTATGAATTTTCTTTAATTTTAAGCCCAAGTTGAGACACTGCTGCAAGTTTCGGTAATGAATGATATATTTTTCTTTCGTCAATAGCGTTGTCATTAGTTTTATATTTTTGGAGGTGGATGGTCTGTAATGCTGAGGACAAAGTGGCAAGTCTTTATGAAATTCGTGCAGCTCCTTGGGATATTCTAAATCAACCTCGAATATGTACCCCGTATGAGAATCGGGAGGGATATTGTCAATATCCGATTTATCAAAGTTTTTGACCCACTCGAATCCAGCATATGGCAGTGCCTGAACCATAGCTGCACCATAAAGATTGTTTACGTCGAAATACCTTAAGTATGATTCAACTTTTGATGGGTCAAAATCCTCCCCCATGTATCGATTATTTGCTTTTGCATAGCGATTTGAGCATTGAGCAAGTCCTCCTCTGATACCTTTCTCGATGAACAACAGCATATCAACGTTGGTGATGAGTTCGAGTTCAATGCCGGTTAACTTAAGCATTGCATCGAAAGCGAGTCCAGGAGCTGTATAATAGTGCAACGGATGTAAATAATATGTTGATAGACAGCTGCGTCGGAAATTTTCGAAAATGTCAGCTAAAAGTAGAACATCTATTTTGAGGTATAAATCTGAATATTCTCCTAACGTTGATATTTTAAAAGTTTTCCAAACATTCATGGCGTGAGCGTATGAATCTTCAGAAATTTCCTCATTATTTAACCTAGAATAAAACTGCTCTTTGGATGGTAGCTCGGTCTCGTCAAGTTTAATCCAACAATCGGTATAATCATATGGGAAAACCCCCTTTTTAGTCATAAGACTGAATTCCGTTGAACTATTACAATGCTTGCGAGTGATTTGTTTTTCATCGCTTTCTAAGTAGGATGCTAATTTTTCAATGCTACACGCCATAAATCGATATGAATCTAAAAACCTGAACTCTACAAAAGTGCCTCGGACTTTTTTTTGTGAATGGAATATATTTCTCCTTATTAATTGGCAGAAGATAAACCGCACCTTCGAATGCTACAGCTAATGCTCTAATCAAAAAAAGAGCGTCATATCCCGATAAATTATGAAAAATGACCGGCACCGCGTGAGAGTTTTTATAATTCAAATTACACCCGGTGTGTGCAGGCCCACGATACTTCCCTGTAAAATGACAATGATCTCGAACTCTCAACTCGTTATTTTCGAAAGGCTTCTCACAAATATGACAGATGGTTACAGAATTAAATGCGCTTTGCTGATCATCGCTGAGATGCTCCATTGGTATGATGTTCGTCAACCGGGTATTCACCAAGCTCGCGATATTCTTCAATTCCTCTATGAACCACCCAATACAATCCAAACCGCGATGAGATTTAAATTCCGAAATGGTATCATCGTACGAGCAGTGAAAGTAGTATGCGATGGAGTGAGGCACATGCTTTTGGTAGCCCATAGTATTCACCTCCTCCGTAGGTGCAATCGGCTCCAGGAGACATTCGAGATCAGAATATATCACGAACGGAACATTCTCTTTGTGCTTGTGGTTTCTAAACCTCATGGATTTCGCATCACCCTCGGGAAAATACACTCTGCACTCGTTCGTGCAGTCGCGGATATGCTTTTGCAGCACGATTTCGCTTTGAAAGTGACAGAGACACCTGTCACACAGCCATGTTTTACCATTATGACTAGAAATCTGCGAGCCTACTAAGCGCGAAATATTTTTTATCCACGCAAAGTGGTGGATAGGACTCGCAAGATCATCTTCATCACAATCATGCCTGTCACTCTCGAGCATGAGAAGGTGAATTGTTGATTTAGGAGATGTTTGTTTACTGATATATATCGGCGCTATTACACTGCTCTTCCTCTGATTATCAACACCATAAATGTTAATTTTGAGGTTATATATTTTTTCAAAGGTTGGCACTTTTTTTACAGTAATTGGAAAATCCAAACCTTTGTACTGTAAAACTTCACTGAAGTGTCTATAAGAGCTTGTTCGATTGAAATTTATAACTGGCGGAGAAAGTGCTGCAGTCACTGCCCATAAAAAGCAAAATTCGTCATTGCTCTCTATATTAACTACAGCACGCTTTCGTTGAATATCTTTCGGAACACTGACGTATGCACCTCCCCGGAGTCGCACGTATTTATTAAAATTTACAGTTAGGTTGGATACTTGGTGCGGTGACCAACCAGACTCTTTCCCATGGAACTCCTCAATTTTTTTCAGCAACTGATCTTTTACATGCTCCTGGAACCACATGTCGATGTTCGTAGAAGGAAGAATTGCCTCATTCCGCGTGTTAAAAAATTTATCCTCTAACGCAGTTTCACCTATTTTTTTAAGTTGAAACCTGCACGCTAATATTACATTAAGCTTCAAATTGCCATAACGCCGGGATGCAGCTTCCAATTTGGCGAGGATCAAGGGCTTAGAATCATCGAGAAAAGCATCGAGATCTTTGTGTTGAAGGTTGATGACTACGCCCGTTTGGATTCTTTTTTTGAACGCCGTCTCCATATCCTTCCATCGCACTTTATCAGCTGCTCCAGAACCAGCTCCTCTTTTCTTCAATTTTTCTATCACGGATAATACTGACGCAATTGCCGCTTGAATGCGCATTTTCTCATGCACTGAGGGACATTCGCGCCGAGAAATTTTCGTCAATAGTTTCACGTTTTTTTCCCCCTCCCTAATCCACCTTAGTGCTATAGCTGGTGATGATCTTTTTTGTGAAATTAAATAAGCGTTTTCCATAATGGAAATGAGCTTCTTACACTTTTGAGTATCCATATTAGGAGAAAAAATAACCCGAGAAGAAAGAAAGACTGCACAAATGCTAATGGAGGGTTAAATGATTTGAGCCAGCAATATATACTCCCACTCCCTCCCAACTTTCTATGGACCATCAGCATCAGCAGGTATATCAATTGCACGAGTACATCTTCATTCGGGTCGTCATAGATTAAACATAGGGTTCCAGGGGTAGCGTTGCGTGGCCACAAGATTTGACGCAACAGTCTAACTGCTAGACGACATTCCAATGCCATCGTAAGATTACGCAAAGCGCGCTCTGCCGATAGAATTGACGGAATTCCGATGCTATCTTAAAAGGTAAGGCGAAAATGATGCACTGAGATTAACGTGTCTCGACAAGCATATATCCCTCTTTTGCGCTTACAAGGGTAGCACTGCAGGGGGTAGCGTCGCGGTGGGCTTTTATGACCTCACGATTCGGCCTTTTCCAGGCTGCAGTCGGACACCTAGCACGTGACCAGCAGTGATTTATGACAGGAAATGGGGAGGCGACAGACAGACGCGCCAGTTAAGTAGCACTCCAATGCCTTTGTAAAGATTACGTAAAGTGCACTGAGATTAACGTGTCTCGACAAGCATATCTCCTCTCTTAAATTTACAAGGGTAGCCCTACGGAGGGTAGCGTCGTGGGCGGTTGAAAAATCTAACGCTCCAGTCTGCTATTTACCTGTTAGAGATAGCGGCATTCAAATGTCACCCTCAAAGAACCCCCCCCCCCCCCCCTCTTGACCCGCAAAATATTAGGCGCACTCCGGTTGTTAGAGATACGCCCCCCATTGCCTACGTGCATTCCGGCTCTTCGAGATAGCCCCCCCCCCCCCCGGGTTTGTGTCTCGGCTAAGTGGTTCATGTCTGAGCTAAAAAATGTCGGTAAATGTCGGGGTAGGGATCTTGAGTTAGAACTCTCCGTGTAACACTACTGTCGTAATTTCGGATTTCGTGTCACGATGTGACTTTTTATCATCAATCATGGTATCATCTTCCGCAGCCTGCGATTTCGATATTGGGATCCTGAATATTGACGGTTTCGAAAATTTCTCCGCCTCGTTATTATCATCGGAATAATTCTCATCGTTGTAGATCTTACGACGCAAGTGTCTGTTTCTAGTAGATGGATAATTCGAATTTGTCGTCGCTGACATGATCTCGGTGAGATCGTTGATTGGCACCCTGTTGAGTTTTAGGAAAGGCAGCGTTTTTCAACGTTTCACGGAATTTGGCTGCTTGTGAATGACTTCACCTCGTGTATAGTGTCACGCATATCCCCGAATCCGCCAACGGCGCGTCCTCGTAACGATTTATGTCCATTTCCTTGGTATCCGCAGTACCGTAAATTCTTTGAGTTTTGTGAAACGAGGACTAGAATGGAAAAAAAGAATAAAAATTAATCGTAAATAGTGTAAATATAGATTTACAAAAAAAAATAGCAACGATTAAATTGCATAATATTAGTCTCAAAGGGCAATTTTAATTTTTTTAACGTGAAAATCGCTGATTCAGGGGTAAGAATTAAAAAATAATTTCGATGCTTGAACTATATCATAGAGATAATATTCAAACATTCGTATTAGATAAATAAAAAATTTAGTTTGTATATGTGAAAATAGTTCGATTAATCTAAATCTTCGATACGTTAAAAAAGAATGTACTTATTATGTTCGAATATTTTTTTCCATAATACGAGATAGCAGAGGTTCTAAACTGCATGAAAGTGGCATATTAAAAGTATCATACTTTCAAATTCAATTTTAAAATTCGATACGTTTAAAACAAGCAGAGTATAATTTGTTATTTAAAGAAAATCTTCCCCATAAATAGATACAATGGAATCTGCTGTAAAGCTACGAGTATTTGAAGTGAAAGAGGGAAACAAGCAGTCATAAAAAATCTACACACTATGGGGAGCTCAAATTTGCTCCACACGATGAATTCTCGACCAAATCTGGATTTCAACAATCAGTGTTGAAAACTCCTGATATGATAGAGTATCTTCTCGTTAATGCTGTTATAGATATTCTCAATGTTATCAACCCAGTGAGTATTACAAGAAAACCAAGCTCAAGCGGCAAAATAAAATAGTATTCAGAGGATTTTACGCAACACAGTTTGTTTTGGTATGTTTAAGCCTTTTACTTGTGTACACCGTACATGGATCAATTAGTGCTCGAGTAGGAAATTCTAGAGGATATACTGTTGCTACATTCCCCTACATGGAGTCCGAGAGCGGTTTACAAAACCTTCAACTATTAATATATTAAAATCTGTTTGACTCATTATGATGTCTCTCAAATACGATGTTATGCTAGCAACAAATTGCATAAAAATTCCCGAGCCCGACTTAAATCCTGGCAACAAATAATAACAAAACCATCATTACCAACACGATGTTCTTTGTGTATACTCGCAGCCGTTATCAGTAAACTTCGAGTTATTTGAGCGGAAATAATATACGAGTCCAGCAGGCAATACCGAAGCGTCTGAATCCTCAGACTCCAGAAACAATATCATCAAACAAATATAATGACAGATGAAACTTTGCCTCATGTATTGCCGGTGATCAAGACTTTTAATCAAAAGAAAGTCACTAATTAATAAAAGCTACTAGTTAGTTATAAGGTAAACTTAAATAGCGCCCATGTTTCGAATAGTCTCGAAAATATAGTTTTTCACATACACTTAATAGCAAAAATTAAAAAAAAAAATCGATGATGTCCAACAGCATTAATTAAACATATCCGTTGCCAAGACCGACACCAATTATCGAAAAATTCTGAAATGTAATGTATGATTTTTTTCATAAGTTGGTCTTCTCGGGCTAGCGATAGCCAATTGAAAGGACGATCCAGGGGAAAGGCGCAACTCTCATAGGCTATCGATAGCTAGCGACAGCGATAATCGTCGCTAGAGAGTTACGGAATCCTGCTACTGCTCGGATCCGAACCTAAACACGTAGACCAACTATCCACCTTAAACCCAAATCCAACTAGAATCATTCTTTCTAAATTGTGCACCCGGTAAATAGGCCTCCGCAGTTATTGTACACAGAGCGGCGAGATATTTACATAATATATAGAGATAATACTTATATAATGTATATATTCCTGGAATTTAAGAATTCTCTTGTTTTGAAACATGAACTCGCATCTTCGTAGTACGGGTTTTATTTATTAACAACATTGCGTGCTGCTTACTGCAAATTATGCTGCTGAATCCGGAAATTTCATCGTATTTAGATCGATGGTGTTATTCAAAATCTGTGAAAGTGCCTGGTAATAAGCATAACCATAATATTATGCTACGAGAACGAGGTCATAATTGTATGTTTATTAGTTTTGAAAATATATTCGATTAAATGACAAATAAATTATTTACTTTTATTTACACTAGCATAACGACAAATAGAATATTAGATTCGTAAAAAACATCGACTGGTTTAGATCAATTTGGGGGGGGGGGGGGGTCAGTTTTTTCAAATAATAATCTATGAATATTTGAAGTTATAGTGACAGGTAATAGTTCATTTCATTCATTGAAATGTGCTGTACGAATTAGCACCACCTGGACTTGTTATTATTACATTTATTGTTTAAATATTATGGGCATATTTTATTATGGTAACGGTATCATCCACCGTTTATAACTGTCAATTAATGTATGAAAACGTAGAAATGATTGTAAGAAATTTTCACTCTTTCGTCTTAACTGGATGGCAGTAGTTTAACGTCACAATATGGCCGAATAAGACTGTACGAGTCAAAAGACCATTGGTTGAATTAATCGTTAAGAGACGTAAGAGATGAAGATGGTGAGGAGGGACGAGCAACGAGACATGAGATAAGTGATGTGCGTTGTGAATAAATTGCACGTGATAAACAAGCTGTGTGGGGCAAAACATGGGATCCGGATCCAATGGACGGTTATCGCAGCTCTATTAAAATGGTTATAATTTTATTTAGTCAAGATATTAGTCAATATTATGTGCTCATTTAAATAATTTTTTCTGAACGTGCTCTAAAAATGAAAACAGCATCGTGGTCATCTTGACAGTGTTTGGCCACTCCATCAAAATGATTCCATATTAAGTGAATAATATATCCATGCATTCAAATGTATTGTATTTACATAAAAGAGGCTACATAATTTTGATGAGGCTGGCAAAATAATCCTGATTAAGAACAAGAATTTTAATTCTTTAAATAATGTGTAATATCAATTGCTGATTCAAACGAGCGGTTAATTTTTTTTTCTGATTGAGCAACGTGCTCCTAAATATAAATTGATTTTATTATTTATAATAATTCTTGAATCATTAGCTTTTTAACTTTTTTATTCTCTACGTGGTGCGTTATATAACCGTGCACTATCATGATTTATCCAGTAACAGAGATCGAACTACATGACGGCACGTGTTCTTATCTTGAATTTTGGAGTGAGTACTATTTTACTGTGATTATTAATCAGAATTGATTATTGGTAAAAAGCACTTCGTTTCTGTTAGATTTCGTGTCCGTCTCTCTTTCTCTCTCTTTCTCTCTCTCTCTCTCTCTCTCTCTCTCTCTCTCTCCCTCTCTCTTTCTCTCTCTCTCTCTCTCTCTCTCTCTCTCTCTCTCTCTCTCTCTCTCTCTCTCTCTCTCGCACTCAAGTGATTGATGTGTTTAAGCTAATATCCTCCATCTTGTCCTGTAAATGCAACGGTATGTACCCAGATAGAACATTGACATCTAATATACGTATATACGACGTCGCCATCGACGTCTGTAAGACGTATTTAGTACGTATACTGAAGAGCTAAATGTCCGGCTAATATCTGTATATTTGACGTATATAAGACGTCGAAAATACATAAAAAATGACGTATATAAGACGTCGAAAATACATAAAAAATGACGTATATAAGACGTCGAAAATACATAAAAAATGGCGTATATAAGACGTCGAAAATACATCAAATCTACGCACAGCACAATAATATTTTTAAAAAACATAAACAAAAACGAAAAACATTACTGGCGGTTCCATACGCATTTTGTCGTTGTTATAGGCCATAGAAGAGTTACACTGAAAAAAAAAAATTAATTCTGCACGGATTTCTCGATAGAATTTTATTCTGCTTCGACGGGGACTCGAACCTGCGACCTACCTACTTATCCTACCTATCTTTCTAACACGCTACCCACTACGCTATCGACTGTTTATGAACTTTGGTAATTCATATCATGTATTTGACACGCCAAAGAACACTTGATCAGTTGTATGTCAGGAGCTACTCAAGGGATGGTGGTGGTCGCGTCTTCAACCCGTTTTTAGTATAACCATGTCAGCTTTTGAAGAAATTACAAAATTGAACGTGGTGAATCCAATATGGTGGATCCAAAATTCTAAAAATTCCATAATTTGTCTGATTCACTCTAACTATAGTCTTCCCAAAGAGAGATAGAACATAGCCCCTCTATTTTCTGTCTCACTCAGTTCTGCTGCCATCACGTTTAGGACGGTAGACGGAGTCCATATATATACTATATATATATATACATCTATATATATATAGGTTCATGATCTCAATTCAGATCGCGCGCAATAAGTTTTGCGTATATATCTCATATAGATCACTGACGTCTAATATACATATATTAAAAATATACATGTATATGATATGTATACGTGATATACATATATTTTACGTATATCATACAATAAGCATTTGACATCAAATTATATATATATATTATATGTATAAGGAACATCTACTTGACGATAGAAACGAAGCCAACTGCATTGCTGTCAAAATCACGTATTATATATATTGGACGTGTGTTTTTCAACAATATATCCGTGGAATTTTGTACATTTCATATACGTATAATATTCGTTCACTATCTTTCGGTTTTAATTCCCGGAACTGAAGCTATAATTGTATATAAATATACATAAATATTCAATGTACGTATGTACATTAAATATATATATGTATATGCTTCAGATCCGGGAATTACAACCGAAAGATAATGAACGAATATTATACGTATATGAGATGTACAAAATTCCACGGAGATATATTGTTGAAAAACACACGTTCAATATACGTATATAATACGTGGTTTGACAGGAATGCAGTTGGCTTCGTTTCTATCGTCAAGTAGATATTCCTTATACATATAATATATGTATATAATTTGATGTCAAATGCTTATTGTATAATATACGTAAAATATACGTATATAAAATTCTTTCACTACATCAGTTAAATAGCACCACAATATACACTCAATATATGTATAATATACGTATAATATAAGTCTATCATAGACGTATACATATCATATACATATATACCTAAAATATACGTATATTATACGTCAGTGGTCTATCTGGGTATGTACAGGATATGGGCATTACTCAGTGTCGATCCACTGTCGCGTCTCTCGATGACCTTAGCGAAAACAACTGTGCTCCGTTTTGAAAGACGTTCTTATAAAAAGTCTGGCTTTATTCACATTTCAAATCGTATACAGCTGCAAGTTAAATATAATATAGTTTTACATTTTACACGCCTGCAAGTTAAATATAATATAGGACATAGTCCATATTACATGCGTAACCTATGAATGTTAATAGGGTTTGATATTCAACTGTGCACATATGAAACTGCATATGTATCATCGAATTTGGAACTGAAACAGAAAATAATGAGAACGAATTTATTTTCAATTCTTTCAATAGTGCAGATTTTAACTAGTCGTTAATTATCTAGTACTTCAGACAGTTACGCTTTTGCAGTGACATTTATTTCTTGTTGTTTTAAGAAATTCATTTTTTACAGGATTTTTTCGTACTTTCAATCTTTGTTTGATAAATATTCACATGCAAGTGAAAACTCTGCCAAGCATAAATATTAAAATAGCGACAATTATATAACTTATAGGTGTTAAATTGGTGAAATGTTAAGATCGTATTCGTCCATTCCTTGGGGTGTCGCGATTTGCTAAAAAAAATCGTTCTAACATTAATAAAAGTGTTCTTTTATCACCACTTTCTTAGAGAGAGCTGGACTGCATTCACAATTATTTAAGGATATATGGGTAGAATATTTTTTAAAAAATTTACAAAAACATCCCCCTTAGATAAGTTTGCAGAAAGGGATTGTATAACACGAAAAAAATTGCAAGGTGACTATTTTCATAAATAAATCCTTCTAAAGAGACACTAAAATTTTTATTTTTAAATGTTTCACTTGTCACTGCTGTTTAATGAAGAAGTTAAAAATGGTTAACATTATTTTCAAGGAAAGCAATTCTAGATAAGCAAAAAAAAAATGCTATAAATTCTCGAGAATAATTTCAAAATTTGTGACAATTAACATGCAACAAGAAGCATCAAAATAATACAAAAAATGATGCACTCCTAAAGATTGTAATGTATAAGCAATAATTATTTTTGCTGAATCTCGATAGTCCGTGTAGCTTTAAAAAAAAATTTACGGAGCAAACAGTCGATGGCTTCTGAAGAAAAATACCTTTCTCAAAAAATTCAGTAAGCAAACATTTTTTAAATCGGTTTGCTAATAACTTTTTAACATTGTTATTGTCAAAACTCAAGGTTCTTGGTAGCTCTGATATAATTTGATTTTTTTTTTGTATTTTTATCTCATTTCAGTACTTGACAAATCTTAATGAAATTAACTTGTGATTGTATTTATCTTCCATACATTCTTAAGAACGTCAAATGAGTTAATTGGAGAATAAAATTAGAGTACTTCTCAGATAAAATTAAAGTACATTTCAGCATAATTAGTATCTATCCATCTTTGAGTACATGAAATAGGATTGTTAATTAATCTCGAACGTGATTATATTACATTGTAATATAAACATGCTTAGTAGATAAAAATTGTAAATAGTAGTACACTTTTCTCACTAACTAGTTAAACTGCAAATTAAAGTTCCGATAAGACGACGCATTAAAACTCCTAAAATGAATTTGAGATTTATACCGTAGCAAGTGGCAAGAACTGATAAATGGATGGTCACCCTTATCTAAATTTCAGATGGGAGAATCAATGAAAGACAGGTCAAAGAAATATAGTGGTTTAAAATATTTCTTACTTGAGCTAAAGAATCCCTTTTATTGCATTATTTTCTTTCGTGTCTTCTTTTTCCTTCAGCATGCTAATCAAAACTTCCTTTCAGGTCCTTCATCTGTAGAGCTTGTGATGGCTTCCGGAACTTTTGTCATGACAAAAAACAACAGGTTCTTTGCATTTACCATTTCGTCATTTGTCTGCATTGGCCTATACCTGTTGCGACAATCGGATTAGTATCAATGGGATCAACTGTGTCGCGAACATGCTCGATACAAAGGTAAACAGCTAGACATTTACAAACATATTACCAAAAGGTAAATTTTCCCAAGATAGGGATACTAAATTTTTTTACCCTAATTCTTTTTCAGACTTGTTACCAAAGATATCTAAAAAAATCAATGAACATTTAAATATTTCAATGTAAAACATTTTCTAGAAATTTTGAATTTTTGGAAGCGATGCGGCAGTAGTAAACATTAAGCTCCACGTTTTACAGGATTGATTTTCATGACAAAAAAATGAAATGACCCAATGAATGCTCTAGTATACAAATTTTTTGCAAATTTCATTTTGAAATTTCAATATCAATGTGGCAGTAGTAAATATTTTTCTACGGGCTTCAGGTTTTACACACCTTATTTTCATTTCAAAAGCGAAAAATAATTCAAAGACTGTCAAGATATCTGAAACTGAAACTACTTGAAGATGGCAATTTTGTGCAAACTTTGTCTTAGATGTGGCAGTACTAAATATCATTGGACAGGCTCCACCTTCTGCGACATGTTTTTTTTTTTTTAGTCCAAAGATATAACATACTCGTCGAAGCATTGAAAATTTCAAAATCGACTTTTGTTAACCGTTCTTATATGGAAAAAAAATTCATATAAAAATTACGAGTATACTTTTTCTACAAATGCTTTTAATAAAAAGGCGTATATTCGTGTCTCACAGAACATTGCGACACGAACATTTTTCTATAGAAAAAAAACATGTTTATGGTGAAATAAACAGATGAGTACTTGCTAGCAGCCTCTATATAGATTATAGGTTAACAATTTTCATATCGGTTATCTAATTTTAGGGACATTTTTCTAAATCTTCGAACTAGTATTTTTTGCCAAACATGAATGGGTCCTGATTTCTCAAACAGAAAGATACGTTTTTTAAAAATCTGGAAAATTCGCATAATACCTGTGTTGAATGTGAAAATTTGTAAACCACAGTCCAAAACGCTATTGGCAATAAATAAGATTTTTAATTTAAAAAATTTGTGAAGAAAATTTTGGAAAAAAGTTGAATTGGGCTCGAGTTTTGAAGTCACAAATAACAAACATACCAAAGGGTTTTCCGATATACGCACTTTTAAATTCTCGATAATTTTTTGAAATTTCAACTTCTGAAATACCATAAAGAAATTTTTCAGCCACGGACCCGTCGCGAGTTTTTTACTTGTAACAAGGAACTCGACTCTATACAGAAGAGGAACAGAATATCGAAAAGCCTTTTTTATACCGACCCCTATTGCCTAATGATGTAATTTGTCGATATATCGAAAAAACTGTTCACAATTTGAATTATGGAACTTGACGAATGTGTTCTGGTACAACTCTAGATTTTTCAATTTGTGTTCTTTTCTATATTGCCTTTGTGCTTGCGGGAAATTTTCATTATATTCGTCCCGCGTTCCCATGCGATTATACTGATATAAGGCTGTATAAATTATGAAATACTCGTGAAATAACGCGTTCGTGAATTTACAATTAACGTTTGTTCGTGAATTTATAATTAATAGTTGGTCGTGAATTTATAATTAATATCATCGCACAAGGTACAGTAATAATAAGAAAAAAATATAAAAGTATTGTTAATTTACATAGTAGACCACACCTATTTTTCGTCCCATAATACGTGGATTTTGCGGTCCCACAGACCACAGACCATTCGTGGTTTGCTATGGTTAATACGAAAATGTGTCTATACAGACACTATGCGATCGCGTTTTTACCTAATGATGTAATTTTTTAGGTACGGTAACAATAAAAAAAATATAAAAATATTAATTTAGTAGACCACACCTATTTTTCGTCCCATAATACGTGGTTTTTGCGGTCCCATAGACCACGTGTAGTTTGCTAGGGTTAATACGGAAATATGTCTATATAGACACTATGCGATCACATTTTCATCTCGATTAGTCGATTTTGTTGTAACTAATCCAAATCCAACCAAATATGCACAATAACGCACGAGAGCGATACGCTGAACGCACGAGAGCGATGCGCTGAATGCACGGATACCTCTGTGCCATAAACGCAAGTATGCTCGCGGCGACCTATATATAGTCCGTAAATTTTTAAAACGCAGTCCGTAAATCTTTGCAACGCTCGAGACCCATACTTTTTTCGCATGGACTTCCTTGCGTTTATAGTAAGGAGGTATCCGTGCGTTCAGCGCATCGCTCTCGTGCGTTCAGCGCTTTGCTCTCGTGTGATAATCGCATCGGTGCATGCTTTTCTCGCGTGGGACACTTTCATACTAAAATAGCATGGTTATCATGCGACAATGGCAATTTTCTTGTACTTTTTTCGCACGGAACACTCGAATGCGAAAATAGCAATAGCATCCCATGCGATATTCGCAACAGATTTTTTTTTCCGTGTAGTTAACAGCAGAATTGTGATAATCGCTAACAGCATTTAAGCGCTAAGAGAAGTTTTTTTATTCGGACCATGTTAATTAATCTTGGCTATTTAGAAATATTGAAATTGTAGATATAAGGTCTGTGTACACTATGCCACAATGTGGCGAGTCAAGGCGCGGTGAATCGTTGCGAATCGTTATGAAGCGCTCGGAAGTTTTTGGATTGTGTAGCGACTAATACACGGATATCAAGATAGATCTACGATTTTCCACAGCTTACATCTACGCAGATTGAAATTTGATCTCCGTGGATCGAAATTCAATCTACGCAGATCCAAACCATTTTTTCCCGAGATGCTTGCGAGTAATCCTTTTTTTTTTTATTCTGTGCTAGTTAGACGAGGAACGATACCTAATCATTTCAAGTAATTTGATTTTTTGGTTCTGAAGTTCGAAGATTTGTGATGGAACTGGCTGAAAAATCAAGACTAGATAAAAATCATTCACGTTAATATTTTAAAAATAATTCTTGCGTTTGGAATTATTCTGTGATGATGGTCAATACTGATTGACGTATTGCAAAAATTATTTTTCAACTATTTTTAGAAATGTAACAGTAATTTTCGTCAATGTATGAAGAAGCATTTCAGAAAAATTTTCAGTCAAGCTCTGTTGAATGAAAAATCTGGTCATCTGTAAATTTGAAAGTACGGCATCAATAATTGAGATCCGGATCACCAGAAAACTTTGATTCAATTGCAATTTCTATTGATTCTCTACATACGCCTCAAAACGCGAGGATTAGATGTCACTCTGAATTAACAGAGGTTTAAAATGAGCCCGAGCCAAATTTTTTCACCAATATTTTTTATTGTTCTCTAAATAAAAAAAAAAAATTCCCCCAACAAGTTTGGGCCTATACAATTTTTGTCTCTATGTCTAGCCGCTCTCGGAACATCTCGATTGGGAGCTATCCGTGCACAAATTTTAGTTAATTCTATTTGACGGTTTTTTAGTTACTTTTATCGTATCGAAACGTGAGATTTAAAAAATGTATATGTATATATTACTGTAGGGCCCGCACAATCCAAAAACTTCTGAGCGTTTCGTAACGATTCGCAATGATTCGCTGCGCTGCGCATTGCTCCGCTTTGCATCACCGTGACTCGCCAACCCGCGGCATAGTGTACGCAGACCTATAGGCGGCAGAAAAAAAAAAATTTTACATGCACAATCTGTGTAGCACTAAGCTGTTAGCGTAGTGCTATATTAACGGGAGACAGTAACGTCAGTAAGCATCCTAATGCGGACGCATAATTAACCCTCCGCCAGCAACCGTATTTTTTTACTACGCGGCCGGCAACCTGTACTGATTTCGGTTTGGCCTCTATTTGACCCACTTAAACGTATCAAAAGAATCTCAAAAAATTAATGTAATTAGTTTAAGGTCTCTACTTTTAATTTCAACAGTTATAATTATTAAATATTAATTTATTGATTTGTTAAAATTTTTTTTTTGTTTACTAAGTCGAAAAATGATATCTCGAAAAATGTATATCTCGAGCCCAAATTATTATTAAGAAAAAATGTTTTGCAGGTTCTTAGTTGACATTATGACCTTTCAAACGAGCATAGTTACATGGACCTCAGCTTTAATGGTTGCTTATTCTCGTGCCCTGAAAATTGTTTATTTTTTAAGGTAAATAAAGGGTAAAAAACAGTGAATTTGATAGAAAATGAACGTTTTATTTTAGAAAAACTTTACATAAATAATAGAAAAACATTACAAAAATCAAAATTTAATAGTTTAGGGACAATTCACATACATTTAAAACAGATGTGCATGCGGTGCTCATCGCAAGCCCCTCTTTTGCAAGATGAGCAAACCCATATGGTTCTTTTTTCACTGCATACAGTGCACCTCAACGGTTTTGAAGACTTGATAATAACTTCTGCTTGATCTGGTTGATCATCAACATCAAGACGCAGAATGTTGATATTTATATTCAGTGGATGCATCAGAGAAATCACTATCATTTTCATAATAATTTTGAAGCCGTCTTGTATGTAGATAATACAAAGCAGATGAGTCAATCTCTGCACCGGGCACTTCTTCGACACTTTTTTGGTTGATTATAACTGAATGATTTATGATATAAAAATTTGCATAAAGAGTACTCAAAAATATTATTTTCATCATAAAAGAGCCATTTTTACACTTACATTAGATAGCATGAAAAGTTACACCGCCGGCAACCTGTACCGAATTCGGTTATTCAAAGAAAAATTAAAACGTACACGCTACGAGTATGACGCAACGCAAATTGACGCGCTTGGGCTTGTGAATTCCTACTGCACTGTAGTTTTTTTTAGGAGGGTGATCGCGGTTGTGCGCACACTCGTACTCGAGATACCAGCATACCTCAAAACCATGATGTTAAAATTTGCATCATTCGAACGCAACGGAAATAGGTTTTTTAAATAAAAAAAATAATAATTTCTAGTATTGCTAACGCTTTTCTGGCGTACTTAGGTCCCGGGTCGCGAAAAAAAAAAAAAACGAAAAAAAAGGTTTAAACGATTTTCGACTTCGAAACAAAACTGGGAATAATTTTTTTTTTTTAAACCTATTTTCGTTGCATTCCAACGATGCAAATTTCAACATCATTCAAAACCTCGCTATACCGAATTCGGTACGGGTTGCCGGCAAAGAGTTAAGCTCACTGGTGGCGCGGTTTAAAACTCACTGGCGGATTTCTGCCGTTATTTTGCCACAAAATGTCTATCTGGTAGCTGTAGCATAAAATATACTTTTAAATTGTCCAATTTTTTTACGGAATTCTTGGTATTCAATGGCACCCCGGTGTGCGGTGCCTCCTGAAGTTGCTGTTACGGTCTTGAAGCAGTTCATCGAGTATTTTCGCACAGATGAGCTTCCGGAATGGTCAAATGGTGTATGGCAGCAAATGTCTGATGTCTTCAAGAAATTGGGATTTATATGGACTTCTGACTGTGTTCGTACAAATGTAAAAAATAACAGAAGAGCTATCTTAACTTGTGCAAGAGCAGAAATGGGCATAATTGTGCAGCAACAGCAGGATCATTACAATAACAACGAGAATGAATTGAAAAATACGTATTCGGAAGAAAGTTGTAAAAGCGACACTTCAGAGAGCTTTGAATCGAGAAACGAAAACGTTTCGATAAAATATATGGTTCTGACAAAGGAGGAATGGAATGAAATAAAACCAGAGGAATCAGAAGATGATCTCAAATTGAAACCGAAAGTATGGACGAACATCGTGGCTGATGCAATGTGGTATTAATTCCGCATGCCTTGTGCATTCACATTCAAACGTTCAGAAATTCGTCTATCTCCAAATAAACTGTCATATCTCATTAACTTTTCCGGAACTTGTAAGAGTAAGAAGTGTAATAACCGAATCAAAGGTGTGACGGAAAAAAAGTTAGACGAAAAAGGAGTTACGTTCGCGATTGAAACACGAGATACTCGTGAGGACACATATGAAGTCGTCAAGCGTCCACTCAATGGGAAAAAGAGACAACAAGCTTTGAAAGACTTGAAAACTGAAGGGTGTGCAAAATACAGAAAATGCGAAGCGCGAAAGATTATGTTGCCGGGGGATATAGAACTTCCAACTCTGCCAAAAAATGCGGTATATCGACAAGCGGAAAAAGAGGGAATTGATCAAGATCTCGGCATCAATAAACGTGACGGGCGCGATATCGTTCGGTCGATAGAGGATATGTCTCTGAGTCCACAATATTCTGGTCTCATACACGCAGTAGCAGGGTTTCCATTTAACGTTTTGTATGGATCACCAGCACAGTTTCGTGTCTACCAAGAATATCGTCGATTGAGGAGAAATTGTTCTACTATTTCCCTTGATGCTACCGGAGGCTTGTTCAGCAGGTTATCAAGAACAAATGGTACAAAATCCGGCAATATATTGTTATACGCGATCGTAATAAATTTCAGTGGTGCCACGGCTTGTGTGTATCAGATGCTTTCGGAACGTCATGACTCTGTGACCATAATTGTGTGGCTCTTCAGATGGCTTCAAAGCGGTGCTCCGGCTCCTAAGAAGGATGTCTGCAACTACTCTCGTGCGCTTTTAATTGGTATAGGTCTGGCGTTTAACAAACAACCAATCAAAGAGTATATTCGCGATCGTTTCCGAACAATATCAAGGTCCAGTGGAATTCCAGAAACACCAGTTACATTCATTCGAATCGACGTCGCACACTTTGTTCATATGATATGTCGCTGGCAATGTTTTAAGAGTCTAAAACAACGGGCATTAAAGGACTTCTTCTTACGTTGTGTTACGTTAATGGTGGAATGCCAAACACTAGCTAAATTTGAACGAGTTTTTATAGTTACCTGTGCCGTTGCGCTCCAAACTCACGAAGACTCTGGGATTGATTTGGCAGAAGCACCAACACCTAAAAACGCGAGAAAACAATTCGAAAATTTGATATAGAAAGGAAATATTAAAGATGATTCGACGGACTACGATGCAGAAGAAGAACGCCATACTCCATTTCGTCAACAGTTCGCGGAAGACGAAAATTGCGGTGATAATGAATCAGAGATGGATGCTGCGAGCGAGCAGGGCACGTGTATCGGGAAATGGATAGAAGGATTAGTGGCAAAGGGTCGAAAGATACTTGTTATTGGTGAGGATCTCAATCCATTCTATCTACCAGATTTCATCGATAGGCTTACTCCGGTAGCCAAGGAATTTCCATTGTGAACCGCGGTTGGGATGCCACCGCACACCGGACGTGCAACTTCCAGCCATATTGAGGGTTACTTCAATGATTTAAAAACGAGAACTTTAAATCACTACAAACTTCCTATCTTCGTCGACAAGTTCATAAGAGAACAGGCCAGAGATATTGAAGGAACTAACTGTATCATTTCTGGTAGTATGGTACAGTACAACAACGATCGTCTACATAAGCAGAACAATGTTGAACGAGCAAATGAGGGTAAAGCCGGAATGACTGTTGAAGCTATAAACACTAAACTCGCCGAAAAGATGTCGAATCCTCGGGATATACCATCAGAAAACGTTGAAGAAGTGAACGATTCAGATTTATTAGCCATTGAGAATTGGCGAGGTAAAGCAGACTCACTGCGATTGAATAATCGCGGGTATATACATGGATGCGAAGTGGACTGTGATACACCGGCAGACTTACTAAATCCACTCAATGGAATCTCTTCCGTTACTGATCATGCTTGTCAAATGGATGTAGGTATAAACAACGAAAATAGGATCGAATTTCCCGATGATACACAAAGCGATCACACGCACTGCAAACTCAGCAGCGTAGCGAGCAATCACGGAGAGCTTGCTTACAGAAACTTTGAGTCCAGTTTAAATCAGCGTGTTGACTTTGCATCAACCATTATTGAGGTCAAAGAACAGACATAAAAAAAAATCAGCCTGCAAGCACTGGCATATATTTTGAGGCTTATCCTGAAATTCGTCAACAAAATGCTCTTGTTACCGATAAAAAAAATAGACAGCTAAAAAAGGCTGCGCCATTGCAGAATGGTTCGAATATTCCTGCGATAGTTATGGACGGCCGTACTTACTTTTTGCGAAATACTTGCTCCTTCGATTCTGTGGTTCAAATTTTGCCAACAGCTGGTATCAACGACGCCGAGTATCGTGGATTTTTGCGAAGTTCTACAAACAGCACTCTAAAATTCGTGTCAAATTTTATCACGACGGGCGTATCAAAGAGTTTGTTGGTTGAAAGAGCACGCATTCTAGAAATTTTTTGCAAACCAAAAGCTCAAGGAGTGATTGAAAATAAAGTCATCTCGTATGAAATCGATGCACACAATAATATCACACATACTGTCAAGAATACGTTACATTCAATTCCGAGTATCCGCAATTTTGAGGAATGTTCAGTGTGTGGCCCACGAGTTATTTGTCGTACTACAATGACACCAAACCACAGTATTATAACGAGAAAAGGTTATACAGCGCTCCAAGAGGTTTTGCAGTTCTGGTCTCCGCTATACAACATAAGATGTGGAGATGGCTGTCCAGGTAAATTCACTCGCACCAGTATACCGAGTGAACATATCCTCATCGAACTCGACGTACGCCATCGTGACGATTTGAAAAAATCCTTGCAATCCTCGCTGGGAGATTTTCCAAGGACGATGTACCTTGGACCAAAAAATCAGGATGGAAGTTTTGAATATAGGTACGTTCGATCTTTTAACCTAAATTATGGTAACCTTTCAATGCTTATTTTTAGTTTGGTAAATGCTGTAAGTGTACAATAAAGTTTTGTCAAAAAATTCAGATTTGAAAAATTTTGATCGGGGATAAAAATACCTCTCGCCTACAAGTTGCACGGTTATTTACTTATTTATTTATTGATGAGGAAACCTTTTTACAAATTTCGCATCTGTAACGCTAGTAATCAGTGTATCTGTTAGGATAATAATCAAGAATTAAAAAACAAGTAATAAACAATAAGCATAATCCGCGAAAATACAGAAGTCTTGAAAAAAATTTCAAATACGGTTAAATACAAAGGCCAGATTCAAATTTTTGAATATGCATTTCAGTCATAATGCTTAGCCGTCAGACCAATTTTGATAAATCAATCTTACTAATTTTCTTTTAGGCTTGCTGGAATTGTTGAACGTTCACCTGGACATTACATCGCTTATTCTCTACGGATTGGAGGATTTTGGCAGAAATTTAACGATATGTGTCGGAAAATAATGGTATCGAATTCGAATACTCGCATTGACCCCATCTGGCAATATATATACGATAAAATCACAATTAATATGATTCTTGGAATTCAAAGGAATTGTTAAATGTGTTGAAGCCAGTATTATTCGAGCATCGAATGTTCGCGAACGATCGAGGGATGCGTAGGATGCGCCACGTGTTGGTGGGGTCGAGGTGCGCAGGCGCGGTGGTCATTGCGCACTTCAGCAATAGTTCTGTTTTTAATGTTCGAGCGAGTCAAACGTTCGTTGAGCCCAACGCTCGAAAGTGCCTTCAGCAATAGTTATGTTTTTAATATTCGAGCGAGTCAAACGTTTGTCAAGCCCAACGCTCGAAAGTGCCTTCAGCAATAGTTATGTTTTTAATATTCGAGCGAGTCAACGTTCGTCGAGCCCAACACTCGAAAGTGCTTTTAGCAATAGTTATGTTTTTAATATTCGAGCGAGTCAAACGTTCGTCGAGCCCAACGCTCGAAAGTGTCTTCAGCAACACTCTTTATACGTATATCTGTACAAATATCGATTAATTCTCGTCGTCTACGGGACGTCTCATATATTTAAAAAATTACTGTGATCCTGACATCCGAAGTTTTCTTTGAGGGGCAATGGAAAAAACCTTCTTTAACAAATGAAAAAAAAACGAGCTTTCGCGTAGCACTCAAAAAAATTGAGTGACCTCGCCTCTGCGGACGTCCAAAGTTCCACAATCGTTACATCGTAAACGTATTACGTGGAATCTCGATAGCAAAGAAAAACCTATAAACCTGTTTATTATGCATTTACGTACGATTTTGGATTCGTTAACAATCTTCGTGTGATAAAATTGTCGTCGAGGTAGTCGAGGTGGACCCCTGAGAGACCGGGACGATTACATCGTAACACAAAACACCTCCCCAGCGGGAAAAGCAACCGGGCAGACCATCAGTTGCTTTGTGCAAAAAAGCAAGAGAAACAAAAAAGCAAGAGAACTGGTATTTTTAAATTTCTTATTTGACAAAACTTTTTTGTCCGTAGAGTCGAAAGAAGATTCTTTTTTGTCCGTCGAGTCGAAAGAAGAATCTTTTTTGTCCGTAGAGTCCGTAGAGAAAAAATCCATTCTCTGTTGAGTTCAAGCTCAACGGAGAACTGAGATTGTTTTATTTCTTATTTTGTAAAACTTCTCTCCGTAGAGTCTTTAGACACTGAGAAGAACTGGGACTTTTTGAAAATTGTTTTGAATAATTTTTTGTGTACAGTCTTGAGAAAATAATTTAAAAAAAATCCCTGTTATTCGCAGAGTCTGAAGACTCTATGCATAGAAAAGTTTTGCAAAATAAGAAATGAAAAAATCCCAGTTCTCGGTTGAGCTTGTACTCAACGGAGAACTGAGATTTTTTGTCTGTACACTACAGACAAAAAAGGTTATTTTTTAGACTTTACGTTTTGCAAAATAAGAAATAAAAAAATCCCTGTTCTTTGTTAAGCTCAACTAAACTGGAGGCATCACAAGCAACCCCCATGAACTTGCAACCGTAAGTAATTGCATACTTTTGCAACTGCAACTGCATACTGTTGTCTGCCCGGTTTCCCTTACAAGCAATCGGGTTGCTTTTCCCATTCGGGATCGTATAAATGCGTAGAATCGAAACTTCTCCCCCCGCTGAACCGGCGTCTCATTTCGCGATTTGTCGCTAATTTGAACCCCGGACGCTACAAATTTTTTAACGAAAAAAAAAACTTGCGAAATACGAGAAACATCGCGAACTCGACTTGTGAAAATCTGGTACGATGGCGCAAGCGTCCTTGTCGCCCATCTCGTGCTACCGTAACGATACGCAACAATAGGAATTTTGTATCTACCCTCGCAACGATAAGTCCACGTTTCATAGATTTTTCACTCAAAAAAAAGCTATATACACTTTGATTTTTTTATATTTTTCAGCGTTCCCTGCGCAATTTTTCGTAATTTTCTTTTTTTTTTCTTATCGTACTCGCAAACGAATTAAAAGAAATCTCCATTATGAATACACTTAATCATACGTGAAAATTTAATTAAAAAAAAAACGGATTAATTGCAGTAACGTAAAATAAAATGAAATAATAAAATTAAAAATAACAATAATAATGTGAAAAATAAATAAGTAAATTAAAAAAGAAAAAGAAAACCCACATAAATAATGGGAAAGGTAGCGCAGAAATAAAAAAACGCAAGACACAAGAAATTCATATTTCCAAGAACAATTCAATTTATTCAAAAAAAAAAAAAAAGAAGATTTTTACGATCCGATATATTGTTCAATAACCAAGGGAGTCGACATACTCCAACCAGCCGATGGACGGCTCGGGGGGAGCCGGGGCCTGGTTAAATAAAAACCCCAAACAAAAAAGGTCGTAAGGATCCCCCTCAGGGTCCCATTCATCGTACTCCTTGGAGAAGGGGTCCTCCCTCCATAAGCTGATGAGGTGGGCACGGAGCCGGCGCCTCCGTGCCCGCACCCCCTTCGCCGCCGCGATGAATTGCGGGAGCCACGCTCCCCGCCACGGCGACCGTCCTGTCAGCACACGAGAATAACTCTAAAAAAAAAAAAAAAAGAGTATTAGAAAAGAGCACAAAAAATTAAATGAAAAGGAATTAAAACAAAAAACAACACATACCAGCTGAATGTCAACTCCCTCACTCTCGAAAATGACGCAATTCCCTCGCACGTAAAAAGACATCCTGAAACACACAAAAGGGAAATAATTTCACAAATGAAAATACACAACAAAAAAAAAAAAAATAAATAAGTAGAAAATGAGATAAGTTAAAACAAAAGGGGACGACTTACCTTATAAGATCTCGGTAGCTGTCAGAGATGATCGTTCGGAGACGGTAGGATAATTAATGAGGCTGCTAGAGCAGAGTAAAAGAAGAGCACGTCTTATCACAACGCACAATATGACGGTAAAGATGCTGACACAGCACAAAACAGGAAACGTAGGTCCAACCGTGAGAATCGCGACACATTTTTCAACGTTACACTCACTCAAAGAAGTTTTAAAGAATAAAAGGAGAAAAAACATTTTCAGGAATCTGCTTGCATTGATTATGCTCGCAAAGGGAGCCAATGGTAACCCAATAAAAAGGAATTTTCAAGTGGAAAAATTTAATAGAACACCAGGAATCTATTACGAAGAAATTGGAACGCTATTCGTCACACGAGATATTTGGAAACTAGCAATAAAAATGGATCTCAAACCCACCATAGCAAGAGAACAAAAAATAAAAACATCATTAATAAAATTAATAGAAACCTGTCAGGGAATAAAAGAAGAGATCATTATGACTTCAGTACAGACGCTAATAAAAAACATAGAAGACGATATAGATACTATGTACGACATAACAGGAACGCATAAAAGTATAGTAATAAGAGGTTTAATTAATGGGATAGAAAAAATAACAACAAGAATCACTGGAAACATGGATACAAGCGAAATCCAAGAAATAAAAGAGAGAATAAACGCAATTTCGAAAAAACAAATAACCGCAAATGACGCGCTAAAAGAGAATTTACAAATTGTACACTCCAACTTAAAAATATTGAACGAAATGTTAGCAAACGAATATCATTTGATATAATTAATATCAGAATTACAGAACGATCTGTGTAAGAAAACAAAAGAAATAACGCCCGTACAAATAATGAACAAAAAAATAACTAAAATAAATATAATGGTACAAACATTACGGGACGAGATAAAACAGCTAACAAATTTTCTAATAAATCTTAGACAAGGGATAATTAGCCCAATGATATCTTATACTGAATTAATAGAATATTTAGTCAAAGTGTGGCCTCATTTACCAAGAGGAATTAAAGTTTCCAACGCCATTAGATCATCAAAAAATAAGCAGCCTGCTCAAGATCACTAACATAGATGCATTCAGCAGTTCAGGGGTACTCATCTTAGTTCTAAGAATACCATTAATAGAACACACCGAATTTCACGTTAACAAAGTATATCCATTACCCTCAAGGATGGAAAATAACACATTTTAATTTATAGAAACATCAGAACAATACGCAATAATTAATCGAAAGCAGAAAAGTTATTTATACTTAAGCGAAAAAGAATTGCTCAATTGTAAACAAGACGCAAAGAAATACTTCTGTCACCCAAAACACGCAACTCAATTTATACAGGCAGATGCCCTTGCGAAATAAATACATATTGGGGACAGAGTATAGAATAAACAAGTTGTAAACGACGAATAGTAAACATAAGCAAAACAATGCTCATCGCTTTGGAACAAGACGGACGCTGGATATACATAGCGCCCGTCGAAGAACTCACGATAGAATGCAAAGAAAACGCTATAGAATACGTTACAATATATAATACAGGCATACTGGCTTTGGACGGGAAATGTTCCGTCACCTCCGAAAATTTTAGAATAGAAACGTTAAAAGAAAGCGACCAAGAGGAAGTCATAACCTTCCTACCACCGTTCAATCTGACATTTTTATCAAGCAAAATAAATATACCTCATCCTTCTATTACACATTATTACAACGATAAAATAATTATGGATTCATCGGAGATAAACAAAATGAGAGAAAGAATCGAAAAGTTTAATACAAAGTTGGATATCAAAGATGATCCAACATTTAAGCATATTATAGGAAGCTATACGCTGCATGGAATAGTAGCTATAATAATTTTGTTGGGTATATATATGTACGTGCGACGCCGTCGCGCGAGAACCACACCAGAGGCAAACGACCCTGCTGATGCAGCAGAAAGCCTCCCGCGCGCAACGAAACGGAGGGTAAATCCAAACATGAACGTTACATTCAAAAGAAATACACCACAAACGGGTACACGATAAAAATAAAATAAAATTGGGAATTATATCGTACACCAGAATACACGATTATCTTGGGAAATATATATAATAAAGTTCTATATTAAGGATTGTTGTATGAATAACACATTGTAAGCCAAGAGACGACAATGCAAAGTAATAACGCCGAAATTAGTAATTTCGTCTTCCCAAGGGGGGAGGGGTGTTGTGCCCCGATTTCATCATGTAGAATTATATTCAACTTAGCCATTGATTGTGCAAACACAGCAGTTTGAAGGTGACTTTGCAAGTGTGCAAAGTCAGCAGTTTAAAGGTGACTTTGAGACACACGTCGTCAAGCGACGTTCGTGTGATTCCACCTCTCCAGAAAATTGAACGAAAAGTTATTACAGGAATAATATAAAAAGGCAGACTTTGGTTGGCAACGGCGCTGTTCAATAAAGCGAGCTATCCTTAGCGGAAGCTATGGTCAAGGTGCAGTCAGTCGGTCTCAAGGCAAAATAACCAAGAACAATATTGTAACCAATACTTTATCATCATCGAATAAACTAGACCGTAATTTTGTAATACTCGAGTTGGAGATTTACTCAACCTTGACAATCACCCACAAACCCGTCCTCGACGATTTCATCCCCACGTGACGAAATTCGCGGGCACAACATTATTTTGGGGTGACATTTTCATTACACATTCAAAACATATCCCTGAGATAAAAGTGAATGTTCTATGGACATTCGAATATTTTTTCTGGAACATGAAAAATATATGTACAATGAATATCTATAATGCTGTGTGGGTATATATTATAGGTGGTATCTTTTCGGAAAAGTACTACTCGTATTGTCGTATTGTACATTTTAACAAATCTAACGTACAAAAAGTACGTTTCCAGACATTTTTCATTTTATCGCTTAATAATATATCCTGTTTATAATATTTAAATCACATTTCATTTGTTGTTATCAGCATACAAGCATTTTAATTCGAGGCGTTGACATCAATATATAAAATAATATTGCGAATAAGCAATCGTTACATTGTGAGCATAAAACACGATTGCATATTTAGATAACTAACGTTTCGCTCAAATTAAAGCATATACATCACATATATAAGTTCGTAAGTACATATAGTTAAATATTATAATTAAAAGTGTGTAATACTTGCACGTCTACGTTCCCGTATGATACTTATGCACTTACATTTGGGCATATATCTTATCTCGCCTGATATCATTTATTATCAGATCACATAATGGCACTGGAATTTGATTTTATAATCTAAATGATGAAACAAATACTAAAACGTAAAAAACCGTGACCTCGCTTAAGAGCTCTAACTAAAAATTGGAAAACTCACAATATCTTTTGATACATGTACACTAGGACCTCGATTTAATAAGCAGTCCCCACCATGTCGCATTTATCAAATCTTTTTTTTTGTTTTTTAATTTTTTTTTAAATATATATATATATATTTTTCTGAAATCTAGTTCCTTAAACGCACAGCGATTACAATTACCCATTATTTGAAACATTTAAAAAATTTTTAGAATGATTCTCGATTTTGTGGGAGTTTATCATATCTTTTTTTTGTTTTTTTCTTTTTCTGGAATCTAGTTCCTTCAACGTACAGCGATAACAATTACCCATTATTTGAAACACTTAAAAAATTTTTAGAATGATTCTCGATTTTGTGGGAGCTCATCAAATCTTTTTTTTTGATTTTTAATTTTTTTTTTCTTTTTTTTTCCTGGAATCTAGTTCCTTAAACGTACAGCGATTACAATTACCTATTATTTAGAATATTCAAACAATTTTTAGAATGACTCTCGATTTTGTGGGAGTTCATCATATCTTTTTTTTGTTTTTTAATTTTTTTTTTTTGGAATCTAGTTCCTCAAACATACAGCGATTACAATGACCCATTATTTGAAACACTCAAAAAATTTTTAGAATGATTTTCGATTTTGTGGGAGTTCATCAAATCTTTTTTTTGTTTTTTAATTTTTTTTGTTTTTTAATTTTTTGTTTTTTTTTCTTTCTTTTTTTTCTGGAATCTAGTTCCTTAAACGTACAGCGGTTACAAATACCCATTAATTGAAACACTCAAAAAATTTTTAGAATGATTCTCGATATTGTGGGAGTTCATCATATCTTTTTTTTTAAATTAATTAATTTATTCATTTATTCTTTTACTTTTTATTTTTTTTTCTGGAATCTAGTTCCTTAAACGTACAGCGATTACAATTACTCATTATTCGAAACGCTAAAAAATTTTTTAGAATGATTCTCGATTTTGTGGGAGTTTATCAAATCTTTTTTTTGTTTTTCAATTTTTTGTTTTTCAATTTTTTGTTTTTCAATTTTTTGTTTTTCAATTTTTTGTTTTTCAATTTTTTTTTTTCTGGAATCTAGTTCCTTAAGCGTACAACGATTAAAATTACCTATTATTTGGAACATTCAAAAAAATTTTAGAATAATTCTCTATTTTGTGGGAGTTCATCATATCTTTTTTTTGTTGTTTTGTTTTTTTGTTTTTTTTTCTGGAATCTAGTTCCATAAACGTACAGCGATTACAATTGCCCATTATTTGAAACACTCAAAAAATTTTTTGAATGATTCTCGATTTTGTGGGAGTTCATCATATCTTTTTTGTTTCATTTTTTTTTCTGGCATCTAGTTCCTTAAACGTACAGCGATAACTATGACCCATTATTTGGAACAATCAAAATATTTTTTAAATGATTCTCGATTTTGTAGGAGTTCATCGTGTCTTTTTTTTGTTTATTGTATTTTTTTTTGTTCCTTCATATATTAGGAATATTCAAAATATTTTTACAACGATTCTCAATATTTTGGAAGTTCATCAATCTTTCATTTTTTTTTGTTTTTGTTTTTTTTTGTTTTTTTTTTCGTTTTAGTAGTTCCTTAACAGTAGAAACATTCAAAACATTTTCAGTACGATTCTCAATATTTTGAGAGTTCATCATATCTTTAAATTTTTATTTTTAGTCGTACCTTAAGCGTGCCGCGATTACACGTATCTATTATTTCGAACATTCAAGTTATCTTTATAACGATTCCCAATATTTTGGGAGTTCATCATATCTTTTTTTTGTTTTTTTTTGTGTTTTAGTTCTAGTATTTCCTTATAGTGCGGGAGCCCACTGCAAATTTTCGAGTCGATCGCTTTTATGGCTGATTTTTATCGAGAAAGATAGGTGATATATTGTCGAATACCAATCGCCTTTCAGCCAAACCCGTACCCCCTGCGTTATATGTTATAACAAATAATTGACAAATAAAATTGTGTGCCGTGCTTCACCCATCGCTTTTATTCAAATTTTCCGTTTCGATCGTTAGTAGGCAATTAATTAGATTTTTTGGTACCCGGCTGCTGCCCTTCATCCCCTGCGCTAAGGGTGGCTGCTAGCATCAAATATGACTACATAAACTTATCCGCCTACACCCATCGCTTTTATGGACGAAACCTACGTCGTTGGAAAGGTCGTGAAATTTCCCTCAAGAAAATACCCGGCTGCCGCACCTCTGTCCCTGTAAACCTCCGGCTGCCGAGCTTTTTAACTTGACGCGCGAGTCCGTTCGAGAGGCTAACAATATTCGTTTGCTAACATTTCTTTCAATATTTTTGAGTTGGAGTGTACAATTTGTAAATTCTCTTTTAGCGCGTCATTTCTGGTTATTTGATTTTTCGAAATTGCGTTTATTCTCTCTTTTATTTCTTGGATTTCGCTTGTATCCATGTTTCCAGTGATTTTTGTTGTTATTTTTTCTATCCCATTAATTAAACCTCTTATTACTATACTTTTCTGCGTTCCTGTTATGTCGTACATAGTATCTATATTGTCTTCTATGTTTTTTATTAGCGTCTGTACTGAAGTCATAATGATCTCTTCTTTTATTCCCTGACAGGTTTCTATTAATTTTATTAATGATGTTTTCATTTTTTGTTCTCTTGCTATGGTGGGTTTGAGATCCATTTTTATTGCTAGTTTCCAAATATCTCGTGTGACGAATAGCGTTCCAATTTCTTCGTAATAGATTCCTGGTGTTCTATTAAATTTTTCCACTTGAAAATTCCTTTTTATTGGGTTACCATTGGCTCCCTTTGCGAGCATAATCAATGCAAGCAGATTCCTGAAAATGTTTTTTCTCCTTTTATTCGTTAAAACTTCTTTGAGTGAGTGTAACGTTGAAAAATGTGTCGCGATTCTCACGGTTGGACCTACGTTTCCTGTTTTGTGCTGTGTCAGCATCTTTACCGTCATATTGTGCGTTGCGATAAGACGTGCTCTTCTTTTACTCTGCTCTAGCAGCCTCATTAATTGTCCTACCGTCTCCGAACGAACATCTCTGACAGCTACCGAGATCTTATAAGGTAAGTCGTCCCCTTTTGTTTTAACATATCTCATTTTCTACTTATTTATTTTTTTTTTTGTTGTGTATTTTCATTTGTGAAATTATTTCCCTTTTGTGTGTTTCAGGATGTCTTTTTACGTGCGAGGGAATTGCGTCATTTTCGAGAGTGAGGGAGTTGACATTCAGCTGGTATGTGTTGTTTTTTGTTTTAATTCCTTTTCATTTAATTTTTTGTGCTCTTTTCTAATACTCTTTTTTTTTTTTTTTTAGAGTTATTCTCGTGTGCTGACAGGACGGTCGCCGTGGCGGGGAGCGTGGCTCCCGCAATTCATCGCGGCGGCGAAGGGGGTGCGGGCACGGAGGCGCCGGCTCCGTGCCCACCTCATCAGCTTATGGAGGGAGGACCCCTTCTCCAAGGAGTACGATGAATGGGACCCTGAGGGGGATCCTTACGACCTTTTTTGTTTGGGGTTTTTATTTAACCAGGCCCCGGCTCCCCCCGAGCCGTCCATCGGCTGGTTGGAGTATGTCGACTCCCTTGGTTATTGAACAATATATCGGATCGTAAAAATCTTCTTTTTTTTTTTTTTGAATAAATTGAACTGTTCTTGGAAATATGAATTTCTTGTGTCTTGCGTTTTTTTATTTCTGCGCTACCTTTCCCATTATTTATATGGGTTTTCTTTTTCTTTTTTAATTTACTTATTTATTTTTCACATTATTATTGTTATTTTTAATTTTATTATTTCAGTTTATTTAGGTAAATATTTCATTCTCTCTTTTTTTTTCATTATTATTTTATTTTCATTTTATCATTCTTATTCTTATTATTTTTCTATTTAAATTTATTTATTTTATTTCATATTTTTTTTTTTATTTTTTTTATTTTTTATTTTTTATTTTTTTTAAATTGCCACGTATGGTTTTATGCGATTAACGTGCACGCGGATGCGCTTGCGTCCGCGGCCGATAGTATATTGTATGTCTGTGTCTTTACTTTTTATTGTGTATGGCCCTGTCCACTTGGGGGTCAGCTTGGCGGACCTCCCGCGGCGTACGGTGGGGTCCAATAGTAGTACTTTTTCTCCTGGCCGGTATTCTACCTTACCGGTGGTCGTATCGTATCTTTTCTTTGCTTTTTCTTTTTTGCCTTTTAATTCTTCTTGTGCCACTTCCCATGTGGCTCGTAATTTTTCTCGTAGCTCGGCTACGTAGTCGTCGTAATTGTACGTTTGGCGCGGTGGCTGTTTCAGAGCCGTCAGTAATTCGGCTGCTTTTCCGTATACCAACTCATACGGCGTATACCCTGTCGCTGTATGTGGAGTGGTATTGTATGTGAACATTGCGTATGGTAACCACTCGTCCCAATCACGTTGATCTTCCCTTATATAATTTTTTAAATATTCTACCAAAGTCCTGTGCGACCTTTCTAGCGCTCCGTTTGACTGTGGGTGATATGCGCTAGTCTGGATTTTTTGTATGCCCAATAATTGACACATTTCTTTAAATGTTTCGCTTAGAAAATTTGTTCCTTGGTCCGAAAGTATTTCTTTCGGGGTGCCGTATTTGCAAATGATTTCTGTGACTAATTTTTTCGCCACTACACGAGCTTCTTGTGTATGTATTGGTATTGCAGCGCTATATTTCGTGAGTAGGTCTTGGAAAGTGAGTATGTATTTGTGTCGTTGATCTGTCTCGGGAAGAGGTCCTACTATGTCGACTGCACATTTTTCGAATGCTCGTGTGGGGGTGTCTGTAATTACCATCAGTGCTGTTTTAATCCTTGTTACCTTATTTCGCTGGCACTTGTCGCATGCTGCAACATAATTTTCTATTTCTTTTCTCAGCCCGGGCCAGTTGTATCTTTGTCGTATACGTTCTGTCATTCTTTTTGCTCCGGGGTGCCCGCCGAGTGGGGCGTCGTGATACACCTTGAGTATTATGTCTTTTTCTTTTTCGCTTGGATATGCGTGATTTGCTTCGCTCTTTTCTATCTCCTCGTCGCTCGAGTCTGTGTCTGTGTCATTCTCTCGCAGCGCTACTCCCTCTTCCGTGTCGTCCACTTCGGTCTCGCTGGGACCCTGTGTGTGTGCATTGGAAGGGTATGCGTCAGCCTCGGGCTGCTTCCTCGGCCGTCCTCGCCGTCGAGGGGCCAGCTGTTCGGTGTCGTCGACCGCCTCACCGGGTGTGGGTCGGGGCTGGGGAGGGGTCTTCCTTGAACGTCCTCTCCCGCGCTTCGCGACGTTATCACCGTGCTCTACCTCGCTACTCTTTTTCCTCGTCAGCATGATTGTATACATTCTGCTAAGGGCGTCGGCGTTTGTATTTTTCTTTCCTACTTTGTACTCGATGTTATAGTCGTACTCTTCTAATTTTATTCGCCATCTCATAAGCCTTGACCCTGGATCCTTTACGTTAAAAAGCCAGGTGAGCGGTTTATGATCTGTGACTATCGTGAACTTTGTGCCATATATATATGGTCTGAATTGTGTCACTGCCCAAACTATTGCCAACATTTCTTTTTCCGTCGTAGAATAATTTTTTTCAGCTTTATTTAATGTTCGACTGGCGTAACATATCGGTAAATCTTCTCCGATTTTTCCTTGTGATAAAATTGCTCCGATTGCTTTGTCGGATGCATCCGTCGTAATTACGAATGGCTTTTCGAAATCTGGATATTGTAGTATGGGTGCGGTGCTGAGAGTTTCTTGCAGTTTTTCGAATGCCTGCTGACATTTTTCTGTCCAGTCGTATTTTGTTTCTTTTTTTGTTAGCTCTGATAATGGCTTTGCTATTTTTGAAAAATCTTGAATGAATTTTCTATAATATCCCGCTAATCCCAAAAATTATTGTATCCCTTTTACATTTTTTGGCACAGGAAATTCCTGTACAGCTTTTATTTTTTCTGGGTCTGGCTTGACTCCGATTTCTGTTATAATGTGTCCCAGATATTGTGTTTCTTTTTGTAGGAATTGGCATTTTTTCGGCTGTATTTTTAATTTCGCTTCTCGAAGTCGCTTGAACACTTCTCGTAGCCTATTGTTGTGTTCTTTGAAGGATGATCCGTAGATGACGATGTCGTCCAGATATACGTAGCATTTAAGTCCCTGAAGACCTGCTAGTACTGCATCCATGAGTCGCTGGAATGTTGGGGGTGCGTTTTTTAATCCAAATGGCATTCGATTGTACTCGTAATGTCCAAGTGGTGTTGAAAATGCTGTTTTTTGTTTGTCTTTCTCTGCCATCGGAATTTGATGAAATCCTGAGGCGAGATCGAGCGTTGTAAAATATTTAGCACGGCCCAATTGGTCCAATATTTCGGTAATATTAGGCAATGGGTATGAGTCCCCTTCGATTACTTCGTTGAGTTTCCGAAAATCCACGACTACTCTTTTTTGTACGTTTCCTTGCGCGTCAGGCTTTTTTGGAACGACGAGTAGAGGAGCGTTCCACGGGCTCTTGCTCGGTCGTATTATGCCATTCTTCAGCATTTCTTCAGCTTGCTTCATTACTTCTTTTTTATGAGTCTCGGGTAACCTGTATGGACGTACGTTTATTGGTGTGGTCCTATCTTTTATCTGTATTTGATGCTCTACTATATCGGTTGTTCCAAGCATTTCCCCTTCCAGGTGAAAAATGTCGGCGAATTCTTCGATGAATTCTGTGAGAAATTCTTTTTCTTCTTTATTTAATTCGGAAGTGCCTTTGACCTCCTTCCATATTTTTTCTTGTTTCTCGATTCTTTCGGCTTTACCGAGGACGCAGATTTTTCTTTCGTTTGTTTCAATGTTATCTTCTTCAATTTCGATTTCTTCTAGTTGTACTGTGGGTCTGTCAATCTCGACCTCTTTTTGGCTCGTATTTCGTACGAGTATAATGCAGGAATTTCCGTTCGACTTTGTGATACTTTCACCTATCATGATACCTGGCTGTAACTCTATGGCGGCTACGCATCCTATGGTTGCCGTCAAGGTTTTTGCGTATAGCATTTTTTCAGCGCGAGGTGGGAGTTTTATTTTTTTTTGTTCCGTTGATGAGCGGCATGCTATGTCTATATATTTTTATTGTCTTACCACTCAATATGTCGACGTTATGTTCTATCATGAAATCCTGTCCCAGTATACCATCTGTCTCTAGTGGTATGTTGTCGCTAATTACGAAAAATCCATGTTTGATATTTACTGCTGGAGTGATAACTTCCAGTATTACTTTGCAGATTGCATAAAATTTTTTCCCATCAATTCCTTTTAATTCGACTGTTTCGTCGATTACTTCTGTTTCGTCTCGTAATGTACCTTTTTTAATGAGGCAACACTATGCTCCAGTATCTGCTTTTAGAGTCAGGATATTATCTTTTGCTTGGAGTGATGAGATGTGGAAATCGCTCACCGCCAACTTCTTGGGAGTCGTCTTTGTATTGCAAATTTTTTTTGATGCGCCCTGTAGCTGCTCGCTCGCCGCGCTGACGTGCGATCTTTCAGTACGAGTCTCTGCCCGTATGGTGTCGATTTCGAGGGAGCCTATTGTCTTCCTGCTTCCTCCGTCGTTTCTTGCTTGCCCTCTCGGTGCGTCGCGTTGGTACCCGTTCGGTTTCGTCCATCTATATTGATCGGGTTGCCCTTGTAATCCTTTTTGTTGCTAATGAGTCCCTTGACTCTGATCCATTAATCTTTTTCGACACTCTTTGTACATGTGTCCCGGTTTATTATAATAATTGCACGTTATATTGTACTGATTTGCATTTTTTGTGGGTGCTGGTAAACTGTACCGTCCGTAAGATTGGAAATTGCTTCGACAATCTTTCGCCATGTGTCCTGCTTTGTGAAATTTATGACACGTTACTGGCGGACGTTTTTCCTGATGCGTCTGCCTATTTATTGATTCATTACCCTGTGCTGTTTTTTCTTCTTCCATTGCGCCCTTCATTGCTGTTGCGAGGTCTGAGAAGCCTCGAGCCTTTACAATAACCTGAAATTCTCGCCTGAGTCCTCGCTCGAAGTTATGGAGTCCCATTTGGCGTACGTAGCTCTCAATGGCTTGTTTTTTGGCGTCATTTACTTATGTCTCTGTACTCGCGTCTATTAATTCCATCATAATTTTTTCTAACCTTTGACCGAAAGCCAATACTGACTCGTTCATTTTTTGCTTGCTGGTGTTGAACTCTACTTGTAGGGCTGCTACTGTTCGTCTTGTGCCATACAAGGCGGTCATTTCTTCTTTAAATTTCGCAAAACTGTCTATTTGCTTGTATTTTATTTCTTTCGTAGCTTTACCTACTACTTTTGTTTTCAATACGGCTTTTAAAAGATCGTCTTTGTCTGTGAGTGCAATACTCTCGTCAGCGTATTCGTATGCGTTTATTATGTCATCTACTTTCTCGGGCTTTGTCCCGTCAAAACGAGGTATTAAAGTTCTTGCCTCTTTTAGGGTCATATGTACTGGTGTGTTTTCTGCCATTGTGTCGTCTATGTTTAGCAATGTTCCGGTTAATAAAGTAAAGTCAGCTAAATTTATTTCTGTACGGCGCTCGGTATCTACTGCGTCTTCAAAATTTCTTATTATTCTTACGCGTTTTTCGGGTCTATTTTTTGGAGTGCCCGGTGAACGATTTGATTCGTCTGAGCTACTAACTCTACAGCGTTTTTTGTCACTTTGAAGGTCAACTTCCTCTACTCTTTCGTAATTAAGTGATTTATCAAAAATTGAATCTAACGATCTAGAAAGTACGCGCCTACCTGATAAGCGTAAGCGTGTGACTCGCTCGTCTTCCGACATGCAATTTTATTTATTTATACTTTTTTTTTTCTGGCTTTGGAGGGTTACAAAATTAAATATGTTCCGTCACTTACAGTATGATGCTCTGCTTCATGATGTTCGATGATTTCTTGTAGATGATTTGCCCTTGTACTTCTGCGTTGTCGATCTTTTCCCTCTAGTAGTTCTGCGTTGCTGATCTTTCCCTTTGTCGAGTCGTCGGACTCGCGTTGAACGGTCTTTGTCAGCTTCCTGTTGAGTCTCTGGTTTCGTAGTCGGTACAGCTTGATGATCCTCGGGATCCACTCGATTATGTTTGTATATATATATATATATTTCTTTTTTTTTAATGAGTCTGTTGACTCTGGCGTCTGGTCTCACTTCCGACTCGGTCGGGCTTACACTTTTTTTTTTGAAATTTGTCTTTTTAGTTCTTTTCGCGTTCGTTTGTCGTGACGCGGTCACTTACACTCGCGATACTATGCAGCACTTGCTTCGTAGTAGGGTAACAAGAAGAGTTCTAACCCAAGATCCCTACCCCGACATTTTTTAGCTCAGACATGAACCATTTAGCCGAGACATGAACCCGGGAGGGGCGGGGGAGGGGGGCTATCTTTGAGAGTCCGAATGCACGGAGTCGATCGGGGGGGGGGGTCTCTAACAACTGGAGGGCACCTAATCTCTTATGGGTCGAGACATTGGGAGGGGGTGGGGAGGGGGGGGGGTAGCTTTGATGGTGGTATTGGAATGCTGCTATCTCTGGCAGCGGTGGTGCGCCTAATTTTTCATGGCGGCATTTGATTGCTGATTATCAGTTAGACTGGCGTCTCTGCAGGGAGGGGTGGGGGGCTAGTTTTGAGGGTGGTATTAGAATGCCGCTATTTCTGACAGCTGCAGTGCAGCTTGTCTTTCATGCTGGCATTGGAATATTGTTATCTCTATCAAGTAAATAGCGGGCCGGAGCGTTAGACCTTTCAACCACACACGACGCTACCCTCCCGAACCAGTGCGTCTGTTTGTCGCAACCTTATCGTTGGTCATAAATCATTTCTGTTTGTGTGCTGAGGACCAGACCGCAGTCTGGAAAAGGCCAAACATAAAATCTTAGAGGCGCCTATGATCCGGCCGGTCCTCGGCACCTGAAGGAAAAACATCGAAATGCCCCTAGCAGATGCTAGCAATATAAATTCTAACCGAATTTATAGAAGCGTTTCCCTATCACTGACTGGTGCGTGAGCAGATGTAGCGCAGGGTGCTGCGGCAGATCTTTTTTCAAACTGCGATGAAATTGGGATGAAGAGGATATTAAAAATATGGAAAAGCACGTTCGATTCAATACTCGAGCTCAAATTCATGTGATGTATGCATGGGATTATGCGTACAGAGCCGCTCGCCGAGGCCGGTGGGAAGAAGTTGCACGTGATCGTGAGCGATTTAGATTAATAATTGAAAAATGCGGCAAACTGATTGAATCTGTATTGACGGAGAAAAAAATTTAACGGAAAATGGTATACTGATATGCGCCTTCGACGTGTCTCGACCTGTTTCGAGCCCTCCCATTACCTTCGAGAGCGGATGATGCCATCTTGCATGTCTGAACACGCTTGAGCCTGCACAGTGTTTACATATTTTGACAAACCGCCGGAAAATGAGGCTTTGATTTTCATGGAATGCCGCTATGACACTCTTAGTCGCGTTCTTGCTATCAACATGGACGGATATTCTGATGGCGTTCTCGGAGCCAAATATCCGTGGGAATTATCAAGGCGTGATGTTAAGAATATAACGAAGTCTATGATTTTAAAATCTTTTAGTCGATCAATATATATGTTTTATGATCGTTTACCCGAAAATATTCGTGCAGACGCCGAAATTATGTCATATCTGCCTTGTATGGAACATTGGAATACGCCCCACATCATGACTCATATCGATGGCCCTGTACCCTCTGTACGGAATTGTCAAATGTGTCGCCGCAAAGTGTGGGCGGAGAAAAACGTGGAAAATCCTATTGGGTCCTAGAATTGAGAGTTGGTGGGGGTCGGGAATTTGGAGGGCCTATATAATATCAAGATGCACGTTTGAACTGCACCAGTTGACATGCAAGACAGGCGACTTGAGCTAAAAGAACGATTGCTCTTGCTTTTAAAAAATATCGAAGAAGTAAAAAATCTTATACGTACGAGGTCTGATCTGAGCTTCATTATAAATACATTGAAGAATACATCAATAAGTCGAAATGGATTTCACAAGTATCGACAAGGTGGGAAAAATGGTGGATTTTTTGCCAATAAAAAAATTGGCTGAACTCTCCGTTCCGGCAGATCATCCGATATTCGACCTGAGAATAGTTGAAACGAAATTCGGGAGGAGGATCGTGGCGGATATCACCAACGATTCCTCTTTATTCCTACCTGCAAGATTCGTGAAAGCGTTCGACGAGAACAAAGAAATATTCAAAGAGATGATTGACGCTGCACATACAAATCAACTCTATATGAACTACTTCGGTGGGAAATATAACAGCGTAGAATTCAAATGCATCTGACGCTATCAAACCATCAAGCCATCGCGCCTACTATGGGGTCGTGACTCTACGCGAACGATGGTGGCACTGAAAAAAGTGTTTAAATCCATAAGTGCGCATGGTTGAAAAAGTAAAAAAAAAACATTATAGATGACGTGTGGTGCGAAATGTATAAGTTGGAGTGAAACCAAATATGTAAAACAATTTCCTATGGTTTATTTCAATAAAAAACACACATATATTTTTCGATAAAATGTTTTTATTTATTTCAAAAATCCTGCGTTTACACAATGCCTGATGTACCAACTCCTTAAAGATTTCACGTTTGCGTTGGCACAATTATATTTTGAGTCATGGGGATGATGAGAACATCCTCTGTTGTTTGATATTTTCGATAATATCTGCAATGATGGACAATCGAGAGTTTCCATATCGACAATATGTGCCGACGAATCCGTGAATTGCGCTAACCACATCATCTTTTCCAATCCCTTCACGTAGATGGTTCGGGCTTGTTTCAAGATAGCTCGAATTGTTGTTCCAGCAGCTTCGTACGGCGTGTCGCCTGAATTCCATCGTATTCCATGAAAATTTCGTTCCAGCCATGAATTCATCGTTTTGTACTTCGCTGGTAGAGAGTTCCATGGCGTTGGAGGTTTGAAGAAAAACGTCAGGGGCTCGGTGTTGTCAGAGATTTCCACAATTGCTATTTCTTTGAGCACAAATTCGTTTATGGGTCTGCTGAAGCCTTGAATATCGACGATAAAGTCCATGGTGCTGATTGAAGAGAGTCGGTTCTTCGTTGAAGGTTTTATACTAATTTTTTTACCCCGCCACTCATTGGATTGTACTCAACAATACGATCGTGTAGAATCAAGCAATACGCGGATGTATTGGCAGGAATATTATTTCTTGCTTCAAATTCAAGACGAATGTCAACGGGGCTTGACTTGAGAGAATCGTTCTGCTTCGAACAGTCGATGACGACTAGAGGGGCATACTTTAGAAACTCGGATTTTTTTAGCCACGGCTCCGCTTCCCTGTTGTAATAAGTATTCTGAAAGTTTGCATACATCTCGTATAGTAGGGCGTACTGGTTTTGCTCTATGTTTAGGTTCAAATTTCCATATGGATAGCATTGCGAATTCAAATATAGTTTAACATCGGCGAGATTACAATGATCGAAGTTACTCGCGTTCTTCTTTTTCTTATTTTTCCGATCAGTCTGGAAAGCGAGAATGACATATCGCGGTTTTTCCAGCTGAGTAGAAGTCTTGACGGTCCAAACATGCTTCGAGGTTGCGGGGAGCAGCGGATATTCATACAGTTCCCACGTACGATAGCTCATAGAGATTGGCGCATCTCTGCCGATAAACTTTAAAAGTTGTATTTTACGCTGATCGGAGACTGTCACGTATTGTACAAGCCATTCTACTTTTTGCAATACAAGTTTGAACTCCTCGTCAGCCGTCTGCACAATAGCATTATCATCAGTCTTCGATCTCGATAGAATCAGCTCATGCTTGGCATTTACGACAATTTTTCGATAATCTTCGGCAAAACCGAGCAGCATACTTAGCGGTATGCATACGTCAAAGTTGTCCGCTGCATCTATGATTTGCATCGTTTCTTCAACATCAAGCCAGCCCGTGTTCTCGAGCATAGATCTCTTACCGGGACTCAGAGATGAATATCCCTTTATTAGACTTGTAAGACCTACATTTTTGTTTCGATCGATTTCAATAGCGTTCAGCTCATATCGTACTTCTTCGAACAAAAAGCAAATAGCATTATTGACGAGGCTTGTGGAGGCAAGCGCTGCACCATCGGCTTCAGTCAGTTTTCCGCATATATGTATAAAACTTTTGTTTGGTAGGAGACATAGATCCTGATGTTGGATGGAAATACGTATCTTATCGCTGTTATTGAAAGTTGACGATGCATACGGCTTATGAGCATGAATCTCGCAGTGTATTATAGATTCATCGAAGACGATGGGACTTTGTATACTTACTATTTCCTCCTCCATTTTACACAGCAGATGCAGAGGGCACATAATAAATAATACCTTATGCGCTTTTTCCGCGCACTGTCAGACCCAAATTCTTTAGAAGTTTTACCTTCTGAGGTGTTAGCACTTTGAGTGTCGATCGGCGACTGGTCACGCTCATCCATGACGACTTGATATTATGGCTTCTATTGAAGACTATACCCATGATTTTATATGCAATCGTATGGTTATGACATCGCCGCGAAAATTTACTAAGTCTCCGTCTTGGTCTACTATCCGAAGCTGGATGTTATCTATTGTCTTGCTCGTGATTGGCAGATAAATGACGTGCGATGGAACTTCAATGATTTTATATCCGGATGGTACGAGCGGGAAAAACTCGTGAATCGTATGAGCTTTTCACTCATTAATATAGGCACCAGCGGTAATGCTACACTCTATACGCAAGGCGTTCACTTTGAGAATGGCTACTGGGATATCAGATGTATGCCTTTTATTGGCTACAAGAATAAAAACCCAAGAGAGAGCCGATAGAATCATTAGGCATAAAATTTATATCGCGATTACACTCGATTTCACTACGTAGAGTATTGTTATTGGGTTTAATCTTAATAGAAATATTCGGCAACTCTGCCTGCACGTACTTCTCAATATCATCTATTTCATAGCTACCCGTCGGTATAGTCAATATCTTGTCTCCCACATAAATTTTATTATTACCATCGGCTATATTAGGAATAGAATTGAAGGTTAGTAATTCAATGAGCCCTAAAGTGTAATTTTTGTGGGGTGAAAGTTCGATGAGGGGAAAATATTGAGCTTCAAGTGTAGATGACGTCCCGGAAATAGTTAGAGTAAAACTATCATCCATGACGGCGGCAAATAGTCAACTGATTCTATATTCATCATTATGCACGTTTATATAGAGAATATTTTTCTTTGCCACTCAATTGCTGGCAGAGAAACTTTAGGCATAAGTGCCCACATTCGACTGTACCATACTTCTGATATCCCTTATAATTATAATTCACGCTACCAACACCAAAATATTTCATCCACTCGACTGGAGGCTGAAGATTGCCGAAACTATCAAAGTACATGACATTCTTCCCCCTCTTTTTGTATGCAACCCAGTGTGTACCAGGTCCCATATCCTCATCTAAATTGATAATTGCTGATTCGTATTTTGCCGGTCCACTTTTCGGCAATTTATTTCTCATAAAAACTCCGCGAAAGTGTGGAATTTCCATGATTTTCGCATTTTGAGCAGATCAGCATCAGTTAAGGCTTGGGGAGGCAGCGTGACTTTCCGTTTTTTGAACCAAGACCCGTTCCCCTCTTGTACGGTTTTAGATGCAGACCTTTACCCAAAGCAGCAGCTTCCATCATCTTATTATGTCTCTTACTCTCATCCAATTCCCGCTTAGCAGCTTCAGCCGCATTTACAGCCTTAGCGATAGAAGCAGCGCCACCTGACAGTGCTCCTGCAGCACTCAGACCGGCAAATATCGGCAGGAGGAGCGGCAAAAACCCCCCAATTTTACGAGGCGCTGGTAGAATGCGCAATTTACTTTTAGCCTTCTTGCTACCTTTCCGAGCACCCTTTCGACCACGGCTTTTCTCATCAACGATTTTATTCTGTCCCATGCCTAATTTTGTTTTTTTCACGCAATGCCCCATGCCTAGTTTAGTTTTGGCCTTCATGATGTTTGCCACACCCCAAGCACTTGCTCTCTCCGCAATACCCGCGTCTTTGGCGTATACTCGTTTCCAAGCCTGCTCGGCCAGTAATTTATCGGCCAAAGTTCTCGCTTCGAGGCTAGTTTCTTTTGAATATGCAATATTGTGCTGCTTGCAGGCTGCATCAAATGGATTAATACCTCGATCGCCTCGTGCAAGACGTTTAGATAACTTTGTACCAGGTCCGCAATACTGATACCCAGGTAGATGGAGCTCAACAGGGAGCTTGTCGATCAGACTATTGGTCTGATTGACAATCAGACTGGTGAATAATCCCTATAAAACCCTATTTATATTTTTTCCCTCATTAGTCGTGCTCAGGATGGGGGCGGATGAACTGCCTGTAATGAATTTCGATAAATTTATGCGGGGAGGTGAACCGCGCGAAAAACGTCATGGCGATTTGTTGCCTAATAGCATTCGGGCAGTATTCTGTGGCCCCTCGAACTGCGGTGAAATGAACGCCTTACTCTCCCTCATAACGCATCCCAATGGTCTGAGATTCGAGAACGTTTACCTTTATTCTAAATCTCTCAATCAACCAAAATATACATTGCTCGCACGATTACTCGAGCCTGTGAGCAGTGTTGAATATTTCCCATTCAATGAGCACGAACAAGTGGTGACACCCAGCGATGCACACCCCAACTCAATATTCATCTTCGATGACGTGGCATGTGCAAAACAGGATAACATTAGAGCCTTTTTCGCCATGGGACGACACAAAAATTTTGACTATTTCTATCTTTGCCAGACCTATGCTCGTATTCCTAAACATCTCGTGCGTGACAATACGAATTTTATGGTTCCATTTAAGCAAGATGAAATGAACCTCAAACATGTGTATAATGATCATGTGAATACTGATATGTCATATACACAGTTTAAAAATATGTGCTCAGAATGCTGGAATTGCGACAAGTATGGATTCATCACGATCGACAAGGATAGTGAAATGAATGAGGGTAGATATAGACGAGGGTTCGATTCTTTTCTCAGTCATAAGTAAACGTGCATTGGAGACAGTATCATCTCTGACTCGAGGGTGGCAACATGAATAAACTTTTGGAGGAGAAGAAAGACGTATTGCGTCAAATTGTCAAAGCGAGCGATGCAATCCGACGAAAACATCGGATGATAAAAATCGGCAAAGACAATGCTGAACAGGCAATGCAAAATGTCTTTAAGCCAATAGTCACGCCATTGGAAAAATTGGTGATGCGGAAAAACGAGACGCCAGAGATGAAACAGGAACTTAAGGAGGAAGTCAAAGATCGTGTTGAAGAAGAAAGAGAAGAAGAACATATTGAGGATGGCAACCATGAAGTTAAAGATGATCCAATGTTGGAAGATTTGTCTTTCCAGTCTGCGTACGGTGATGAAGAGGGAGAGCAGGAGGAGGATACAGCTGTGAATGTTGATGAATTAATAAATGAGTATGTAGTATTGCTGCAGACAAATAGAAAATCAGCCTTGGATGTCTCATACGGTGTACGAAATCTCGCTAACAATAAATTAATGATTGGAGATTCTCCAATATTTTTTGATTCTCAGCATATTCGTGTACGAGATAAAAATTATCCAAAAACTGTTGGATTAGCGGAACTGTTGTTCAAAAAAGTGCCCCGCATTGAAGATCTGACATCCAACGATTTGAAAAATTATGAGAACATTGTAATTGCCACGAATGCCCATAAGAAATATTATAAAGCAGATGAAGCAATACGGACGGATAAAAATTTGAAATTCAAGACTTATATCGCGAAAATAGTTGATACGCACACGGGTAAAGGTATGCCAAAGTATAAAGTGGCTAGAAAAGACGCGAGATTCGATTATATTTATTGGGACGATCCCAATGAACTAGTGGACCGTCTACGTTTACTCCTCGCATCTCAAGCAGCCGGAAACTTATCTCACTCGAATGAAATCGTATAGATTATCGAAGAATTGCGTGAGGCTCGAATCATTTATTAATACATTCATCATCGCAATTTCGCGCATTCACAAAATTAGTGTCGACGTGTTTAGACGGCAGCTGGATAATGAAAGTGCGCTCAATCGCGGTCCTCCAGGCATTGGATTCAAGATTACAAAAGACGGACATTACGATTTGGAGAACAAGCGACTCTGCAACGTTGGAATTCCCGAAGCGGACCACGATGCTATCAGCTTAAAGGTGCTGAATGCTAAAGCCCGAAACGTAACTAAGAACTTACGTGAGGAAATAAATGAAAGTAGAACGCTATTGGTTGAAGGTTTTGAAACTACTATAAAAGATAAATGCGACACGTTAAATACCGACTTACGAAATAAAATAGAGAGAATTAGTGCGCAAATAACTGAAGATCTTACAACCAAGATAAAAGAAATTCTCAAAACTCCGAATGCTGGTACGAAAAACCTACGAGTGTCCATGCTAAGCATGTTTTCCCAGATTGACGCTCGATTAAACATCCTTGAGAAAAAATGAGCGAGAAGAAGCGAGCGCTGGTGCAGGAACTACATAAGCCCGCACGCAGAAACTATCCACGTCGGCATGTGGATATACGAGGCTTGGATGAGACTTGGCAAGCGGACCTTGTTGACATGTCGGCTTACGCGCGGCAAAACGGCAATCATAAATTTCTCCTAACCGTCATCGATGTCTTCTCCAAGTTTCCCTGGGCCGTGCCAATGAGGAGCAAGAACGCTAAAGATACAACGAGCGCCATGAGATCTATACTTGCAAAGGGACGCATACCAGAGAACCTACATGTTGATCAAGGCAAAGAGTTTTATAATGCCAATTTTCAAACTCTCATGAAAAAGTATAATATTCATATGTACTCGACATACAGTAATTTGAAAGCATCAATTTGCAAGCGTTTTAATCGTACCTTGAAAAATAAAATGTGGATGCAATTTAGTCTTCGTGGAAGCTACGAGTGGACCGATATTCTCAAAAATTTGATTTCCGAATATAACAATGGCCGTGTCTATTCGCACACCACTGTGCCCCGAATGTGTCCGCAAGTGTGCCCCGAGTGTGCCCCGAGTGTGTCATTACGACCTTTCGGGACACGCGAGTTGCAGGCATTGGTGTGTCCCCAAGCGTGTATTTTCCTGCGAACCTTTCGGGACACACAAGATGTAGAAACACTTTGACACGTTATGAAATATATTTTAGTCAAAAATTCTTAATTATGCTAAAACAGAAATCATCGTAGCACCAAAATATAGCGAATTTTTATCGTACAAAATAAATGGGTTCCCAGGACACAAAGAATCGACATTTACATATTTCCAGTGGGTAATACATCGCTCGTATATGTACGAGGTACGACGGAGAATATAGTATTTTTTGGGATCTTTAATATGACAGGGATCCAAAAAAGTACTATTATTTCCGTTGTACCTGTACAAATAGGAAATAAGCACGCGATGCTGCTGATATTAGAGCGAAACGTTCGGATTGTGGAAACTTTAACGGGGTATTATGTGGACGTGAATCTAACCTGTATTAACTATTGCAGCTTGCAGCGGCAGTAGTGCTCTCCGAATGGGCGCTCGATGCGTCGCACCGTGTCCCTCATCGTCACTCATCGCTCGAGAGCGAAAGTGTCGTGTGAGGTCGCGTTTGCAAATAGCGCTGCTGCGCTGGGCTGCACGTGCCGCGATATTCAATTAGTGGATTGTAGTATAACGGAAATATTGCGCGTTTCCGTTGTATAAAACAGCCGGTTGAAGCACAAATGACAGACATCCGGAGTACTCCCTAGTAGATTGCCGAACTCAACAAGCAACTGAACAAATAACCGTCAAAAGGACGGTTCTTTTTGGACAAAAAAGAACTGTGGAAAAACCTTCAAAAGAACCGTCTATTTTTATGAATCTGTAGACGGTCCTTCGTACGGTCGTTCCTACTGGTTTTTGGTTCTTAGTACGGTTTTTACCAGTTCGGTCCTTTTTATGGTTTTATTAAGGTTTCATTTTATATAAACAAATTTATTACAACATTTCGTATGCTCCGTCTCTCCCTGGCAGTTGATTCCCTTTATTATTAAAATTCCCTTTATTATAAAAATTTCATTCTGCTGTGATTTGGACTGCCTCGATCCTGGCTCGCGTTGACACTACAAAATCCAGTGTTTTTGTTTCGTTTATCCAGTACGGTTTGTATTATGGTAATTTTGTCGGTTGCAAACCCGAAAAAATAGTATGGTTATTAGTACGGTTCTTTTGGTGGTTGCTCGTAGTTTTTTAGGTGCTCGCGAAATATTACGAACGGTTCTTTTTTAGGTTATTGGTCGGTGATTTTTTGTACAAAAAGAACCATCGATGACCGGTCCTTTTTACGGTTTTTAGTGAGTCATACAATCTACCAGGGCTGCGTGCCTCCGATGCAATAAAAACTAAACGTTATTATCTGGATTAATCGTACAACTTTCCGATTAACTCAATTGTTTTTCGGAAAGTCGTTTTCATTTGTTTTTCCATAGGGTTCAGTTTGTCAGGAAGGGTACCGTGTGCCTTCTGAGTACGCAGTGTAGCCCCAGTGTGTCCAAAGTGTCCCTGATAGACACAGTAGCAGAAACGGTTGCAGAAAGCAGAAGCAGCTACATGGCGACCATCTTCCACTGGAACGGCGGGTGGTTGCCATAATACCGCTCCGCTATCTATCCCGTGTCTATCAGGGGTGTAGTTTGCCTGGCGTGTGTCCGGAGGATGAAGTTTGCCTGGCGTGTGTCTAAATTGTTCCTGATGGACACAGTGGCAGAAATGGTGTCAAAAAACAGTATAATGGCGACCATCTTCCACCCGAGCGGCAGGTGGTTGCCATAATAGTGCTTTCTGCCTTGTGTCTATCCGGGGTGTACTTTCCCTGACGTGTATCCGGCGTGTGCATAGTTTGCCTAGCGTGTGTTCTGAGTGTGTAGTTTGTTCGGCCTGTGTCGGAAGTGAGCGCAGATTGCCAGGTGTGTGTCCAGAGTGTGCAGTTTGCCTGGTGTGTGTCCGGAGTGTGCAGTTTGCCTGGCGTGTGTCTGTAGTGAGTTTAGTTTGCCTGGCGGGTTTGCAGAGTGTCCCTGATAGACACTGTGGTAGAAATGGTCGAAAAAACGGTATAATGGGCGACCATCTTCTACCCGAGCGGCAGATGGTTGCCATAATAGTGCTTTCTGCCTCGTGTCTATCCGGGGTGTACTTTCCCTGACGTGTATCCGGAGTGTGTATAGTTTGCCTAGCGTGTGTCCTGAGTGGGTCGTTTGTTCGGCCTGTGTCGGAAGTGAGCGCAGATTGCCTGGTGTGTGTCCAGAGTGTGCAGTTTGCCTGGTGTGTGTCTAAATTGTTCCCGATAGTCACTGTGGCAGAAATGGTCGCAAAGAACAGTATAATGGCGACCATCTTCTACTCGAGCGGCAGATGGTTGCCATAATTGTGCTTTCTGCCTCGTGTCTATCCGGGGTGTACTTTCCCTGACGTGTATCCGGAGTGTGTATAGTTTGCCTAGCGTGTGTCCTGAGTGTGTCGTTTGTTCGGACTTTGTCCGAAGTAAGTGCAGATTGCCTGGCGTGTGTCCGGAGGGTGAAGTTTGCCTGGCGTGTGTCTAAATTGTTCCTGATGGACACAGTGGCAGAAATGGTGTCAAAAAACAGTATAATGGCGACCATCTTCCACCCGAGCGGCAGGTGGTTGCCATAACAGTGCTTTCTGCCTTGTGTCTATCCGTGGTGTACTTTCCCTGACGTGTATCCGGAGTGTGTATAGTTTGCCTAGCGTGTGTTCTGAGTGTGTAGTTTGTTCGGCCTCTGTCGGAAGTGAGCGCAGATTGCCTGGTGTGTCCGTTGTATAAAACAGCCGGTTGAAGCACAAATGACAGACATCCGGAGTACTGCGTGCCTCCGATGCAATAAAAACTAAACGTTATTATCTGGATTAATCGTACAACTTTCCGATTAACTCAATTGTTTTTCGGAAAGTCGTTTTCATTTGTTTTTCCATAGGGTTCAGTTTGTCAGGAAGGGTACCGTGTGCCTTCTGAGTACGCAGTGTAGCCCCAGTGTGTCCAAAGTGTCCCTGATAGACACAGTAGCAGAAACGGTTGCAGAAAGCAGAAGCAGCTACATGGCGACCATCTTCCACTGGAACGGCGCGTGGTTGCCATAATACCGCTCCGCTATCTGTCCCGTGTCTATCAGGGGTGTAGTTTGCCTGGCGTGTGTCCGGAGGATGAAGTTTGCCTGGCGTGTGTCTAAATTGTTCCTGATGGACACAGTGGCAGAAATGGTGTCAAAAAACAGTATAATGGCGACCATCTTCCACCCGAGCGGCAGGTGGTTGCCATAATAGTGCTTTCTGCCTTGTGTCTATCCGGGGTGTACTTTCCCTGACGTGTATCCGGCGTGTGTATAGTTTGCCTAGCGTGTGTTCTGAGTGTGTAGTTTGTTCGGCCTGTGTCGGAAGTGAGCGCAGATTGCCAGGTGTGTGTCCAGAGTGTGCAGTTTGCCTGGTGTGTGTCCGGAGTGTGCAGTTTGCCTGGCGTGTGTCTGTAGTGAGTTTAGTTTGCCTGGCGGGTTTGCAGAGTGTCCCTGATAGACACTGTGGTAGAAATGGTCGAAAAAACGGTATAATGGGCGACCATCTTCTACCCGAGCGGCAGATGGTTGCCATAATAGTGCTTTCTGCCTCGTGTCTATCCGGGGTGTACTTTCCCTGACGTGTATCCGGAGTGTGTATAGTTTGCCTAGCGTGTGTCCTGAGTGGGTCGTTTGTTCGGCCTGTGTCGGAAGTGAGCGCAGATTGCCTGGTGTGTGTCCAGAGTGTGCAGTTTGCCTGCTGTGTGTCTAAATTGTTCCCGATAGTCATTGTGGCAGAAATGGTCGCAAAGAACAGTATAATGGCGACCATCTTCCACTCGAGCGGCAGATGGTTTCCATAATTGTGCTTTCTGCCTCGTGTCTATCCGGGGTGTACTTTCCCTGACGTGTATCCGGAGTGTGTATAGTTTGCCTAGCGTGTGTCCTGAGTGGGTCGTTTGTTCGGCCTGTGTCGGAAGTGAGCGCAGATTGCCTGGTGTGTGTCCAGAGTGTGCAGTTTGCCTGGTGTGTGTCTAAATTGTTCCCGATAGTCACTGTGGCAGAAATGGTCGCAAAGAACAGTATAATGGCGACCATCTTCCACTCGAGCGGCAGATGGTTGCCATAATTGTGCTTTCTGCCTCGTGTCTATCCGGGGTGTACTTTCCCTGACGTGTATCCGGAGTGTGTATAGTTTGCCTAGCGTGTGTCCTGAGTGTGTCGTTTGTTCGGACTTTGTCCGAAGTGAGTGCAGATTGCCTGGCGTGTGTACGGAGGGTGAAGTTTGCCTGGTGTGTGTCTAAATTGTTCCCGATAGTCACTGTGGCAGAAATGGTCGCAAAGAACAGTATAATGGCGACCATCTTCCACTCGAGCGGCAGATGGTTGCCATAATTGTGCTTTCTGCCTCGTGTCTATCCGGGGTGTACTTTCCCTGACGTGTATCCGGAGTGTGTATAGTTTGCCTAGCGTGTGTTCTGAGTGTGTAGTTTGTTCGGCCTGTGTCGGAAGTGAGCGCAGATTGCCTGGTGTGTCCGTTGTATAAAACAGCCGGTTGAAGCACAAATGACAGACATCCGGAGTACTGCGTGCCTCCGATGCAATAAAAACTAAACGTTATTATCTGGATTAATCGTACAACTTTCCGATTAACTCAATTGTTTTTCGGAAAGTCGTTTTCATTTGTTTTTCCATACGGTTCAGTTTGTCAGGAAGGGTATCGTGTGCCTTCTGAGTACGCAGTGTAGCCCCAGTGTGTCCAAAGTGTCCCTGATAGACACAGTAGCAGAAACGGTTGCAGAAAGCAGAAGCAGCTTCATGGCGACCATCTCCCACTCGAACGGCGGGTGGTTGCCATAATACCGCTCCGCTATCTGTCCCGTGTCTATCAGGGGTGTAGTTTACCTGGCGTGTATCCGGAGTGTGTATAGTTTGCCCAGCGTGTGTTCTGAGTGTGTAGTTTGTTCGGCCTGTGTCCGAAGTGAGTGCAGATTGCCTAGTGTGTGTCCGGAGTGTGCACTTTGCCTGGTGTGTGTGTGTCCGGAGTGTGTAGTTTGCCTGGCGTATGTCGTGCGTCATCTTTGCTCTGTCATCACTGCTTATTTCCTCGCGTATACATCGATTTTCATCAATTTAATTATGTATAGCCATTTCACTTTTTTTCTAACTTTGCGGCGATTTACAAAAAGCAAATCATCTGCATAATATTTGCATAGATAAGATCCCACCCACCCAATGGAGAAAATATCAGAGGAAAGATCAGGGCAACTAAATTACGGGTACTACGAATCGGTGAGTTGAGAAATCATGCAACAAATGAATAGTTTTATTGTATTTGATTTATTGTACAGCACTAGAGAATATGTAATAACTATTATACTATTATTGTATAACTTTGGAATCACTTCACGGTTTTTTAAAAATAATGTGCACAACTATACTATTTCCGTATTTTTCTAACTGATAAATTATTTTAAAAAATAAAACCTACAGGTTTATTGCCCTCGCTTTAGTGTCATGTATTACTAATAAATTTAGAAACAAATTTTTAAACAATCTTAATCCTGAAATCACTTCGTGATTTTTTCTCTTATTTCTTTTTTAGGCAATAAAATGTACTGTTAGATCGTATTTTATCGATGTTAATCTTGAAATTGATTTTCGATTTTTTTTAAGAGAATAAACCGCATCGGTTCATTGCCTTTGTTTAATTTTCCTACAACACTAATAAATAATTGCAAAAGAAAATAATAAAATATGAATCTTTAAATCACTGATTTTTTACATTTCATTTTTTTTTTTTTTTGGACGAATAGGTGCATGGTTTTATTATCTGTGTTTTTTTTGTACCACACTGATAAATTGTTTGAAAAAATAAAAAATTATATAAATCTTGAGATTATTTTTAGTTTTTCTTAGCGATGGTTTTGGCAACTTCGGCAAAACCAGTTATCACGTGCCGGAGCTTTTTTCAACCCCGCGCATTTAAAGTGGGCCCAGCGAAGGCATGCGTCGCACAATATACAGGCCTGAGTTGCTTCTGTTTTACATACGTAACAACTGTAACAATTGTCGGTTTTCCTCTCGCTTACAGCTTTGGTTAAAGCGGAAAAGGCATCTTTTTCGAAATATTTTTTTAGCACATCCAATTTTACGGATTCATCGATAAATGAGTCCACCAAATGCGTGAGTTGCTCATTTATGTCATTTAGTGTCACGATATGTTCTCCGTTTAGGGCATGGAACTCGACTTCGCTGTCCAAATTCATCCATCTCAACATGTCTTTCGCCTGATTGCTCTCAGATTTCGTTGCGAATGCAGTAATATTCTTTTTACGTTTACACGATCTGATATGCGTTTTCAAGTATCCGGACGGGTGGCCTTTGATCTTCACAGGTGTTGGCATTACCACATTAGAGATATTGCCGTTTTTATCCACCACTGTTTTATCGCCATCAGTAACGGTCACAGGAGCGTCGAGTGAAATATTGTTCATTTTTATTTGTACATCATCAACGATCGGGTCATGATGAGATGATGAATATTCGTTTTTATTAGTGTCACGCAGAATTGATGTCGAGGTCTCTTGACTGTTATCATCTACCGCGCTTATTCGAATTTTACGACCTTCGCGCAAAAAATTGCTAAGAGCCTTCATCTGCTCCAAAATTTCGTCGTAGTCATTTCCCGACGTCAAGCTGGCAGTGCTCACAATATCGCTCGCTACTTCGGACAGTTCCTTCCGCTTCGCGAAAACGGTTGTCGGTCGTTTCCGAATTGTTTTACAGATGATCGGCTCCAAACCAGTATCATCTATCGCGTTTCTTTCTGTTAAAGTTTCACGACGACAACGTTGATTACCTTCACGGACGTACGACTTCGTCCATCTTTGATTGCATAAATCCGGTGCAAAAAGTGGGAGATTAAATCGAAGACGAACCGCGAAAATGTGCCTGCAGGGTAAAAATGACCCCACCCATTTAGCGCATTGGCATGATACGTCAGAAACCTTTAAGTCCAATACCCCAGATCTGATAACACATTCTCTCGTCGGTCCCTCGATTGATTTAGAAATAGTTATGTACTTGGAGGCGTCGATCTCTTTCTTGACTTTCTTATAAGCATTTAGCATTAAGCACTGCATATACTGTTTTTCGTCTTCAGTAATTTCGAAAACAACGGGCGTCTTGAGAAAGTTGCTTGCGATTTTAACATTTACCTCGTAGTTATGCGACCTCGACCATTGAAAAAATCTCTTCACAAAATCACAAAGAGTGCTATTCTTTGGAACGACTTGTTTTATTTTATTGTTGATCGATTCGAGTCTATTATTCGTATAGTTTTCCATGTTTCCCGAATTCATGCTAAACTCCGTCCATTCAAATCTGATTGGGTGCCAGTTGTCATTAAAATATTGAACAATTACTGGTGGGACTTTGGTACAAAAGTTAGCGTAAAGTTCGTCGTATTCAGCCTCCGATTTGCTATACACCATTTTTTCAAGTTCTCTGAGCGCATATTCTTTCTCAGCTTTCGTTATTTTCATACTCTCGGTAGAGATTGAACGACGGAAGGTTCTAAGCGTATGGAATCGACATATGTACAAGGGAATTCCAGGAAACACGACTTTTATCACGTTACGCTCGAGGTGATCCTTATCTGCCATGAAGCATCGTATACGTCCACAAGCATCCCGGTTCATATCTTTGAATGTAGTCAATAGCCATTCGAAAGTAGGGCGGTTCTCGCTTGCCAACAAGCCAACGCCAACAATATCAGTTAAGCTAGCCGAATTTTGCACGATAAAGAGCATCAGGGTTAGTCGCTGGGAAAAAAGGCCATACGTGCCATCTAGTGAAACAAGTTCTGGGTAAGACGACATCGACTCTCGCATATCCTCGGTTGAGAAATACAGACCTCGGAATATACCATTCTCGTGCAGGACTCGAACGGTTGCACCTGTAATGATAATCATAGCACCTGCATTCATTCAATATAGATTTAATTTATTGTTTTAATATTTATGACTTCAATTTGATTTGCAATAATTAAATGCAACATGTCTAGGAGAATTGGGGGGGGTAAACGATGACTAATTCCAAGTAAAATTTCTAATTTGTTTCGACTATTTACGAATTTTAGCTCGTATTTATTATTCGTTTTAAAATAATTAACAATTTCAGCTGTAATTCGTAAAAGGCTCGATAGAAATTACGAATTACAATTGCGATTATCACGTTATTTTGTTACGAATGACAATTCCAATCACCAATTCCTATTGTGTCCAAGACACTTACAGACACTCGTGGCGCAAATTGTAGGGACTCTCACAGCCCTCTTTAGAAACTGCATACACTCATATGTTACTCGCGGATATGCACACACTCATATACAATTTAGGGCCCAATATTCGGTATAACTCTTTCTATTATATACTGTGAATTCTGTTACGCGAGGTACGTAAGGTACATTCGGTTATTATATGTAGTACAGTCAAGTAAGATCTCTGTTTTCCCTTAACTCGCAAACATTACCGCCATTCGCTTATCTCGGTTTTATAGTCGAGTAGAACACTTAGAGTTCGGAATGTATGCGTTCAGCACCTTTAAAGAGATTTCACGCAAAGTTAAAAAATTGAGAAAATCACGTGATATCGGATATGTTTTCACATAGAGTATATATCACAGTAGCAAAATATCAAGATCATTGACTGGCCAGTTTTATAAATATATTTTTTTTAAATCTTGGAAATATTCCATTCACATAATTTATTCACACAGTTTTATCACACGGGTTGTTCAACACAAATCGTAAAAATTGTTACAATTTATTCAACATGTAACAATTTTATTCCAGAACACGTTTTTTTTCAATGATCTTTGGAGGAATTTAATTTTTTCATTTACGAACATACAAACAGTTACGGCAAATTTACAGAAAAATGGTTTGTATAAAAATAGATCAGTCGTTATTATAATTCATGAAGATTAATCATTTTTCTGATTATTTAATGGACAAATTTTTTTTTACTTTCGTTTAATAACTTTTCGGCATTAATATTGTTGAAACTTAATATATTTGGTGTCTCGTTTTTATTTTTTATTTTTTATCATTTTGAGTTCCAGTATAATGTACATTATTTTTAGTTTTGGATGGGAAAGTAAATTCAAAATATTGTTAATCGACTAAAAATTTAGTATCACTCGTATTACTTACCATATTCTGTCTGTAGCAACTCGACAGCTTTGACAAGGGAATCATCGTCTTTACCCCTGAGTTGTTGTTTCATATTCTGTATATCTTTCAGTATCACGTACTTGTTCTTCTCTATAGCGAGTGTATCCTGAAGTATTTTATTGTTGCAGTGCATTCCCAGTGATTTTTGTACTTCGGCTTTCGATGTTGGAGATAGACGTCTGTTTTCGGGTATCATGTGATGATATTCTATGACATTAAAATTTTTGTAGTACGTAAAAACGTTGAGAAATAAGAGCGTGCAGAGCAGAAAGTTGCACGTCATTTTCTCATTATTTACTAAGCTCTTTTACTAAGCTCTTCTCATTTACTAAGCTCTTTTCCTCTCCTATGAGAAAGCTAATGTTTCAAAACCCTCTTGCTCGTACAGCGAGCTTCGTGAGCCAAATGAAATGATGAAATAGCAATGTGCAAGTTCCAATTTACACGGTTTTTTAAATTATTATTAGTTGTTATTATTACAACTCGTCAAATCATATGTATCAGGAAAATCTAAACCTGCCATCTGTGGCAGGTCAAGTATCTTTAAATGTCAAACATAGTATGTGTACCTTAGACTTGTCGTGATATTCGTGAATTAGATTCAGTTTCTTTATGACCAAAGTTTGACGATCCCGACTTATATAAAGTTGTATGAGTGCAGAACATCCTCGTTTAAATGTGCTGTGAAAAAAATGGCATACGAATTGGTTAAATTTTTTTTTAAATAATGAATACACGTATATCACAAGTCATATCACAATGAAAAAAAACGCCTCCGGCGAAAAAAAATTGGACAAGTACATTTTTAAGTGTTTTTTCCCACACAAAAAGCATTGATATCATTATCCGGTCAAGTCATCGTCACTATTGAAAATAATGATGAAAAATGTTCTTACATTCTACTCTCTTTCACTTAAAATATACCAATTGTGAAAAGTTGTCAAATGAATTGAAATCTCACGAAAAGTTATGAACTAAATTCAAACCTTATGGCGGGGGTTTCATCAACATGAACAACAACTTTAAAGTACATCCTTACAAAAAGTTGTCAAATCAATCAAATATAAGTATACTTACTTATATTTCGTTCTTGTATTTTAATTTGACATTTGATTTATTTGACAACTTTTTGTAAGGATGTACTTTAACGTTGTTGTTCATGTTGATGAAACCCCCGCCATAAGGTTTGAATTTAGTTCATAACTTTTCGTGAGATTTCAATTCATTTGACAACTTTTCACAATTGGTATATTGTAAGTGAAAGAGAGTATAATGTGCGAACATTTTTTATCATTATTTTCAATAGTGACGATGACTTGGCCGCACAATGATATCAATGCTTTTTGTGTGGGGAAAAACACTTAAAAATGTACTCGTCCAATTTTTTTCGCCGGAGGCATTTTTTATTGTGATATCACGTCTTTTTTCAAAGTAATTTTGTTTTGTTAAATCTTTCGCGAGGATCTTTTTCTCATTAAAACAAATTATATATATATATGAAGCAGTCTCCACCATACCAGCCACTTTTTTGCGACTCTCTCCGAAATTTTAGAAACTTTGCCAGTTTGTAAAACCAGTTAAGGTAGTATGTCCGCGACCGGCGGCGTGGAATAAGGGGAGCGTAGGCACGGCGAAGCGCGGTGAGCGAGCACGCATGAAACAAGAGAGTCGGACCGCTCAGACTCGCGCGTACCTCTTTCACTTACAATATCTCAAAAACTAAATCGTATATCTTCCCGAATTTTTTTCACATTTAATCGTGACATCCCTATCTAGCTTCTTCCCGTTTTTCATCAACTTCTTATTTTTAGTTTTGAGGGTAGAATTAATAACTAACTCTTCGTGCATGCATGGCGCATATGTTACGTGTAAATCAAGCCAACTTTGAGTGTAAATATCTCGGGTTCGGGATGGTTAAGCTTATTTAAATTGTACAGATGTTCGGATAACATATTACATAATCTGTATGCCAAATTTCGACTATTTCATAATTCAACTATCCTGTGGAGGTACTATCTTAAGAGTCTTTGAGTGAATTATTTCAGATTTTTCAATAACCGTTTTGGAAATACTATATTTTTTGAAGTAGAAATATCTCTAAAAATATAGGTCGCAGAAAAAAAGTGATTCAAGGTAAAAGATGTAGTTTTTCATAATTTTTTCAATGAAATCCATGTCATAATTTTATCATCCCTGTAAACTAAATTTTTCAATGAAAAATTAAATTTTTTTTTAAATTTAAGAAACACCACTTTTGTTTTGCTGCAAAATTTATTCAACCTTTGGGCACACGTGTAGATTCGGTAAAAAAAAAATCTCCAGAATAGGACCGTCAGGGGTTCTGGACTTAAAAAAAAAACGAATCGTGTGAAATTGTATAGAACTGAGAATTACCCTGCTGAAAATGTTTTATTCTAAGAAAACTATCGATTATTTTGTGTTGACACTGAAAACATACGTTATGATTATCCATTAATTTGTTCTACAATGCATAACCAAGGTAGGCAATGCGCGTGGACGGAGTTGGCTCGGGAATAGATACTTCGTCGACTCTCGGCGGGAAAATGTACTTGTTCCGAGACTCTACCGAGTCTCTCGATAAGAGAAAGGTCCGAATTCATTCATTGATTAGCGCGTACCCTTATATTTTTGCAAAGAAGATTGAAGCTTATAACAATTATCATAACATTTGATTTCTGTCATTAACGAAATAATCAACAAATGTGATTGTACTAAATAGGAATCCATAAGATTCCATAGACCCAATTCGAAATTCCTGTAGAAATCCATATGGATTAATATAGGATTTTTAGGTAGATTCATCAATGGATTTCTACCTGGAAATTTTTAGTAGGGTAACTTGTATGATGTGATACCTGCTGCTTCGAATTCCAGTTGCTTCCGATTGCGATGCACGGCCAAATTTACAATCGTAACGGATTGCTTGATATTTCAAGCTGTAGTTGACGTTCCCGATTAGCTTCGCAACTTTGAGTGTCTTGCTCGTGCCAATCGTAAATACCTGCTTTTCCTTCTTTTCGTACATCGCCAGAATTCCTTGGAACTCTTCGATGCTGGTGAACTGTTCTCCTATCCGAATCTCCTTCGACTTTGTCGTCATCTTTTGTCAAACAATATACCAGTAAGAGGAGTTCGGCGCCAACTGCCAAGCAGTACGGACGCGTTTGGATATCGAGTGCTGCTGATACAAATATAATAAATATATATATTGCCACCTAAATTCATACACTAGAAATCGCTTAACTGCCCGTTTTAGGGCGGATAGGAGAGGGAAATCGGGCAGTTAACCGTCTCCCACACGTCTGTCCGTGTGGCGGAGAAAGAGCTGGAGGGTGCAGTTAAGGATGTTCCTCTGTTTGTTTGCGGGACGAGTCGTTCGAGGGGGGTCTCTATGCTTATACACAGGCAGTGCTCAGTGGTGCCAACGTCAAATCCTCACTCATCTCGACCAGTTAATTTATTTTCTCGAAATCAAAATTAGAACTTTGAAGTTTCGTTTCAATGCTATTCGATAGTAAGTGGCATTAATAACAACGTATAAAAATTATAGTAATATACTCCTGTGAGTTTTTGAAATATTAACGTTTATGTCGCAAAAAAAAAAATTAAAAATTTACGTTTTCCCAGCTTCAACTCCAAACGCTGTCCAAACTATTCAAGATAGAGAAAATTGCCCGATAAGATTTTTGTAGAGAATTAAATTTTCTATAAAAAAGTCCGCGAAGGTTTACATAAAAAGTCAATAGCGGATGAGTGAGAGGTGTCCGAAGTGGCGTGACGATAAAGTGTGATTTTTGTAAAATCGCAGAATAGTAGACCCATTAGATGTTAAATTACACACCACCGCGTTAGCATTGAATTAAAAATGCATAAAAATTCATACGTTAACTGGGCACAACGAGAAAGCCATTACCGCCCAAAAAACTTTATTTATAACTAAATTCAAATAAAGCCACCTACTTGAAATGGTTTTTTCTTAAATTATTTTTACAACTGTGGACGCCTCCCACGCCTCAATAATTAACTTTAGATATATGCCATCGTGGACTTTTTTGTAGAGAATTTAGTTACCTATAAAATGATTTATGAGAAATTTTCCTCTATTACGTATAGTTTGAGCAGCGTTTAGAGTTGAAGCACAAAAAGAGCGAAATTTTCATTGTTTCTATTTTTCCCTTGCCAAAATGTATAGAGGGATAATAACGCACATTTTATGAGTTATTATTTATGCCATATACTATGAAAAGACGCTAAAAAAATTCCAGGATTTTATTCTGAAAAAAAGCCTGATTCGACAAGTTGAGTTCGACAACATTGTCCGTCGCGTTTAAAATCGACAGCGAACGCCCGTTTTTTTTCAAAATTTTTAAACATATTACATTTAATTACTCAACGAAAATTCTCCTAATTAAGGTGAGCTTTCGCACACGGTTTTATTATATATCGATCTAGGTCATTTCATTTTTAAAAGGCGCTGGCATTTCGAGTTCGTGAATTACAGAACGATTGGAACCTGTTTTTCGTGTGCGCCCATAAGAACGCATGTTAAATAATGTTTTTTTAAACATTTAATATCTCGACAACGAGGCTCCTAATCTCATTGAATCTTTGCACACACGTTTTGGGGATAAACACTAACAGGCTGTAAAAATTTCAAGTCGATGACATTAAATCGATATAACAGAGGAACATCCTTGCAGTGTACCTACATGTATCCTCGGGAGGTCAATAATACAACGCATTTTTACAAAAATGGTCGCCTAGAATGGTGCCTATTACTCCTAAACGAGATTCGGGCCCATGATGAAAATTTTATACCATAATGTATACTGATGCAAAAACATTCTGTGAAAATTTCAGCAAAATCAATGGTGGCATACTTGTCGAAAAAAGAGAATCAAAAATATTTAAAAAAAAAAATGTGGTTGATTTATAAAATTTTAAAAAATTATTATCAAAAAAACGAATCATAATCAAAACTTTTTTGTACGTTAAAGATTCTTCTATGACAAAAAGTATCCCAGATATTCTCATTTAAGACGACGAAAATGTTAATTTTCAGCCAGAATCGATGCTCAATCATTTTTAAAACGGTTGACCCAAAATTTGAAAAAAATCACAGATACTTGTACCGACCAATGCTTAATTATTATAGAGTTTGAGAATTTCCGCAGAGGGTCAGACCATGTTTAGGAATTGTAGAACTTGCGAAAATGATCTTTTTCGAAATATTCTCTCAATTTTAACACTGTGCAATTCTACAGAAATTCCCTGCCCATAACGTGGCACGTTCATCGAAATTAGTATAACCTAAAAATTTTTAAACGTGTAGACAATTTGCCCGGCGGCTGTGCTACGTTAAAACTATGAGTTATTGGCTATTAAATAAATTAAATGAAACTGTGCCGTAAAATGTCAGCGAAAAGACTTTCGTATAGAAAAGTAAATGCGATCATTATGTTTCTGAAAAATTGTACTAACATACATGTGTTCGGTGTCTTTAAAATTTTGAAATTCTTACGCTTTTATCATTTGTGTATGTATAAATGGTTAACACTTACCCGAAATACTTTCCATTCACTGAATAACTGATAATTAATTCGTAAAGTTATCGACGATAATCGCAAAGAACTATAGGAGAAAGCTATGAGAAGTTCTGCGATTGTTGGAAGACCTTCGATCGTAAAGATCGACACTTCGTGCTTCGTTCTCTTGGATAAAGAACGCTATAAGTATTCACCGCGCCCACGTATGCCTAATTCACAACGCGCGCGATGAGCGACGAGCGATGAGCGATATCCAATGAGAGAGCTCTGCTCGGGGGGTCGCGACGGATGTAACGTTCGGAAAAGCAAAGCTCTCATTGGATATCGCTCATCGCACGTGGTGTGAATCCGGCAGTACACTCATGCGCTGGTGGTATTCGGATGCTCACGAAGCGATGCGCTAACTGGTGGTAAGTATTAGAACCATTTATAAGAGAGCGAGGGCGTCAGTGAATCAAAATCCGGACCCAATACCACGCCTCGAAAATCAAATCTCCAACTAAAAAATTGGCAGCAATGAGTCGACACAGTGTCCAACCATGCTTAGCTGTGTCCGGCTGTGTCGCTCTGTGTCGTTGTTGGAAACCACCGGGTTCGACACTGTGTCACTCTGTGTCGCTCTGTGTCGTTGCTGGAAAGCTCCCTCTAATGGCCGGTTTCTTCACCTCTGGTTATGTTCCGGTTAGAGTTATCCACCAGATATCCTATATGACCGTGGGCAAAACGCATGCAGGGACATGGAAAATGGAAACTAATCATAAGTCATAAGTCGTTGGTACAACGTGACGCACAGTGACGCAGTTCCACGGTCTCGCCAGTTTTATACACTTGTGTGTCGATTTCTCATTTTTTAACGTATCGGTCAACTTTAAAAACCGCGCAGAAGATACAATATACAGGTAGGTGAAATTTCACTACATTATAAACACGTGCTGAAAAATGGAAATCTTGCGGGCATGCTTGGCTTCTATGCATCTAACATAACCTCAATTTCGGTAATATTCGTCGTAAATCTCGGCTTAAAGTTTAGTATTAGTTAATTCTGGATTAATTAATTGTGGAAGACTAGTAGTCCTGAGATGTTTTCCGTTAGAAAAAATTTTTCCAGTCATTCACGAGCTTCGAAAAAAAAAGCTGAAACGATTAACGAATATATAATCTTAAACCCAAATGAAAAACGTATCCGCGTAATTTGATCATTTTTGTTCAAACTCAGCGCATTGTCATAGCTATCACTTCTTTCGATTCACTCTCACATTTCCGACTGTGGCACTGGGCTGTGTTATGAAGGCGCGCGTCATGCTGCGCGTGCTAAGACCCAAATCAGTGTCGCGTCTCACAATCACATTAGAACGTGGTATAGCCAAGTTAGTGAAGTATTGAACCCGGTATTCGATAAATTCTAAAAATATAGTTGTGGAATATTAGTTTGCACCAATATTTAACTAATTTTTTGTTTGGTTGCTTAAAATTCGCAACGATTCTTGAATTATTACCGGATTTTTTTAACTGCCTTACAGCAACGCGTCACCCATTTGGCCATTGGAAATAGCTGAAATTTGTTGTACCCGGACTTCATTTGAGGATTTACCATTATTCGAAGGTTAGTTTTAATTTTTTTTCAATTCGCAATTTTTTAAAGTTAGTCCGGCACGCTGTAAATATTTTCAAGGTTAGTTCGGCACGTGGTGTATATTTCTAAGGTTCGTTCACATAGACAGAATTTGCGTCTTGAGCAACAAATTCTTATGGAGGGATTCTTTTTTTATATCTGGCCAATATTAAGAGTTACAGCAACGGAAGTAGAAAAATAAAAAGATCTTTTTATTTCATGTGAAGAGACTTACAGTGCCAATATCTAAAGTATGAATTCGCAGTTTTCGGTATAAATGATGTATTTCGACCTTTGTGTATAACAAAAAAAATTAACTTAACAAATAAAAATTTAACAAAAAAAAAATTTAACAATAGTATATTGTTTACCGAGCAAGAAAACGGTCGTTTGTGCGCCGAGTATGCAGTTGAGCACTGCGGCGAAGCCGAGGTGTTCTCAACTTCATATAAGGCGCAAACGACTTTTTTCTCCGAAGTGAACATACTGTTTTCTACAACAGCGGAGCGAAAACAGCGTTTCCAGTTTCCATCCACAAGCGAGAACCGGAAATCAACTGGTTTCCATCCTTGTTTGCGGATGGAAACTCGCTGTCTTCGCTCCGCTGTTGTATTTTTACCCAACTATGATAAAATTACCATATTTCATCCCTGCAACGCGGGAGGAAAGTGATCAATTTTTTACCAGAGGGAAGAAATATAATTTTGCCCGCAAAATGATTTTTACTCCTTCTGATCAAATATTGATTACTTTTCACCCGCGTTGCAGGAATGGAACATGGCCATTTTATTAGTCTGGTAAAAAGTATTATATGCCACACGGGAGGAGCGGATTTTCTCTCTAGTAGCATAATGTACTATTCTCAATACAAGTGTTAGGCGGTATGCGTGTACAAGTGTGAAGATGCAACACAAGCCCAGAGGCGAGTCGAAGGGAAGCCGAGGTCAGCTATACAGCGAGTGTTGTGTATTTACACAAGTTAGCGCATTGCCATCTGCGATGCGTCTATCGAACACTATTTTTTGCACCTGCATCGGAAGTTTTTATGCACCGTCTTCAGGCACTTACAGAGTCTTTTAAGGGAGTTCTAACCATACGAGAGTTAACATTGAGTTTTTGATAAAACTTGGCAATTCAATAGATTTATGTAATTCAATCACCAGATTAAAATTTCGTATCGATTCACGGGATTGTTTATGAGATATAAGCAAATATGGCTTGGCTCATTTTACACGTATTCTTATGGAGGATAATGGACGAGAGTTGAAGTTATTAATTAAATTTGTAACGAAGTGACATTGAAATTTTTTTGAAATTTTTTTTAGCAGTAGAAGCAAATCTAATAATAATGCATAGAGATATTTCAGAATTATTCACTACTTCTATGATATTGGGAAAAATATTGAAAAAATAATGTATAAATGTCTGAGGTTGTATGTAGCTGTGTATTTTTCTATTACTATATCCCTCTTCCTATCCTTGTATTCCGCACAGCACCTGGATTTACTAATTATATTCCAGTCGTTCTGGATTTTCTGGTCCGTCTTGATTTTGACTCCTCGTTTAATTCTTTTTTCCAAATCCCCTACATTGCCATTTCTTATTATTTCCCACGTTTCTCCTTCCCCCACCTCTGCCATGGCTGCCTCTAACTATTTTCCCCATTGTGTTGTGTTCCCGTTCCTGATTCCTCTAACTTCTTCTTTTAAGCACTTTTTTGGCCATCTTTCATCACTCATTTTCATAACATCCTTCATATATTGTGCTGCTCTTTTCCATAAGTCCATAACAACTCCTCTATATCACACTTCTCTTCTCCATATGTAGTCCGGTGTATTTCTTCTCAAGCCCATAGCCATTTTTACATACCGTGCCTGCAACTTTTCTATTCGCTCTCTTCTCTTCCATCCCCAAATTTCCACGCCGTACAGCATCCTACTCTTGACTATCGCCTGCACTAACAGCAATCTTCTCTTCAGGCTGCTAATCTTTGCCCGTTTGAAAATTCCCCTCGCATTGTTCATTGCTTTTTTTATTTTCCCCTCTATCAACCGTAAGTGTTTCTCGAAAGTATTTCCTGTTGAAAACCAAACCCCCAGATACATACTTATATTCTTTAACTATTTCTAAATTTTAGTTTTTGTACTTCTATGTTTTTTCTCTCTTTTTGTTCCCCCCCCCCCTTTTTTAAATCAAAATTTTTGTTTTATTTATATTAAGTGTGAGTTCGTTTTTGTCGACATTTTTTTCGAATGACTCGGGTAGTGCTTCTCTACTGATTTGCGGAGTTTCGTCAAAATCTTAAATACCCTTTGAAAATCCTAGGACAAAGCAGGGCATTGAGATTAGGGTGGCCGTCCGGCCACCTGTTTACGAGTTTTTTTACCTTCCGCCTCTCGAATGCATCCAAAATAAATATAAAAAAATACCCTTAAAATCTCAGGTCTTTATGTCAATTTTAAAGCGCGCCCCAAGGGTCTTACTTTTTCACATAAGGATAACATGGGTTTTTATCAAAAATTAAGGATGGATTTTTGTCATTCGTTTTACTTTTACAAAAAAGATTTTATGAGCAAAAAAACGTTCAAATAGTGCTTGCAATTGTACACAACCACTATGCCAATAAATGTTTTCATAATGCTGAATAAATTTATTACTTTTTCAGATGTCGGATAAGGCAAATAAATACGTGAAAGGTGGTACCTTCAAGAGCTATCATGACTTTTTCGAAGGCCTGAAGGAATTCCAGCCAAAGGAAACATTCACGATAAAGACGAGCAAACTTTTTCATAAGGAGCATCCGTTGGCGGCTTCACTGAAGTACAAAACACTGTATTTCAAGTGTAAACGAGGGGGCACTTTCGAGAGTAGAAGTGAAGGGCATCGCGAAACAACGTAAGTATGGGATGTAGATATGTGATGATTAAGGATCTATGTTAGGTACTATGGTGTGTCATTGCACAACTAAAGCGTCCAAGCCGCGAATATTGCATCTAAAGGCTAACTAAAAGGAATTTAGTATCCACCGAGGCTAAAAAGAAATATGAGTATGCTGCAAGTTAAAAAATATAGCATAGAAATTGACGTTTAAAAATTTTTTTTACTTTAAATTCAGTTATGATATGGTACTTACACATTTCCTGACAAAAACTGTTAAAAATATAATTTTTTTTCAAAAATAAAAGCCATATATTTATCGTATCGAGGATAAAGGAACATATTTAGAATGATTGAAAGTATATCTAAATTTCAGTGTCATATTAAATGTGTGTGTGTGTGTGTGTGTCTGTGTGTGCGGGTGTGTGTGTCTGTGTGCGTGGATTTTAAAAGTCATTTAAGGAGTTTCGGTACAGACCGGCGATGGGGAATAAGCGGAAACGACGGTGCGGCGGCGCGCGGTGAGCGGGGCATGCATAAAACAAAAGAGAGTCTGACCGTTCATGTGCTATACCCGTGGATAGTGAGCTTACTTTTTGGCTTGTAACTAATAAACCAGATGGAAGAACCTATTCAAATTTGTTGACAGTCATATTAAAGATCTAATAAAGATCTGACATAAATTTTATGCGGGTGGTAGTATTTTAATGGAATTGACAGCTCAAACAAATATTGCTCCCATTTACTCTCGTGTATAAGCCGAATTTTCGAAAATTATTTTTACAAAAACGACATGGAGGATCAATTTGAGCAGTTCACGTTTTATATATTTGTCACTTATTAAAAAAAAATTGAGTTGATGGCAGCATATTTTCAATAGGTGTACCGAAACTCTTTATCTCGTAATAACTCTCGCCAGCTACATAACATATTCAAGCGCCCCAGCTACATAACATATTCAGTCATTCTTCTCAAATTAGACACCCCTCATATGAAGGCATCTAAATAGAGTCATCCTTTTCAAATTTAACACTTCTTATATAGCGGAATCTAAATAGTTGTCATTCTTTTTAAATTGGACACTCCTCATATGGAGGTATATCTACACAGTCATCCGTTTCAAAGCGGACACTCCTTATATGGACGTCTCTCAGCGGTCATTTTTATGACACCTTTTATATTGGCTTCCAGAATAGTGTTTTCGAAAAAATAATAAGGTTCCCGCCTAGTGGGAAAAGCAACCGGTGTAAAATAACCCGACAAGCAACCGCGTAGACAACGGTTGCTTCGTGCAAAAAAGCAACTGCAAAAGTATGCAGTTGCTTACGGTTGCTTGTGCAGTTGCTGGTAGTTGCCTTAAGTTTAGTCAAGCTCAACAGAGAACTGGGATTTTTTAATTTCTTTCTTTGCAAAAATTTTTTGTCCGTAGAATCTTCAGGTACTGAGAAGACCTGGGATTTTTTTTCTCTACCTACTCTACGGACAAAAAAAATTATTCTTTCGACTCCACGTACGGACAAAAAAGATTCTTCTTTTGACTCTACGGACAACAAAGATTTTTCTTTCGACTCTACGGACAACGAAGATTCTTCTTTTGACTCTACGGACAAAAAATTTTTGCCAAATAAGAAATAAAAAAATTAAAAATTATAAGAAAATGATTTCTCATTTTGCAAAACTTTTCTGTCCATAGAGTCTAAAAAAAAATCTTTTTTGTCCGCAGAGTCCGTATAGAAAAAAATCTCAATTCTCCGTTGAGTTCAAGCTCAACGGAGAAATAAACCACCGCATGATTGTTTGCTCGCGGTTATGTGGATTATTCTGTTGCAAGATAACTACGAGCAGCTGCATGAGCAACCACCATAAACTAGCAACCGCAAGCAGCTGCATACTTTTTGCAGTTGCTTTTTTGCACAAAACAACCGGTTGTCTGCCCAGTTGGTTGGGGCCGTTGCTTTTTCCGCTAGGGTAATGACAACTGACGTAGAGAAATTAAAATTTATCCATCAAATATCATGGTAACATTCGTGATTTTCCAATTTATGAACAAGTTATAACGTTTTTTTACTTTATAAATTACAGCTCTGTACAAGTCGGTTGTAATGCCTTCGTGAACTTGAAAGCAGACGTGGATGATCAGTGTTTATGGATCACTAAAATTAATCCAACTCACGAGCATAAATCGTATGAGGTGAGTTCTTGATGATCTATATTCATATTTATCTACCTACATTTAAATCAAAGACTATATATTCCTAAATACAGAACTAATCACCACAATACACAAAATACAACTACGGTACATTTCATCTATATATGGGGAATTCTAAGTGAAATCTAGAAGTCGTTTTCCTCAGGTCGTCAGATCCTTGCATTACTTTTTTGTTTTGGCTTTTCTTCCACTTCAAAAAAAGCCTAATTTTTAAAAAGAATTTTTCCGCTAATCTTTAGGTGGCTCGACGATTGTTTCTATGAAAAACTGGAAAAAATAGTAGAGAAACCATTTCTAAAATTCTGAAATTTTTTCCACAGATTCTGGGTCATAAATAAGTAATATTTATCATGATCAGGGAGTGGGATGCAGCTGCCTTATATTTTTTATTTTTTTTTTATTTCTATTCTAGGAGTAAAAAAAACGAAAAATAAAACATGTCTTGGAGAATTTTTATATTTTGCTTATTTTCCAAAATAAATGAGAAAAACCCTTTTTTTCAGTTGAAAAAAAAAAAATCAATATACCAAAATTAATGAGGAAAAAATTATTTTTGTCCTGAAAACTCATAGGATATGACAAATGTGTGCGAATATTTGCTAGCCGTAAGTCTCAACGTCTTTTCTATACTAGTTCTGATTTCTACGAAACACTTATGATTTTTTTTCATTTATAATTTAGATTTTTCGCTTTCAAGGAGCCGTGTTCGTTCACAAGCCGGGTATGTAATGCAACTAAGAACAGGAAATATTTTCTGCGTTTATCTAGACAACTAGTGTATATGTAACCAAAATGCGAACCCGCAGTAAAGAAGAATGCTCGCGCATGTTGTCAAATGTAAATAACCACTAAAACGCCTCCGGCGAAAAAAAATTGGGCAAATACATTTTAATTCTTTTTCCCTACACAAAAAGCATTGATATCATCATACGGCTAAGTCATCCTCACTATTCAAAATAATGATGAAATTTGTACCAACTGTGAATAAAAAGTTGTCAAATAAATTCAAATCTCACAAAAAGTTATCAAATAAATTTAAACCCTAGGGCGGGTTTCATCAACACGAACAAAAACTTTAAAATCCATCTTCACAAAAAGTTGTCAAATAAATCCAATCATCCAAAGCACATATCACCCACTATATGTAGGTTGGTTTTATTATTGTTGTTATTATCAAATTATTTTTATAATAATTATTAAAATATTACTAATTATTTATAACTTTTAATTCTTTTATGATTATATAACTACACCGTTTGAAATTGAGGTGTCTAGATGAAATAAAAAAATTAAAACACAAGAACGAAATAATATAAGTAAGTACTTGATGCTACCGTGGTTTGACATCGAAATAAATGTAGCAAATGAAAGTAGCGCCAAGTACTTACTTACATTTCGTTCTTGTGTTTTAATTTCTTTATTTCATCTAGACACCTCAATTTCCTTTCCGTCTTCGTGTACCGTTAAAACGGTGTAGTTATATAATCATAAAAGAATTAAAAGTTATAAATAATTAGTAATATTTTAATAATTATTATAAAAATAATTTGATAATAACAACAATAATAAAACCAACCTACATATAGTGGGTGATATGTGCTTTGGATGATTGGATTTATTTGACAACTTTTTGTGAAGATGGATTTTAAAGTTTTTGTTCGTGTTGATGAAACCCGCCCTAGGGTTTAAATTTATTTGATAACTTTTTGTGGGATTTGAATTTATTTGACAACTTTTTATTTATAATTGGTATAAATTTCATCATTATTTTGAATAGTGATGATGACTTGGCCGTATGATGATATCAATGCTTTTTATGTAGGGAAAAAGAATTAAAATGTACTTGCTCAATTTTTTTCGCCTAAGGCGTTTTTAGTGGTTATTTACATTTGACAACATGCGCGAGCATTCTCCTTTTCTTCGGGTTCGCATTTTGGCTACATATACGCTAGTTGTCCAGATAAACGCAGCAAATATTTCCTGTTCTTAGGCCGGGTTCCATTATTCACTCAAAGCGCTTCGCTTAAAAGGCCCGACCGCCCGAGCATGGGCAAATTCAGCGTTTTGAGCGATTTGAACGAATAATGGAATGCACCCTTAGTTGTATTACATACACGGCTTGTGAATGAACACTGAACACGGCTCCTTGAAAGCGGGAAATCTAAATTATAGTTGAAAAAAATCATAAGTGTTTCGTAGAAATCAGAACTAGTATAGAAAAAACGTTGAGATTGAAGGCCAGCAAATATTCGCACACATTCGTCATATCCTATGAGATTTCAGGAAAAAAATAATTTTATACACCTCAGGGAAATAAACCGTGGTTTTTTGCCCTGCTGCAGCAGGGAAAACCACGTTATTTCCCTTGGTGTATAAAATATCGTATTCACTACAGGGCAAAAAGTTTTTTTTGACTCATGCGATTGTATCCCGAGGCGAAACCGAGGGATACAACCTCGCATTCGTCAAAAAAAACTTTTTGCCTTGCAGTGAATAATATACTATTTTTTCTCATTAATTTTTGTATATTGATATTTTTTATTAAAAAAAAGGGTTTCTCTATTTTATTTTGGAAAATATGCAAAATTTTGAAATTTTCCACACATGTTTTATTTTTATTTTTTTATTGGGATCCAACATGTAGGCGGGGCCTATTCAATATGGCGCAGAAAAGTTCCAGTAATCCCTATGTTCGGTATTAGTTTTTTGCCAAAATGTTAATAAATATAGAAAATATATGCGATTGGGCCGGTACAAATCCTGCCCAACGCAATTCACTGCGATTGATCGGTTTTTGAGCGAATTGGTCGATTTGTCGAAAAATTCATGGATAGAAAATTGCCTCGTCTACATGAACTGACTGACAGCTGAGTGCAGTTGTCGAGTTTTAACAGCCGTGGATTTTATCGGGTTATACCCACTCCCTGTTTTTGACGATTAAACGCGATAATGAGTGTATTTTTTACGTATATTACGCGATGGTGTACATAAAAAATCCGCCAAGTGTAAATGAAAAACGATAAATATACTCGCGATGTCAGATGCGACAGTTTTTTCGATGTTTATAACCCCGCGTATGCGCAATGTGTATTTCCTTACTTCTCGCTCCGTGTGTCATTGAATTATTATTTATCGACGATTTTTTCACTGACAGGATGCGTTCAATATACTATAAGTGTGTTTTAAATGCAAGAAAAAAAATATGCCCTCCATGTCAAATGCATTTTGCAAAGTGTAATTCACACACTCTTATTTGTCTCTTTATTTGCTCAATTTTTAAAGCCCTTGTCCCTGCTTTAAAACGGTCAATTGTCTCAACGCGGCGAATATTTTGCAGGGTGCATGATTGCATGCAATCATGCAAATAAGAGTGTGTGAATTACACTTTGCAAAATGCATTTGACATGGAGGGTATATTTTTACAAAAATTGTATTGCAATTGATCAAATCCATATGAACACGTATTAATTGACTGCTCTTATTCCTCCTCTTTCTGTTTTTACTTCGGCCACCAGATGTCATGTCTCCCTATGTTGGATCCCAATCAAATTAATTTTTTTCTACAACACATGCATTGAAAGCTCGTTTTTTTTACCCTCTAAAGCGGGATAATTCTTTTTGAGTCAGGATTCAATTCGTTAATTTTTTTTGTCCGTAGATAAAAATGCTGGTCAAAAATTAAAAAAATTATCCGAGAGTTTAGAGTGTCGCCGCGCGTGGTGACACTCTGAACTAGAGGACAATTATTTTCATTTTTGACCAGCATTTTTGTCCTAGGACAAAAAAAATAACGAAATGAATCCTGGCTCAAAAAGACGTATTTTCCGCTCCGAAATGAGGACAAAAAAGACCCACTTTCCGTGCACGTGTTAGGAAATAGTATATTATTCACTACAGGGCAAAAATTTTTTTGGCGAATATGCGAGGATTGTATCCCGAGGCGAAGCCGAGGGATACAATCGCATGAGTCAAAAAAAACTTTTTGCCCTGTAGTGAATACGATATTTTATACACCAAGGGAAATAAAGTGGTTTTCCTTGCTGGAGCAGGGCAAAAAACCACGGTTTATTTCCCTGAGGTGTATAATAGTACATTTCAATACGAGTACGCAAAGGCTTTTTTGACGAAACGAGAGGATTACGGCACGAGCCGAAGGCGAGTGCTGTAACGAGTTTCGTCAAAAAGCCTTTTCGTACGAGTATCGAACATTATTTTTCCTCATGAGAACCGAGAAATCGCAACGACGGTGCGATTTCGAGGTTAGAATGAGGAAAAGTCTTTTTTGCCCTGCGCTGTCGTTTGTTTCTCTGTTTTTTCCCTGGTCAAGAAACTGTGACTTTCATCCCGCTTCAAAGGGTAAAAAACACGAGTTTTCAATGCGTGTTGTAGAGAGTAAATTTACTTTTTGATCCGCAAAATCATTTTTCTTCCCTCTGATTTTTCTTCCCTCTGATCAAAAATTGATTACTTGTCGCACGCGCTGCAGCGATGGAACATGACCATTTTATCAGTCGGGTGAAAAGTATTATATGCCACACGGGAGGAGTAGATTTTCAACTCGTGCTCGTGCTGCCCTCGCTTCGCTTGGGCAGCAAACCTCGCACTTGCCGAAAATCACGCACTTTCCTCCCTAATAGCATAATGTACTATTCCATCGAGGTTAAAATTAAACTTACCTTTACTTTAAAATCGCAGGATCGTCCCATACATCCTAAGAAAGTGAAATCGATCGGCAGCGGAGTCAAAAAAAAGAGAAAGGATGATAACGAGGACACTTCGATGGATTCGAACGAAGATGCGCAAGATGAAATATTGCCACTCATTCACGAGGATGAAAAACGAAGAAAAAATCCACGACGAAAAAAAAAGAACAATGAGCAACAAGAAAACGATAATGAAGAAAAAATGGCAATAATTCGACCTCTTTTCGATAGCTGGGTTAAAATTCTGCTAAACTTACGAGACGACGAGTTCGAAGAAAAAATTGAAGAAATCCGCCGAATAATCGCTCCGCGTGATCTCGATTCATCGACTCGAATTAACGTGGAACAGCTCGATATACACGAGCTCGATGTGCACGAGAAAACGTCGGGATTCGACGATTCAGAGTTACCAGATAAAAGCAACGTAATTCAGAAAACTTTCGATTCGTTGGATGACGCTGATTTAATCAGCGCCGCAGATCTTGTCGTTCGTGAATTATCGTTACACGATAACGCCGAACATCCGAAGTGCCGATCTTCAAAAAGCCTCGAAGTCGAGGGCGAAGTCGAGGGCGAAGTCGAGGGCGAAGTCGAGGGCGAAGTCGAGGGCGAAGTCGAGGGCGAAGTCGAGGGCGATGTCGGGGGCGAAGTCGAGAAGGCACAATCATCATCCTCGAAAAAAGAGTCAGTTTATGCTCTACCCGATTGTCGATGTGTCATCGATAAAATCGAAACGACGGAAGCGAAAGCTCAAATCATCAAAGATTTCGTCAATACTGTCGCGGACATCGAGCAGCCAAAAGTCACGAAAGCAAGAGGTCGTCCCAAGGGCTCCGTACTCCGAGTAATCGGTGTAAGGAAGAGGGGAAAATGTTTATCATTCGTCGACGCATCGAGCAATTTGAAAGTTGAGAGGATTTTCGGCTGGTTGGGAATAAAAAACGACAGTGTTACAAGCGTGATGTCTGGAGAGCGCATTATAACGCTGACAGAAATTAACAAGCAGCTCGGACGTTTGGCGGACTCGTTCCTCGACAAATCCGTGAAATTAAATTTAATAAAAAAATATTTCGAGAAAGATGCATTCTCTGCGTTAACCATCGCAGTGAATAAGCTAAAATCAAAAAGATTTTACTCTTGTTACATCTGCAAAACCGAAGCAGCGGAGGCTTCTATTTTGTGTGACGCATGCCTTCGATGGGTGCATTTTGAATGCACGGGCTTAAAAAAAGCTCCGGCAAGGGATAATTGGTTTTGCAAAAATTGCCAAATTCATCGATAAAAAAATTAAAGGTACTCTCAAGATTTATATGATATTTTGATTTTTTCATATAATCGATTAACGTGATACAACGATAAAACGCAAAAAAAAAAATTACACGTTCATTTCAAAATTTACATCTCTTTTTTTCGAAATAATTTATCATTGTTGTACAACAATGAAACGGAGGAAATAAACTGGCCCACTTTGTTGTCTTTAAAAAAACCTGAAAACGATTTCGAGATCGACGTTGATAATGAACGATCGAACTGTGTATTTTATTGTCGAAAAAACGAGCAAAATGGCACGTGGTGATTTCAAAATTTAGATTTCTATTTCCTTTCATAATTTATTTTCTACGGGTAAATTTTATTGCCTAAAAAAACGAATAAATGAAAAAATCACATAGTGATTTCGAGATTGAGATTGCTTGAAATTTTTTTTCTTAATCGTTTATTAGTATAAATGATTTAGAAAAAAAATTCAAAACAACCTCAATCCCGAAATCACTATGTGATTTTTTTCATTTATTCGATATTTAGGCAATAAAATGTACCCTTAGAAAACAAATTATGCAAGGAAAAATGAATATAAATTTTGAAATCACCACGTGCTATTTTGCACCTTTCCGACAATAAAATACACAGTTCGATCGTTCTTTATCAATGTCGATCTCGAAATCGTTTTCAGGTTTGTTTGAGACAATAAAGCGGACCAGTTTATTTCCTTCGTTTTGTTTAGTGTCGTGCAACACTAGTTGGACGACACTAAAACGAGAGCGATAAACCGGTGCGTTTTATTGTCTTGAAAAAAAAATCACGGAAAGTGATTTCGTGATTTACATAATTTATCTGAAATACTTTATCAGAGCTCTACAAATTAATACGGAGACAATAAAGTTGTGCACTTTATTTAAAAAAAAAGCGCAAAGTGATTCCAAAGTTCAGGTAAAAATTATTATTAATTATCCATTAGTGCTGTACAATATGTCGAAGACGATAAAACTATTCACTCGTTGTACGATTTAATATATTTAATTTTGTACTCACTGATTCGTAGTACCCAAATTGTTTGCCCTGACCTTTCCTCCATGGGGTGGGTGTGATATGACCTATGTAAGTATTTTGTAGGCGATTTGCTTTTTTTCAAATGGCCGCAAAATTTAAAAACAATTTTTAATTCTCTACTCACCGATTCGTACTACCCGATGTATTTGGCCTGATCTTTGCTCTGATTTTTCACCATTGAGTGGATATGATATATCACTCATGTAAATATTCTATAGGTTATTTGCTTGTTTCATTATGTTGCAAAGTTGGACAACAAGTGTAATAGCTATACATAATTGAATTGATGAAAATCGATGTTTACTCGAGGAAACAAGCAGTGATGACAGAGCAGAGAAGAGTCGAGCCCAAATCGTTTACCCCAACGGTGAGTTGAGACGGACAAATAGAACGGGATCGAAAAACAAGAAAATTACTTTCCGAAAAAAAATATGAATGATCCGAAAAGTTGTACGTTTATTTAAGAAGGTTTTTAACATATACTTAGATGCTGCAAGGGGGAACGTACAGCGTGGCGCGGGTGGCGTGCGGACCAGGCTGCGCTCGGCATTTTTTTCACCAAATACGTTTTCATTTTATTAATTTGCCATTACTCACGCTCACTTCTGTTTACAAGTATAATTCACAATTGGCACGGTGAAAAACTTTCTTTATGGGCAAATTATATCTATAAAGGTCTGATGTATCGTTTAAGAGGTTCTTAACAACTTCTTAAGGTTGTTATGCTGGTGACTCAGCCAGGGGAAAGGGCGTAGTCGGTGCGCGGTGAGCGCGGGCATGCATCGACGATACAATGTAGCGCCGCTCACGGGCGAGCGGGTCCTTTTTCTCTTTCATTATAAATATTCTAAAAACGGTACTGTCAAAAAATCTGAAATTTTTACAGAATATCCAGGTAATGTCTCTTAACACGTATTGAAATTTTTCAGCTCATGAAACCATTTTCTTGGCAGATATTACGTAAATAATGAAAAAATTGGAAGAATTTATATATCATAGGTGCAATAGACCTACGAAACTCATTAACTTTCCGATCTTTTTTTTTTCTCAAAAACGGTAGTGTGCATCGTACCCAAGTTTAACAGGAACGTAGGCACAAAGATTATATACATTATGGAAAAATTTGGTCTGCATGGCATCATTTAAAAGTATCGTCATAACGTTAAATGGCGTACGTTTTGCTGGGACCGTAATTCTTCCTTTTTTTAAATACGGTTTGAATTTGTCACGGCAAAGCACTAAGGGGATCCGACTTTTTTATTCGAAGCACACTCAGGGCGCACGACCCACCCATTCGAAAATCTGGCCGTCCTAGGACGTAATATGGACGTCCTAGGACGTCCAGATTTTTGACTGGGCACTCTGGAAGAAAACCAGGCAAATTGCACTTACGCCGAGCAAACTGCACACTCGGGACACACGCCAGGCAAACTATACACTCCGGACACACCTCACCCTCTGATAGACACGAGGCAAAAAGCAGTATTATGGCAACCACCTGCCGCTCGAGTGGAAGATGGTCACCATTATACTGTTTTTTGCGACCATTTCTACCACAGTGTCTATCAGGGACACTTTGCAAACCCGCCAGGCAAACTAAACTCACTACGGACACACGCCAGGCAAACTTCACCCTCAGGACACACGCCAGGCAAACTACACCCCTGATAGACACGGGACAGATAGCGGAGCGGTATTATGGCAACCACCCGCCGTTCGAGTGGGAGATGGTCGCCATGAAGCTGCTTCTGCTTTCTGCAACCGTTGCTGCTACTGTGTCTATCAGGGACACTTTGGACACACTGGGGCTACACTGCGTACTCAAAAGGCACACGATACCCTTCCTGACAAACTGAACCGTATGGAAAAACAAGTGAAAACGACTTTCCGAAAAACAATTGAGTTAATCGGAAAGTTGTACGATTAATCCAGATAATAACGTTTAGTTTTTATTGCATCGGAGGCACGCAGTACTCCGGATGTCTGTCATTTGTGCTTCAACCGGCTGTTTTATACAACAGACACACCAGGCAATCTGCGCTCACTTCCGACACAGGCCGAACAAACTACACACTCAGAACACACGCTAGGCAAACTATACACACTCCGGATACACGTCAGGGAAAGTACACCCCGGATAGACACGAGGCAGAAAGCACAATTATGGCAACCATCTGCCGCTCGAGTGGAAGATGGTCGCCATTATACTGTTCTTTGCGACCATTTCTGCCACAGTGACTATCGGGAACAATTTAGACACACACCAGGCAAACTTCACCCTCCGTACACACGCCAGGCAATCTGCACTCACTTCGGACAAAGTCCGAACAAACGACACACTCAGGACACACGCTAGGCAAACTATACACACTCCGGATACACGTCAGGGAAAGTACACCCCGGATAGACACGAGGCAGAAAGCACTATTATGGCAACCATCTGCCGCTCGAGTGGAAGATGGTCGCCATTATACTGTTCTTTGCGACCATTTCTGCCACAGTGACTATCGGGAACAATTTAGACACACACCAGGCAAACTGCACACTCTGGACACACACCAGGCAATCTGCGCTCACTTCCGACACAGGCCGAACAAACGACCCCCTCAGGACACACGCTAGGCAAACTATACACACTCCGGATACACGTCAGGGAAAGTACACCCCGGATAGACACGAGGCAGAAAGCACTATTATGGCAACCATCTGCCGCTCGAGTATAAGATGGTCGCCATTATACTGTTTTTTGACACTATTTCTGCCACTGTGTCCATCAGGAACAATTTAGACACACGCCAGGCAAACTTCACCCTCAGGACACACGCCAGGTAAACTATACCCCTGATAGACACGGGACAGATAGCGGAGCGGTATTATGGCAACCACCCGCCGTTCGAGTAGGAGATGGTCGCCATGAAGCTGCTTCTGCTTTCTGCAACCGTTTCTGCTACTCTGTCTATCAGGGACACTTTGGACACACTGGGGCTACACTGCGTACTCAGAAGGCACACGATACCCTTCCTGACAAACTGAACCGTATGGAAAAACAAATGAAAACGACTTTCCGAAAAACAATTGAGTTAATCGGAAAGTTGTACGATTAATCCAGATAATAACGTTTAGTTTTTATTGCATCGGAGGCACGCAGTACTCCGGATGTCTGTCATTTGTGCTTCAACCGGCTGTTTTATACAACGGACACACCAGGCAATCTGCGCTCACTTCCGACACAGGCCGAACAAACTACACACTCAGGACACACGCTAGGCAAACTATACACACTCCGGATACACTTTAGGGAAAGTACACCCCGGATAGACACGAGGCAGAAAGCACAATTATGGCAACCATCTGCCGCTCGAGTGGAAGATGGTCGCCATTATACTGTTCTTTGCGACCATTTCTGCCACAGTGACTATCGGGAACAATTTAGACACACACCAGGCAAACTGCACACTCTGGACACACACCAGGCAATCTGCGCTCACTTCCGACACAGGCCGAACAAACAACCCACTCAGGACACACGCTAGGCAAACTATACACACTCCGGATACACGTCAGGGAAAGTACACCCCGGATAGACACGAGGCAGAAAGCACAATTATGGCAACCATCTGCCGCTCGGGTAGAAGATGGTCGCCCATTATACCGTTTTTTCGACCATTTCTACCACAGTGTCTATCAGGGACACTCTGCAAACCCGCCAGGCAAACTAAACTCACTACAGACACACGCCAGGCAAACTGCACACTCCGGACACACACCAGGCAAACTGCACACTCTGGACACACACCTGGCAATCTGCGCTCACTTCCGACACAAGCCGAACAAACTACACACTCAGAACACACGCTAGGCAAACTATACACACGCCGGATACACGTCAGGGAAAGTTCACCCCGGATAGACACAAGGCAGGAAGCACTATTATGGCAACCACCTGCCGCTCGGGTGGAAGATGGTCGCCATTATACTGTTTTTTGACACCATTTCTGCCACTGTGTCCATCAGGAACAATTTAGACACACGCCAGGCAAACTTCATCCTCCGGACACACGCCAGGCAAACTACACCCCTGATAGACACGGGACAGATAGCGGAGCGGTATTATGGCAACCACCCGCCGTTCCAGTGGAAGATGGTCGCCATGTAGCTGCTTCTGCTTTCTGCAACCGTTTCTGCTACTGTGTCTATCAGGGACACTTTGGACACACTGGGGCTACACTGCGTACTCAGAAGGCACACGGTACCCTTCCTGACAAACTGAACCCTATGGAAAAACAAATGAAAACGACTTTCCGAAAAACAATTGAGTTAATCGGAAAGTTGTACGATTAATCCAGATAATAACGTTTAGTTTTTATTGCATCGGAGGCACGCAGTACTCCGGATGTCTGTCATTTGTGCTTCAACCGGCTGTTTTATACAACGGACACACCAGGCAATCTGCGCTCACTTCCGACACAGGCCGAACAAACTACACACTCAGAACACACGCTAGGCAAACTATACACACTCCGGATACACGTCAGGGAAAGTACACCACGGATAGACACAAGGCAGAAAGCACTATTATGGCAACCACCTGCCGCTCGGGTGGAAGATGGTCGCCATTATACTGTTTTTTGACACCATTTCTGCCACTGTGTCCATCAGGAACAATTTAGACACACGCCAGGCAAACTTCACCCTCCGGACACACGCCAGGCAATCTGCACTCACTTCGGACAAAGTCCGAACAAACGACACACTCAGGACACACGCTAGGCAAACTATACACACTCCGGATACACGTCAGGGAAAGTACACCCCGGATAGACACGAGGCAGAAAGCACAATTATGGCAACCATCTGCCGCTCGAGTGGAAGATGGTCGCCATTATACTGTTCTTTGCGACCATTTCTGCCACAGTGACTATCGGGAACAATTTAGACACACACCAGGCAAACTGCACACTCTGGACACACACCAGGCAATCTGCGCTCACTTCCGACACAGGCCGAACAAACGACCCACTCAGGACACACGCTAGGCAAACTATACACACTCCGGATACACGTCAGGGAAAGTACACCCCGGATAGACACGAGGCAGAAAGCACTATTATGGCAACCATCTGCCGCTCGGGTAGAAGATGGTCGCCCATTATACCGTTTTTTCGACCATTTCTACCACAGTGTCTATCAGGGACACTCTGCAAACCCGCCAGGCAAGCTAAACTCACTACAGACACACGCCAGGCAAACTGCACACTCCGGACACACACCAGGCAAACTGCACACTCTGGACACACACCTGGCAATCTGCGCTCACTTCCGACACAGGCCGAACAAACTACACACTCAGAACACACGCTAGGCAAACTATACACACGCCGGATACACGTCAGGGAAAGTACACCCCGGATAGACACAAGGCAGAAAGCACTATTATGGCAACCACCTGCCGCTCGGGTGGAAGATGGTCGCCATTATACTGTTTTTTGACACCATTTCTGCCACTGTGTCCATCAGGAACAATTTAGACACACGCCAGGCAAACTTCATCCTCCGGACACACGCCAGGCAAACTACACCCCTGATAGACACGGGACAGATAGCGGAGCGGTATTATGGCAACCACGCGCCGTTCCAGTGGAAGATGGTCGCCATGTAGCTGCTTCTGCTTTCTGCAACCGTTTCTGCTACTGTGTCTATCAGGGACACTTTGGACACACTGGGGCTACACTGCGTACTCAGAAGGCACACGGTACCCTTCCTGACAAACTGAACCCTATGGAAAAACAAATGAAAACGACTTTCCGAAAAACAATTGAGTTAATCGGAAAGTTGTACGATTAATCCAGATAATAACGTTTAGTTTTTATTGCATCGGAGGCACGCAGTACTCCGGATGTCTGTCATTTGTGCTTCAACCGGCTGTTTTATACAACGGACACACCAGGCAATCTGCGCTCACTTCCGACACAGGCCGAACAAACTACACACTCAGAACACACGCTAGGCAAACTATACACACTCCGGATACACGTCAGGGAAAGTACACCACGGATAGACACAAGGCAGAAAGCACTATTATGGCAACCACCTGCCGCTCGGGTGGAAGATGGTCGCCATTATACTGTTTTTTGACACCATTTCTGCCACTGTGTCCATCAGGAACAATTTAGACACACGCCAGGCAAACTTCACCCTCCGGACACACGCCAGGCAATCTGCACTCACTTCGGACAAAGTCCGAACAAACGACACACTCAGGACACACGCTAGGCAAACTATACACACTCCGGATACACGTCAGGGAAAGTACACCCCGGATAGACACGAGGCAGAAAGCACAATTATGGCAACCATCTGCCGCTCGAGTAGAAGATGGTCGCCATTATACTGTTCTTTGCGACCATTTCTGCCACAGTGACTATCGGGAACAATTTAGACACACACCAGGCAAACTGCACACTCTGGACACACACCAGGCAATCTGCGCTCACTTCCGACACAGGCCGAACAAACGACCCACTCAGGACACACGCTAGGCAAACTATACACACTCCGGATACACGTCAGGGAAAGTACACCCCGGATAGACACGAGGCAGAAAGCACTATTATGGCAACCATCTGCCGCTCGGGTAGAAGATGGTCGCCCATTATACCGTTTTTTCGACCATTTCTACCACAGTGTCTATCAGGGACACTCTGCAAACCCGCCAGGCAAGCTAAACTCACTACAGACACACGCCAGGCAAACTGCACACTCCGGACACACACCAGGCAAACTGCACACTCTGGACACACACCTGGCAATCTGCGCTCACTTCCGACACAGGCCGAACAAACTACACACTCAGAACACACGCTAGGCAAACTATACACACGCCGGATACACGTCAGGGAAAGTACACCCCGGATAGACACAAGGCAGAAAGCACTATTATGGCAACCACCTGCCGCTCGGGTGGAAGATGGTCGCCATTATACTGTTTTTTGACACCATTTCTGCCACTGTGTCCATCAGGAACAATTTAGACACACGCCAGGCAAACTTCATCCTCCGGACACACGCCAGGCAAACTACACCCCTGATAGACACGGGACAGATAGCGGAGCGGTATTATGGCAACCACGCGCCGTTCCAGTGGAAGATGGTCGCCATGTAGCTGCTTCTGCTTTCTGCAACCGTTTCTGCTACTGTGTCTATCAGGGACACTTTGGACACACTGGGGCTACACTGCGTACTCAGAAGGCACACGGTACCCTTCCTGACAAACTGAACCCTATGGAAAAACAAATGAAAACGACTTTCCGAAAAAACAATTGAGTTAATCGGAAAGTTGTACGATTAATCCAGATAATAACGTTTAGTTTTTATTGCATCGGAGGCACGCAGTACTCCGGATGTCTGTCATTTGTGCTTCAACCGGCTGTTTTATACAACGGACACACCAGGCAATCTGCGCTCACTTCCGACAGAGGCCGAACAAACTACACACTCAGAACACACGCTAGGCAAACTATACACACTCCGGATACACGTCAGGGAAAGTACACCACGGATAGACACAAGGCAGAAAGCACTATTATGGCAACCACCTGCCGCTCGGGTGGAAGATGGTCGCCATTATACTGTTTTTTGACACCATTTCTGCCACTGTGTCCATCAGGAACAATTTAGACACACGCCAGGCAAACTTCACCCTCCGGACACACGCCAGGCAATCTGCACTCACTTCGGACAAAGTCCGAACAAACGACACACTCAGGACACACGCTAGGCAAACTATACACACGCCGGATACACGTCAGGGAAAGTACACCCCGGATAGACACAAGGCAGAAAGCACTATTATGGCAACCACCTGCCGCTCGGGTGGAAGATGGTCGCCATTATACTGTTTTTTGACACCATTTCTGCCACTGTGTCCATCAGGAACAATTTAGACACACGCCAGGCAAACTTCATCCTCCGGACACACGCCAGGCAAACTACACCCCTGATAGACACGGGATAGATAGCGGAGCGGTATTATGGCAACCACCCGCCGTTCCAGTGGAAGATGGTCGCCATGTAGCTGCTTCTGCTTTCTGCAACCGTTTCTGCTACTGTGTCTATCAGGGACACTTTGGACACACTGGGGCTACACTGCGTACTCAGAAGGCACACGGTACCCTTCCTGACAAACTGAACCCTATGGAAAAACAAATGAAAACGACTTTCCGAAAAACAATTGAGTTAATCGGAAAGTTGTACGATTAATCCAGATAATAACGTTTAGTTTTTATTGCATCGGAGGCACGCAGCCCTGGTAGATTGTATGACTCACTAAAAACCGTAAAAAGGACCGGTCATCGATGGTTCTTTTTGTACAAAAAATCACCGACCAATAACCTAAAAAAGAACCGTTCGTAATATTTCGCGAGCACCTAAAAAACTACGAGCAACCACCAAAAGAACCGTACTAATAACCATACTATTTTTTCGGGTTTGCAACCGACAAAATTACCATAATACAAACCGTACTGGATAAACGAAACAAAAACACTGGATTTTGTAGTGTCAACGCGAGCCAGGATCGAGGCAGTCCAAATCACAGCAGAATGAAATTTTTATAATAAAGGGAATTTTAATAATAAAGGGAATCAACTGCCAGGGAGAGACGGAGCATACGAAATGTTGTAATAAATTTGTTTATATAAAATGAAACCTTAATAAAACCATAAAAAGGACCGAACTGGTAAAAACCGTACTAAGAACCAAAAACCAGTAGGAACGACCGTACGAAGGACCGTCTACAGATTCATAAAAATAGACGGTTCTTTTGAAGGTTTTTCCACAGTTCTTTTTTGTCCAAAAAGAACCGTCCTTTTGACGGTTATTTGTTCAGTTGCTTGTTGAGTTCGGCAATCTACTAGGGAGTACTCCGGATGTCTGTCATTTGTGCTTCAACCGGCTGTTTTATACAACGGAAACGCGCAATATTTCCGTTATACTACAATCCACTAATTGAATATCGCGGCACGTGCAGCCCAGCGCAGCAGCGCTATTTGCAAACGCGACCTCACACGACACTTTCGCTCTCGAGCGATGAGTGACGATGAGGGACACGGTGCGACGCATCGAGCGCCCATTCGGAGAGCACTACTGCCGCTGCAAGCTGCAATAGTTAATACAGGTTAGATTCACGTCCACATAATACCCCGTTAAAGTTTCCACAATCCGAACGTTTCGCTCTAATATCAGCAGCATCGCGTGCTTATTTCCTATTTGTACAGGTACAACGGAAATAATAGTACTTTTTTGGATCCCTGTCATATTAAAGATCCCAAAAAATACTATATTCTCCGTCGTACCTCGTACATATACGAGCGATGTATTACCCACTGGAAATATGTAAATGTCGATTCTTTGTGTCCTGGGAACCCATTTATTTTGTACGATAAAAATTCGCTATATTTTGGTGCTACGATGATTTCTGTTTTAGCATAATTAAGAATTTTTGACTAAAATATATTTCATAACGTGTCAAAGTGTTTCTACATCTTGTGTGTCCCGAAAGGTTCGCAGGAAAATACACGCTTGGGGACACACCAATGCCTGCAACTCGCGTGTCCCGAAAGGTCGTAATGACACACTCGGGGCACACTCGGGGCACACTTGCGGACACATTCGGGGCACAGTGGTGTGCGAATAGACACGGCCTATAACAATAGTGTACATCGCACAATTAAAATGAAGCCGAATGACGTGAACTCGGAGAATGAGAAGCAGCTGTTACAACGCGTTTTCACGACTCGAGAACCTTTGAAAAAAAAGCCGACGAAATTTCGACGCGGTGACAAAGTGAGAATAAGCAAATTTAAAAATATATTTGCCAAGGGTTATACTCCAAACTGGACAACGGAAATATTTACAATACATCAAGTGAAAAATACGAACCCTGTGACGTTCAGTCTGAAGGACTATCAAGATGAACCCATTGCCGGTGGTTTTTATGAGCAAGAGCTACTCAGAGTTGAAAATCCCGATATTTATCTGATGGAACGAGTATTGAAAACGCGTGGGAATGAAATGTTTGTAAAATGGTTGGGTTTCGACAATGCCCACAATAGTTGGATAAGGAAATCTGATGTATAATAAAATATTTTAACGAATGAACATTATTGATCTTTTCAATCGCCACCTTCTATCCCATTTCTCACAGGATTATTTTGTTGGACAGGATATTAATTAAGAAAAAGTCGGTTTCAATATATCTTTTTTTTTAAATATATTTTTTCCTCCAGCGTATCAATTTTATTAATTCATACACAATGTATTCACAGTTTTCATGCCAATCATAGTTTACCACGCCAGCTTATCGCATTTTTAATTTTATTTATTTATTTTTTAAACTACAAACATTCTTTCATGTTGCGCTCATAACCCCAAGGTAGAGTATCAGTCGTATGAGAGGAGAGAACTCTTTTATCATCATTCCAGCTTAAAGCGACTTTTCTCTGTCTTACAGTTTGCACTACATGCTTCTTCGACTGAATTAAATTTTGTGTTTCAACAAGATTCTCATGCCGGAAAAGACAATGTTTATAATCATCGAATCTGATTCTTTTTAACGTAGATCCTCGAATACCTTTAGCACGCTTTGTTTCTACGTCATCATCTCGAACCTTGTAAGCGTATAGTTTGGCGCGTAGGCCCACGAATTCTTCCATGATCTGTCCATTATTCTCATCCTTCATTAACCCTAACACCTTTTTATTCGCTAAAGGCATCCCATAAGGATTGTCAAGAGGATAATCGGAGGTATCAAATTTGTTTATGCCGAGCTTCATGACATCATATATATTAGGCACTGTAATATTATATATAAGACTATCAGTGTCGGTGTACATTAATTAAGCTTTTTGCCCAAACTGTTTTTTCATATACGCATAATGGAAATCGTAGATGTAAATTTTTGATAAGTCAAGGATTGAAAACCCTGCATACAATGGCTTATTAAATTTCACCTTTGCTCTGTTGAGCTCGATGATGACCATATCATCGTCAAATACAGTGCAGCTGTGGAAAGTAGCCCTAGCTATTAGAGCTCGAGCTGCATACCGACCACCCCACTCAGTAACAAGCTTCACTTCTCGATGCTTTCTCAAATTCTCCATTGTTTTCCCGAAAACTGCATTATTGAGTAGTTTATACAAGTTTTTATGAAACGAATTGGTAGCTTTTTGTCTCAATCCAGTATTTAAATCAATGTATGGCTTCATCCATGGTTTCTGTTGGAATTTTAAAACTCTATGAATTTTCTTTATTTTCAAGCCCAAGTTGAGACACTGCTGCAAGTTTCGATAATGAATTAAATATTTTTCTTTTTCTAATAGCGTTGTCATTAATTTTATATTTTTGGAGGTGGGTGGCCTGTAATGGTGCGGACAAAGTGGTAAGTCTTTATGAGATTCGTGCAGCTCCTTGGGGTATTCTTAATCAACCTCGAATATGTACCCCTTATGAGAATCGACAAGGATATTGTCAATATCCGATTTATCAAAGTTTTCCACCCACTCGAATCCAGCATATGGCAAAGCCTGAACCATAGCTGCACCATAAAGATTGTTTACATCGAAATACATTAAGTATGATTCAAGCTTCGATGAGTCAAAATTCTCTCCCATGTATCGATTATTTGCTTTTGCATAGCGATTTGAGCATTGAGCAAGACCTCTGATACCTTTTTCAATAAACGTCATTGATTACAACGCATATGAACGTCAGTGATGAGTTCGAGTTCAATACCTGTTAACTTAAGCATCGCATCGAAAGCGAGTCCAGGAGCTGTATAATAGTGCAACGGATCTAAATTATATGTCGATAGACAGCTGCGTCGGAAATTTTCGAAAATGTCAGCTAAAAGGAGAACATCGATTTTGAGATATAAATCTGAATATTCTCCTAACGTTGATATCTTGAAAGTTTTCCAGACATTCATGGCCTGAGCGTATAAATCTTCGGAAATTTCCTCAGTATTTAGCCTAGAATAAAACTGCTCTTTGGATGGTAGCTCGGTCTCGTCAAGTTTAATCCAACAATCGGTATAATCATATGGGTAAACCCCCTTTCTAGTCAGAAGCTTGAATTCCGTTGCATTATTACAATGCTTACGAGTTATTTGTTTTTCATCGCTTTCCAAGTACGATGCTAATTTTTCAATGCTACACGCCATAAATCTGTATGAATCTAAAAACCTGAACTCTACAAACGTGCCCTGGACTTTTTTTGTGAATGAAATATATTTCTCCTTATTAATTGGTAGAAGATAAACCGCACCTTCGAATGCTACGGCTAATGCTTTAATCAGAAAATGAGCGTCATATCCCGATAAATTATGAAAAATAACCGGCACCGCGTGAGAGTTTTTATAATTTGAATCACATACAGTGTGTGCAGGGCCGCGATACTTCCCCGTAAAATGGCAATGATCTCGAACTCTCAACTCGTTATTTTCGAAAGGTTTCTCGCAAATATGACAAATGGTTACAGAATTAAATGCACTTCGCTGGTCATCGCTGAGATGCTCCATTGGTACGATGTTCGCCAACCGGGTATTTACCAAGCTCGCGATATTCGTCAATTCGTCCATGAACCACCCAATACAATCCAAACCTCGATGGGATTTAAATTCCGAAATGGTATCATCGTACGAGCAGTGGAAGTAGTAGGCGATGGAATGTGGTACATGCTTTTGGTAGCCCATAGTATTCGCCTCCTCCGTAGGTGCAATCGGCTCCAGGAGACATTCGAGATCAGCATATATCACGAACGGAACATTCTCTTTGTGCTTGTGGTTTCTAAACCTCATGGATTTCGCATCACCCTCGGGAAAAGATACTCGACACTGGTTCGTGCAGTCGAGGATATGCTTCTGCAGCATGATTTCACTTTGAAAGTGGCAGAGACACCTGTCACACAACCATGTTTTACCGTTATGGTTAGAAATCTGCGAGCTCACTAAACGCGAAATGTTTTTTATCCATGCAAAGTGATGGAGAGGACTCGCAAGATCATCTTCATCACAATCATGCCTGTCACTCTCGAGCATGAGAAGGTGAATTGTCGATTTAGGAGATGTTTGTTTACTGATATATATCGGCACTATTACACTGTTTTTCCTCTGATTATCAACACCGTAAATGTTAATTTTAAGGTTATTCATTTTTTCAAAGGTTGGCACTTTTTTTACAGTCATTGGAAAATCCAAACCTTTGTACTGTAAAACTTCACTGAAATGTCTGTAAGAGCTTGCTCGATTGCATTTTAGAACTGGCAGAGAAAGTGCAGCAGTGACTGCCCATAAAAAGCAAAGATCGTCATTGCTCTCTATGTTGACTACAGCACGCTTTCGTTGAATATCTTTCGGAACACTAACGTATGTGCCTCCCCGGAGTGGCACGTATTTATTAAAATTCACAGTTAGGTTAGATACTTCGTGCAGTGACCAACCAGACTCTTTCCCATGAAATTCCTCAATTTTTTTCAACAACTGATCTTTTACATGCTCCTGGAACCACATGTCGATGTTCGTAGAGGGAAGAAATGCCTCATTCCGCGTGTTAAAAAATTTATCCTCGAACGCAGTTTCACCTATTTTTTTAAGTTGAAACTTGCACGCTAATATTACGTTAACCTTTTAATTGTCATAACGCTGGGATGCAGCTTCCAATTTGGCGAGGATCAAGGGTTTAGAATCATCGAGAAAAGCATCGAGATCTGTATGTTGAAGGTTGATGACTATGCCCGTTTGGATTCTTTTTTTAAACGCCGTCTCCATATCCTTCCATCGCACTTTATCAGCTGCTTCAGAACCAGCTCCTCTTTTCTTCAATTTTTCTATCACCGATAATACCGACGCAATTGTCGCTTGAATGCGCATTTTCTCATGCACTGAGGGACATTCGCCCCGAGAAATTTTCGTCAATAGTTTCACGTTTTTTTCCCCCTCCCTAATCCACCTTAGTGCTATAGCGTGTGATGATCTTTTTTGTGAAATTAAGGTGGCTCATCAGTGAATTAAAAAACCGGCGATACGAATGAAACTTCGGGAGAGTGTTATCTAAGATGCAATGAACGCTCTCTCAAAATTTCAGGGTATGTTGCCAGGTAAATTATTGCGAACGAGTAATTTAAAATTACCTATTGTAGCATGGGTCTTATGGCAGTTGATTCCATTTTCACCGGAAGTGACATGATACCTTTTGATAAAGACGAGAGTTCTTATTCAATTTTTGAGTATTGAAAGATAAAATCATGAACTTTTCAATGGTATTTAAAAAATTGTGTCTTGCCAGGGATTTTCCCGAGAAATTTAATCGCGAAAGTCATCGTGTGTGCAAATCTCGGATACAATATATATGTCTGTCATTCTGCACGCGAGGAAACATATGAATATCAGCTATCGTTTTTGACTTGATCGCTCTGACAGCGTTAAATACTTTTGTCAGTTGAGACTTTATTTATATTATTTATAATAAATTATGAATAAAATATCATGGGAAACGGCATCAAAATTCATAAATTTTATTTAGACAGAGTATTTAGAAAATATTATGATAGATTTATGATTTTTTTTCACGTCACGATTTTTGACTAGTGTTGTCACTGATGGGCCGCCTTAAATAAGCGTTTTCCATAATGGAAATGAGCTTCGTACACTTATGAGTATCCATATTAGGAGAAAAAATAACCCGAGAAGAAGGAAAGACTGCCCAAATGTTAATGGAGGGCTAAATGATTGGAGCCAGCAATATATACTCCCACTCCTCCCCACCATTCTACGGGCCATCAGCATCAGCAAGTATATCAGTTGCACGAGTACATCTTCGTTCGGGTCGTCGTAGAATAAACATAGGGTTCCAGGGGTAGCGTTGCGTGGCCACAAGATTTGACGCAACAGTCTAACTGCTAGACGACATTCCAATGCCATTGTTAAGATTACGCAAGATATCCGTCTATGTTGATAGCAAGAACGCGACTAAGCGTGTCATAGCGGAATTCCATGAAAATCAAAGCCTCATTTTCCGGCGGTTTGTCAAAATATGTAAACACTGTGCAGGCTCAAGCGTGTTCAGACATGCAAGATGGCATCATCCGCTCTCGAAGGTAATGGGAGGGCTCGAAACAGGTCGAGACACGTCGAAGGCGCATATCAGTATACCATTTTCCGTTAAATTTTTTTCTCCGTCAATACAGATTCAATCAGTTTGCCGCATTTTTCAATTATTAATCTAAATCGCTCACGATCACGTGCAACTTCTTCCCACCGGCCTCGGCGAGCGGCTCTGTACGCATAATCCCATGCATACATCACATGAATTTGAGCTCGAGTATCGAATCGAACGTGCTTTTCCATATTTTCAATATCCTCTTCATCCCAATTTCATCGCAGTTTGAAAAAAGATCTGCCGCAGCAACCTGCGCTACATCTGCTCACGCACCAGTCAGTGATAGGGAAACGCTTATATAAATTCGGTTAGAATTTATATTGCTAGCATCTGCTAGGGGCATTTCGATGTTTTTCCTTCAGGTGCCGAGGACCGGCCGGATCATAGGCGCCTCTAAGATTTTATGTTTGGCCTTTTCCAGACTGCGGTCTGATCCTTAGCACACAAACAGAAATGATTTATGACCAACGATAAGGTTGCGACAAACAGACGCACTGGCTCGGGAGGGTAGCGTCGTGTGTGGTTGAAAGGTCTAACGCTCCGGCCCGCTATTTACTTGTTAGAGATAACAATATTCCAATGCCAGCATGAAAGACAAGCTGCACTGCAGCTGTCAGAAATAGCGGCATTCTAATACCACCCTCAAAACTAGCCCCCCCCTCCCCTGCAGAGACGCCAGTCTAACTGATAATCAGCAATCAAATACCGCCATGAAAAATTAGGCGCACCACCGCTGCCAGAGATAGCAGCATTCCAATACCACCCTCAAAGCTACCCCCCCCCCTCCCCACCCCCTCCCAATGTCTCGACCCATAAGAGATTAGGTGCCCTCCAGTTGTTAGTGACCCCCCCCCCCCCCCCCGATCGACTCCGTGCATTCGGACTCTTAAAGATAGCCCCCCCTCCCCCGCCCCTCCCGGGTTCATGTCTCGGCTAAATGGTTCATGTCTGAGCTAAAAAATGTCGGTAAATGTCGGGGTAGGGATCTTGGGTTAGAACTCTCCTTGTTACACTACTCTTCGTTACCATGAATTTGATTTTATCGAATTGTGACAATCCCACCGCTGCCACCAATGTTGTGCCCGCGAATTTCGTCACGTGGGGATGAAATCGTCGAGGACGGGTTTGTGGGTGATTGTCAAGGTTGAGTAAATCTCCAACTCGAGTATTACAAAATTACGGTCTAGTTTATTCGATGATGATAAAGTATTGGTTACAATATTGTTCTTGGTTATTTTGCCTTGAGACTGACTGACTGCAATTTGACCATAACTTCCGCTAAGGATAGCTCGCTTTATTGAACAGCGCCGTTGCCAACCAAAGTCTGCCTTTTTATATTATTCCTGTAATGACTTTTCGTTCAATTTTCTGGAGAGGTGGAATCACACGAACGTCGCTTGACGACGTGTGTCTCAATGTCACCTTTAAACTGCTGACTTTGCACACTTGCAAAGTCACCTTCAAACTGCTGTGTTTGTACAATCAATGGCTAAGTTGAATATAATTCTACATGATGAAATCGGGGCACAACAATAATGTCTGCAAAATGTCTATGGGATCATTTAAAGGACATGCATATTATGTACACGATATTCGCGTATATTCGTGTACATGATATACATATCCTTTAAATGTTCCCATCGAAATTTTGCAGATATTATTTTGGGGTGACATTTTCATGTTCATTACAGATTCAAAACATATCCCTGAGATAAAAGTGAATGTTCTATGAACATTCGAATATTTTTTCTGGAACATGCAAAATATATACAATGAATATCTAACGCTGTGTGGGTTTTTTCATTATTCTATTCGTTGCTTGTAAATTTTGTTCTTATGGAGTATGAAATTGTTCTTCCGATCTCGTACCAATGAAATGAGAAAAAAATGCAGATATATCTGTGATTTTTTTTTCGTTTAATTGGTGTCGTATTATCATTCTCTCTATTTTTCTCTCTCAGTGCCATATAATTTCAGATGTAGTAATATATACTTTTTATAAATAAAACACTCATATAATTAAACGGTGTGGCTATTCACACCCTTTTTCGTGTCTCGTGTCCAGCCCCTGACACTGACTAGATTCTCTTAACTGTAAGATGTCCCGATTATTGTCGCCCGCACAGCAGCCCACCGTGCGGCGCTAGTAGTCACCCGCGTTACCCCTGTCCGATATAGTTCGAAAATTTGTCATCCGATGGCGTTATATGTTGTAACCGTTAACGGTCTTCGAGAAAGAGTGGGAGTGACCGACGATAAGACTCGGCGTCCCGCCATGGTCGAGTAAAGACGTATATTACGATCACAAATTTGTCGTTTTTTTGTATTCTTTGTTCCTACCAAAAGTGAGATATATCGAGCCTCAGCTCGATCGAAAGAGAAAATTGCACGATGATTAAACCATCGATTCAACAACCCCCACTCCGCAAAGCGCCTCAACCGCCAACGCCGCCAACCGCCTTAACTGCCATTTCGTCATTTATAACCTCCTCAAACTGGACATCTTTATTTTTTACTTGATCTCGATCGAATTATTGAAAAATTAGTGTACTTTCAACAGTTCCGTGCAAAAACAAAAAAAAGAGTAGATTGGTGTTTCGTTATTGTTACGTCCTGACCCTCGATTTTTCTCATCTCGGCCAAGAAAAGCGCGGCTTTCCCTTTAACACGTTATTCGAGATAAAATCGGAATTGGCCAGGTTATTGCCCTGTTTTGAGCCTAACCTTGCGGAAAATTGCTCAGGATGGGCGGAGAGTGCATAATTTGGTAACAATGGCAAATTAAAATAAAATCTCACGAACGAAACTCTTTAATTTTCGCGAGATACATCGGAAAAGACTAATAAATTGTAATTCGGCAAAATCGGACAAATAAACTTGTAATATAAAGGGACAAAAATTGTATGATCACATTAAATAAATTCTGATAAAAACGGGACTAAACTTTCACTGACGCGGGAGAAAATTAACTACAGGGCCATCCTCAAGATAAGCCTCCTGGGGTTTATCCGCGCAAACTACAAGGACAAACGAAATTATCGCGAGTATTAAAATGACCGCTACTACAACGATAGCTATCTTTAATTGGAAAAGGTCCATGGTCGATTGACAACCCTCACAAAAACAAAAATCAACACAGAATTTACTCAACCACGACTCGATTAAATTTTAATTACTCAAAGAAATTCAAAAATCTCCAAAAATGAATTTAACCACGGATGATGCATAAAATTTATATTAGAAATGAATATCAAGTGATAAACACAAAAAAAAACACTATTGATCCATTATTTTCCAGAACAAAACGTGAATGACTCAAATGAATTTAACTCGCAGATATTTCACTGAATTTACAAATACGAGCACTTCCTAGGGGAAAATAAATTCACACGAAAAATAATCCTACAATCGATTGAAACACGAACAGGTTTTTCGGAGCGATTTACTCGGAACATTGAAATAATCGAATTGCACAAACAAAAATAAAAATAATTTTAAACGACGCGAAATAAATTGGACAAGGAATTGAACTTAAGCATGAGGAAGATAAAATTGAGAAAATTATTTTGGCCAGACACTTTTCGCAAAACTGAAGTTAAATTGACATAACTCTTCACAAAACTGAATTTAACACAAAAATCTGAATTTCCATAAAACACAAAAACCTGAATCTTCATAAAACTGAATTTAACACGAAAATCTGAACTTCCATAAAACTGAATTTAACACAAAAATCGAAATCTAATACAAAACGGATAACGCGAAAAGGGAAAACAACGACGAAAATATTTCATAGACCTTCAACGGTGAGTAACCCGGTAGTTTCGGTTACGGGACTCGAGCCGTCATGGGGTGTCGACCGGGGTCGGAGACACCGCGCAACACGAACGAAAATATACTGACACATGCGAGAAAACATTTTGAGATACTTACTACTTCGATGATTATGAGAATAAAGCGAGGTGTAAGGCCGGCAAAAATTGAATGATGACGACGATGGAACGATTGACCACGAGGTTGAACGTAATGGTAAATTTGTGGTAGGGCGAAAACAGTGTCCAACAAAAACAAAATGTTCACACAAAAAAAATATATTGCTCTTTAAAACACAATGTCCAGCGAAAGGAAAATGAAATGTCTGTTCACAACAAAATAGGAATAAAAATATTGTCCGCAAAAATACAATGGTTCGCAAAAATAAAGTTGTTCGGTATTGAAATCGGTTGAATAAAATAAAATAAAATAAACTTGAGATAATGTGTCAAAAATGATGAAAAGTATATAAAGAAAAATAATTGACGCGACGGACAGCGATTCTGCTTAAAATCTCTCCAGAGTTTCTGAACGTTCTGACATATCGCGACTTCAAACTAAGATCTACTCTGGCCTCCGACTGCCAGCGATTCGTTACTTAAAATTTTCTTCCGACTCTGATGAACATACCGCCTACTTAAGATTTCTCCCGATTCTAACGAACCACCCGCGGGCTCATTACCCGGTCTTATATAGGGTCCTCTAGGATGGCTTAGTTTCGGCGGTGGGGAGGTACGCCCTTAGACGCCTTAGACGCTCCAGGCTCCTCCGCCGCCTCCACCTCGCATCCCCGATGATCCCCTGGAATCTATATAATCGAAAATTTATACTTATGATTAACACGAATTCATCCTTATAATATAATATTCACTCCTGCATTCCTTTATAATAATTATTCCATTATTACCTAATAATCAGAAAACGAATTCCTCATACATACGCCGTCTTTTCATGAAGACGCTCACTCTGTCTCTCTCATACTTACATATTTCGTATTTACTTTCTCACTCACTCTATCTCTCGTTTTGGAGGTACCACACAGTGGAGGAGTAAACCCCTCTTCTTCATTCTGGTCACTCTCTCCTTCTCATCCCTCCATGCTTGCATTCGACTTCTCCTACGGGCCACGCGTTGACCCGTCATAGGCTCTCGATGTCACACACACATACATACACATCCATTCGTCTTTTCCCATTCGTACTCTCGTTCGGTGACAACTTCTCCTCTGTTTCTCTGTATCTTTCTCGCTCTGGATTTCGTTCGATCTTTCCTCTCATTCTATTCATTCCTATTTCTTTATAATTATTTACCATGCGGAGGTTCGGATGCAATGGTGTATGTCATGCTATTTCTTTTGGATTATAATTAATTCTTTCCAATAATTATACGAAAGGAAATTATTTTAGCGTATCCAAACTACTCAAAATTCTCATAATTATTAGCCAGTTATTCAGATTCTACAATTGAAAATTTTATTTATATACTTCGGATCTTGCGTAATTTTATGATTCTGGCTTTTTTTATTTCTTTTACTTGTCGTTACAGGAAAGATCTATTTCCGTGCTCACGCAACTATCACTCATACATTCATTCATCCAACTCGTACTTATTATAGGAAAAGGATTCGTTCACAGTTTTCATTTCCACATAAACCTTTACCATGCATTACGAAATCTCCTGAAATCTTTGAATTTGGTCGTTGTTAATTAAAAAGGAAAACGTTAATTAAATAATGTGCTTGCTACGCTTTTGGAGTCTTTGTTGGATTCGATGCCGAATTTTGGTGTCGCCCCTCCTTCGTAGGCGAGAGCTTGGATTCGTATGCTGATGGGACATACGCCTTCTGAATCCCAATACTTGGGACAAAGCGCTGCTTGCTCTCTTTCTTTGGCTATAGACTCGGCGTTCTCTTCGTGCAGCATAAACATTCAGTGCTCATTAAATTGGAGTCCAATAACAGTCCAAGCATAAACAGATATTCTCAAAAGTTTGTTTAATTTTGGTCGTCGATGATTGGGTGTTTCGCCGAAATCTTTCTTCCATCGAGTCTCCTCGACTCGACCAATGCGTTAATTTATCGATCACGTGCAGAGCTCATGTAGACTACCCATGAGAATTATCGGATGACTTTTTCCAGACGCCGTTCCCAAAAAGTCGTAACAAGGCTAAAACCTCCCATAATTTCGGAGCAAGAAAAAAAAGAAAAACAACAAAGATTCAAAGAAAAATTCACATCTCTTCGACCAATTTCGATTCATGGAAATCCCGACCTAGTTTAAAATAAAATTGAACACTTAAATGCAATTATCTATAATCTAACGCCACCTTTACCATCACCGATGACCTGACCCAGGTACCCATGCTCATTCTTGATTTTACATTTTTTACATCCGTTCACTCACGTACTTTCGGGAATTCAGTTCATAAAGTCTTCATTCGGGGATAAGGAAAAAGAGGATCACCGGTCACTTAGCTTTAGATGAGGCATACACGCTCTGTCTCTCCTGCTTTCCTTCTCACACACACCCAAAGAGACCGCCTGTGGTTCTCACGAAGGCAAAGACTTTGCACTCAGCCTGTACTAGTGTCCCATGTACATTGCTTTTCGTTGTGCACAAAGGCCCACCACTTCTGAGTAATCTGATGCCATGGCCAAAGATTTCTTCAGCATCGACGGATGTTTTTCTTCACGCCCGACGATGGACGTTTTGTTATAAAGAGCTGCGATATCGACGCCGCCATGGCGTCACCTCTCGATAATTCATGCTCACTTGAGACCATATTCGTGTCGACGGCTTGATTTGAAGACAGCCCGAACTATCCGAGTTCTCCAGAGAAAAAGAAAAAAGTTTCTCTCGTATGACCGGGTCCCTTTCCTCGTATTGAATTTTATTGAGAATTACAAGATATAAGTAATCTCAAATCGATGCAAAAGTCCCGAAAGTCGCGGGACGTAACATTATCAAAGTGATTAACATTTTTTGCCGAGGTGTTTCGTCATCACAGTGATTAGATGAAAAACATTTTCAGTAGAATCGTTTTTATATTTAACAATGCCAGTGTGCATGGTTCTTGGCTGCCCGTCAGGTTATAAATCAAACAAGGAAAAGTCACATTTTTTCAACGTGCCACGAGATCCAGAAGCCTTCAAATTATGGAAAACAGCCATCAGACGCACAGACATACCCATCAAGTCTGGGCAATCAGTGTGCGACAAGCATTTTCGACGAGAAGAAATATTGTGGAAACGAGAACTGCGAGGCCCTGACGGTGCCGTAATTGGTGTGGTGAGTACAATAATTTGGATAATTTTTTGTTTTTTTTCCTTCATTTCAAGCATTTTCAATGCTTTTTTAGTCACCGTACAAAATCCTTCGGCTGGTGAAAGGGTCAACACCATCGATATTTGCTTGGACGCAATGCACGACGATGCTGGAATCATCTGAAATATTCGAAAATGTGCCACGTACGGAAAATGATACTGCAGAAGGATTTGCATCCATGGATTGCAGCTATAATCAATCGCCCGATGCTGCACCGGCTATACCTGAAATTAATCAGTCTGCAATGGAAGAAAGTGAAGAAGATAATGTACCGGTACTCTGTACGAACGCTTTGCCAACGGAGTCACATGCCGAAAGTTCTCATGAACCGGTGGCACCGCTTACGATCCAACAATTGATCGAATCGAATCTATCGCTGATACCTGGATGGGTTAAGCAAAACATGAGGCGTGACGATACGACCAGTATACTTTTTTGTCAATTAGAGTACTGTAGAAGCAGTGATGTACCGAAGGCATTTCCACTCAAAGAAGTCATAGTTTCGAGTGATTTGTCAGTGCAAGTCAATATTTTGAGTCATCCGTTGAAGATCACTGACCTGCCGATCGAGCTCGGCCCTGTCCTCACGATTGAACAATTGCAAAACCTGTTGCTTAGAGTGGACGAACTGAATGTGTGTACGGGTTCAAAGTTACAAACGGAGCTGGATAAAATCGACTGTCGTGTTGTGAATAAAGATGTCGGTGGAACATGGCGACAGGTCGAATGTTCTTTATTGCTGTCCGACACAACAGTCTGTAAATTTTGCCAGAGAGTAAAAAAGACTGCGGCAAGAAAGATTCGAAGAACCGAGATACGTGGACAGCCAAAGCGAATTCACCTTCGATTATCTCCGAAAAAGAAAAAAAAATTATTACGACTGCAAGAAAAATTGAATTCGGCACAAAAAGCTACAAGGCATGCGAAAAAATCAATTTTCACATTGAAGTCCGAGTTTATGCATGCCAAGAAAAATTAAATTTGTACAGTGAGAAATCGTTGGAGGAGCTTCTCGAAACGGCGAAGTTGCCGAGGAATCAAGCACACGCGCTGAAAGAAATCGTTGCTGCAGCAAAGTTAAAGGACTCCAAAGGAAGACGATACACGAAAGAGTGGGTATCATTGTGCATGTTGCTGCACATGCGTTCTGCTTCTGGGTACAACTTCTTACGTGTCAACAACATACTTCCACTTACGTGTCCTCGAACTATCCGAAGGTATTTTATGTACGATTATTATAATATTAATTGCTAAAAAATTATAGCTACCCTAGTGCTATATAAAATATCCCAGAAAACTGGGATATTTTTATTTCTCATTTTGAAAAACTTTTTTGTCCGTACAGTCTTCAGATACTGAGAAGAACTGGGATTTATTAAAAATCATTTTGAATAATTTGAGAAAATAATTTTTTTTGAATCCCAGTTCTTCACTGAGTCTGAAGACTCAATGGACAGAAAAGTTTTGGAAAATAAGAAATTAAAAAATCCCAGTTCTCGGTTGAGCTTGAACTTAAGGGAGAATTGAGATTTTTTTCTCTACGGCACCTACGGAAAGAGAAATTTTGCCAAGAAATTAAAAAATCTGTTCTCGGTTGAGCTTGAACTCAACAGAGAACTGGCATTTTTTTTATTTCTTACTGTGAAGAACTGGGATTTTTTAGAAATCATTTTGAATAATTTTTTCTGTGCATAGTCTTGAGAAAATAATTTTTAAAAAATCCCAGTTCTTCGCGGAGTCTGAAGACTCAATGGACAGAAAAGTTTTTCAAAATAAGAAATTAAAAAATCCCAGTTCTCCGTTGAGCTTGAACTTGACGGAGAATTGGGATTTTTTTCCCTATGGCGCCTACGGAAAAAAAAATTTTGTCAAGAAATTAAAAGATCTGTTCTCGGTTGAGCTTGAACTCAACAGAGAACTGGCATTTTCTTATTTCTTATTTTGGAAAACTTTTTGTCCGTAGAGTCTTCAGATACTGTGAAGAACTGGGATTTTTTAGAAATCATTTTGAATAATTTTTTCTGTGCATAGTCTTGAGAAAATAATTTTTAAAAAATCCCAGTTCTTCGCAGAGTCTGAAGACTCAATGGACAGAAAAGTTTTTCAAAATAAGAAATTAAAAAATCCCAGTTCTCCGTTGAGCTTGAACTTAACGGAGAATTGGGATTTTTTTCTCTACGGAGCCTACGGAAAGAAAAATTTTGCCAAGAATTAAAAAATCTGTTCTCGGTTGAGCTTGAACTCAACAGAGAACTGGGAATTTCTTATTTCTTATTTTGGAAAACTTTTTGTCCATAGAGTCTTCAGATACTGTGAAGAACTGGGATTTTTTAAAAATTATTTTGAGTAATTACCTTACCTGTTCGTAAACTTACCTGTTTGTACTTGCTTTTTCATACGTATCTCTCTAACATCAATACTGCGTGTGGCTTTGACGATCAATTCTTCGAAGTCCTGAAATTGGCTCTATCAAAGAAGGAAAATATTCAGAAACACGAAATTCTTCTTCTCGATGAAATAGCGACGCGAGAAAGTATCAGTGTCGATACAAAGGCGCTGACGTATAAGGGATTGGTCGATTTCGGGAAGGATAGCGAGCAATCCTCAGAATTTAGCGATAAAGCCAACCATGGCCTGGTAATCATGTTCCAGCCGTTATTCGACGATTACACACAGCCAATAGCTGTTTTCTCTTCTCGTGGACCTGTCAAGGGACACGTCTTAGCTCAGCTGATTATCAAGGCAATCGTATTGCTTGAAAACATCGGAGCACGAGTACACGCCCTACTGAAAAAGTTCATGTGATATATCACGTAGAAAAGTACATGATAAATCACATAATAAATTGTATGAAGTTATGACCGATATCAGTGCACAATTTATTATGCACTTTATTTTGTGATTTGTTACATGATTTATTGTATAGTTCGAATTCACATCATTTATTATGTAATTTATCATATGATTTCTCATATGGTCAGGGTTGATATCCGAGAAAAAAAATGAGGACTTCGTGCGGGATCGAACCCACATCCGTCAGATTCTGTAGCTGTCTCGCTACCTCTTGGGCTACGCCGCTTGTTTATATAAGTTAACAGTTTGACGAACATGAAGTCCACATATGACCGGAATTTGTTTCATTTTCTCTCACCGAGTTTAGCTTTATTTTAATCCAACTATGATTTGTATGTAATTAATAGCGTGGCCGAGGTGGTATCGAGACTGCTTCAGGATCTGACATTCTACCAATTAATTTATCACACATTTGGACAATTGTTGTGCCTTTAAATGGTATCTCCCCCTACAATTTTGAACTTTCAGGGTTGTAGATTTTTTTACAGATTCTTTGGGTCGCAATGAACAGTCTAGTAGATGGGATTTCCGATACCTATCTCAACGGATTCGAAAAAAATTATTTTGAACACGTGGAAAAAATTAATTTTTCGAAATTTTATCAATGTGAGGTATTTTGATACGAGAAATGATATCAAGACCAAAATTAGCGAGTCTCTACCGTTAGCGGTTCCGGATGTGAAATTTTCGGTACCTGACCCCCTTAAGGATCTAATAAAATAAATGCAAATGATATTTTATGTCTTGGTTGCTAGATTGGGGCCTCTGAATTTGTAAAATAATGAAACCATCACATGATTGTAAGAAATGTTTTGGAAAGACGAAATTCATCCCCTCAAAAGTTGTTTAATTCTCGCCTGAGCATAGCAGTCACCATTCGAAGCTATCACATAGAAGTTACATGGTAAAAATATGAATAATGCTTTGCAAAAAGAAGCCAAATCCCCCCAAAAACACCATAAATGGTGTAAAAAAAGTTGAGACAAGTACATTTCCTTGCATCGTTTTGTCTATCTTTACAAAAAGATGTCAAACGAAAAAATTTGTCAAATATTTCCTTACAAAAATATGTCAAACATAAATAGTTGTAAAATAAATCCTCACAAAAAGTTCTCAGATAAATTCGAATCATCCAACTCACAGTTGCCAAGTACATCCAGCATTTTTATTATTTACATTGATTATTAACAATTTATAAGTAAGTCACAACGCCCAAAACGTCTTGAAACGGGACTTAGGGACTTAATCTAAAAATGGATTGTTTGAAAAATTTTTATTGAAAAAAAATTCGCATTGAAAAAAAAAATTTGAATGAAGTACTTCGCGAGTTCGTAACAGGTAGTCCGTAAAGTCATTTTAAATAACTCGCCAAGCACTTCGTTCGAATTTTTTTTTTCAATGCGAATTTTTTTTCAATAAAATTTTTTCAAACAATACATTTTTAGATTAAGTCCCTGAGTCCCGACGCAAGATGTTTTCGGGCGTTGTGACTTACTTATAAATGGTTAATAAACAATGTAAACAATAAAAATGCTGGATGTACTGGCAACTGTGAGTTGGATGATTTGAATTTATTTGAAAACTGTTTGTGAGGATTTATTTTACAACTATTTATGTTTAACATATTTTTGTAAGGAAATATTTGACGAATTTTTTCGTTTGACATCTTTTTGTAAAGATAGACAAAACGATGCAAGGAAATGTACTTGTCTCAACTTTTTTTACACCATTTATGGTGTTTTTTGGGGGGTTGAAAATACTCCGCCGTTGCCACACGATGTCAAATTTGTGTACTTTGACTTGGAGACTTCGGGACTGCACGAATGGGCCGAAATTCTCCAGATTGCTGCAAGATGTGGAAACGATACATTTTGCTTATACGCGAACCCTACTTAATTGGTAACGCCGAGCACAACAAAGATCACCGGGTTGCAAAATGTGGCTGGAGAGCTATTCTTATACGACAAGCGACTTCAATCGATTCCCTTGCACGAAGTTCTATGTGCGTTCAAAGAATGGTTAGCCGCTTTAGCAAAACCCTGTATTCTTGTTGCGCACAATGCTAAATTCGACACTCCGCGCTTACTCCGTGCTTTGAAAAAAAATTCGATGATAGAGGATTTCAAAAATGTTGTTGTGGGATTTTCGGATACTGTTGTCACTCTCAAAAAACTGTATCCTCAGCGGAAAGGACCTGGTGCTTTCAAACTATCCACTCTGGCCCAAGATTTCCTCCAAATAGAGCAGAATAATAATTTACACGAAGCAACGTACGATGTGGAAATATTGGAACGAATAGCTTCTTCCATTCCAAAAGAAAATTTGGTCGCCAACTGCAGATCCTTCCCGGAATCCCTGCTTCATGAAAATCGTTTATAGAAAGCAGTAGCACTAGGACGATCATTAGACGTTCTAAAAGGTACCCTCTCGGAGGGGATGATAAAAAAATTGCAGGTGGTGGTATCAATCTTGAAAAATTGAAGGATGTTTTTGCAGTAGGTGGAAGAGCGGGTATCGTGGAACTGATGTCGGCTAAACAAAGCAACGATGCGCCTCGTGTCATGAAAGACAAAAAAATATTGAAAAACATTATCGTTTTTCTTGGGTCGAACCAAAGCGTAGCAGGCGTTTCATTATAAACTTGTATGTATACTCGATATGCTAACATCTTCGTACTCATATATTTGTTACAACTCAGAAAAAAGAAGGAACAGTTTGATAAGCATTAAAAAATCATATTTGTTTCAATTAGAGTACTGAAGAATTATACGTTTATATATTACGTATATATGCTTACAGCAATATATGTAATACATATATGCATATAGTAAACTTACTCAAAAAATAATACTTTCAAATTCTTTTTGTGATATTGTGACGGGAATCTCGCGATTCGCGTCACCTTCGGCCCATCTCACCATCCTCGACGCCGGGAGAGCCGTTGAGCGCCTGGTAATCTTTTTAATTCAACGGCGGGAATTACCAAACCCGCTAAACTTATTCGGAACTATATAAACACGTAAACGAAACACGAAAAAGGGACGCCGGCGTGTTGGATGGCGAGATCGGTGATGGTATACCCGATTCACTCAGTGTGTAGGTTATGGAGAGAAGGCGTGGACGACTGGCTAACTCTCGAGTGCCCTCGAAAACGTAACCTGAAATAAATGAACTCAACACGAAAAATATGGTATGGGGCCTTGGTTTAGGCTAATTTATTCTTGAATCGATAGCTTACATTACATACCAAGACCATAACCCAAATTTCGATAACGTATAAAAACAAAACGAGATCTTGATAACGAATAAAACGCAACGATAGCACGATAACGGGAGCGATAACGAATAAACAAAGTCGATAACAGCGAGAACGTCGGTAGCAAAAAAAAATTCGGTAACACTGAAAAGAAATTCGGAACATGATTAGAGATAACGTCGGTAACGGGAACTGAGCATGGTAATGGAAACGGTAACGCCAGATCAAAATTAGGCGAGAAGAAACGATAGCGGCAAAACGACGTCAACATGGCGTCAATTTATTTTTTTTTCTGATTCATGCTATGTGCTTGGGGGTTATTTTTGCTAGTCACATTCCGAGACATATCCTCGTGGCGCGGTCAAATTTTGCTGACCTTATCGACTCAGCCAAATTGAAATTGTGACCATGAAAAATTATTTATCGCCCCGATTCTGTAAATACAGTACAAATCAATAATATTTTTTCTGACCGGGCCCAATGGTTTGGAGGGTCAAAACATTATAAAATAAAGAGATGCGTTACGCTTTAACGATACGAGAGGACTTTAAGGGGAAATGAAACACGATTTTCGGCGATTCTGGCGCCATCTCTCGTTAGATAAAGTGGTTACACCGAACCACTCTATCATACCGACCTCGGTCAGTATTGTCATTTTCTAATGTACCAAAAGTCGGTATCATCACTTTCTGTTTCGGTCAGTAATTTTTCAATTTTCAAACTGCCCTGAGTGCGTACAATTTCTACTACCGTTTTCGCAGTGTTTCAACTGCTCGTGCAGTATTAAAACTGCTCTGAATAAGTAGTATTTCTACTACATTTGCATTATTAGTAACACTTACCGATACTCATAATAATTTTACTGCAAAATTACAGTACTCGATATGAGTGTTATTCGTACAGTCTATGTTCGTAGTATTTCTACTATCATTTTCGCAGTATCTGAACTGCTCGTGCAATATTAAAACTGCCCAGAGTACGTAGTATTTCTACTACATTTTAATTATTTCTAATACTTATGATAATTTTACTGCAAAATTACAAGACTCCATGCAACTGTTTTTTAATTGCGTGGTTAGCTGTTTATTTTTAAACAGCTAATATTCGTAGTATTTCAACTACTATTTTCGCAGTGTTTCAACTGCTCGTGCAATATTAAAACTGCGGTGAGTACGTAGTATTTCTACTACATTTTCATTATTTCTAATACTTATGATAATTTTACTGCAAAATTACAAGACTCCATGCAACTGTTTCTTATGTAGCTAATATTCGTAGTATCGCTACTACCATTTTCGCAGTGTTTCAACTGCTCGTGCAATATTCAAACTGCCCTGAGTACGTAGTATTTCTACTACTTGTGCATTATTTCTAATACTTATGATAATTTTACTGCAAAATTACAGAAGTCCATGCAACTGTTTTTCATACAGCTAATATTCGTAGTATTTCTACTACCGTTTCGCAGTGTTTCAACTGCTCGTGCAATATTCAAACTGCCCTGAGTACGTAGTATTTCTACTACTTGTGCATTATTTCTAATACTTATGATAATTTTACTGCAAAATTACAAGACTCCATGCAACTTTTTTTTATACAGCTAATATTCGTAATATTTCTACTACTATTTTCGCAGTGTTTGAACTGCTCGTGCAATATTAAAACTGCCATGAATACGTAGTATTTCTACTACGTTTCATTATTTCTAATTCTTATGATAATTTTACTGCAAAATTACAGAAGTCCATGCAACTGTTTTTCATACAGCTAATATTCGTAGTATTTCTACTACCGTTTCGCAGTGTTTCAACTGCTCGTGCAATACTAAAACTGCGGTGGGTACGTAGTATTTATACTACATATTCATTATTTCTAATACTCATCGATACTCATGATAATTTTACTGAAAAGTTGTAAACGACATTGCTGAACAAAAAGTACCTTTGTGCGTGGAATTTGATTCATTATCAACTAAGGATAGAGATGAAGCGCAATGTATACTTTTATTCGCTGATTTTCATCGAAAGACGTATGCCACGTCTAAAAGGCGTCGTTGGCATCAATCTTAACCGAAAATAAATAAATAAATGACATTTTGCGTTTTTTTTGCATATAGTCATAGCGGAAAAATTGTTATAGGTGAATAAATTCACTGATATACTATCTTCCCTGAGACTAATGATATTCTATTTCAGCAAGAGAACAAAAAACCATGGAGTACGTTTTTGAGTTAAAAAAAAAAAATTATCACGAAAAAAAAAAATTCCTCAGATACGAGTTGTTTATGACATTAATCAACAATTTTAAATCGCAAAATTATTGTTATGAATAAAATCCATCTAAATTTTTATTTAGAACGCGATGGTGTCAGACCGCGTAGGGAGATTAACAATTCACTCGACAATCTGGAGTATTACATGAGGTTGAGGGGTATACATTTATTTACGGAGTTTATTGTGAGTAGTACTATGAGAAATAACCTATTTTTCAGGGGAGCAAACTGTTTTCTTTTTGTTTGCCAATTTTTAAAATTTTAAAATGCGTAATATTTTAAATCGCAGCAGCCGACCACTCGGCATACGTGAAGAGTTTTGAATATATACATAAGGGTAGTTGCTGATACGGACTTAGCGAAATTCTCCGTTTTTCGAAGGAGCAAAGTTTTTTTTTTTTTTTCAATTTTGAAATCTTAAAAAATGGAAAAACAAAAAAAAACTCGCTCTTTCGAAAAACGGAGAATTTCTATAAGTCCGTATCAGAAACTACCCTCATGTAATATTCAAAACTTTTTACCTATGCCGAGTGGTCAGCTGCTGCGATTTTATCATATTTCAAATTTTGAGATCTTAAAAAATTGAAAAAAAAAACGTTGCTTCTTCGAAAAACGGAGAATTTCTATGTCCGTATCAGAAACTACCCTCATATAAATATTTAAAACATTTTACCTATCCCGAGTGGTCGGCTGCTGCGGATCAATCATATTTCGAATTTTGAGATCTTAAAAAATTTAAAAAAAAAACGTTGCTCCTTCGAAAAACGGGGAATTTCTATGTCCGTATCAGAAACTACCCTTATGTAAATATTCAAAACTTTTCACCTATGCCTACTGCTGCGATTTTATCATATTTTGAATTTTGAGATCTTAAAAAATTCAAAAAAAAAAAAAAAACGTTACTCCTTCGAAAAACAGAGAATTTCTATGTCTGTATCAGAAACTACGCTCATGTAATTATTCAAAACATTTTACCTATCCCGAGTGGTCGGCTGCTGCGATTTTATAATATTTCGAGTTTTGAGATCTTAGAAAATAAAAAAAAAAAAAAAAAAACGTTGCTCCTTCGAAAAACGGAGAATTTCGCTAAGTCCGTATCAGAAACTACGCTCATGTAATTATTCAAAACATTTTACCTATGCCGAGTGGTCGGCTGCTGCGATTTTATCGTGTTTTGAATTTTGAGATCTTAAAAAATAAAAATAAAAAAAACGTTGCTCCTTCGAAAAACGGAGAATTTCTATAAGTCCGTATTAGAAACTACCCTCATGTAAATATTCAAAACTTTTTACCTATGCCGAGTGGTCGGCTGCTGCGATTTAAAATATTACGTATTTTTAAATATTAAAAAATTGACAATCAAAAAGAAAACAGTTTGCTCCCCTGAAAAATGGCTTATTTCTAATAGTACCACTCACGATAAGCCCCGTAAATAAATGTACTACCTCTCAGACTCATGTATTACCCTAGATTGTCGAGTGAATTGTTAATCTCCCTACGCGGGCACTAGACGCCGCTGCGGCCCTGCATCGCGGCGCTCGGCTGCTAGCTCCGGCTGCTAGCTTCAGCCTCATGGAGCTTCTACAAAAAATGTAGTCTTCTTCCTGATCCCAGCCGTGTTTTCCTTTTCGGTACACTCCACTTTTTCTTGCGCTGCACTTGGTCCTTTCGAGACTACGAACGATCGATGGATCAGGAACTCTTGCTGCGTCGTAGTCGGACTTTACTACGCTGGGGACTGACACATACGTGTTCGAAGTGGCAACTATCAGTTGCAGTTGCTATCCATGTCGTATTGGAAATCAATGCTGCACTTGGGTCGCACCGCAAGTGTCATCTGCGAAGTGAAAATCAATTTATGAAGATATGTATTTTACTTATTTTGAACTTAGAAAAAAATTAACAATATTATCAAATGACTTTTTCATAAAATAAAAATCATTTTAAAAAAAATGCAGATCATGTTATCACTGCAGGGTTTAGAACGACGAGAAGGTATTACTGCTCACCAAATACTGCGCGTCGTGTATACAATTTATCATTTTTAAAAATGATAACAATTTAAGCTCGCTAATATCCGATCGTTATTAATTACCCGCTTAACAATTAATATCACATTCGAAATAATTATTCAATAATAATTATTATTATTCATATATCTTCTCGGAAAAAGTTTAACAAAGAACGGGAAGATCAAGGGCTGGCTCATGATCTACTCAAGCCCGCTTGTTTTTATTTGATTTTGCTTTAATTTTGTTTCTACTTTTGACATTAGCTATTGTAAATCCAGAAATATTCGGCTGTGATATTAGACAAGTTCATAAGACACGAGACTGATAAAAACATACGTCTTAATATTTTTGTAGGTTAGAAATTGGAAATGTGTCAACCCCAGTAATTGGTATGCACGATTCGAAAGGATGCGGAGTCTAATACTGCGGAAATAGTATTACAACCGCAGGAATGCATGCAGCCTTGAAAAATTCGTGCCAAATACTGCAGCGGCAAATTAAAAATGAAAATAAATTCAATTTTGATTCTACAAAATTTTTTAATTAAAAATAAGTCTTATTTTAGTGACCGTAACAAAATATAAGGATATTGCAACGATAACAAAGAAAACGAGGACCTTATACTGATATCAATTTTTGACCATTCAAGTCGAACGTCACCATTTTTTGCTAGTAATGATCAAAAATTGATATCAGTATAAGGTCCTTGTTTTCTTTGTTATTGTTGCAATATCCTTATATTTTTTTACGGTCACTAAAATAAGAGTTATTTTTAATTCAAAAATTTTGTAGAATCGAAAAGTTTAATTTATTTTCATTTTTAATTTGCCGCCGCAGTATTTGGCACGAATTTTTCAAGGATGCGTGCATTGCTGTGGTTGTAATACTATTGCCGCAGTATGAGACTCCGCATCCTTTCGAATCGTGCATACCAATTACTGCGGTTGACTCATTTCCAATTTCTTACCTACAAAAATATTAAGACGTATGTTTTTGTCAATCTTGGGTCTTATGAACTTGTCTAATATCACAGCTGAATATTTCTGGATTTACAATAGCTAATGTCAAAAGTAGAAACAAAATTAAAGCAAAATCAAATAAAAACAAGCGGGCTTGAGTAGATCATGAGCCAGCCCTTGATCTTCCCGTTCTTTGTTAAACTTTTTTCGAGAAGATATATAAATAATAATTATTATTATTGTATAATTATTTCGAATGTGAAATTAATTGTTAAGCAGGTAATTAATAAAGATCAGATATTAGCGAGCTTAAATTGTTATCATTTTGAAAAATGATAAATTACATACACGATGCGCAGTATTAGGGGCGTAGTAATTGGACCATTCGTTATAGACCCCGCAGTAATAACAGCATGCGCATTATTCTTCCAAATGCTTTTTATTTGATGAAAAAGTCATTTGATAACATTGTTAATGTTTTATAAGTTCAAAAAAAGTGAAATATTGATTTGAAAGACATAAAACCTCCGTAATTTTGAATGATTTTTTTAAATATGCTCGTCAAGCTGGCCCCGCAATTCAAATCGCAGTAATGCCCACACTTACCCTACCTTCCCGAGCAAAATAATAAAAAGTCGTACAATTTTTTTTTTTCTCGAATCGCTCAGGAAACACTTGAACCGCGAAGATCTGTTGAAATTTTCAACTAGAAATTTTCAACGCTGCATGATGTGATAAAATCGCGAAACTTTACGTAATTTGCAACTAAAGTCTTGATATTTGACAAAACTCGATCGTATTCCCCAAAAATAATACTGTCGGGGGATACGACCTTCTGCAATTAGTATACGCAATTTGTTCTCTTCAAATACGAATCGAACTACGAAGTACGAAAAAAAATCGAAATACGAAATACATTTGTTCTCTTCAATTCAATTATATTTGTTAATTCAATTATATTATATTTGTTCTCTTTAAATACGAATCGAAATACGAGATACGAAAAAAAATCGAAATCGAAATACGAAAGAAATCGAAATACGAAAAAAAAATTATACGACCTTCTGCCATTAAAAACGACAAAAGATCGTATAATGGCGCTTACCTTTTGTCATTGGACACGCGATATATTGTTTACCGACTGTAGTGTTGCTCGGAGACACGGTCTGTTCGTCATCCACCGCGCTAACTCGAAGACTGCAACGACTGTTAAGTCTGCATGCACTACGACGGTACATCCTCTATGAGATGGATCGTCCCATGCCCCGTCACTTGTCTTCGGCGAAGCCAATTTTTGTCGTCTGAAAAATATCAAAACAAATAAATGTTTTCAGAAAAAGAGCGTGGTCTAGACGAGCACGCCGATTTAACTTTGGCTTTGAATAAATATGAGTGCAGAATAAAGATGAGCGAAACTTGTAGAGGCATCGTTTGCATCGTTGGATGCATTATGTAACGAACATTTGATACAGATTTTTTCTTGTTCGTTAAATAATTCACTTATCATTGATTTTCAACGCCGATTATCACCACACACATACATATCACAGCACGTTTTATAGGTTTATTTCATTTGTTTCGTTTCACTCGACAAAACTCAGCTTACCTGACAAATGACGATTTTTTTAAAATTTAAATACTCGAATTATTATTGTTATTTTGTTATTATTATATTAATGTATGTGTATGTCAAGGTCTTTCCGTAATCGCGGACATTTTCTTTTTCTTCACATCTCCCGATAAACGAAAAAATCACACGGGCTGACGTCGTACTGACCACGAACTAACTGTCCACCGAGTCGACACTCGACAGTCGACTGACCACCACAAGTGACTGCGAGTCGGACACAAAAAGAAACTGACCACCAGTCAAGTAACCACAAAAATAACTGACCACGAGTCAACTGACTACGAAAACAAGTGGACACGAGGCAAGTGGCCACAAAAATAACTGGACACGAGACAAGTGGCCACGAACACAACTGACCGCGAGTCAACTGACCATCACACGCACGCCATCACACGCACGTGTCGTAATTATGATTATCACTGATTATCACGCCGCACGGTTAACCCTAATCAACAAACTTTACCCAACAGCATGCCAGTGCCGGCACAAACCAGCATGGCTGCGGGATTTAGGCTACGCGCATACATAAACGCGGGATATTAGACGGAGAGCTACGGGTCGATTGTGTATCTTTCACGTGAGAACATTCACCTCGTCCAAGCATTCTTATTGTCTGACTAAACGCCGCGGACCAATAAGAATACTAGGACGAGGTGAGCGTTCTCGCGTGAAAGAACCGTAATAAGCCCCCAGGTACCGGGTTCATATTGTGAAACGCGTGAGTCTGCCAGCCCAGTCCCGCTGCGTTTGAACGCCTGGTTCAGGTAAAAAAACGAGATTTTCAAGTCATTTGACCACAAGAAATTCCGACTCATATTTGATCCACTATTATGTTACATTGTCAGTTAAAACAGCTAGACAAATAGCTGGTGTATAACATAGCGCAAGACTGGATTATATACTTATTTAAAAAATATATATTTTCGTCATAGCATCAGGTTTTGCAATTTTGTTTTTATGAAGTATTACATCACCCTACAATAAGACTTGTAAAACGGCAGATCAAAATTCGGTTACGAACGTTTTAGGGAATGTTTTTTTGTCATGTGTAATGAATTCGTTGATTTTTCTGACTGCACATGAATTTTTCAAAAATTATCTTATCATTTTGAAATTTCAGTTTTCTGAAATTTGTAAAGGAAATTACAAAATTATTCGTTATATGCTCTGGAAACTTCTTATTTAAGTGTTATATACAACTTAAACAACAAAATTTACAACAAAATTTCGAAATTAAAAAATTTTCGAAAACCGAAATTTCAAAATTATAAGACATTTTTTTAAAAATTCATACGTAGTCAGAAAAATCAACGAATTTATTTCACGTGTCAAAAAAAAGCTGTCCCTACTAATTTGTTCAACAATGTTTTTTTTTAACAATTTATTGATACGTTTTTGGAGTTAGTATTATTCAAAATTAATCTTATCGTCTTAATTGTGGTTGAATTTTTTTGCGATGTTTATCTTATCATAAAGTACAGTAGAAACTCATTTGATGCACGCTCATTAGTTGCCTGATTTCCCCTCGATTCCCTTGATTGATTCACGCCGCGCACCCCCCACCACTTCGGGCCTCGAGCCATTAGCCCCACCCCTCTTTCTCCTTTTATGCCGTCTCTCTTGTTGCTCGTGGTTACCGGCCGCTAGCGGCACTCTTGTTAGTCGTCAACCTCAAAACGCGATAGGTAAGATTTCGTTTCTAATAAAGAAAAAAATCGTTTTGTGCTTGCGTGAATGATTTTGAAAAAAGTAACGTTGCGAGATTAAAATTTAGACTCGGTTTTTTTACACTTTTGGCGAATGATTTAAAAATAAAAGCATTCCTTCATTTCCTAACAGCTGATCAATTCGTGTGACAGAAACAACGATATTCATAGCTGTATATACATATGTACGAGCGTGGGATATGCTCTCTGTAGGGATTGGTTCTGCCAAAAGTTGTAGAGGGGCACCCTTGATTAATGCACTCCCTCAATAGGTGTCGGTACAAAAGTCGTGCATTAAATGAGTTTCCACTGTATACAATATTGTCGACGAAAGTCACTTTTGGTTGGAAATACTGTCAATAAACAATACAGCAATACCGTACAAATATTTGCAAATTCAACATTTTTCGTTTTATATGGTCCGGCTTCAAGGTCACGGTTCGAAGCGTTCCATGCAGTGTGTGTGAGCGCGTGTGTGTTCATGTCTCGTGTGCTCTGCGTGTTGCGAGAGAGAGAGAGAGAGAGAGAGAGAGAGAGAGAGAGAGAGAGAGAAAGAGAGAGAGAGAGAGCCTCACAAGCGCGAACGCCTGTTACCGCGCTGTTGCCGCGGTACAGACTACAGACACACGCAGCGGCGGTGGTCCGAGTTTTCTCTCGATGCGCGATTTCAGGGATTCACAACAGCTGACAGCAGTGACGGCTGAGCGATATACGCAATGCTTGGACCGTATATGACGGAGCATCTGAGCTATTTTTCAATATTGTTATTCACAGCGCTGTGACGGATGTTTTTCTATTAACTAATTATTTGATAACTATTCATTAATAATATTCATGAAGGGCTCCGATCGCCCCGATTGACCCTCGAAGCCCTCAAGTACCGGAGTCGTGTCCCACATATATGTATCCCACCGATCCATGTGCCGGGTAGAGTAAATATACTCTCTCTCTCTCTCTCTCTCTCTCTCTCATGCCATAGATTTGCCATGTCAACGCTCAATCTCTCATGGCTCTGTTTGTCGAATTATCTCTCTATTTTATGGGATATACATATAAACATGTAACAGAAATATAAAATATATTTCACATATCTTTTACATCGATTTTACGTATATAAAAATAATAAATTTTTTCCATGGGTTATTTGTATGTGTGAAATCGTGAAATATACGGAAATATATATATGTGAAATGTCTAATATTTACGAAGAATATACAGCATTTTTTATGCTAAAATCTTCTATCTTATATTTTTCGGATATCTTTGACATATATATATATATATATTTCCACTTGAATATGCATACACAATTGCATACACATGCAATTTCATCGTTTACTCATCACATAAAAAGATCAAATATCTAGCCCATATACTGCTTACAATGAGAGTATCAGGCCTCCGGGTCATGGATTCTGCTCAAATTTGCAGGTGTTTCATTCGCCCTAAAAATCAAATCTCATATGCGTATTTCTATCTAATAGCCCTTTTGTCGCTTGCTTCATTGCATAAAATACCATTTTTAAGCAATTTATCAGTCGTTCGCTACTGCGCTCTGTACTAATTCAGCTAACTTGGATATTTTATCGCAATCTCGTCAGCTGATCATAAAAATGAATATTCCACATGTTAATTCATTGTATTCTATGTTGGTTGCTGCAGCTAGACCGATACACACTATACGCACAAGGAAAGAAAAGTGAAGCGTAACAAACCGGAGTGAAGATTTATATTACAATTTGTCTTATAGGAATGCACATAGTATTTTCAAGCATGAATACTATGCGTATTCGCAAGCATGAATACTATGCGTATTCCCATAAGACGAATTGTAATATAAATCTTCACTTTGGTTTGTTTCACTTCACTTTTCTTCGCTTGTGCGTGTGGCGTGTGTGTATCCGTCTAGCTGCAGCGACCAACAGAATACGGTAAATTAACCCGTGGTATATTTATTTTTATGATCCTCTGACAAAGTTTCAATAAAATATATCGAAGTTGGTTGGATTAGTACAGAGCAGTAGCGAAAAACTCATAAATTGCTTAAAAATGGTATTTTATGTAATGAAGCGTGAGACAAACGGCCTGCTATTAAAGATAGAACTACGCATAACATGCTTAATTTTTAGGAAAAAAATTTCTCGAAAACAAAGCTTCCTCTAGGGGAAAAAATTATATCCCGGCTGATAAATAGAAGCTCGGTCCAAATCATTTTTTTTTTATTTCAAAAGTATGGAAAAAAATTTTGAAAAATTATAACATTCATAACCTTTAAAACATTAACAAAAATTAATTCATATAAATGTGCCTCAAATAGAATAAAATAATTTACAATAATAATAATTATTATTATTATTAATGAATAGTCATCAAATAATTAGTTAATAGAAAAACATCCGTCACAGCGCTGTGAATAACGATAGTTTTTTTTATTGAAATATAGCTCAGATGCTCCGTCATACGGCCCAAGCATCGCATATATCGCTCAGCTGTCAGCTCGTCAGCTGTTGTTATGTGAATCCCTGAATCCGTGCATCGAGAGAAAACTCGGACCACCGGTTATATTACAGGCGTTCGCACTTTGGGATTCTCTCTCTCTCTCTCTCTCTCGCAACACACACACGCACGCGGCGCGCAAACCCACACACACACACACACACACATGGAATGCTTCGAACCGTGACCTTGAAGCCGGACCATATATAATATATAAAACGAAAAATGATGAATTCGCGAATATTTGAATTTCAGTATTGCTTTGTACAATACTGCTGTATTTTTTATTGACAGTATTTCTATAAGAATGCGTAAAAAATTCAAAGATCACTTTTATTTACTTTAAAATTTTTTTTTTTTCCCATAACTTTTGAGTAAAAATAAATTAGGCCCAGCAGGTTTAAAATTCTCAAAATTTTTCCATACAATCTAGGAATAAAGAAAAGTAGTTTATCGCAGTGAGAGAGTGGGTCAACAATCATTCATATTTTTATTTTAAATAAAGAAAAAAAAATTATTTTTCAAATTTTGAAAAATTTTAAATGCCAATGATAGTTTACTGTATAAAAAAAATGAGAATAAAATTTTTACCAAGAGACATTTTATTTTTATTTTTTTTCTACGATAAACTATCATTGACATTTATAATTTTTCGAAATTTGGAAAATATATTTTTTTCTTTCAACGCCTTTTCCCTCCTTAATCTTTTCAGGCTCCCCTACCTGATTATCATTATTGGGACTAAAAAAAAACGTATTCACGCAAACAAAACCCAATAATTTGCAAAATTCGGAAAAGCCGTCAAAGTAAACAATTACCTACGATTTCTCAGTTCAACGTAGAATTCGTTCAGTTACCAATGATTGAGTGAATGATTTTCGACAGTTCATATGAAAAGTACACTTTACCGGGCTAAAACTCATCGGAAGAAATTGCCTATTGCCTTCGTAGACTTCACAGGGAAACGCGAAACTCTTGTAACGGTATTTTCACAACAAAGTTTTTAAAAGTATTATAAGAAATATTAAAGAAATTAGAAAAATTTCTGAGCGCAAAAATATTTTCAAAAATTCATATCAATTTGTGCAAAAAGTTTTGAAGATTTTTTTACTTTTTTTTTTACATATTCCAATTTTCAGGCGGGAGTTCTTTTTTCTTAGTTCCGAATGGTAATACAAGTTCCTGAAACTCATTAAAATATAGCCATCTGTATGGACCAGTTTTTCTAGAACTTTCCTGTGCCCTCGTGCAAATGCGATTAAGTAGCGCATTACGAAAAAGCGGCTGTGAACATCAATGGCAATTGGTGGTGGGGGGCTCTCAAGGAGAAACGAATGGAAATGGAAAAAGGGAAGGGGCATGAAGTACCCGTAAGGGAAAACGATGGAATACACAATTAATATATTTAAAATAATATGTCAAGAAATGTTATGTGTCAATAAATATATTGATATACATGAAATATACTGCTTAAAATTTTGTGCCAAGAAAGGCGACCGAATGTATAATACACACATACTTCTCCGAGCTTGATCGGCCACAATACCTCGCGAAAAACGTTAGCATTACGCTATAAAAATAAAGTATATATATATATGAAAATAACTCGACGATGAAAATATCTGTGAAATAATCAGTGATGAAAAAAAAATTCACAACTAATCTTCATTCGTATACATTGTATTATCAATCGCGAACGTTAGCGGTACTGTAGCGTGTACGAACATATTTATTTACATTGTAAGCTGCAGAGTGCTAACGTTTTTCGCGAGGCCTTATGGCCGATCAAGCTTGGAGCAATATATATATATATTATATATATATATATATATATATATAGTTGTATATTATAAAGATATATCGCCGCTGCCGCCGCCGCTGTATCAGGAATTGAGCTTATATAACGAGTGACCCGAGCCATAAGAACCCCTAGTATATATACATATGAAATATTAATATATATGAAATATATTAATATATTTACAATATATTTATTTCTTTGTGCATTCCATCGTTTACCCTTTCAGGTACTTCATGCTTCTTCCATTTTTATGTTTACATTCATTTATCATTGAGAACTCCACCCCAACCCCCGTTGATGTTTACAGCCGTTATTTCATCGCATTAATTGCACGAGGGCAATATTGAAGAAATTATAAAAATTTATAAGGGCAAAAATATTCACAAAAATTCATATAAATTTGTTCCTTAAAAAGTAGTGAAATAATTTACAATACTTTGAGTATAATAGTGATTATTTTACCATTTTCAGAACAAACATTATTTAATTAAAAATGAAACTGACAAATCGATGTATTTTATTATTAGTAATTAATAAAATGTCAAATCCGTCTCATCATCTCGCTACAAAGTTCATCCTGCCACCCACGGTGTTAAATTGAAAAAGTTTACGAGCAGATATCTCCGGAAACGGTGGAAGAATCTCATACTTTGCAAGCATACTATAGGAACCTCAACCTTTATGTTTGTCGTATTTTTATCGGTCTATCTAGATTTGATGACTGCAAGAACCACGTTAATTAGGAGTATGAATGAAATTTTTTTTTTCAATCTTTGGGGCGCATAATGTAGAGTAAGTAAAAATAATGAGGACGTATTTTTTATTTTTTGTTAAAAATGACAGATGCATCTGTTATAGGCAATTTAATTTCACGAATTTTGATATATATAGATATAGCGTAACGTGTGTGACGTCCTAATGTTATATTTTTCAATTTGTTATATTAACGGCAATTTTGATTCAAATAAAAAAATAAAAAATACGTACAAAATATTTTTTCCTAAACTACCAGATTTTGAAATAAAAAAAATTTCATTTATACTCCCAATTGCACGTACAGCACGCTCCAGATCATTCGCCGCCACACGGACTGGCACACGAACTACTGTTGCCCCCCCCCCCCCCCCGCTCCGTGCCGCTCCTTTGCGAACTTGTCAACACACAAGCTCGCGCCACGCGCCCATCGCATCGCCCTGAACACAGCGCTGTTGCAGAGTGGGAAGAAGAGTGAACAAGAAACAAGTGAAAGAAGAAAACTCAAAGAAGAATAATGTCCAATTGCCAGAAACCGTATAAAAAAAGTTACAGTGCTGCAGCGGCCAAACGTAAGTAATTATCTACAAGTATGAATTACGCTTCACGACGACAGGATCACTGTTCATGATTTTTTTTTCTTTTTTTTCTTCGATGGTTGTCGACGCATTTTTTTTACGCATAATTTTTTTACGCCAGGCCCGCGAGCCTCTCTATTATCCTTTTAGGGTGAATAGTCAAGGACCCGAGTGGTCAAAATTTTTTTTTTAAAGATGTATATATATATATTGTAACACGGTATGAGGACGATTCGGAGACGAATGTGGCAGCGGCTGGATAGCTCAGTTGGGAGAGCACTCGACCGGCAATCGAGAGGTCCCGGGTTCGAATCCCGGTTCAGTTCAAGCCGCATTTATTTCCGAATCGTTCCTCTATCCCGGTTTTTTCCGGGTTATAAAAGTGGCGCCCAACAAGAGGGCCCCGACGCATCGTGAAAATGCCCACCTTTGTGGATTGATTAATAAAAATTAATTAATTCACAGAGGTAATAACTAAGAGGCTGACACGGTCGGTGGGAGACCCGCCCTGAGATTCCCCTTCCTGAGCTAGCCCCCTCGGGCAGTGTCCCCTGCCCGTTGTACCTCTTCCCCTACCGTCCCTCAGACGATCCCAGTCTGTAGTACCCTAGTCCGAGTTATACGAGTCGAACTGTCAGGGTCAATTCGACTCTGGCAGGGGGGATTGTTGACGGTAAACACGGTATGAGGACGATTCGGAGACGAATGTGGCAGCGGCTGGATAGCTCAGTTGGGAGAGCACTCGACCGGCAATCGAGAGGTCCCGGGTTCGAATCCCGGTTCAGTTCAAGCCGCATTTTTTCCGAATCGTTCCTCTATCCCGGTTTTTTCCGGGTTATAATATATATACAGCGTGACCATTATAATGTGGACGGTATTTTTTTGAGGGTTTTGGGAGGTGATATCGGGGTTTTTCGGGTGCGGTTTTTACATGGTTTTCGAAGCCCGATTCGAAAAAAAATACGACATGAATGTGATGATTATAGTTTTTACAGCAGAAAAATGGTGATGACGAAAAATAATGTCAAGTTGATTTTTATTTTTGAAATGTAAAGATTATTTAATTCTGAATACAAAGCGCTGGTGGAAAATTTTTTTGACGCAGATCGCATGGAGAAAAAAAATGTTAAAAGTTGCATTTTAATGCGTTTTTATTCGAAAAGGTGGAATAGAACTGTGCCACGTGAAGTTGCATCACATAAGCTCTGCCTTGGCTCACGGCTGTCGAAGCTTATGTCGCTTGGCCCGAAATGACAGTTGAACGAAATGACAGAGAGAAACGTATTTTCAGCTATCTCTATCGCACCCATGCCAAGCCGTAGTGTTTGAAAAGTGATGTTGAAAAATATGAAAAAATGAAAATAAGCTGTGATATTATTTGAAAAAGTGAAAATTAGATGAAAAGTGAAATAATAGTATTGAAAGAAAGCGTAAAGAGTGGAAAACGGTTTAATATTTTCTGAGAAATTTCGAAACATTTTCATTAACTTTTAGAATTTCGAAAAAATTGATAAAAATAGCAACATTTGATACAATTTTGATTTTTTTTTTCAATGTCCAGCTTGCGCAAGTTAAAAGATATGGTAAATTTGTTCGAGAGTATCATCTCGGGATAGTTTGTATTCTTGTTGGACAGAATGTCCTCAAGTTACCAGCTGCAAACATAACTTTAATACGACTGTTCACCGCTTTTTCTAAAAACTTTTTGACTTGATGCCAAATTTCAAATTGTTCAACATTTTCGCATCTCAAGTTGGCTTTTACCTTTCAGTACTGTTATTAGCACTTGTTTAGCTTGACTTTTTGTACACTTTGGATCTGTACAAGCTGTGAACTTGCAATTTCCTGAGAAATGCAAAAGGTTCAAGCCATCTAGCATTTACCTTTGGATTAACGGATCATCATAGTGCGACCACCCGAAAAATAGCCGATTTCCGCTATTTTTTTTTGTAACGTGGATAGTAGTACTAATCGGTCTAATTTTTTTTTTTTATAAATTGAAGCACCGATAAAGAATACAAAATTTATTTTTAACAATTTCTTTATTCATTGTTTAATATTTTTTTAATTACGTAAAATTGCGTGGAAAAAATGGTGTCCCATGTTGGCCAGGATTGCGACCGCAAATTTCATGTGAAACAAAAAATTCAAAATCATTTATTAATTTGTAAAAAATCCGCTACGTTCTTATCGAGGATTTTTTTAAATGAAATTTTAAAAAATTGCGGCGGTTTGAACATAAAGTATCGAATTGAGCTTTTTTCGACAGTTTTTCGTAAAAAAAAAGGATGATTTAAAAAAAAAAGCTTCCGTAGGAGCATAATGAATGAGGTGAAGAATGTTCTGTTAAAAATTCAAACGGATCGGTTGAAAACGCTTCCTTTGAGAGTGGCCACCGTTTTCATAAACACCATTCCAAGAAAAACGCGTTCAATGTTGTATAATGAATGAAGTCATTTTTAAAAATTCATTTTGTATTCTTGATCGGTGTTTCAATTTGTAAAAAAAAAAAATTAGACCGATTAGCTCATCCTATCCACCTAAAAAATAAATCGGCTCTTCTTCGAGCGGTCTCACTGTGATGATCCCTTGATTTTCCAATGAAGACACACCTTATTCTATGAGAGAGCATAGTGGATGTAAATCCCGAAATGCAGATCGCCAAATCGCGAATCACGAGTACTTTTTCGTGATAAATCTAAAATGCATGATACAATCAGAACCTAGCTTGAAATTATAATATGCGGAGAAAGAATAGAAGAAAGAGCTCTCTCGGTATAGCTCGAGGTTTACATGCCTTGTTCGATGTTTTCGCAGTCAAAATAGATAATGGTAATTATACATTATTATAGATTTTGATATGCCAAATCGATTGATGCATGTTAAAATCGGAAGTTAATTTTGCTTGGAATTATAACAAGCGGAGAAAAAATGAAGGGCTCTCTTGGTGACTTTTTTTTCAATTTCTTCACGAAATGGTCTCCAAAACAGATAATTTTTACATCGACTTTTTGCCATTTTTACTTGATTTGTCAACTCGTTGTCTGCTTGTGGTCGACTTGCTGTCGACATGTTGTCGACTAGTTATCGACAAGTTGTCGATAATGTTTATGTTTATGTTAATGTTTATTATGTTATGTATCGTATTATATTTATGTTTATATCAACTTGTGGTCGACTTGTTGTCGACTTGTTGTCGCCTTGTTATCGATTTGTGGTCGACTTGGCGCCAACTTATTAATACTAACTGCGAGGAAAACGGTGAAAGGACAATCTGCATTTTCACTGCGCGAGATGAAATCCGCGTTTCCGATCGAACTTTTCGACTCGTTTAAATATTTGGCTACATCAAATTGCAAATTTGAGACTGATTCCATCTCCAGCGTTTAAGGTAAAAGATCGACAAATAGTGCTACTTAAGGTGTAGGCAAAGCCATTTTAAAAATCAACGATTCCCCTCGTGTTTTTTTAACAAAACGTGTAGTTTAGTTCAATGTTTACATAGTCTAAATCCCGCTCGTGTTAATAAATTTTTCTCCAGAGGAAATTACAAACGCCGACGTGCAGCGCCGCGCGTGATCGAAATTACGATCTAATTTTGTGCGTTTCTCACTGTGCGAGATCAAATAAACATTTCCGACTGCGCGATTCCATTCTACACAATATTTGACTAGTTACGATGCCCTTGTCGTGTTTGATTTCATCTGCTGCGGCAGCAGCGAACGTCCACGACTAACCGCATGCAAAACAGCGATATAACATTCTGCGTTTTTTACTGCGCGAGATGAAATCCACGTTCCCGGTCGCATCTTTCCATTCGTTCAATTATTTAACTACATCAAACTGCAAATTCGAGACTGATTTCATCTAACGATCGACAAGCAGTGCAGCTGAAGGGAAAGGCATAATCATTTTGAAAATCAAAATTATTATTGAATCTTCTGCTTTTTTTAACTGTGCGAGATCAAATCAACATTACCGACTGCACGATTCAATTTCACACAATATTTAAATAATTACGATGCCCTTGTCGTGTTTGATTTCATCTGTTGCCGCAGCAGCGAACGTCCACGACTAACCGTATGGAAAACGGCGATATAACATTCTGCGTTTTTTACTGCGCGAGATGAAATCCACGTTCCCGGTCGAATCTTTCCATTCGTTTAATTATTTGACTACATCAAACTGCAAATTTGAGACTGATTTCATCTAACGATCGACAAGCAGTGCAGCTGAAGGGAAAGGCATAATCATTTTGAAAATCGAAATTATTATCGAATCTTCTGCTTTTTTTAACTGTGCGAGATCAAATCAACATTACCGACTGCACGATTCAATTCCACACAATATTTAAATAATTACGATGCCCTTGTCGTGTTTGATTTCATCTGTTGCGGCAGCAGCGAACGTCCACGACTAACCGCATGGAAAACGGCGATATAACATTCTGCGTTTTTCACTGCGCGAGATGAAATCCACGTTGCCGGTCGAATCTTTCCATTCGTTGAATTATTTGATTGCATCAAATTGCAAATTCGAGACTGATTTCATCTAACGATCGACAAGTAGTGCAACTGAAGGTGAAGGCATAATCATTCCGAAAATCGAAATTATTATCGGATCTTTTGCTTTTTTTCACTGTGCGAGATGAAATCAACATTTCCGTTGGCACGATTCCGTTCCGTCGAACATTCGCCTATTTACGATGCTCTTGTTGTGTTTGATTTTATCTGCTGCGGCAGTAGCGAACATCCATGACTAACTGGGAGGAAAACGATGAAAGCACAGTCTGCATTTTCACTGCGCGAGATGATATCCGCGTTCCCGATCGAACTTTTTGACTTGTTTAAATATTCAGCTACATAAAATTTCAAATTCAATACTGATTTCATCTGCAGCGTTTAAGGTGAACAATCGACAAGTAATGCAGCTTAAGGTGTAGGCAAAGCCGTTTTAAAAATCAAATATTGTGTGGAATTGAATCGTGCAGTCGGTAATGTTGATTTGATCTCGCACAGTTAAAAAAAGCAGAAGATTCGATAATAATTTCGATTTTCAAAATGATTATGCTTTCCCCTTCAGCTGCACTGCTTGTCGATCGTTAGATAAAATCAGTCTCGAGTTTGCAATTTGATGTAGTCAAATAATTAAACGAATGGAAAGATTCGACCGGGAACGTGGATTTCATCTCGCGCAGTAAAAAACGCAGAATGTTATATCGCTGTTTTGCATGCGGTTAGTCGTGGACGTTCGCTGCTGCGGCAACAGATGAAATCAAACACGAAAAGGGCATCGTAATTATTTAAATATTGTGTGGAATTGAATCGTGCAGTCGGTAATGTTGATTTCATCTCGCACAGTCGGAAGTGCACAAGATTAGCTCGTAATTTCGATCACGCGTGGCGCTGCGTGGCGGAGTTCGTAACTTCCTCTGGAGATGAATTTGTTAACACGTGCAGGATTTATACTATTAAAACATTTTAAGAAACTAAACGTTTCGTTGAAAAAAACCCGAGGGGAAACGTTCATTTTCAAAATGGCTTTGCCTACACCTTAAGCAGCACTACTTGTCGATCGTTCACCTCGAACGCTGGAGATGGAATCAGTCTCAAATTTGATATTTTATGTAGCCAAATATTTAAACAAGTCGAAAAGTTCGATCGGGAACGCGGATTTCATCTCGCGCAGTGAAAATGCAGACTGTCCTTTCACCGTTTTCCTCCCAGTTAGTCATGGATGTTCGCTACTGCCGCAGCAGATAAAATCAAACACAACAAGAGCATCGTAAATAGGCGAATGTTCGACGGAACGGAATCGTGCCGACGGAAATGTCGATTTCATCTCGCACAGTGAAAAAAAGCAAAAGATTCGATAATAATTTCGATTTTCGAAATGATTATGCCTTCACTTTCAGTTGCACTGCTTGTCGATCGTTAGATGAAATCAGTCTCGAATTTGCAATTTGATGCAATCAAATAATTCAACGAATGGAAAGATTCGACCGGGAACGTGGATTTCATCTCGCGCAGTGAAAAACGCAGAATGTTATATCGCCGTTTTCCATGTGGTTAGTCGTGGACGTTCGCTGCTGCGGCAACAGATGAAATCAAACACGAAAAGGGCATCGTAATTATTTAAATATTGTGTGAAATTGAATCGTGCAGTCGGTAATGTTGATTTGATCTCGCACAGTTAAAAAAAGCAGAAGATTCAATAATAATTTTGATTTTCAAAATGATTATGCCTTTCCCTTCAGCTGCACTGCTTGTCGATCGTTAGATGAAATCAGTCTCGAATTTGCAGTTTGATGTAGTTAAATAATTGAACGAATAGAAAGATGCGACCGGGAACGTGGATTTCATCTCGCGCAGTAAAAAACGCAGAATGTTATATCGCTGTTTTGCATGCGGTTAGTCGTGAACGTTCGCTGCTGCGGCAACAGATGAAATCAAACACGAAAAGGGCATCGTAATTATTTAAATATTGTGTGGAATTGAATCGCGCAGTCGGAAATGTTTATTTGATCTCGCACAGTGAGAAACGCACAAAATTAGATCGTAATTTCAATCACGCGCGGCGCTGCACGTCGGCGTTTGTAATTTCCTCTGGAGAAAAATTTATTAACACGAGCGGGATTTAGACTATGTAAACATTGAACTAAACTACACGTTTTGTTAAAAAAAACACGAGGGGAATCGTTGATTTTTAAAATGGCTTTGCCTACACCTTAAGTAGCACTATTTGTCGATCTTTTACCTTAAACGCTGGAGATGGAATCAGTCTCAAATTTGCAATTTGATGTAGCCAAATATTTAAACGAGTCGAAAAGTTCGATCGGAAACGCGGATTTCATCTCGCGCAGTGAAAATGCAGATTGCCCTTTCACCGTTTTCCTCGCAGTTAGTATTAATAAGTTGGCGCCAAGTCGACCATAAATCGATAACAAGGCGTCAACAAGTCGACAACAAGTCGACCACAAGTCGATATAAACATAAATATAATACGATACATAACATAATAAACATTAACATAAACATAAACATTATCGACAACTTGTCGATAACTAGTCGACAACATGTCGACAGCAAGTCGACCACAAGCAGACAACGAGTTGACAAATCAAGTAAAAATGGCAAAAAGTCGATGTAAAAATTATCTGTTTTGGAGACCATTTCGTGAAGAAATTGAAAAAAAAGTCACCAAGAGAGCCCTTCATTTTTTCTCCGCTTGTTATAATTCCAAGCAAAATTAACTTCCGATTTTAACATGCATCAATCGATTTGGCATATCAAAATCTATAATAATGTATAATTACCATTATCTATTTTGACTGCGAAAACATCGAACAAGGCATGTAAACCACGAGCTATACCGAGAGAGCTCTTTCTTCTATTCTTTCTCCGCATATTATAATTTCAAGCTAGGTTCTGATTGTATCATGCATTTTAGATTTATCACGAAAAAGTACTCGTGATTCGCGATTTGGCGATCTGCATTTCGGGATTTACATCCACTATGCTCTCTCATAGAATAAGGTGTGTCTTCATTGGAAAATCAAGGGATCATCACAGTGAGACCGCTCGAAGAAGAGCCGATTTATTTTTTAGGTGGATAGGATGAGCTAATCGGTCTAATTTTTTTTTTTTTACAAATTGAAACACCGATCAAGAATACAAAATGAATTTTTAAAAATGACTTCATTCATTGTTCAACATTGAACGCGTTTTTCTTGGAATGGTGTTTATGAAAACGGTGGCCACTCTCAAAGGAAGCGTTTTCAACCGATCCGTTTGAATTTTTAACAGAACATTCTTCACCTCATTCATTATGCTCCTACGGAAGCTTTTTTTTTTAAATCATCCTTTTTTTTTACGAAAAACTGTCGAAAAAAGCTCAATTCGATACTTTATGTTCAAACCGCCGCAATTTTTTAAAATTTCATTTAAAAAAATCCTCGATAAGAACGTAGCGGATTTTTTACAAATTAATAAATGATTTTGAATTTTTTGTTTCACATGAAATTTGCGGTCGCAATCCTGGCCAACATGGGACACCATTTTTTCCACGCAATTTTACGTAATTAAAAAAATATTAAACAATGAATAAAGAAATTGTTAAAAATAAATTTTGTATTCTTTATCGGTGCTTCAATTTATAAAAAAAAAAAAATTAGACCGATTAGTACTACTATCCACGTTACAAAAAAAAATAGCGGAAATCGGCTATTTTTCGGGTGGTCGCACTATGATGATCCGTTAATCCAAAGGTAAATGCTAGATGGCTTGAACCTTTTGCATTTCTCAGGAAATTGCAAGTTCACAGCTTGTACAGATCCAAAGTGTACAAAAAGTCAAGCTAAACAAGTGCTAATAACAGTACTGAAAGGTAAAAGCCAACTTGAGATGCGAAAATGTTGAACAATTTGAAATTTGGCACCAAGTCAAAAAGTTTTTAGAAAAAGCGGTGAACAGTCGTATTAAAGTTACGTTTGCAGCTGGTAACTTGAGGACATTTTGTCCAACAAGAATACAAACTATCCCGAGATGATACTCTCGAACAAATTTACCATATCTTTTAACTTGCGCAAGCTGGACATTGAAAAAAAAAAAATCAAAATTGTATCAAATGTTGCTATTTTTATCAATTTTTTCGAAATTCTAAAAGTTAATGAAAATGTTTCGAAATTTCTCAGAAAATATTAAACCGTTTTCCACTCTTTACGCTTTCTTTCAATACTATTATTTCACTTTTCATCTAATTTTCACTTTTTCAAATAATATCACAGCTTATTTTCATTTTTTCATATTTTTCAACATCACTTTTCAAACACTACGGCTTGGCATGGGTGCGATAGAGATAGCTGAAAATACGTTTCTCTCTGTCATTTCGTTCAACTGTCATTTCGGGCCAAGCGACATAAGCTTCGACAGCCGTGAGCCAAGGCAGAGCTTATGTGATGCAACTTCACGTGGCACAGTTCTATTCCACCTTTTCGAATAAAAACGCATTAAAATGCAACTTTTAACATTTTTTTTCTCCATGCGATCTGCGTCAAAAAAAATGTTCCACCAGCGCTTTGTATTCAGAATTAAATAATCTTCACGTTTCAAAAATAAAAATCAACTTGACATTATTTTTCGTCATCACCATTTTTCTGCTGTAAAAACTATAATCATCACATTCACGCCGTATTTTTTTTCGAATCGGGCTTCGAAAACCATGTAAAAACCGCACCCGAAAAACCCCGATATCACCTCCCAAAACCCTCAAAAAAATACCGTCCACATTATAATGGTCACGCTGTATATGTCGGAGATCGATATAGTTAACTTCAAGTAGAAGATAACTTGAAGTATGAAAAGGATCAATGTATGAAAGGATCAAAGTATGAAAAGGATATCTTGCGTCAAGCGTTGTTTCAAGAAATGAAGATGTGAACTCTGGTTGCTAAGCAACAGGAGGTTGAATATGGAATAACGCTTGGATGAAATCGACAGTCGAGATTGGGGGATTGACAGCTCGACATGTTCGCGATCATCGCGCAGATATTTATTTGAATATTCAAAGAATAAATTAATTAAAAATGAATAATAATAATTCTTGTGATGCGTCTCCCTCCTTCCGCGGTTTCTCCTCGACATATATATATATATATATATATATGTGCAACGTACACTTTGAGGACTCCGTAAATATATGATATTTTATAATTGAAATGGATACTGCAAGCAATTATATACCATATAGAACTATTTTATGCGGAACTATACTTTCGTTTTCATTATTTTCCACAATTTGTAAGGTTTGGCTACTATGAAGACTTGTTATGTTTAGGCGTATACGAGGACATTTGCAAAACTATTTAAGGACATATATGAGGTCTCGTATATAGGTGTGAATGTCCCCATAGTAGACTTTACTTTGGAAAATCGCAGTACCTGTAAGTAGTTACTATATCAGTATACGTGTCTCGATATCAACCATTTCATAGAAACCCGGGCCCATCAACGTAACATTTAAATATTCCATGCACAGAAGCAGTACTAATATCAGGTAAGTTATAGTTGCTATATCACTCATAATCAATTACTTATGCAAATACATTCCAAGGTCAGAATTTTGTCTGTGGTATTAAGATTATATAAAATAGGCTATAACTATGAGAGACCACATTCAAATTCTTCTATTGATTTTTTTCTAGGGGTGCCAGAGACTTTTCGAATAAAAACAATTTATTAGGACACTCCTCATAGTCGAGCTTCGTTAACAGTCAAAGTTCGCTTTATCAAATAGTCGCGAACTTGAAAATTTTCGGGAGAATAGGATATCTAAAAAATAGAGAATTCATATGAGAGAAAACAAACATCATTTTTAAAGCATCCTAATATATGAATATATGTCCTCAAAAAAACCAGAAGTCTTCGTAAAAGACTTTATATGGTCGAATATGTCCTCAACGAGTACAGTACTCAACACCTATACGTATTGTATACTCTGAGGGTATATTTATCTATATAGAGGCCACTTCGAAGACTTCTGGCTGTTTTAAGGACATACGTATGTTACACATATGTAGGCCATTTAATATTACTTCCGCCGGCTAAAAAGTTGCTGTTTCACATATCCCTTCTTATGAACGAGTTATAGATGGCGAGCAAGCTTTGAAAAGTTTAGCAAACGAAAAAAAAATTTCTTCGAGTTTGCTGGAGTTTTTCACTTAATCCGTAACATTATTGATTCCGTACCATCGGGTGCTGAAATGCCAGGTTTATTAACTCCTAGGGTGATATTTAGGTATGAGTCGGTTTTTTGTTGTTTTTCTTTATGACTGATGGCCGTTTTATAAATTTCACTTACAAAGCTGTCTGCATCATAACTCTATTCTCTGGCCGATGGAACATAATCCGATTTAACCGGACTTTTTGAATCTCAGCCAAAATTATAATATAAAATATTATATCATTAGGAGAAATCGAATCAAAACGGTTATTGAAAATCAAAAGTCATATCATACCCAGTATCTTCTATAGTTGTTGTTAAAATGCTGATGATGAAAAAGTAAAGACATAAAAATTAAAAACGAAGTTTAGTACCCATTCTCGCTAAGTGCGCGCCTACGGGGTTGTAGGAGAAGAAACGCGCGTTGTTGTACTGTCGGGGATGAAATATGTCAGCGAATTCATCTAGTTATTGGCCTTTTATGGCATGGAAAAAACAACACAGCAGACCCATACGTGCTCTAACCGTATTGTACTGGTGTAAGTGGGATCCGTACTTTTCAAGCTGTTTATTGGCGTACAAAGTAACCAACTTATCATATAGAATCCCACCTCGTTGAATTAATAACACATCTGCAATGTTCTCAGAAAATTTTTTCGTTACAGCACTCGCCTTCGGCTCGTGCCGTAATCCTCTCGTTTCGTCAAAAAAGCCTTTGCGTACTCGTATCGAAATGTACTATTATGCAAACTCCCAATTCTAAACAATTGACTTCGATCCAAAGCAGTCGTTTCTAGGTTTCAATCGTAAAAAAAAAATACTTCGCACATACCGAAAGATGACAAATCGAAACGAGATGACTCGTCTCCCTCCCTATCGGAGTTGATTCTGGTGGCGCTGTCAAATACGCGATCGCTCTCGACGAAATCTGCCATCATTTCTTCCGCGATGATTTTGCTCTCAATAAAGTAAGTCAAGGCTTTTTCTCAAATAATATCGTTAACAATATTTGAATCATAAAAATACTGAATTAAAAAAAAATTCTCTTACGAAAAAAGTTGTTTGTTTCCTCTTGTCCTTGAAGAGAGAACTCGTATCGCCTCGGATTTGGACACCATGACGTTTGCATGACCGGATCGAAGTACAATTTACTGCCATTTATCAATACATACGTATAGAATTATTTATAATATTTACATGCTAAATATGTTACTGTAAAAAAAATGTAATCATTAATGATGAATCACAAATTCTAGATAATAAACAAATCAAATTCAAATAAAAAATTGTTGAATTTATAAATGATTATGAAGCGGTAAAGCTCCTTATATATAAAAATTGAATAGGTAAAGACCTGAATATTTAATAAAGTTAAGTGAACGGTGATTTCAATAATCGTATTTAACTTCGATTATTTTTAAAAAGCATTTATACAGGATATTATAATTGAGTATTTGATCGTCATTTTTTTTATATGTCCGCGTACGACAGCTTGTCGTTCGAGATATATATGTATGCTCTTAAAGGGACCGCAATCCTCCTTTCCTTCTAAATTCTTTTGGATTTCTTCCAAAATTGAACGATCTTCTGAAAATTAGATTCCCTGGAGCTTAAAAGGAGTATTCAGATTTTAGGGAAAGGTGATCAAAATAAACAGCGACTACAAACGGTAGTCGACGAACAATTCTCGATATTGTTCACTCACATCTATATCTGGTGATTAGTCTACTATACCTTGAAAAATCGATTCATCAATATTTTTAAATGTGTTTGGGACCGGGTTTATAAAGCTGTCTTCAGAACAGGTTTGGCGCAGACGAACATGTCCTCAATTAATACAACGCATAAATATACTATATGGTTAGAATAAGATTGCCATACTTTATATTTTTTAGGAATTGTATTCTTCGAGGACACAATTGTCAATGTAAAGTCTGTTTCGAAGACATTTGTTCCGTATTCAATTTTGCGTGTATGAAAAAATATGTCTTCAAAAGATACACTACGTACGTATATTATGTACCGTACTTTTTGAGGACATACTCGACTATATGCAGTCTACTTCGAAGACTTTTAGCTATTCCGAGGACATAAAAACAGAGATAAAAAAGTGCTTAAACCCAATGATGATTTAAACTCAAATTACGTTCGATAGTATTTTTATCCGACTTATAGAAATTAAAAATTGAGATAGCTCTACTTATAGAAGGTAGTTAAAACTCTACTTTCAAATGTAGAGTTATTCAACTATATATCCTGTAGTTTTTATCTTTGTTCTTCTCGAAAAAGCTAGAAGTCTTCGAAGTAGACTGCATATAGTCGAGTATCTCTCCAAAAAGTACGGTGCGCAATATACGTACGTAGTGTATCTTTTGAGGACATATTTTCTCATACACGCAGAATTGAATACGGAATAAAAGTCTTCGAAACAGACTTTACATTGACAATTGTGTCCTCAAAGAATACAATTCCTAAAAAATATAAGGATATGGCACTCTTCTAAGTATACAGTATTTTTATGTGTTGTATCAATTCAGGACTTATCCGTCTGTACAAACATGCCCCATAAACATATGTCTTCGAAATAGCCAGAAGTCTTCAAAGTGGCTTCTGCATTGAAAAATATGTCCTCAAAGAATACGATATTTTGAGATTTTGCGTATTAGACTGTTTTCGGACATATTTGACTGTATAAAGTCAATTTCGAATACTCTTGGCTTATTTTTGAAAGATGTATTGTCTACACGATTCCAATCAAAGAGACTTTTGATAAGAAGTTCGAGTACTTTGTTCTAAAACAGGAATCTGAATACAATCAACAAGATTAAAAATAATAACATTGATTTCCGATTATTATAATTCCGGAAAGTTGTAAAAAAATTATAAAAACAAAAAATTTTATAATAAATCTTTGGTTAAACGATTTTTCGGTCATATGTACTGAATTCTTTGATTTTTGTTAAAATATTTAAGGAGTTTCGGTACACCTATTAAAAATGCTGCCATCAACTCAATTCGTTTTGAAATAAGTGACAAATATATAAAACGCGAACTGCTCAAATTTCCCGTCGATCCTCAATGTCGTTTTTGTAAAAATAATTTTCGAAAATTTGGCTTATACACGAGAGTAAATGGGAGCAATATTTGTTTGAGCTGTCAATTTCATTAAAATACTACCACCCGCATAAAATTTATGTCAGATCATTATTAGATCTTTAATATGACTGTTAACAAATTTGAATAGGTTCGTCCATCTGGTTTATTAGTTATAAGCCAAAACATAAGCTCACTATCCACGGGTATGGCGCATGAACGGTCAGACTCTCTTTTGTTTTATGCATGCCCCGCTCACCGCGTGCCGTCACACCCTCGTTTCCGCGTGTTCCCCGTCGCCGGTCTGTACCGAAACTCCTTAAATATATCAAAATTTTCACTTTTCAAACATTTTTAATTTACATGTACAGAAAAAACCGAAGGTTCCGTTGCATGTTATTAAAAAAAAGTTGTTACGTCCCGCGACTTTCGGGACTTTTTCATCGATTGGAGATTGCTTTTATCGAGCAATTTTTCAATAAAAATTAAATATGGGGAAAGGGACCTGGTCACCCGAGAGGAAACTTTTTCTTCTCTCTTAACCACCAGGAAGCAACGAATTTAGCCGTCAGCGCAAGAAATGGTCTCGAGTGATCATAAATTATTGAGAGGCGACGCCATGGCGGAGCCGATATCGTCACTTCTCATAACAAAATGTCCATCGTCGGGCGTGACGAAAAACATCCGTCGATGTTGAAGAAATTTTGATTAAGAGCATCGGATTACTCGAAGTGGTGGGCCTTTGTGCACGACGAAAGGCGATGCGTACGCGACGTCGACATAAGACGCAACACAAAAACGGTACGGTCGAAAACACCCTGTGGAGTCTTACTCGTTGTGCGCAAAAGAGAAGAAAGAGAGAGAGAGTGGGAATGGAGAGAGAAAGAATACATCCTAAATCTAAGGGAGCTGGTAATCCTTTTCTTCCCTTTTCCTCGAGTGAAGGATTTTACAAATTAAGATCCCGAAAGTACGCAAGCAAATGACTATAATGAAGTAAAATCAAGTATGAGCATGGGTACCTGGGTCAGGTCATCAGTATTGGGCAGGTGTCGGTAGATTATAAGTTATTGCACTTTAATACTAGATTTTAATTTTTATTCCTTTCTCTTACTGAGTCGAGATCTCCATGAAAAAAAATTGGTCAGAGAAAAGAATTTTCTTCTTTGCATTTTTTTGTCGTCTCGTTTTTTTTTCCTCCCTAAATTTATGAGGGGTTCGAGCCTTGCTACGATTTTTTTTTAAACAACGTCTTGAGGAAATCAATGGATGGGCTGTATGGAGTGCTGCACGTGGCCAGTAAATTACCAATGGCCGAGACAAGGGATTTCGATAGAAGAAAGACTTCGGAGGACCACCCAACCGTCAACGAAAAAAATTAAATAAACTTTTAAGAACATGCCCGGTTCGCTATCGGCCGGATGTGTATATCGTCTCCAATTCAGAGAACTAAATGTTTATGTAACTCAAAAATACGCCGAGTCTATAGCCAAAGAAAGAGAGTAAGCAGCGCTTTGTCCCAAGTCTTGGGATTCGGAAGGCGTATGTCCCATCGACATACGAATCCAAGCTCTCGCCTACGAAGGAGGGGCGACACCAAAATTCGGCATCGAATCCAACAAAGACCCCAAAAGCGTAGCAAGCGCATTATTTAATTTACGTTTTCCTTTTTAATTAACAACGACCAAATTCAAAGATTTCAGGAGATTTCGTAATGCATGGGTAAAGGTTTATGTGGAAATGAAAATTGTGAACGAATCCTTTTCCTATAATAATTACGAGTTTGATGAATGAATGTATGTGTGATAGTTGCGTGACCATGAAGATAGATCTTTCCTGTAATGACAAGTAAGAGAAATGATAAAGCCGGAATCATAAAATTGCACAAGATCCGGAGTATATAAATAAAATTTCAATTGTTGTAACAAATGTAGAATCTGAATAACTGGTTGATAATTATGAGAATTTTGAGTAGTTTGGATACGCTAAAATAATTTCCTTTCGTATAATTATTGGAAAGAATTAATTATAATCCAAAAGAAATAGCATGACATACACCATTGCATCCGAACCTCCGCATGGTAAATAATTATAAAGAAATAGGAATGAATAGAATGAGAGGAAAGATCGAACGAAATCCAGAGCGAGAAAGATACAGGGAAACAGAGGAGAAGTTGTCACCGAACGAGAGTACGAATAGGAAAAGACGAATGGATGTGTATGTATGTGTGTGTGACATCGAGAGCCTATGACGGGTCAACGCGTGGCCCGTAGGAGAAGTCAAATGCAAGCATGGAGGGATGAGAAGGAGAGAGTGACCAGAATGAAGAAGAGGGGTTTACTCCTCCACTGTGTGGTACCTCTAAAACGAGGGATAGAGTGAGTGAGAAAATAAATACGAAATATGTAAGTATGAGAGAGACAGAATGAGCGTCTTCATGAAAAGACGGCGTATGTATGAGAAAATTCGTTTTCTGATTATTAGGTAATAATGAAATAATTATTATAAAGGAATGCAGGAGTGAATATTATATTATAAGGATGAATTCGTGTTAATCATAAGTATAAATTTTCGATTATATAGATTCCAGGGGATCATCGGGGATGCGAGGTGGAGGCGGCGGAGGAGCCTGGAGCGTCTAAGGCGTCTAAGGGCGTACCTCCCCACCGCCGAAACTAAGCCATCCTAGAGGACCCTATATAAGACCGGGTAATGAGCCCGCGGGTTGTTCGTTAGAATCGGGAGAAATCTTAAGTAGGCGGATTGTTCGTCAGAGTCGGAAGAAAATTTTAAGTAACGAATCGCTGGCAGTCGGAGGCCAGAGTAGATCTTAGTTTGAAGTCGCGGTATGTCAGAACGTTCAGAAAATCCGGAGAAATTTTTAAGCAGAATCGCTGTTCGTCGCGTATTTTTCTTTATATACTTTTCATCATTTTTGACACAGTATCTCAAGTTTATTTTATTTTATTTTATTCAATCGATTTCAATACCGAACAACTTTATTTTTGCAGACAATATTTTATTTTTGTGAACCATTTTATTTTTGCGGACAATATTTTTATTCCTATTTTGTTGTGAACAGACATTTCATTTCTTTTCGCTTCACCTTGTGTTTTAAAGAGCAAAATATATTTTTTTTTCTCGTGTGAACATTTTGTTTTGTTGGACACTGTTTGCCTTGCCACAAATTCACCATTACGTTCAACCTCGTGGTAAATCGTTTTCATCGTCGTCATCGTCCAATTTTTGCCGGCCTTATACCTCACTTTGTTTCCATAATCATCGAAGTAGTAAGTATCTGAAAATGTTTTCTCGCATGTGTCAGTATATCTTTGTTCGTGTTGCGCGGTGTCTCCGACCCCGGTCGACACCCCATGACGGCTCGAGTCCCGTAACCGAAACTACCGGGTTACTCACCGTTGAAGGTCTATGAAATATTTTCGTCGTTGTTTTCCCTTTTCGCGTTATTTTGTCGTTTTAGATTCAGATTTTTGGTGTTAAATTCAGTTTTATGGAAGTTCAGATTTTTGTGTTAAATTCAGTTTTATGGAGATTCAGATTTTTGTGTTAAATTCAGTTTTGTGAAGAGTTATGTCAATTTAACTTCAGTTTTGCGAAAAGTGTCTGATCAAAATTATTTTCTCAATTTTATCTTCCTCATGTTTAAGTTCAATTCTTTGTCCGATTTATTTAACGTTCTTTAAAATTATTTTTATTTTGGTTTTGTGCAATTAGATTATTTCAATGTTCCAAGTAAATCATTCCGAAAACCCGTTCGTGTTTCAATCAATTGTAGGATTATTTTTCGTGTGAATTTATTTTCTCCTAGGAAGTGCTCATGTTTGTAAATTCAGTGAAATATGTGCGAGTTAAATTCATTTGAGTCATTCACGTTTTGTTCCGGAAAATAATGGATCAATAGTGTTTTTTTGTGTTTATCATTTGATATTCATTTCTAATATAAATTTTATGCATTATCCGTGGTTAAATTCATTTTCGGAGATTTTTGAATTTCTTTGAGTGATTAAAATTCAATTGAGTCGTGGTTGAGTAAATTCTGTGTTGATTTTTGTTTTTGTGAGGGTTGTCAACCGACCATGGACCTTTTCCAATTAAAGATAGCTGTCGTTGTAATAGGGGTCATTTTAGTGCTCGCGATAATTTCGTTTGTCCTTGCAGTTTGCGCGGATAAACCCCAGGAGGCTTATCTTGAGGATGGCCCTGTAGTTTATTTTCTTCCGCGTCAGTAACAGCTTAGTTCCCGTTTTATTCCGAATTTATTTAATGTGATCATACAATTTTTGTCCCTTTATATTACGAGTTTATTTGCCCGATTTTGCCGAATTACAATTTATTAGTCTTTTCCGATGTATCTCGCGAAAATTAAAGAGTTTTGTTCGTGAGATTTTATTTTAATTTGCCATTGTTACCAAATTATGCACTCTCCGCCCATCCTGAGCAATTTTCCGCAAGGTTAGGCTCAAAACAGGGCAATAACCTGACCAATTCCGATTTTATCTCGAATAACGTGTTAAAGGGAAAGCCGCGCTTTTCTTGGCCGAGATGAGAAAAATCGAGGGTCAGGACGTAACAAAGTTTTGAGAACATTTTTTTTCATAATTTTCTCACGTTATTCATTAAAAAAATTGAATTTATCATTATTCTCAATTTGGTTGACTATTTTCAGATTTTTGTCTCATCACGAAGTTCTCGAAATTTTCACCGAACCTCATTTTTTCGGTTGAGATCATGTACGCGATATATCCTTGAAGACACGATTTGAATGTATAATTACCACATGAAAAAAAAAAAAAAAACAGAAATTGATTGTAAGAAACGTCACATTCGAGGATAGCAGAATATTATATTCATTATACGTATTCGGTATAAAATCGTGTAGCGTTGTGTGCAACGCTTTATCACTCGATATCGAGTAGGTAAGAATAGAGAATAAAATTATGCTGGGAGTTTGAAAGTCTTTAAATCTAAGTCTAAAATATCGGAAACTCAGTAAAAATAAGGCCGTCTGTATCGGCATGGGTTTTCCGCAGTTTCCCCATGTCCACGGCGAATGCGATACAGTGTAGCTAAAAAGCAGCTGCGGATGCTATACGGAAGTTAGGTTAGCTTAGCGAAGTGCGGGCAGCGAGCGATAGGAGGGATCAAATGGAAAGGGTTAATACGTAAAGACCCGCAATGGTATACGTTGGAACACACGAATAAAAAAAAAAGTTACCAAGGGCGTTATCGTAGAATGAAAATATTTTCACGAACGATACTTGTTGATTGTAGTTACGTTATGTTGACATTGACAATTTCACACAATTTAAAGATATCATTAGTACACATAAAGGAAAAATATATGAAACCGAATTGAATTCGAAAAATTGTCGATTTCAGGTATGTGTACATTCATTGTAAATCTACATGTCTCTATTCCTGCCAGATTCTTCAAAAAGAACTGCGTACAAAGAATCATGTCCTCGAAGAATACCATACGTAAGATAATCGTATCAAGACAAAGGAAATTGCCACAATTCGTGACAAAAGATGTTATCGTAGAACCAACGTATTTTTATGAACGATTCTTGTTGATTGCAGTTACGTTAGGTTGACATTGAAAATTTCACACAATTTGAATTTATCATTGGTACACATGAAGAAAAAATATATAAAACCGAATTAAATTCGAAAAATTGTCGATTTTAGGTATGTGTACATTCATTGTAAATCTGTATGTCTCGAATCCTGCCAGATTCTTCGAAAAGAACTGCTGTACAAAGAAATATGTCCTCGAAGAATACCATACGTAAAAAAATCGTACACTGAAGACAAAGTAAATTGTCACATATCGCGACAAAAGATGTTATCGTAGAACGAACGTATTTTCACGAACGATACTTGTTAATGACAGTTATTTTATTATGTACTAACTTTCTCTTAGCTTCTGATAGTTATTGACATGGATTTTCATGAAAAGTTATGTATTGAAAAATATATTTTTCGTTAACTATATCAAAAATGATGGAATTTTACTTACTGTGCAGAGCTAATATGCGTGCAGAATATTTTTCTCCGTCCTTATGTTTACTGCTCGATAGTTCATCGTGAACACACTGTGACATCGCTTGATTTGCAGATAAAAAATATATCGTCGGTAATTATGACTAAGATAAACATTTTGGCACCGCACGGGTGAGAATTACGAAGGCCTCCGGTAGTATCGGTTGGATTGCAGGAAAGCGTGGATATATCGCATTGATATAGTATAGTTTTCGATTTAACTATATGTGTACAAATCTGAAGCAATCGGACGTGAGATCCGGTGCTTCCTGAAACATGATTGGTGCAGCACTGCCGCGAAAGTCAAATCTCGTTGGAGTAGCGAATACAGTAACCAATCAGATTGAACGCATACGTATCTCATCAAAATCGCCAGAGGTCTCCAAAGTAGCTTTTGTGTAGACAAATACGGCCTCATAGTATACAATACGTAAAGATGTTGCATATTACACTCTTTGAGGACATATTCGACTACGGAATGGCTATTTCGAAGACTCCATGCTACCCGATACTGACAAATATCAGTTTCTTGCAATCTTATGTACATCCGAGACTACCAGAGGGCTTTTAAATTTAAACACGTGTGTATTTAGCACAAAATGCCGAGCACTAAAGTGTAAAGATGGACAAAAATATACAGCACCCATATTCGCTCTGTACAGTGAGCCATCTTTGCTTCCTCATAGAAAAAGCTTTGGAACAGACACATTTAATTTTTTTCAGTTTTAAATGTCAACATAACATAACGATAATCATCAAGTATCGTTCGTGAAAGAACTTGTTGATTATAGTTATGTTATGTTGACCTTATAAACTGGAGAAAAAAAGAAAATGCGTCTCTGTCACAAAGCTTTTTTTATGAGGAAGCAAAATTGGTTCACTGTACGGAGCGAATATGCGTGCTGTACATTTTTTTCCTTTATACTTTAGTGCTTGACATTTTGTGTTAAATACACACGTGTTTAAATTTAAAAGCCCTTTGGTAGTCTCAGATGTAAATAGGATTGCAAAAAACTGATATTTTTCAGTATCGTGGAGCATGGAGTCTTTGAAATAGCTATTATGTTGTTGAATATGTCCTCAAAAAGTGTAATATGCAACATATTCACGTATCGTATACTATGAGGCCGTATTGGTCTACACAAAAGCTACTTTGGAGACCTCTGGCGGTTTTGATGAGATACGTATGCGTTCAATCTGATTGGTTACTGTACTCGCTACTCCGACGAGATTTGACTTTCGCGGCACTGCTGCACCAATCATGTTTCAAGAAGCACCGGATCTCGCGTCTGATTGCTTCAGATTTGTGAATATATAGTGTCACGGCCTTTCGAAATTTAGCCGGACTATAACCGGGCGAACCCGGGCTTCGTATGGGGAAAAACTCGGGGGAAGATCAGAAATAAAAACGAGGTGAAATAGAAAAAAAATGACAATCTCCAATTTATTCGATAAACAATAAAAAGAAAATATAAATGATTTTGTTGGGCGCCAGCCGTCAGTACGACGACAATTCTCTCACTCAATACAAAAAACAGGGTAATCGGGAACAATAAAAAAAGGAAAAAAAAAGTAATCTCACTAATCAGGGGAATCTCAGGGACGTGAATTTACCGGCTCGCGGGCCTCTTAATTATTACCCGTGTCGGGTTATCGGGCAAACGCGATATTAATCGAACTCAAAAATCACGGAGAAACAAAATACGCAATTAACAAAAAAGCTCGATCGGAATAAGGGATCGCGCTACGTCACCACACGCACGAATTATACAGCACAACGGGGAATAAAGCACGCGGCCAAGATGGCGAGCACGTGTCTTCGCGAAAATTACTCAAAAAAGGAAAATGATGAAGCAAGAAAAAAATAGAAAATCTGCACAATCCAAATATTAAATAAGAGATATGGTAATGGAACGAACTCACTTGGGGATGCTGGATCTTTGCGTAATAGCGTGGATCTCGTTCTTTCGCTCCTTCTCTCTCACAATACAATCATTGGCAAAAATTCTCGTAGTGACTCGATACAATATAACTCGATTAGTCGGGGGCTCTCGTCGAAGTGATCTTCCTTCGTCGTCTCTCTGCTCGTGGGAATTACGGAAAAAGGGTAATTTGGGGGAAGGGCATGCGTAATGAGAAATTGGGTGAAGGGGGGATCTAGAATCGATGCGATATTGGTTGATTGGGAGCTGACGTCACGAGCGCGTTGCGCAGGATAGCGGATCGATAATCGAGGGTCCGAAATGTGTTGCCCTCGGCGACCCGTGACGCAACTCCCGGTCCTCTGGCTGATGACTGAACCCGGCCGTCGACGGCGCTCCTCTCTCGGCAATTATTGGCCACGATGTGGCACACAAGGACTTCTCCTTTCTTCTTCGATGAATTCTGGCACCACGATTCCTCGCCTCGCACGGAATAATTGTGACGAGGGAGTTCACGGGTGCCAGACGATGTTCCTGGTGACGGTTGAGGTGAGGGCCACGATCTCGCCCGAACCCGTCGTTTTGATCGAGGGTTCGCTTGATCACGTGCTGAATTCCCTCGCCCGCCGTCACCTTACTGTTGTTCCCTTTTCGTTCCCTGTGGCCACAGTGATGCGGATGAAGATCTCCCGGAGCTCGTCGACCGGGTCTTCGATGACGTTGGGTTCTCGATCCTGGGACAGCTGTTCGGTGATGAGGGGTTACGTGTGGCAGAGGGAAAGGGGAAGGGTATGCGAGTGTCGATGGCATAGGAGAGGGATCAGCTGTAGCTTGGCTCGTATGCGTGTGATATGGAACGACGGTGGTAGTGGAAGGGGGAGAGAGACGACAAGAGACGCTGGTAATACTTCGTGGCTTGCTATGATTATCGCTATTTTACTTTATTTTACTTAAGATTATTTTACATAGGGGATCTGTGTGGCGACGGACTTCGACGAGACGACTATATAGCCTCGTCTTGTGACGCCGTGTCACAATAGTTAAATCAAAAACTATACCGTATCAATGCGGTATATCCACGGTTTCCTGCAATCCTCAGTCCTCAGTCGTACGTCCGAGACCGAGACTGCTGGATGGCTGTGTAATTCTAACCTGTGCTGTGCCAAAATGTTCATCTTAGTCTTATTTACCGACGATATATTTTTTATCTGCCAACCGAGCGAAGTCAGTGCGTTCACGACGAAATGTCCAGCAGTAAAATATGAGGACGGAAAGAAATATACAGCACGCATATTAGCTCTGTACAGTAAGTAAAATCCAATCGTTTTTGATATAGTTAACAAAAATGAATTTTTTAATATATAATTTTTCATGAAAATCCATGCTCATAACTGTTAGAAGTTAAGAGAAAGTTAGTGCATAATAAAATGACTAATTAACAAGTATCGTTCGTGAAAATACGTTCGTTCTACGATAACGTCTTTTGTCGTGATATGTAGCAATTTCCTTTGTCTTGAGTGTACGATTTTTTTACGTCTGGTATTCTTCGAGGACATATTTCATTGTACGCAGTTCTTTTCTAAGAATCTGGCAGGATTAGAGACATACAGATTTACAATGAATTTACACATGCCTGAAATCGACAATTTTTTAAATTTAATTCGATTTCATACATTTTTTATTCACGTGTACTAATGATATCTTCAAATTGTGTGAAATTTTCAATGTCAACACAACCTAACTACAATCAACAAGTATCGTTCATGAAAATACGTTCGTTCTACGATAACATCTTTTGTCACGACATTCGGCAATATCCTTTGTCTTGAGTGTACGATTATCTTACGTATGGTATTCTTCGAGGACATATTTCTTTGTACAGCAGTTCTTTTCGAAGAATCTGGCAGGATTCGAGACATACAGATTTACAATGAATGTACACATACCTGAAATCGACAATTTTTCGAATTTAATTCGGTTTTATATATTTTTTCTTCACGTGTACCAATGATATCTTCAAATTGTGTGAAATTTCAATGTCAACCGAACGTAACTGCAATCAACAAGTATCGTTCATAAAAATACGTTCGTTCTACGATAACATCTTTTGTCACAAATTGTGGCAATTTCCTTTGTCTTGAGTGTACGATTATCTTACGTATGGTATTCTTCGAGGACATGATTCTTTGTACACAGTTCTTTTTGAAGAATCTGGCAGGAATAGAGACATACAGATTTACAATGAATGTACACATACCTGAAATCGACAATTTTTCGAATTTAATTCGGTTTTATATATTTTTTCTTCACGTGTACCAATGATATCTTCAAATTGTGTGAAATTTTCAATGTCATCATAACGTAACTGCAATCAACAAGTATCGTTCATGAAAATACGTTCGTTCTACGATAACATCTTTTGTCACAATATGTGGCAATTTCCTTTGTCTTGAGTATACGATTATCTTACGTATGGTATTCTTCGAGGACATATTTCTTTGTACGCAGTTCTTTTCTAAGAATCTGGCAGGATTAGAGACATACAGATTTACAATGAATGTACACATACCTGAAATCGACATTTTTTCGAATTTAATTCGGTTGTATATATTTTTTCTTCACGTGTACCAATGATATCTTCAAATTGTGTGAAATTTTCAATGTCAACATAACGTAACTACAATCAACAAGTATCGTTCATGAAAATACGTTCGTTCTACGACATCTTTTGTCACGATATGTGGCAATTTCCTTTGTCTTGAGTGTACGATTATCTTACGTATGATATTCTTCGAGGACATATTTCTTTGTACGCAGTTCTTTTCTAAGAATCTGGCAGGATTAGAGACATACAGATTTACAATGAATGTACACATACCTGAAATCGACAATTTTTTTAATTTAATTTGGTTTCATATATTTTTTCTTCACGTGTACTAATGATATCTCCAAATTGTGTGAAATTTTCAATGTCAACATAACGTAACTACAATCAACAAGTATCGTTTGTGAAAATATTTTCATTCTGCGATAACGCCCTTTGTAACTACACTACCGTTCATAAGTATGGAAACACTCGCCCCAGATCCAAGCCACACAAGAAGTTGTATCGCTCTTTGAAAAATGAAGACATCTCATTTTTCAAGCGGCGTTCTAAAAAGGACATATTTAGCTTCATTTACCTTTTTTGGAAAAATTTTTGCGATTTTTTTTGAGCCCGGTACGCACTTTGAAAGATGGTCATTTTTTGACTTTTTTTGGAGGGTGGAAATTTTCCCGCATATTTTGTAAAAAAAAATTTTCAACTTTTTTTCCGTGAAAAACTTGAAGCGGGGAGTACAACCTTCAATCTCATTTTTTGGAAAAATTTTTACGATTTTTTTTTGCAAAGATATTCAACTTTTTGCAAAAAACGACCATATTTATAAGGGGTAGTCTCACTCTGAAACTACTGGGTTTTCGTAAAATTACTAAGAGGGTAAAAAGTTGCGTACAATCATTTTGGATGTATCACATTTTTTTCAGAATTAAAAAAACAAATTCGAAAAAAAAAATTTTTTTCAAAAATTAAAAACATTTTTTTTTGAAAATTTTTTCTTAAATCAACGAAATATTTATTTTATCGTGAAAAATCGGGTCTCTTACCTCATCGACACGGCTTTTTCATCGAAAAAGCCACCTTGGGCCAGTTTGGAGCAGGGCTGTAATCGCAGCGAAAGGTGGCTTTTTCGATGAAAAAGCCGTGTCGATGAGGTAAGAGACCCGATTTTTCACGATAAAAAAAATGTTTCGTTGATTTAAGAAAAAATTTTCAAAAAAAAATGTTTTTAATTTTTGAAAAAATTTTTTTTGTTCGAATTTGTTTTTTTAATTCTGAAAAAAATGTGATACATCCAAAATGATTGTATGCAACTTTTTACCCTCTTAGTAATTTTACGAAAACCCAGTAGTTTCAGAGTGAGACTACCCCTTATAAATATGGTCGTTTTTTGCAAACAGTTAAATATCTTTGCGAAAAAAAATCGTAAAAATTTTTCCAAAAAATGAGATTGAAGGTTGTACTCCCCGCATCAAGTTTTTCACGGAAAAAAAGTTGAAAATTTTTTTTTACAAAATATGCGGGAAAATTTCCACCCTCCAAAACAAGCCAAAAAATGACCATCTTTCAAAGTGCGTACCGGGCTCAAAAAAAATCGCAAAAATTTTTCCAAAAAAGGTAAATGAAGCTAAATATGTCCTCTTTAGAACGCCGCTTAGGAAATTGAGATATCATCATTTTTCAAAGAGCGATACAACTTCTTGTGTGGCTCGGATCTGGGGCGAGTGTTTCCATACTTATGAACGGTAGTGTATATGTGGCATTTTCTTTTGTCTTGAGTGTACGATTATTTTACTTATCGCATTCTTTGAGGACATATTTCTTCCTATAGCAGTATCTTTCGATGAATCTGACAGGGTTGGAGACATGTGAATACACAATGTACATTCACATACCTGGAAAGAACAATAATTCAAATTGAAATCGATTTTTGTATGTTTTTTTTTTTCACGTGTATACTAATTATATATTCAAATCGCGTCTTCAAGAATAGATCGCCCACACGATCTCAACCGAAAAGATGAGGTTCGGTGAAAATTTCGAGAACTTCGTGATGAGACAAAAATCTGAAAATAGTCAACCAAATTGAGAATAATGATAAATTCAATTCTTTCTATCAATAACTTGAGAAAATTATGAAAAAATATGTTGTCAAAACTTTTATTTTATAACATGCAACGAAACCTTCGGTTTTTTTCTGTACATGTAAATTAAAAATTTTTTAAAAGTGAAAATTTTGGTACATTTAAATATTTTCACGAAAATCAAAGAATTCAGTACATATGACCAAAAAATCGTTTCACCAAAGATGTATTATAAAATTTTTTGTTTTGATAATTTTTTTCACAACTTTCCGGAATTATAATCAATGTTATTTTTTTAAATCTTGTTGATTGTATTCAGATTCCTGTTTCAGAACAAAGCACTCGAACTTCTTATTAAAAATCTTATTGGTTGGAATCGTGTAGACAATACATCTTTCAAAAATAAGCCAAGAGTTTTCGAAATCGACTTTATACAGTCAAATATGTCCGAAAAAAGTCCAATACGCAAAATCTCAAAATATCGTATTCTTTGAGGACATATTTTTCAATGCAGTAGCCACTTTGAAGACTTCTGGCTATTTCGAGGACATATGTTTATGGGGCATGTTTGTACAGACGGATAAGTCCTGAATTGATACAACACATAAAAATACTGTATACTTAGAAGAGTGCCATATCTTTATATTTTTTAGGATTTGTATTCTTTGAGGACACAATTGTCAATGTAAAGTCTGTTTCGAAGACTTTTATTCCGTATTTAATTCTGCATGTATGAAAATATATGTCCTCAAAAGATACACTACGTACGTATATTGCGCACCGTACTTTTTGAGGACAGACTCGACTATACGCAATCTACTTGGAAGACTTCTAGCTGTTTCGAAGACAACAACAAAGATAAAAAAGTGTTGAAACTCAATGATCATGTAAATTCAAATTTCGTTTATGAGTATTTTAATGTGATTTACAGGAATTAAAAATTCACATAGCTCTACTTATAGAGGGCAGTGAAAACTCAACTTTCGAATATAGGATTATTCAACTATATATCCCGTAGTTTTTATCTTTGTTGTCCTCGAAAAAGCTATAATTTTTCAAATTCGATTGCATATAGTCGAGTATGTCCTCAATAAGTACGGTACGCAATATACGTTCGTAGTGTTTTCTTCGAAGACATATTTTTTCATACACGCAAAATTGAATACGGACCCAAGGCTTCGAAACAGACATTTCATTGATAATTGTGTCCTCAAGGAATACAATTCCTAAAAAATATAACGACATGGCACTATTCTAACCATATAGTATTTTCATGTACTGTATTAATTGAGGACATATCCGTCTGCGCAAAGCCTGTTTTGAAGACAGCTTTTTAAACTCGCACCCAAAAAATTTAAAAATATTGATGAATCGATTTTTTCAGTTAGTAGACTAAATACGAGATATAAATGTGAGTGAACAATATTGAGAATTGTTCGTCGACTACCGTTCGTAGTCGCGGTTTATTTTGATCACCTTTCCCAAAAATCTGAGTACTCCATTTAAGCTCCGGAGAATCTTTAATTTTCAGAGGATCGTTCAATTCTGGAAGAAATCCAAAAGAATTTAGAAGGAGACGAGAACTGCAGTCCCTTAAAAAACATACAAATCTCGAACGATAAGCTGTCGTACTCGGACATACTAAAAAAAAATGGTAATTAAAAACTCAATTATAATATTCTTTATGAAAGCTTTTTAAAAATAATCAAAGTTAAATACGATTATTTAAATCACCGTTCACTTAACTTTATTAAATAATCAGGTCTTTACCGATTTGATCTTTTATTAATTCAATAATTTTTACTCGGATTTGATTTGTTTATTACCCAGAATTTTTTATTCGTTATTAATGATTAAAATATTATTGCAGTAACATAATTAGCATGCAAATTTTATAAACAATGCTATACGAATGTATTGATAGGTGGAAGTGAATTGTACTTCGATCCGGCCATCCAAACGTCATGGTGTACAGATCCGAGAGGATACGAGTTCTTTCTTCACGGACAAGAGGAAACAAAAAACTTTTTCCGTGAGAGAATTTTTTTTTCAAAATTCAGTATTTTTAAAAATTTGTTTAATTTTTTATTACCAATGCCCCGAGTCCTTCCCCTTTTGGCAGTCCCTAACCTACGTTTCCATAATCCGAATTTTCTCTATTCCACAAGTCCCCCCCCCCCCAGAGTGTTATCCGCAGCCACTCTTTCCTAATCCCCTTCTGTATCGCATTCGCACGAGGGCACAGTAAAACTGCGGAAAACCTATGCCGATACAGTCGGCTCTTTCGGCAGAGTTCGTGTTCCCCACAGGGGTCCTGGACTCTGGAAAGATGGCCTCCCACTCAGTGATTTGATGCGCCACTCAGCACGCGGCTAAGCGGTCACCGCTCTAAGTATTGGCCGAGACCAATACTGCTTAACTCGGTGACCGCCAGAGCCGCGCGCCGACCGCGTACTCATCGCTGTCGGTTCAAAATTCAGTATTTGTATCATTCAAATATTGTTGACGATATTATTTTAGAAAAAGCCCTGATCAACTTCATTGTGAGCAAAATCATCGCGGAAGAAATGATCGGAGATTTCGTCGTAAGCGATTGCGTATTTGGCAACGCTACATTTGATCGAAGCGCCACATTTGATATTTCGACAAATGTCCCTGAAATTGTGACGTCAGAGGCATGTGAAAATATGAGCAAAATCATCGCGGAAGAAACTATCGGAGATTTCATCCAGAGCGATCGCGCATTTGACAACGCAACATTTGATCGAAGCGCCACATTTGATATTTCGACAGATGTCACCGAAATTGTGACGTCAGAGGGATGCGAAAATACGATTTACAAACCTCTTCTCGATCCACATCACGTGAGGGAGGGAGACGAGTCATCTCGTGAAGTGAATGTAAATCCCAATGCCACCTATACTTTGGATTTGTCGTCTTTAGGTATGTACGAGGTATTTTTCTTACGATTGGAATATAGAAAATACTGTGGATCGAAGTCTCTGGACCGGAGGTTTAGGATTTAAAACTCGTAAATTCTCAACCAAAGTGAGTTGCGAGAATTTTGAGTACTTCACAATGATATATAATTCTGGAAAGAATCATACATATTGAATGTTATAACAATAATGATTTTAAATAGTGATAATACCAAGAAGTTTATATTATAATTCATTTTTGAAACCAGAAATTGCATAATAAAAATGCAGTGAAACTTGTTATCATTCGAAATGAGTTTTCTGATTTTTTTGCATGTATATGAATTTGTACAGAATATTCTCCCTTTCTTGTTATTCTTGTTTGTGAGCTTTCCAATTTTGCCAAACAAGCTCTGCAAGTTAAAACTTGCAAATTGCTTCCTCGAGATTCCGCACGATGCTCGAACGAAAAGTGAAATCGCCTGAATAGTTCAAATTTTTATTTAATACGGAGTACTCGAAATTCTAACCAAAACTGATTTTGTTAGGAACGTGTACCTTGAATAAAATTAATTACGAAAAAATGAAAAGAAAATGTATTATAAAATTATAAAATCAAGTTAAAATACTTGAGTTGGTTTAGAAGGGCCAAATTATATCAAAGGGGGTAAAAAATTGGTTACGCTTTCTAAATAAAATTATATTTTTTTTTCCTCCAGAGTTACCGGCTCATTGCATCAGTCTTATTGACAAATCCAGCCAAATTGATAAGCCCGGGTAGGTTTCAGAATTATTAATATAGGAACATTAATGCGCAATGTAAAGTAATTTTTCTCGTGTGCGTACTGATGCGTTTGAATTTTATTTGGAGTATAGATCCGAACCTCGTATCTTGCTCGATGCTATACTGACAGGTAACATATTTCACCCCGATCAAGATTTGAGTAAATCTCTGGTACAAAATAATTCGACTCTGTCAATACCTGCTGGCAGTTCTACGATTTTGGAATTTTCAGCGCCTACTAATGATTTTGAACGTGAAGGTAGATCGTATTTCTCATTATTATTTTCGTCGAGGGATTTTTTTCTATTTATTTCTATATATTCTATTTTTTCTACCCTAACTGGATTCTCTGTATGCTAGAAAAATAATCTGTTTTTTTTTTAAATACTCCAAAATGAGTCGTCACAAAGTTTTTCTGGATGTACGAATTACAATTTCTATCTATTTTAGACTTATTTTTATCTGTTCTTTTTTCCATCGTCAGCATTCCAACAACAATTATAGAAACTACTGCGTATGACGTACTTTTTGATTTTCAATAACTGCCCAAATTCGAATTTTCATATTTATATAATGTTCCATAAATTTTGTCTTAGAGTCAGAAAGTTCGGTTGAATCAGATTATGTTCCATCGGTCGGAGAATCAGATTCTGACGCAGACAGCATTGTAGATGAAATGCAGAAAACGCCCATCAGTCATGAAGAGAGACAACGAAAAAGCGATTCATCCCTAAATATCACCATGGGAGCTAATAAACCTGGCATGTCAGCACCTGATGATACGGAACTAATCGTTTCAAATTCAAAGTCTCCAGCACACTCAAAGAAACATTTTTGTTTCTTTTGCCAAACCTTTCAATCAAAGCTCGCTCGCCATCTAGAGCTCGTTCATAATGACGAAGACGAAGTGAAAAAGTTTATTGCTCTACCACCAAGAGTTTTGGAGCGTACACAACTGATTGCGAAACTCCGTAAAAAGGGGAATCACCTCTGTAATACGGACAGAAGATTTAACAAAGGCGATTTGTTAGTAGTTCGACGGCCACAAGAGCGTATGAAAAAATCCGCGCCGGACTTTTTGGCATGCGGAAACTGCAATGGCCAATATTCGAGGTCGGTCATTCGACACCATTTCAGAAGATGTACAGAAAAAAAGAGCTCAAAAGAACGACTTGTCATGGTGAAGGGACGGAAAGTTTCTGCGAGAATTCATGAGGTGGCAACCAAATTGGTTCGAACGTACATATTCCCGTATATGCGAGAGGACGACGTAGTCCGTGGAATTCGATACGACAAGTTGATTATTTTGTACGCCAATAAACAGTGCGAAAAGTACGGATCACACCAACACCAGTACCAGATGGTTAGAGCGCGTATTCGTCTGTTGGGTCGTTTTTTCAATGTCATCAGAGGCCTCAATAATGCTGTGAAAGAATTTTCCGATATATTCCAACCCCGACAGTATGACGACTCCGTGAGAGCGGTAAAAATAGTCGCGGGTTTCAACGAGATGAGGCATACTTTTGCCCACCCAGCTGTCGCATCGAATCTCGGTACATTGCTCAAACACGTCGGCGAAATTCTACGTTCCGAGTTCATAAAGGAAGAGAGAGCACATGACCAAAGGCGAGTGGAAGATTTTTTGAAACTAATGAGCGAAGATTATGGTACCAGCGTAAATAGAGCTGTACTCGAAATACAATTACAAAATAACCGGCGAAAAAAAGTGATACTCCCAAATTTGGACGATATAACGAAATTACATGATTTTTTGAAATCCGAACGTGAGAGGATTTTTGAAACTTTGAATAACTTGTCTAACAAGGACTCGATCGCATTCGCTATGGCGTGGCGTAAGCTCGCGGAAGTCACGATGATTTCTTTACAACTCTTTAACCGCCGGCGGGCCGGCGAAATCGAGCGTATTTACCTGGAAGATTTCGATTCCTACCAAGGTATTGACGAAGTGACCGATAAAGATACGTACGCAGCTTTATCCAGAGAAGGACAAGTTCTGCCGAAGAAGTACTTACGGTTTCTGATTCATGGGAAAAAAGGCAGGGGAGTGCCTGTTCTGATTCCTTCGCATCTATTAGATTCATTACTTATGATTCGAAATTGTCGCAGTAACGTCGGAGTACCGGAAAATAATAATTACCTTTTCGGAATACCGTCCAAAGATCACGATCGGTTCAAATATTTAGGAGCATGTGGCTTATTGAAGAAGTTTGCTGGTGCATGCGGGGCGCAATTGCCTGATACCCTTCGGGATACACAGTTGCGGAAACATGTAGCGACAAAATGTGTATCGCTTTATTTATCGGAGAATCAAGTTTCCGATCTAGCCCAGTTTATGGGACACGCCGATAAAATTCACAAAGAAATTTATCGGCAACCAGTCATGCAAAACGATATCATAAAAATTTCTCAACTACTCGAAAAGGCTCAAGGAACCCACGGATCATTACCGGTTGAAGAGAGTAGTAGCGAAGAAGACGAGGGCATCAGACCGATTAATGCAGGTGAATATACATGTCCCGAGACGAGATTTTCGAAAATCTCGTCTCGCACTCATTCGGACACACTCGCACACACGCGCACATACTCGCATACACTTAGACATACTCGCAAACACTCGCACATTCGCATACACTCGGACACACTCGCACACACTTGCATATACTTGGACACACTCGCATACACTCGGAAACACTCGCGCACATTCGGACACACTCGCACACACTCATACATACTCGCACACACTCGCATACACTTGGACTCATTCGCACACACATGCATACACTTGCATATACTTACACTCGCAAACACTCGCTCATACATGCACACACTCGCATACACTCGAATACACTCGCATACACTCGGGCACACTCGCACACACTGGGACACACTTGGACACACTCGCACACACGCACACACTCGCATACACTCACACATACTCGAACGCACTCGCACACACTCGCATACACTCGGAAACACTCGCACACATTCGGACAAACTTGCATACACTCGGATACTCTCGCACACATTCAGACACACTCGCACACACTCAAGCATACTCACACACACTCAAACATACTCGCACACACTCACCTACACTCGGACACATTCGCACACACATGCATACTCTCTCATACACTCAGACACACTCACAAACACTCGCACATACATGCACACACTCGCATACACTTGGACACACTCGCATACACACGCACACACTCGCATATACTTGGACACACTCGCACACACGCGCACACACGCGCACACACTCGCAGACACTCGGAAACACTCGCACACATTCGGACACACTTGCACACACTCAAATATACTCGCACACACTCGCATACACTCGGACACATTCGCACACACATGCATACACTCGGATACACTAGTAACGCTTGAAAAACATTTGACAAAAACTAAAAAAATCGTCTAAGTTATACTAAAAAAAGGTCAGGGTCACGTGAAATTACGTGAAATGCCTTATTATTAATGCATCAATAATTATATAATTATGATTTCTTGCCATGCAGAAAATCCGGATACTAACGATACAGACGAGAGTCCGACGGCTAATGAAAGGCCCTCAAACTCCTTCAATAGCAGCAGATCTGTGTCTACTAATCGACCAGGATGCAGCCACCGACGTTGGACTGATGTAGAACGTGATATTGTACTCGGAGCCTTCAGGGAAAATATTGTAACGGGAAAAATGCCAACCGGAGCGCAAATTAAAAAGTTGATAGACGGGAACGATTGCCTCAAAGGCCGTGAAGTCGCACAATTAAGAACATGGCTACATACTCAAAAAAAAAAAAAATCCGTGAAGTTAAATTTTCGAAAATATAAAATGAAAAAAAATATTCTTATTGCCCCTTAACTAAGAACATCACAGCGTTCTGAGAAAAAAAGAAACCTCAGTACCTTCTACAAACGTATGATACTTGTGATTGTGATAGAAGTCGTTATGGAGGCAATTTATTACAAGAAGAAAAAACGTTACGTTAAACAAAAAATATTGAGCTATAATATATGAAAAAGGTGTGATATTCATAAAAAGGCTATTTTTTAATTGATGCCATAATTACAGTGTACCTGTTTTTAGGGATAGTGTAACTATTCCAAAAAATCCAGTCTTTATTTAATCGGCTATATTTGATCAATGCTGTGACTATATTGATATTGTTTAATTATATGTTTGCAAAGACTGAAGAACATAGTACACCAAAAATATTCGATAGTGGAATCGCGGTATTAAAAGTAAAACTAATTCTAAGAAAAATGGCCGATTTTACGAACTTCACTGTACGACTCCCTCATGCCTTTGAGGCCATGAAGTCGCACAATTAAGAATATTGCTATATATTTAAAAAAAAAACCGTGAAGTTGAATTTAAAAAAATATAAAATAAAAAAACTATATTTTTATTGGCCCTTAACTATAAGAACATGGCAGCGTTCTGAGAAAAAAAGCAACCTCAGTACGTTATAACTCTAAAAACGTGTGATACTCGTAAATGTGATTTAAGTCGTTAAGGAGACAATTATTTACGAGAAGAAAAACGTTATTTTAATGAGAAAAAAAATTGAGCTACAATATATGAAAAAAGATATATGATATTCATAAAAATGCTACTTTTAATTGATGCCATAATTACGATGTACCTTTTCTTAGGAAATGTAATTATTCCAAAAAATCCAGTGTTTATTTACTCGTCTACATTCGATTAACGCTATCATTAATGCTGTAACTACATTAATATTGTTTAATTACATATTTGCAAAGACTGAAGAACATAATAAATAAAAAGTATTCGATAGTTGAATTGCAGTATTGAAAGGAATATACTATAATTCTAAGAAAAATGTATCAAACCTTTTTCAAAGCTATGTCCAATTGATACTGGCTGTAATGATCCTTAACTTTCTTTTTTCGTATTTTTTATAAATAAAATAATTTTTCTTCACACTTTTTTAATATAAATTTACGATTGTATAAGCTCAAATGAAAAATGAATAAACAACATTGATGAATAAGCAAAATAAGAACTAACACTTCTTACTTTTTAATCACTATCCATGATACTCCTATAGTAGTTAATATAGAGGAATTTTCAAGAGTGTACCCAAATTATAGTAACTATATATTTTCTAATTATAACTTTGAGGATAGGCCTCGAATAATACGAATCAGATACTTGTTATTTTGAGGACAGACCTAAAAGTAACAGCATTTGACATCCGTCCTGAAATTATACATATAATTGACGTTGGCTTTTTTCGGGACAGTCCTCAAAGTATACGTTATATCGAGAATAGTTTGAGGACAGTCCTTCAAACAGCCAAATGTCCTCGAAATAGACGGTTCATATGCACAAATGTCTTCAAAGTATACGCTACTCACATATATATATACATACATGTACATATTTTTTAATCGGCCGCTGTCTTTGAAGTCGTTTTTTCTTTGAAGTACGAATCGATCATGTATTTTGGATTCTTTTTTTTTCGTTTTTTTTCCAAGCCTCGATGACTCCGTGGTTTGTTCGTCGACTTTTTTTTGTTTCGAATGATAAACGAGGGAAGAACGATCCGAAAAAAGTACAAGTGCATTCGACGAGGACTAAAGATGGTTTTTTTTTTTAATTTCGAGTCGTCAGGGTCTAGAATTTTTTTTTTTCGTTGCTTTGATTTTCATTTTTCTTATCGTTCATTTTTTTAAATAAGTGACAAATATATAAAACGTGAACTGCTCAAATTTCAAGTCGATCCTCCATGTCGTTTTTGTAAAAATAATTTTAGAAAATTTGGCTCATACACGAGAGTAAACGGGAGCAATATTTTTTTGAGCTGTCAATTCCATTAAAATACTACCACCCGCATAAAATCTATGTCAGATCTTTATTAGATTTTTAATATGACTGTCAACAAATTTGAATAGGTTCGTCCATCTGGTTTATTAGTTACAAGCCAAAACATAAGCTCACTATCCACTGGTATAGCGCATGAACGGTCCGACTCTCTCTTGTTTCATGCGTGCCCGCTCCCCGCGCTTCGCCTAGCCAACGTTTCCGCTTATTTCCTGTCCACGGTCGCCTAGCTACTACCTTAAATGATTGAAAATAAAATATTTTTATTTTTTTTGCTCTTTACGAAAAAAAATATGCCGCCATCGGAGAAGTTTAAAAATTATGGAAGAGATGCAGGAAATTTTAATCTTTTTTGATAACGGATGAGAATATCCATTTATGTATAGTTTTTGTAATTGACTTTTTTGTGCAGATATTACATACATTTTTGATGTAAGATTAGGTTTTACTTCTCTGCAACTGCTCTGTGGTACAAAAGATTTTTGTATTTTACATATAGCTGCTGCACGCGGTAAAACAACGCGTACATTGGGTCCCGTGCCGCAGCCGCCACGATGCACCAGCAGCAAGTTCCTCCTTTATCTGCCACGACGCAGCACGTTCTTCATTTGCCTGCCTCGATGCAGCACCAGCAAGTTCCTCCTGCTGGCACGACGCACCAGCAGCCTCATCCACCTGCCTCGGCGAGCACCAGCAAGTTCCTCCAGCTGGCACGATGTTTTCCAATTAATCATTCGATTGATTTTTTTTTTAATTAATTTTTCGCGAATTCGAGCAAAAAAAAAAGAGTTTTTGGATAAACATTTTTGATCGATAGAACGAAACAATTGTCAGAGTTACGATACAATTTTTTTTTTTTTTTTTTATAAAAAAAGAATATAAACCCATTCTTTTTCATTTTTTTTTTCGGTGTGCAGCCTCGACCATGAAATATTTTTAAAAAGTGACCTCGACTATTTGTAATTTCGTTTTTTGAGGAAATCGTCGAGGCGAATTGTCGTTGAGAAGAATGATAAAAGCTGAATATTCACGAGAAAGTCTTTGTTTATTTGAAAAAAAGAAAGAAAAAAAAAGAGAAAATTTTAGTTATTGAGAAAAGATAAATTTCATTGATTGACAAAAGCATTAAAAAAAAAGTAATGCTTTTTTTCCAAAGTATCTCTAACTTCGACCTTACGTTCAAGATTTTGTAAAAGAAAAAAAAAATAATATCCCAGCGGTGTGATCGTTGGAAAAGCTTGTACGATCGTTTAAAAAAAAATTGCAGAGAGAATTTATTAATATGAAAACAAATATTTAAAAAAATTCAAGCTCTTGCAATTTTTTTATACACCGATTGGAATATTTTTTTTTTTTTTTTACAAGGCCGTAGAAAAAAATTTCGACAAATCGCTGCTTTGGGAATTTCTTTTTGCGAGAAAAAAAACGTAATTTCTTGGAATAAAACGATTTATTTAATTACCCATAAGAAAGAATATCACGATTCGGGTGATTAAAAAAAAAAAAAAATTTCTTACCCAATCTCCGATACGAATGTTTCACGATTTATTTTTCTTTTCCCACGTTTATTTTAATTGTTTTTTTTTCTTTCTTTTTCTTATATTCGCCCAATGCTCAGACTCGTTGAATCCTTGAACTGTGGGGCGCATGCGATTTAAGGGTTTCGGGTCTTGTGAAATGATCGTAACGATAAAAAAGTTAGCCTTAAGTTGAGTGAAAAAAAGGGAAAAGGTATATCCGAAGAAAATTGTTGGAAAAAAAAATTCCGGAAAGTTATACCGATGAAAAATAAATTTTTCCACTTTCCTGGCAATTTGTGGCATCGACGTACTTTTCTCTTCGTTATAAAATTGCGATCCTTCTTTTGTTTTTTCTATAATTTTTCTACGGATCCTCACCGAACGATATAGCCATAGCGCGAGACATGTCATTTTTTTTCGTGTAAATTGTAAACAGGAAAAAAAAAAATGTTGTGAATGTACAGAATAAATGAATACCGCACACACCATAAGAAACTCTGATTTACCTGGAGAAACACAGATTTTTATGTAATCTTGATGTATGAAAGTTTGAATGATTATTATTTTTTTTTTGTATGTGCATGCCATACAAGATTGATATTCAACTTCCGGGGGAAAAAAATACGCTATTCTTGGCTTGAGTATCTTTTCTAGAATAACTTGTAGGTATTTAGTAAAAATTTATCGTTGAAGCAGGGTTTCCTTCGTTGCATTATCAATTGATCGTTGTTGAAATAAATGCTGCTTTTGAAATAAAAAAAATATGTATTCAATTTTTGTCTTTTTCTACAATTTCATTCAACAACCTCTGGCTAATTTTTCCCAGTGTTCTTTTACAGTTTGACGATCCTTGAGATAAGTCCAATTTGGGAAAAAAAAAAACAAGCGAGCAAATTGGGAACTTGCACATTGCTCCCTGATTACTTACTATAAAGTTAGGTCTATGGGAAGATGGTTTTCGTTGGTAAATGTGGAGATTGCTTTCGTGATTTTGGCTTCCTCATAGAGAAAGCTTTTTAATGAGGAAAAAATGTGAAAGTTTCGAATTTGCGAGCTTGCTTTCAAAATCGATCAGTTCTTGCACAATTTAATATCCTGGTCTCCTAGCGTTGTATACATTTTCTTCGGGCTGATAGTCTCAAATTTGCGACGGTTAAAAGCGATCACAGATATTTTTCGAAAATTAAAAAATTTAATGAAATCTTAACCTTTTAACGGATTCTTGCCAAAATAATACCAAACAATCTTGTCCCATAGCCTATTTATATAAAAAGTTTTGGACGAATATCCTTAAATTTACCAAAGTTAGAGCGGACGATAGACATTTAAAAAAAAATATTCAAAATAATCTAAAATCGGGCAACCGTTATAATTTTTTTTTTAATCTCAGCAAACAAGAGGGGTTCCATGTTTTAGTAGTGTGCAAAGATTCAGCACGGAAGCTCAAGCAGTTCAAGAGATATTGCAATTTCAATTTTTCGAAGGCCGCCTGTCGGCATACATACAGACATTTTTTCTAAATGTGTTTTCTCGATGTTTTCGCACATTCCGAACGCATTGACATCAAAAACTCGATTCTTTTTTTCCCGAAAACAAAGCTGATGGAGCAAAATTAAAGAAAAATATATATACCGTAGATTTATTTATTTTGTTATATTTTATCTATTTTAGCTTCCTCATAGAGGATGGTAAAAAAACAAATTAGCGAGATTCGTGCGCCAAGCCACTTAAAAATGTCTAGATGGATGCGTGTGTGATTGATGAGGCTCCAAAGTGCAAACCTGCTTTCTATCCTTTGAATAGCTGCAACTTTTATTTTGCAAAAAATCAGTACTATCCGGGTCCCAGTTTATGATATAAATTTCTTCCATACCGGAAGAATCCGATCCGCCTGTCGACGTCTGCTCACTTTTTGCCACGAGTCAGTGCCGAACAGCGAGCGTTTTGGTCTGCTCTGATCCGATCCGCCTGTCGATGTCTTCTCACTTGTGGCCACGCGTCGGTGTCAAGCAGCGAGCACACCTTGACAATGCGTTGAGCGGATCGGATCGGAGCAGACGAAAACGCAAAGGTGGGATTCATCCCTTACGTCATTAGAACATTTTAGAGGAATAGGTTTTAATTCGATGTTTCTTTAAATTTTTTTATGAATTTAAATATGATTTGACTCATAAGTCATATGTTGCTCACATCAGTACGCTACCAGTTAATGGGGCACATGCGTAGATCAAATTTTGAGGCCTAATTACACACTCAAGATCAAATAAATCTGTCGATGCAGTTCGCACTAGTATCAGATTTTAATATTTTTTGCATCGACAGATTTATTTATGATCTTGAGTGTGTAAGTAGGCCTCAACATTTGATCTACGCACATGTGCCCCATGTATATAAACTGGTAGCATACTAATGTGAGCAAGCGACATACGACTTATAAGTCAAATCAAATTTGAATTCATAAAAAAATTTAAATAAAAATCGAATTAAAACTTATTCTGCAAACATTTTCTATGACGTAAGGGATGAATACCACCTCTGCGTTTTGGTATGCTCCGATCCGATCCGCTCAACGCACTGCTGAGATGCCCTGGCTGCTTGACCGGAGCGGACCAAAACGCAAAGGTAGAATTGATAAGGATGAATTGACCGCTCAACGCGCTGTCGAGGTGCGCTCGCTGTTCGGCACTGACTCATGGCAAAAAGCAAGCAGACGTCGACAGGCGGATCGGATTGGAGCGAACCAAAACACAAATAAATTTTAAGAAATCTCAATATCTACGCATACTCAAAGCTTATTGGGAATCAACACTGAGGCGGGGCATATTTTTCGACAAAATGTGAATTTTTATAGTAAGATTTGACAATGGGGTTTATTGCCGTTGAGGATTATGCGTGTATAGAATCCACTGGGAAAATTGGATACGGATTAAATGACATCCCATGTTAACCTCAAAATCTTTAAAAAAATTCCCGTCACTTTTCGGCTAAATAAATGCGTTCGAACAATAAAATATTCCTTAAAATATCTAGCTATCGCATGGAAAATATTTTATTCATAAAGTATTGTCCATATTTCAGAAGTTATGAAATTGAGTCACGTGTTTACATGACATAAATAAAATGATTATTCATATTCTGCGTGTGCTGAAAATCTCATGCGCTCGCACCAAATATCGAGTCTGTCTTCTCGATTTTTATTCATGATTTATTTCTTTTAATAAAGCAGCAGATTTTTAATTATTGTTAAAAAGTGACGTATTCGTTTCAGGCAACGACAGGAGTCGAACAGTTAGGTATTTGGCCGCTAGAGGTCAGGGGTCAGGGTGACATTTGTGAATTCCCAAAGCTATCTGCTGTCTGCTGTCGTCTCAATTTTGCCGTAGCGCTTGATGCGCCCAGCAGTGGCGCCATCTGACAGGATTCAAGCTCGCTCGCTATGCCATCTAGTGACGCGCAATGTACTATCTTCTTGTTTTTCTTTCATAATATTGTTTACCAAATACCTCGAAATTTCGATACGTCATCTACGATTATTTCAAAAGCTGATTTCTCTGTTGTTTGGATGAAAATATTATTTGTATTCGTATCATTCTATGCAATACCTCATAATCTAGGGCACCTGGCTCCGTTTTTTTCCATATTTATCAAATAAAATTCCAGAATCAATGATTATTGGGTACAGATCCATGTCGATAAAAATCTACAAAAAAAAAATTTGATTTCGAAAAATCTAAGAGCCAGGTGCTCTTTGTTTACTTCTTCTCAGTCACTCATATCAATTTCATAATAATTGAATGAGTTTTCGCTGAGAAATTGGTTTTCAAAAATTCCAAGTGAAAAATCGTGTTTCACTTCCCCTTAAGCTCTATTCAACCATGCCAGTGCATTGTAAATATCGAGACTAGCATAAAAAGACTGAAAAATTAATTTTTCATCATGTATTTGGAAATTTAAAAAAAGCCAAATAACAATCTCTCGCCCCCGTCGAATTTCATTGATGCGGTATTGGCCACGCAATCTCCTGAAACTCTGCTTGTGCAGAGGTTTCTATTATTTCGAGATTTTAAAATCTACCAATCCAAACAGAATCAGCCGTTTTTGCAAGATCGACCTTTAGTAATTCTACATAAAAAAAAATTTAAAAATTGAACGGTCTGATCAGGAAGACGGATTTCATCTCGAGCAGTGAAAGAAATAGAATTTTGACATTCCAAGTAAATCATTCCGAAAAACCTGTTCGTATTCCAATCGGTTGTAGGATTATTTTTCGTGTGAATTTATTTTCTCCTAGGAAGTGCTCATGTTCGTAAATTCAGTGAAATATGTGCGAGTTAAATTCATTTGAGGAATTCACGTTTTATTCCAGGAAATGATTAATCAATTGTTTTTTTTTGTGTTTATAATTCAATCTCTATTTCCGATACAATTTCTATGTTTTATCCGGGGTTAAATTCATTTTCGAGCAATTTCAAATTTCTTTGAGTGATTAAATTCAATCGAGTCGTGGTCGAATCAATTCTGTGTTGATTTTTTTTTTCTGTTTGGTTGTGAGAGTTGTCCTGCCTATCGGCCATGGACCTTTTCCAATTAAAGATAGCTGTCGTTGTAGTAGCGGTCATTTTAGTACTCGCGATAATTTCGTTTGTCCTTGCAGTTTGCGCTTATAAACCCCAGGAGGCTTATCTTGAGGATGGCCCTGTAGTTTATTTTCTCCCGCGTCAGTGAAAGTTTAATTCCCGTTTCATTCAGAATTTATTTAATGTGATAACACTATTTTTCTCCCTTTATATTACGAGTTTTTTGTCCGATTTTGCCGAATTACAATTTAGTAGTCTTTTTCGATGTGTCTCGCGAAAATTAAAGAGTTTTTTTCGCGAAATTTTATTTCAATTTGCCATTGTTACCAAATTATGCACTCTCCACCTATCCTGAGCAATTTTCCGCAAGGTTAGGCTCAAAACAGGGCAATAACCTGGCCAATGCCGATTTTATCTTGAATAACGTGTTAAAGGAAAAGCCGCGCTTTTCTTGGCCGAGATGAGAAAAATCGAGGGTCAGGACGTAACAGTGGGTAACCCTGGGTTGGATACGTCGGAATCTTCCACGGAGTTATCCAGAATTTACCTTACCAACCGTAGGAAACCCGCATTATGACGCAGGAGTCCGCGCAGAGTCCGGACACGAACCTCAGGAATCTACCTTACCGATGGCCGGGCTGGATACGCAGGGATCTTATACCGCGGAAATCTACTTTGCTGACCATTGGAAACCAGGGGGCGGTGAAGCGCGGGAATCCGCAGTTAGTCCGGACACGAACCGCAGAAATCTACCTTACTTGACGGAGTTTGGGAAGGTCAAGATGGCCGCATGAGGCAGAACCGGCTCAGCTCTAATACTTACATATTCGTTGTAGAGAAATCCACCCGCTAGCTCGTAGATGCATGGGCGTAAAGATTTCTCGACATACAATTTTTTATTTCACTTCCACCTTACGTATTAGCGCGAGAGATATTGGGAGGAAAAAGAGCGTAAGCCGATCAAGCATGCCAGCAGTGAAATTACATGAGAGATGGAGGGAGGAAACATGCCAGACTTACCTAGTCGGTTGTTGCGCCTATACCGCCGATGTCCCTCGAGTAACGTACACGCTTATTCACGAGAACTTTAATTTATTGCGCTATCACAGGGTTTGATCAATTATGTGACTCGATATAATCCCAAAAAATGCTGTTCGGCCAGCTGAGCGCACGTGGTCCCCCTTGTCCTCTCTCTCTCTCTCTCTCTCTCGCTCGTATTGGAAGGGCTCAGGTGAGAATTCGCGCGCTGTCTCTCGAATGTTTCTCGTAACGGGTCCCGCTGCTGAGTGTCCCCAAATTATCGCTCCCGCGTGCTCTCCGGTCGATGGGCCATCGATGGCGGGGAGTAGGGGGCATAGAGTGCGCAGAGAATCATGCGCGTAGGGCGTATGTCCAGCAGCGCTTTTTCTTTCTTCTGCTCTCACGGAAACTCGCAGCGCGAAATTATGAAAAATAAAAATACATATGGTCAAGCAGCGCGTTATGCGCACTGCCCAGCAACAACCCTGGCCTCTCGCATGGCGCAACCGACGATGCAGCCAGTTGTACGCGAAAAGAGTAGCGGTTCGCTACATCCCCCCCTTCCCAATTGCTGGTCGTCGGTGCGACAACAAGTCTGGAATGCCCCTCTTTTTTTTTTCCTTTGGCCCTAGCGGCCTTCCAGTGCTGACATGCTGGGCCGGGCTTGTTGTGAATCGTGCTGAGAGTGAAAATGAATTTAAATTAAACCAAAGCCCGTATTTAAGGGTACATTGGCGTGAAAAATGTGAATCATTGAGGCAATTATTATGCGTTAATTACTTTTATTAATACTTCCTCCCAATATATGTGATCTTAAATAGACTAAGGGGAACAAAAAAACAAACAAAGAAAAAAAGAATACCGCTTCGGGTGACTTGGCTTATCTGGCGCCTCCTTACCTCTTACGCTAAACATACAAAAGTAGCAAATTATTACTATATCCCTCTTTTCTTTTTTTTTCCGATATGTATTCGCCCTCTTTTTTTTTTTTTTTTTTTTTTTTTTTCGCTAATGGCGTAAGTGACGGGTCCTTGCGCAATACAAGCCGCGTATGTCGTGTAACTTAAACAAAATTAAACTAGTGATTCAGCGCGCTCGTGGCGCTCGCGAAGAAAGTTCATGTCGCGTGGCTGGTATAAAAACAAAAAAATGGAAAAGTTAAAAGAAAACCCAAAAGAAACCTGCGCGGTTAATAGCCTTAATACTATTCGTCCTCCCTTCCTTGGGTGTCGTTGGCGCTGGTCTCGTCGTCGCTATCTTCTCTCTTCTCCCCTTCGGCCACGGCGAGGGTCCCGAGGGCCTCGACTACGTCAGCCTCGGACTCAATGATGCTCGGAGGTGCGCTGGGAGCGCCGAGCGGCACCGTCGGTGTGTCCTCGGCGGACACCTTTTCCTCGATCTGAAGCGCAAGCATGAGCTGTTCGCGCGTGGCTCTCTCGATGATGCGCAGGCGGCAGGGGCCGCCGGGTCGGGCTCTGAGAGGAGACGCCTGCACGTCTTGCAACGGGCCGAGAGTGGGATATAGTTATTCACATACTCTTCATAATGTGGCCATGGGCAGTCTTCTTGGTCGAAGCCCGACGCGTTGCAGATCTTGCAGAAAGGTTCCCTGGCGCCCTCCAGGGTACAGGAACGCCAACTGTGGCCCTCCCGTCCGCACTTCAGGCACCCCTTGGCGGCCTTCGGGCGTAGACGCGGCTGGCGCAATTCGCATTGCGCCTGGTATACCTCCGCCACGACCGTAGTGAACATCCTTTTGATGCGCATCAGGGTGTTGATCTTGATCTGATCGCGCGCCCGCACGTGAACCCGTTGCGTGAGTTCTTGGTCCGTCTTATCGAAGCTCTTCTTCAGGACCTCGTAATCCTGTTCGATTCGGAACGATTTGGCCTGGGCTTGGGTGAGCGCTTCGATCAGCCCTCGTTTCTCGCGCATGAGATCGAGAACGGCCTCCAGGTGCTCCTCAGCCAGTTGACCGGGTGGCTGGGCGGTGATGGCCGGTGCAAGCGCATTCTCTCTCTCGCGCAGAGCCACGCGAAGGCGGTCACGGTCGGCGATCAGCGCCTTGAGGTCATCTGTTGCGACGATCGTGCAGCCCGAGACCTCCTTGGTAAGCTCGACGGGTTGAGGGTGGTCGCCCTCCGAGCGTAGGTCCGAGATGCGCAAGATAGGCGCGTCGAGAGTGCCCTCGTCGAGTTCGCCCCGGCTAGACGCCGCACTTGACGGGCTCGCCATGGCCACTGAAGTCGAAAGTATCTTTCCTTTTCTGTTTGGGATAATTTCAACATGATAAATCTCCATCTTCACAGTCTCGAATTGTCCATGCGTATAGTATCCATCGTGCAACTTGAAGCGCCTCGAAAACTCGTGCATTACTCTAAACCTTATTGGTAAGCCTTATTTTTAATCCTCGTGCTTCTCCTCGCGAGTTTCAAATCGTTGATATAATATTTCCCTATTTCTTTTCCTAACTCGTCACTCACGATTACGACTAACGGTGACAATTTTTTTGTGATAATCCCCGGACCTTTGTATCTTGGGGCTAATTTGGCACTGTAGCCTTGAACGGCGCTGGAAAGCGTTTTGTTCGGATAATATACCCTATCGCCGACTTCCACGTAATCCAGACTATTTTTGCGGTTTTTATTGTAACTATCGCACTGCCTCTTTTGCGCTTTTTTCATGAAAGACTCGACTTGTTTGCGTAGACCCGACAAGCGTTCCATGTGCTCAGTCCAAGCGTCGGTTCCTCCTACGTCGGTGCCGTTTGCGTTCGTCGTGTCAACGGGGGGTTCGCCCGGGCGTCTCGGTTCGCGACCAAAGTTTAAGAACGCGGGTGTGACTCCTAGTGACGTGTGAACGGAAGAATTATACGCGAATTGTATCTCCCCTAATAATTCGTCCCACTCCCGATGGTCCTCCCCTAACAAGCTCGATATCATCGCTTTTAAATTGCGATTCATGCGCTCTACGGGATTCGCTTGTGGGTGGTATACCGGGGTCAAAGTTTGTTGGGTACCGTTGTCCTTAAGGAATTTCTCGATTGTCTTGTTAACGAATTCCGTCCCGTTATCTGTAATAATTTTTTGGGGTGTTCCCCACCTATTGTTTATTATTCTCAATGACCTGGCTATTATCGGTCCGTCGGCTTTAGCTAACGCGAAACAGTCTAGTTAGCGCGTGTTCAGGTCCTCGCAGACCAAGATGTAGCATTTCCTCGATTTCGAGCGCGGGAAGGGACCTACGATATCGACAGCGACCGTTTCCCATGGCTCAGGAATTTTACGCGGGTACATCAGGCCGTAGGGCGGGGTATTGTCGGATTTGCATTTCCGACACGTCTCGCACTCGTTAACGTATTGACGTATATCTTGGCGCATACCTGGCCAGTAATAGTGATTCAAGATCGCGTGATACGTTTTACGGATGCCCTGATGAGCGGATTGCGGGGTATCGTGGTATTCCTGAATGACCTTGAGCGTTTCGTCGTCTTTCAAAACCCTTTTCCAAGCGTTATTATCCCCTATGGTATTCTTTGTATGATCCGGCTTGAAATAGTATAATTGATCGTCGTCGCCCACCTTGAAGCGGGGATTGTGTTTCCGATCTAATCTAATCGCATCGAATTTCATCTCGTACCACGAATTTGGTTGGGTGGAATTGAGCTGCGTGGGGGGCGCGTCTTCGCACGGTTCTTCGAAGAGTCGTGAGAGCGCGTCCGGGGCTTCGTTCGCCGTACCATGACGATGCTCGATCGTCAAGTCGTGCGACAGGAGTTCCATTGCCCATCTCGCGAGTCGTCCTATCGGATCCTTAAGCGAGTGTAGCCATCGCAAACTCGCGTGGTCCGTAATTACGGTGAAACTCGTGCCCTCTAAGTAGCAACGCAACTTACGCACAGCATATAGTACTGCCAAGCACTCCTTTTCGGTCGTAGTGTAAGTACACTCCGCGCCACGCAAAGGTCGGCTCAGGCAGGTGACGAGATATTCTTTCTCCTCGTTCTTTTGGGTCAATATTGCGCCTAGACCGGTGTCGCTAGCGTCGGTATATAGAAAGAACGGTAGGTCCGGTCGCGGCGGGACTAGGGTCAATGCCTCTTTGAGCGCGGATTTTACGTCGCCAAACGCATTCTCGCATTCGTCTGTCCAGAGCCAAGGTACTTTGGGACTCGCGAGCTTATTCAGGGGTCCCTGGATTTTTGCGATGTCGCGCAAGTGCTGGTGGTACCAGTTTACTGAACCGTTAAACCTGCGTAATTCTTTACGATTTCGGGGGCGCGGGTACCCGAGGATCGGTTCAATACGCTCGGGATTTGGTTTGAGACCGTCGTTGTCTAACATAAAGCCCAAAAATTCGACTTTTTGTCGCGCGAAAAATGATTTTTCCCTATTCATTTTTAACCCTGCTTCGCACAATACTTCGAATAAAATATCTAACAATTTTAAATGCTCTTCGAGCGTCTTTGAAATAACTATCCAATCATCGAGATAAGCGAAGACCTGATCAGCGTATTTCTCGGGGAGTTTCCGCGCGCGAATAAGCTCGACCAACCTGTCCTTAAGTTTATCCATCAAATGCTGGAACGTCGCGGGCGCGTTTGTCAGACCGTATGGCATACGAACGTATTCGAAGAGGCCGCGCCCCTCGACGACGAAAGCCGTGTACTCCCTGCTCTTTGGGTCCATCGGGATCTGGTGGAACGCTTCGCTGAGGTCGAGGGTGCTAATCACGAGTCTATCTATCATGGAGTCCAAGATTCTGTCCATGCGGCGTAGTGGGTACGCGGTTTTTTTTCGTAACGCGGTTTGATCGGCGATAATCCACGCAAAATCTGTATTTACCCGTCTTCTTGAGCGCTAAGACAGGTGGGCTCGACCATGCGCTTTTACTCGGTACAATAAATCCTTTCTCAAATAAACGGTCGATTTCTTCGTTCAAAATTTTGTTAATCGCGGGGCTTCTTCGATATGGTTTCTGTCTGATAGGCGTCTCGTCAGTCAATTCTATCACGTGAGTCGTCAATGGCGTACCAGAGGCCTTAGAAGCTTCTTGCGCTTTAAACTTTTCGTCGAGGAATATTTCCAAGTCTTTTTGTTCGTTTGACGTTAATTCTTGAATTTGCATCGACTTTGATTTTTCGTTACTTTTACTAAATGGTTCGACTGGGATTTTCAAACTTGAACCCTTTATTTTCCAAAACTTCCCACTCCCGTCGATTATGATTCCCCAGGGTAATAGGAAATCCATTCCCAAGATTATTGGCGTAGTTAGGCCGTCGAGTATCGCGAACCATTGCTCGCCATAACAGTCGTGTACGTCTATTAGGAATTTCGCGGAGAAGCGCGGCATTGCAACGTGGTCTTTTTGTGCGAGCTGTACTCCTACGCGTGAAATTGCGTCTCTAATTGGGTCGCAAATTTGGAACGCTCGTACTCGCTCGTAGGCACTGCCACTTAAAAAACTGCGGTCGCTTCCTGAATCTAGTATTCCCTGTAAGGTACATTCGTCGATTCTTACTGTGACGGGGATGATGCTGCGCTCCCGAGGCGGTGAGGATGGCGCGTGCCCTTTAAATATGCGACGCGTCCCTATCTCGCTTGAGGGGTCTTGCACTTTCTGTAAACTCTCGGTGTTACCGACGCTAAGCAATACGTTACTAGACAGGAGGCGAGGCCTTGCGCTAACCGCGGCTGTTGGCTCTATCTCGTCTTCGTCCTCGGTATGCTCGGTTTCCGAGACGGTGTATGAACTATCGTCTGGACACGAGTCTGTGAGATCGTCGAGTCGCGTGTGCGTGTCTATATCTGCTAGACGATGCGTCGGGTCTTCCCTAATCGCCGAGTTTCTGTCCCGCCCTTCTTTGTTATCTACTATTACAATGTCGCGCTCGATATTATCTCTTTCAAATCTAATTTTCCCTACGGGTGTCGCGTTGCCTAAATCGTCGTCGTGTTCAATTCTGTCATAATCAATGTGTTCGTCGGCCAGTTTTGTTTGTCGGGGCGATTCGTTTTTATCCGAGGTCCTGTCAGGAAGTGGGGATAAGCCTAGTCCTTCCTGACTTCTTTCGCGTTTTTTGAAGGTGAACGGGGTCTCGCGTTTTCTCGCGAATTGTCGCGAGGTTTTTCGCGCGTGTGAGGTGAGTTTTCGCGCTCGTTGCAGCGATTCGCAAAGTGACCCTCGCGGTTGCACTTGTAGCAACGAATTACGCGATTGTTGCCCCCATACGAATTGTTGCGCGTTCCTTCGTAGTATCGCGACCTATAACGACGTTGGTCGTTGTAATGATCGTTGGGGTATCGCGACCTACCCTCGCTGTCCGAGTCTCGTTTCTTACGCGGTGACGATCGACGTCTCTCCCCCCCCTTCTGCGATAAAGCTACGCTTGAAGAGCAGGAGTCACTCGAGGACGATCGACGACGCGCCTGGCTCTCTTTCTTTTTTCTCGGGTACCTCTTACCTCTCACCTCCGTATTTTTTGAATTTTCTGACATTATTGCGTATAATTTGTCGAAACCTTCGGTAATGGATTTGTGCATTGCCACGACTGTATCGTCCGTTTGTTTAGTTTCTTCGGTTTTTGGATTTTTCCCCTGAGAGTTTTTTGCGTTCCCGCGGTTTTTAGTTTTCTTTTTTTTTTTCGCTCTCCGAGTCGGAATTTTTCGCGATTTCTGTTTGCGCGTCAATCGCGTGCAATCGTTGTCGGTTGCCCGAATTCTTTGAGTCGCGCGCGTACTCTTCGCGTTGTTTATCGGCCTGCGCGATAAGCTCGTTTTTCTCTTCGTATTCGCGAATTATTTTGATGAGTGAGTCGTACGAGTCGAATTCTTTTCTATTAAACTGTATCAATAATTTCGAGTTTAAACCCGAGTAAATTTTGTCCAGTTGATGTTTTATCGCGACTTTATCTTTTAGTTTAGTATACATTTCGGATACGCGAATTACGTAATCAATCGCGGATTCTTTTGGTTTTTGTACGCGTTTCTGGATTTTGAAATTCAGATTTTGATCATCCTTGAGCTCACCAAAAGCCAGAAGGAAATTTGACGTGAAATCGTTCCACGAGGTCCACTCTGAGTGAAAGACCTTGTACCAAATGAACGCGGAACCCGAGAGTACTTCCGGTAGAACGTCAAGCGCATCGTGTTGGTTTATTCTTGACGCCGAGATTTTACGTTCGAGTTCGTCAAGGAAATCGTCTGCGTCGAGTTTCCCCGGATATTTCAAATCCCACGACCGAAAAATTTTGTTCACGTTTTGTGGGGTATTGTCGCGTCTACGCGGTCTACGATCTGCATCTGAGTCTGAACTAGTATGGGCGTTCGCGTTGTTATCGGTCAAACCCGTGCGGTCGCGTATTTCGACAACGTCGTTAAAGCGTAATGTGCGCGGTTGATTCGACGTTGTCATTACCGGGGTGGAATACGTACGCGTTGTGGTCGTTAGCGCGGGGCCGGTCCACGTTGAAAACGTGGTTATCGTTGTCGCCGTCGTTGACGTCGCGGTTTGTACGCTTGGCGGGAATTCGAACGATTTTTCGGTGCGGCGTTCGCGATTTCGTTTACGTAAGCTCCCTATCGGATCTTCCGCGTATTCCCACTGTGATTCGTCCGGTATTTGTGCTAATAATCTTTTGTCAAGCTCGTCTCTAAATTTTGCGTACATTGTCTCGTTATTTTTTTTGATTCGTTCTTCCGTGTACCTGATTATATTGCCCTGAACGTTTTCTAATTTTTCGTTCATACGTTGCGCTTGTTCTTGGTACCGTTCCTGAGAAGTCGTTTGAATAGACATGAGAATGTCGAATCTGCGCATTATTTCCCCCATATCTATAGACAGCATTTGCCTCTGGTCCGCGTGTTTTTCCTCTTGTTTTTGAGCCGCGCCCTGTTTATTCGTTTGTTTAGGAACCGCGCCTAAATTTATCTGCAAATTTTGCAAATCGATTTTATCGGAATTATCGACCATGGTCGCATTGAATTCTTCGTTTGATGAGCCGTTACTCGAACCCGGAGGTGTGCGTTGTAGCGAAGTTCCCTTGAAAACCCCGGCGGTCGCGCGCGTTACCCTTCTGTCATTTTCGGAAGAGTCGGAATTGCTCATTTTGGAGAATCAATTATTTTAATTTTTTTTTTTTTTTTTTTTTTTGACAAGTTTTGAATCGAAATAATTTTAAATATTTCCACGGTCGAGTCTTTCACGAAATATTCGGGTAGAATTATTAGCGCGTGCGGTAAACATTGATTCGGACAAGAGGCTCCTCTCGTTATTTTCTTTTATTTCTTTCGTGGATGTAAATACCTCTACGGGTCGCGCGGTCTATACACGTTTGAGCTTTGCGTGCGTCCGAGCATGGAGACAAGGGCTATAGCTCTCTCTCTCGCGCGCGTTCCAGCGCGCTCGAGGCCCCGAGTGTCCGGTTGAACAAAGGCAATAAATACGCACGAGAGAAAGAAAAGGTTTTCGTCGAGTCTCTATGTTGTAGTAATGCGTATAGTTTTTCTGCTTAATGCTCGGGACTATGTCGTTAAGCGACTTCCAATATTCTTTCAAAATTGTCTCGAATATTCTCTCGAAAATTTTTTCTTTCTGTTGTACACAATTTTCACATCTTTTTTTTCCAAAAAATTCGTAAACAATCCGTATGCGTAATGTAACACCTTATTTTAATTAATCCAACTTCTGCGTGTCTCATCAAAATTGCAACGATTAACGATAGATTCAATTTTTCATCAATTTTACACGGGATTCTTCTATGAATCTGTTCATCTTTTCCAATTTCGCAATTATATCGAATTTTACTTATAATGATTTTTCGTCTCGATTATTTTTCTAATGCTGATGCGTTTAGAAAGTTATGATGAAGAAAAATTTACGTTGGGCGCCATTAATGTAGAGAAATCCACCCGCTAGCTCGTAGATGCATGGGCGTAAAGATTTCTCGACATACAATTTTTTATTTCACTTCCACCTTACGTATTAGCGCGAGAGATATTGGGAGGAAAAAGAGCGTAAGCCGATCAAGCATGCCAGCAGTGAAATTACATGAGAGATGGAGGGAGGAAACATGCCAGACTTACCTAGTCGGTTGTTGCGCCTATACCGCCGATGTCCCTCGAGTAACGTACACGCTTATTCACGAGAACTTTAATTTATTGCGCTATCACAGGGTTTGATCAATTATGTGACTCGATATAATCCCAAAAAATGCTGTTCGGCCAGCTGAGCGCACGTGGTCCCCCTTGTCCTCTCTCTCTCTCTCTCTCTCTCGCTCGTATTGGAAGGGCTCAGGCGAGAATTCGCACGCTGTCTCTCGAATGTTTCTCGTAACGGGTCCCGCTGCTGAGTGTCCCCAAATTATCGCTCCCGCGTGCTCTCCGGTCGATGGGCCATCGATGGCGGGGAGTAGGGGGCATAGAGTGCGCAGAGAATCATGCGCGTAGGGCGTATGTCCAGCAGCGCTTCTTCTTTCTTCTGCTCTCACGGAAACTCGCAGCGCAAAATTATGAAAAATAAAAATGCATATTGTCAAGCAGCGCGTTATGCGCACTGCTCAGCAACAACCCTGGCCTCTCGCATGGCGCAACCGACGCTGCAGCCAGTTGTACGCGAAAAGAGTAGCGGTTCGCTACATCGTATACAGCACAATACGCTATTACTCTTTCTGGACGAGTTTCGCGGAGTGTATTCGTATGCCTGCAGGAGGCAACGGGTAAATTTGGACCCAGAGTCCAGAAGACGATCGATGATTACGCTAAGAAATACAAGAATGCCAGTATCACATCATCAAAATCAGGAAAGCTGACTACAGATTTGTACAACGATTTCCTTAATAAATCTTTGAAGCCCTACGTCGAGAAAAAAAAAAGTTCCTCCTCCTCATCGACTCTTGGGGAGGACAAACGAAACCTGAAATGTATGACGAGGTTTTCCAAGACGATAAAAAACTTCCTACCTGCACTATAAAAGTAATTCCACCAAAGTATACACCTGTAATGCAACCCTGTGATGTGTATTTTTACAGACAGGTTGGAAAATTCATTAAACGCCTGCAAAATAGCGCTACTATAATTGAAAAAGATCAAGAGATTAATTACCGAGAAGATTGTATCAAATTTCAATCGATCGTTCACCACCAACTATCGTCTCAGATATTTCACAATATGATACAATTAGCATGGTTCGCATCGAAACTAACCGGAGACAGAAAAATCTTCAGAAATGTTAACGAGGTTTGCTTTCCGATGGTTATCCTCAAAACTCTCTGCTCTTGCAAAAAATCTTCATTTATTCGATGCGCGAATTATTTAAATATCTTTTGTTTCGAATGTTTTTACGACAAATACCATTTTGGCTCTTGTGCAACATCGAAATCTAGCGAATAAACATATGTTCATTACTATTCTTTACGACTTCATTATTATTTTCCTATGCACGCAATATTCTATATACAATGCGAACGACTATTTAAAAGAAATAATTTGGACGGAAAATTTCGAAATGCCGACCAAATTATTCATGAGTTAAACGAAAAAAAAAAATTAAATAAAAAATTAAAAATTAAAAAAAAAACGTATAGCCAAGGTTTGAACACAGAACCTTCGCATTACTGTCACGTGCCGTGTTTCCGAGTAACCATTTTGGCGGCTTGGCAACACGGGGGCGATGACCGTTGGGGGTTAGCCGAAGCTGTCTCTAAAAATGCTTATATCCTATAATTGCAATATTTCCACATAGCACAGTTGGAATTCCGGTGCAACGTCCTGAGAGCGCGAGTCGATGCTCACGCGTGCAGGATTGTTGAATTGACAAAATTTGCCCCCGCTCTTTCACCTGGCGATCGAGAGAACGCCAGTTGAGCGAGCTGGGACAAATTAGTCTCCGGATGTACACGATAGCGTAAAGCTTGATTCCGGAGTAACTCCACAAATCGCTTCACATAGCGGCAATAATTCTCATGGTGTAGTTCCGCGATTCACACATAAAGTCGCCGTTTGTAAGTCGACAAGAATCGTATCGAAGCCTACGAGTTGCGCGCGTCGTGTTTATAAGTCGATTTGTGCTAGGTTTAAGGAATTACAATCAACCTCCGCCACGAACATTCTGTCGTGTAAATGTAAGTGTTCAATGTACGAGTGAGTCCAAGAGCTGCCAAGCAATCGAGGACAGAGTGTAAGGTGTGTAACGTGAGCGCAAGGAACTGCCGTGGTTGCCGCGTATGCCAACGACCGGGCCTGCACAGATAGGAGAGAGCGAGCATCGGTATACCACGGGAGAGCGAGCGAGTGAGGTAGCGTAAAGGTCGGCAGCCTATATTGTCAGCTGTGCCGATAACTGAGTGAGTAGCGTGTGTGTTTGTATGTATGATTGTGAGAGTTTGTTGTCTTGCGATTCAGCTATTCGTTCGAGTCCTTTTAAATTATGAACTATTAACTTGTATTCTTGGAACCTTATATTTGGGACTTTTCTAAATTCTGTTAATTAAATAAATATTGGACTCTTGATGGGAAAGAAGTTACTTACAATTAATTTATCCTGACCATAATTTCCTCTTCCAACTATCTAAAGGAACGGGCCCGTATGGGACGTTGTCGGAAAACTTATCCTAAACAAAATTAAATATAAACCCTTGTGTTTCGCACAAGGGATTTACTTTGTTAGTCGTGCAATAACGCCCTGCACGTCACATTACCACGCTGGCCCGCTACCACCTCGGCCATCGAACCATTTGAATGACGATCAATACTTTTTAGTACATGAAGTGTTAAAGAAATTTTCAGATCGTTTTACTCTTGAATGGCTGGCCAGCTAGCCTTTTGGTTGGGTCACAGCAACACTATGAGGTAGTGCTACACCCACGCTCCGCCCCATCCCCAACTGCGTTTCCCAAATGTAGCACTCTCCTTGTTAGTGGCTATTTTTATTGTACAAGTGAGAGCGCTTGAGGGGACTTTGTCCCAGGGCGCAAAATAAATACCACTTCTCTCTCTCTCTCTCTCTCTCTCTCTCTCTCTCTCTCTCTCTCTCTCTCTCTCTCTCTCTCTCTCTCTCTCTCTCTCTCTCTCTCTCTCTCTCTCTCTCTCTCTCTCTCTCTCTCTCTCTCTCTCCACATTTAACAATTTTCTGCATGCCTATCGGAACTTTATGATCTGCGGTGATGTAAATTGCAACCTTCTATCCATCAACTTTGAAGCATGCTATCTCCGCGATATTATTTTTCCTTCCGCGTTTCATCTCGTCGAGTCTTGCGCGACCTTTCACTCTGCCACATGTGATTTGTGGCTCGATGTGATCATTGTTGAAAATGCCGATAAAATCTCCTCCTTCCGCAAATCTGAAACACCATTCATCAATGGTCACGATATGCTTGAGCTGTCCTACAAATTTGATCACTCACTAAATCACCCACAAACTATTTTACGTCGAAACCTGACTCGATTGTCTGATCAGCAGTATGCAAATACTGTTGCGTCTTTACTCCCTGCAGTGGATCTTTACGCCAGCCAGCCCAACACTACTCCTGCGAATATTGATTCGTTTATCAACTCTGTGTCTTGTTCAATCATATCTGCTATGAACACTCATGCACCGCTACGTCGCTTCAGAGTTACCAGGCCTCCAACACCATGGCTCACAGATGAGCTCAAAGTTAGGATGAGATACCGAAACTCACTCTACAAAAATGCTAAACGGGATAATAGTCTGATGGGTTTTGCATTATATAGGCATTACAGGGATACACTCACTGCTGACATCAGAATAACGAAGAACGATTTTCAATTCCGTAAGCTTAGCTCAATCAACGAATGTTACCAAAATGTAGAAAGAGTTAGCAAATCTGGGGTTAGTCAAGACCAATCTGAGTTCCCCCTTTCACTTCTTCTCACCTGATTGTCTAAACACCTACTATGCAACGGTAGCGAGTTCTGGCGTGTCTCTGAGCTTTCGAGAAGCATTCGATTCCCTTTCCGGTCATCCGCGAGGATTTCCAGCATTTACTTTTAACACTACGACTTCTCCTGAGGTACTCAAAATGCTTAATTCTATGTCTTCTTATTCTCTTACTTCTGGACCGGATGAAGTTTCTATTTTTGGTATACGAAAAGCTTCGGAAACCATTGCCGTACACTTGGCATCGTTGTTCAATCTCGAACCTATCAGAGGCTTCTAAACTCCTTGAGCGGATAATAAAAAAGCAAATCATGAACTTCGTCGAATCAAATAACATCTTTGATTGTAGGCAATCTGCCTACCGTTACGGTTTTAGTACTCACGAGGGGAGGCCACGACGTTGACATCACGGATTTTCTCCAAACTTTGTACACTTTTAGTAGTCCATTAGGACATCATAATGTGCAAGTAGTAAGGCGTACTACTCAAGCTTTTTTGAGAAAATCGCAAAAGAATTTTTACGCGTCGTATATAAGCCAGCGCGTTGTACTTACGGTCACGAGGCGGCGGTGGCCGAATGGTTAGCGTTCAAGTTTCGCAACTGTTGGATCGCGGGATCGAGTCTCGCTCGTGGTTCCTTTTTTTTTTTTATTTTTTTATTTTTCCAACACTGATCATATTCTTTCATATATATATATTACAATTCAAAGGTAACATAATGAGAAAAATACGTGTGTTTCCATGAGTTTTATTGAATTTCTAATTTTATTTGGCTGTTCCCAATTTTTATTATTATAACCATTATTATATGGTGTAGCCCAAGGCAAAGATCGATAAATAAAGGTGTAAATAACTTTATTCAATAATACAATGAGTAATATAAGAGTACTGTACAATTAATCGTCGGATGTGCTTTCGGCATTACAAGTTGAAGGATGATATTTGTCATACAGACACGAAAAACATAAATTGAAACGGCATCTACTACATCGAATGAATGCGATTTCCCCGCACGCACAAGGAATCTTCAGAGTTTCCATGGAAAAACAAACGTCGTTGACATTTTGAAAAATTTCTCTTTCCTTCGACAATTTGGATGCAAACCATGCGTAACGTAACATTTTCGTAAATATCGGTGCTGATAATTGGTGATGGACGATATAATGTATTTTAATTGAATCTTCACGAGAAGAAATTTTTCGTTCGTATAATAATGGTTATAATAATAAAAAAATTGGGAACAGCCAAATAAAATTAGAAATTCAATAAAACTCATGTAAGCACACGTATTTTTCTCATTATGTTACCTTTGAATTGTAATAATATGAACGAATGATCAGTGTTGGAAAAATAAAAAATAAAAAAAAAAAAAAAAGGAATTACGAGCGAGACTCGATCCCGCGATCCAACAGTTGCGAAACTTGAACGCTAACCATTCGGCCACCACCACCTCGTGCCCGTGAATACAACGCACTGGGTTATGTACGACGCATAAAACTTCTTTTGCGATTTTCTCAAAAAAGCTTGAGTAGTACGCCTTACTACTTGCACATTATGATGTCCTACTAAAAGTGTACAAAGTTTGGAAAAAATCCGTGATGTCAACGTCGTGGCCTCCCCTTGTCAGTCTGCTCTACTCAAAATTTGCGATGACGTACGAAAGGCCATTGATATGGGTCGATTGACGATTTTGGTTTTATTCGACTTTAGTAAGGCTTTCTATACTGTGTCTCACATTCAGCTTCTCTATAAACTAAAGGCTATTGGCTTCTCGGATTCCGCTTTACAATGGGTGTACTCGTATCTCATCGGACGATCACAAGCCGTTGTTGATAAGGATGGAAAGTGTTCACAATGGTTGTCTACCAATATGGGAGTGCCACAAGGATCTGTCTTAGGACCTATTTTATTCTCTTTATTCATCAACGACATCTCTGCAGTATTACGCTATTCCAACCATATGATCTTCGCCGATGATACACAAATCTACATGAGTTGCGAGCCTCAAGAGCTGCATCAGGCCTTAGCAAAGATCAGCACTGATGTAAATGCGATTTTTAAATTTTCAACGGCCAACGGTCTTAAGCTAAATATTTCCAAATCAATAATCATGACCCACGGAAGCAATTCGCGTATTTCCCGTATTGGTCTTGGCAAATTACCGTCCATCTCTATTAATAATTCGCCTCTGCCATACGTAAGCGAGGAACGAAATCTTAGCGTTTATTTCTCGTCGAATCTCTCGTAGAATAGGCATATCTCTGAAATCTCGCGTAAAGTTCACTGGACCCTACACCAGCTCAAATCTCACCGCAATTCACTGCCTACCGAGTTGAAAATCAAGCTTATCACCACGCTGATATTTCCTCAACTAGACTGCTGTTGCCTAGTTTATCATCATCTAACTAATGAGTTGGACGTAAAATTAGAGAGGCTGATCAACACATGCATCCGGTTTATTTTCGACTTACGATACGATTTACATATCACTCCCTACCGTCACAGGTTGAGATGGTTATCCGTTAAAAATCGACGCTTATATTTTCAAGGAATTCTAACGTATAAAATTCTTCACGATAATGTTCCGGATTATATTCGTGATTTATTCAGGGGTGTTGATGATGAGATGCGTAGGTCATCCAGATTTCCGACAGAGATATTTCAAGTACGGGCACATCGTACAGCAACGTATCGCAACTCTTTTAGCATTTCAGCTTGCTATTTATGGCACTCTTTGCCGGGTACTATCACTTCTGCTCCCTCGTTAAGCCTATTCAAATCCCTGCTATTTGACCACTTGTTCCGCGCCGAAGTAATAGCTAGCTAGGTAAGATGTTTGCGTCATTTTCGGGCAACATTCATACTTATATTTAAAATCTACTTAGCCAGCATACTCAAGATCTTGAGTGCATTCATGCTAAGTTTATGTCGTGTAAAGCCCTTAGTTAAGTACTTATAGGCAAGAAAAATTTATGTAATTTTAATCATGCGTGCATGTACACCCACACTTGTTATACACACTGGTCATTTATTTACTATGTTGCACTGTAATTTTCTGTAATTTTCCTTGTCATTCAAACATTTGCCCCATAGTACAACTAGGGCATAATAAAAAATTATCTATCTATCTATCTATCTCATCTCTTTTCTCTTTTCATTCGTGATATTGGTGCTGGGCTTCGTTATACCCAGTATCTCACTTATGCGGATGATACACAAATTTATCTCACCTGCTATCCCAATCGTCTGGCGAGTGCGTTGGCCGATTTGACTCTTGATGTGGACTATATAGCTGACTATACGCCTCAAATCATGTTCTTGAATTGAACCTTACAAAGTCGAAGGTTATAGTTTTGGGCAGTGGTGCGTATATCAATCAAGTTGATTATTCTTCTCTTCCTAGCATTGTAGTCGATGATATAGAGCTTACGTTTGTTAATGTAGTACGTAATCTTGGTGTCACTATGCAAGCAAACTTATCCTGGCACAAACATATCTTGCAAATCTCGTCGAAAATTAATTTTACTTTTTATCGCTTGAAACATAACAAAAATCTATTGTCGCAACGATTGCGCACGCTGCTCATCACTACGCTCGTTTTTCCTTTAGTCGACTACTGCTGTCTTGTATATAATGATTTAACGGGGGAACAAAATTTGGTTCTTGAGAGGCTTATCAATAAATGTATACGTTTCATTTTCATTTTCTTCGCAGAGATGTACATATTTCACCTTATCGCAATAAGTTGTCTTGGCTCACTGTTGCAAATAAGACCAAGTATTTTTTGGGCATTTTTATTTTTTAAATGCTCCAGCACAATGCTCCTCCTTACATTGCTGAGCTGTTTGTTCATGCTCCACCGTCACTTCGTCCATCCCGTCTTACCGTCCCTTCCACTTTCTCTATACCTCTACATCGCAACTCTACCCTCAGAAATTCTTTCGCGCTAAATGCTGCTTATTTTTGGCATTTGCTTCCGGCTCATATTAGTTCTGGTCAGGTACTTTCTACGTTTAAACGGGATCTGCACGCATTTTTGCTAAGCACTCAGTTATGCTGATATTTTGATTGCTGATTTGGTTGAGTTATTCCTGCTGTTGTACTTACTTAGTTTGCACATATACTATGCTGCGTTATATTAGTTTTAGTTATAGTTATAGCGTTATAGTAGTATAGTTAGTTTTAAGGTGGTTTTTCTTAAGTTTTCTCTCAAGTTTCTCTTTTTGTATATAAATAATGTACTATGCTAAATTTTGCCTAAGAAAAATTTTTCAGGGCATAATAAAATATATTCATTCATTCATTCATTCTTTCTCTCTCTATCTATCTATCTATCCCCTACTGAAAAAGTTCATGTGATATATCATGTAGAAAAGCACATGATAAATCACATAATAAATTGTATGAAGTTATGACTGATATCAGTGCATAATTTATGGTGTACTTTATTTTGTGATTTGTTACATGATTTATTGTATAGTTCGAATTCACATCGTTTATTATGTAATTTATCATATGATTTCTCATATGGTCAGGGTTTATATCGGAGAAAAAAATGAGGACTTCGTGCGGGATCGAACCCACGTCCGCCAGATTCTGAAGCAGCCTCGCTACCGCCTGGGCTACGCCGCTTGTTTATACAAGTTAACAGTTTGACGAACATGAAGTCCACAGATGACCGGAATTTATTTCATTTTCTCTCACCGAGTTTAGCTTCATTTTAATCCAACTATGATTTGTATGTAATAAATAGCGTGACCGAGGTGGTAGCGAGACAGCTTCAGGATCTGACGGACGATCCTTCAGGATCTTTCAGGATCGTCCGTATATACTGAACGACCTCGGTGTCGTATGCTTCGGGTCCGGATGGCATTTCCTTGTTTGCGATTCACAGTGCACTACCTAGAATGACACCAATGCTGACGTCTTTATTTAATGAATCTCTGATGCATTCTTATTTTCCGTCGTCAGGGAAACGTGCTTATATCGTCCACTTCTTAAGGTAATCGTCCACTCTCTCCGTCAGACACTTATCCTATTGCAAGCTTATGTGTGCTTTCTAAAATTCTTGAAGGAATTGTACACGGCCAAATTAGTAAATTCATTGAACATAATAACATTCTCGACTCACGTCTGTCTGGTCATCGAGGTGGTTTCAGCACTCAATCTGCCTTACTAAGGATTTGCCATGATATCAGACGAGGTGTGGATGATAGGCACTTAACAATTCTGGTCTTGTTTGATTTCAGTAAGGGTTTCGATACGGTGTCTCATGTACTCTTATTAACTAAGGTACGAAAAATTGGACTTTCCCAGGATGTGCTAAAATGGTTATCCTCTTATTTATCGGGCAGATCGCAAGCAGTTATTGACAACGATGAACGTATCAAGTTGGTTGAATACCTCCTCTGGAGTACCTCGAGGGTCCGTTCTTGGTCCCTTGTTGTTTTCACTTTTTATTAATGACATTGGCGATGATCTTGTGCATTCTCAGGATATGATATTTGCTGATGACACGCAGATCTACCTGAGCTGCTTGCCATCTGAACTTAATGCAGGCATAGCTCGTATCTCTCGCGATGTTAGTGTTACCGCTCGATATGCTGATTCTAATGGTCTCAAACTAAATCTGGCGAAATCGAAGGTCCTCATTCTGGGCAGTAGTACTAATATTAGTCATATCGATGCTAATAGTTTTGTCCCTATTTCTGTAAACGGCGTCGCTCTTCCATATGTAAATTAAGCACGGAACCTAGGAGTCAGCATGTCCTTAAACCTCTCCTGGCGCAGCCACGTCATGACGATCTCTCGCGAGGTGAATTTTTCTCCCTTCAAATTAAAATACCACAGAAATGTACTCAGTCCGGAACTTAAATCCATGCTTGTCGTTTCCCTCATCTTTCCTCTTTTAGATAACTGTTGTCTCGTCTACAATGATCTAACCAACGAATTAAATGTAAAACTTGAACAGTTGGTAAACACTTCTATTAGGTTTATTCTTGATCTAAGGAGGGATGAGCATATCACCCCTTATCGTAGACGTCTTGGCTGGCTTAGAATGCGGTCACTTCGCTCTTATTTTCTTGGTATTTTGGTTTACAAAATTATTCATGACAAATCCCCGGCATATTTAACTGAACTTTTCTCTAAACCTATACCATCCGCTCGTTCGTTGCGCCCTATTCTATCGATTTATTTTCACATTTCTTCGTATCGTACTTCTTCCTATCAAAACTCTTTTCTTATATCTGCAATATACTTTTGGCATTCGCTCCCGACAGAAGTTACGTCTTCGCCTTTATTGAACATATTCAAGAGCCGTCTCTATACTCACCTTTTCGCTTCAGAAGCGTGAGTTTCAACTAGTTTTAAGTTAATGATTTTCACTGCACTTTAAAATTTTTCTACTACTCATTACTTTTCATAATTTTCGATCATACCCGCTGTTATTATCTGATGATTAGTTCACTTTGTAAAATTAATCAATAATACTAGCTTTGTATCTGTATTTGCCTCAAGGAAATATCCGAGGTATAAATAAATTAATCAAACAATCAATCTATCTCGGATTACGAAAATTTTGTACATTATTTCGAATTCGGAATTTCCTCGTAGAGTTCCTCGCTCAATAAAAATCTTGTTTTCCTTCTTCGACTCTCCGGCTCGTAAATTACACCACAATACAATCGGGACTTCGTTGTCACTCTCACTCCTGAGAAAATTTTTATCTCGAATCGCATCTTGCTTGAACGTTTTTGCTCGAATTCAAAGTTATTTTTTCCTCCTTTCTCTCTTCCTCTCTCATAAAACTAGGTCATATTGGCTGGTGGTCTCATCGGAATATTGCGATTATTTTTTAACAAAAAAAAAAGGAGACCGTACAGATTTAGAAAAAAAAAAGAAAAAAAATTCGAATAATATATTTTTAGTAATACTTTCTTCTGCTAATACCTGTGTTTCTTGAGCAAACATAAAAAGATTGACTATATACAGCATACAGCATATGCAGAATATGTGCTTTGGCTGAAAAACTTACATGTATTGACTACATATGCATGCTGTCGATGCTGCGCTTATGCTTACGTTAAAATACGTTTTACTTTGGCAAACTTTTCGAGTTACCTTGAGTAAATAGCCAGCTGCCCTTTTTTCAAATGAGGAAGTTACAAACTCAATTTGCTGACGGCTTTCTGAAGCAAGAACGCTTCACTTTTTGCGATGATCCATCCTCCTCTTTGATTGTTTTAACCAATCTTTGATGGCATCATGAATCGCTTTATCCGTTGCTCCTTTCTATATTCGAAAATTGTACCATACCGCTTCTGAAATTTATCAAAAAAATTTAAATAGCCTATGACGCAATGTTTTGGTTTTTTGCGTCACAGATCGTCCCAACCAGGGTTTTCGATAATTTTCGAATAATTTAGAATAATTTTAGCAATTAGCGTGCGAGTCCGTTTTTCAGTTTCACGTTATGGTAAGTTTAAGCCTCGTTTACTGTTGGATTATTGCGCGTTAAGACACCGAGTTACCGTAGATAGGGACCGAAACAATGAGCCATCCGGTATATTCGGTCTCGAGGAGAGTAATCCGAGGGAGTCTAGAGGTGCGAGTGTAACTTTTGACGCTTCATGAAAGAGGTATGAGCAGAGAAGGGCGGTTCGAGAAACATTTTAAGGTCTGGTTACGTTTCAGTATGGAAGGCCGTTGGCGTATGGGCCTGCAATCCCCCATCCGCCACGGATTTCCCGATCACATCGTTACCGTAGTCCCGGATCTCCCGTACCCGAAGAAGACCCCTAGAAGGACGATCATCGCAAGCAACAGGATCCACCCACCGTAACATCTCTGCGCGCCTACGTATTGCATTAAGAGAATATTTGTTTTTCGATTGAGTTCAGCGTTATCGTTTGAATTTTCCGATCTATTACGTTTCGTGATGAGGCGCTCGAGTTCACTGTGACGTCAGGAGCTGAGAGGATTTCGAGTTCGTGGTACGCGTGCGCGTACGAGTCTCTCTCTCTCTCCCCGTTATCTTTTCGAGAAAATTACTGGCTCGAGTCGCTCTCTTCCCGTCCTGTTACCGCTTTCGTTCTCGTTTTCGATGCTACCGTTGTTCGTCATCGTTGTTTATCATCGAATTCCCTCCCTGGGGACTGCAAGACCTCGAAGTTGGTGGGAGGGCTTGTGTGTCTCGGCGACCCGAAGGGCTATGCCGGCGGAGGCAATCATTTGCCTCCAGAAAGGTCACCTATGCCGGACAGGCCGACGGGTAGAGATCAGACGAACAAGCAGTCCAACTAGCGTAGGGAGGTGGCGGACCCATCGCTCAGGGGGCGTTAAGCACCCTGCAACAGCCATCCCAAACTAAGGTGTTAGCTACCGTGCTTAAGGTTGAATGGCACTGGAGAATAGTGTCTTGAACGGTGCCTCTGGGACACCAGGTCGAATCCCAGAGTATTCAGGCCTTACCCCGGCAATCGGGGCTCTGCCGGGGCGGACGTTCTTTCCCTAGATACTCGTGGGACCAAAAATGGAAACTGATAAAAAAAACCAAAAAAAAGAGAACGAGGAGGTGGATGAAGCGAGCCTACAAAAGGATCGCGACATCATCCGACGGCAAGCAGTCGGGACCCAAGAGGTACCCTCTGCTACCGTCGAGACGCGGGAACTCCCGAATACAACAATGGTCGGGGAGAGTCGCCAGGAGGCTGAGATCGCAACAGGTATCAGCAGGATGGCGATCAAACAACGACCAAAGTTCAGCGGGGCCGCCAGGAGGAAATATAAGCTCGCCAAGGCCAGGGAGGCAGAGGCGGCGGCTAAAGCAGCGGGAACGTCGACGACGACCGTGGAAGATGCCGCAGCGAAAACAGTCAAGGAGCCGAAGGGCGCCGAAAGCGCCCCGGGGACGGGCCAGCGAGGTAAGAGGGCGGCGCCTACACTGGCGGAGAAGAGAAAGGGCTACGGGAAGCGGCAGCGGGAGTCCAAGGAGACACCGCCAAACGACCGCTCCAAGAGGCCAAGAGCGGCGGGAAACGGGCAAAGCTCGTACGCGATGGCGGCCAGCAACCTGCCTAAGCTGGCCGTCGTACATAAAGGGCTGCGGGAGGACATCACCGAAGAACAGTCCACCCTCATACAGGAGGGTCTGATGGAGACGATGGACGGGATCCCGGCAGGAGATTTTACGCCGCGCTTCCAGCAGACGTACCTGAGTAAAAGGGGTCTTGAGGGTGATCTGCGCCGATCAGAAATCGGCAACATGGCTCCGGGAACAGGTTAGGAACCTACGGAAATGGGAGGGCGCGGACCTTGAGGTGATCGAGGCAAGCGACCTTCCAAAGTACGTGAGGGTCATGGCCTGGATTTCCGGAGCATCCATGGACACGGCTACGGCACTAAAGAGGCTGGAGCAGCAAAATCCGGGCCTGGCAACGGGGAGGTGGATCACATACGAAAGGCACGAGGATGCTTCCGGGAAGGGGGTACGCCTCGTGCTGGGAGTGGTTGATCGAGCCATACCGGTCTTGCAGGCGGTGGAGATGAAACCCTACCTAGGGATGGGCAGGGCCAAATTTAGGCTGCTGGATGCCCACTACAAGGCAGGAGAAGGACAGATGGACGTGGGGGAGGATGCAGCCCGAGACAGTGAGTGCAATCCGCTTCATACAGATAAATCTGCATAAGGCGTCGGCGGCGGCAGCAGCGCTGACGCGGCGCCTTATTGCAGAAGATATAGAGATCGCCCTGATACAGGAACCGTGGACGTACCGCGGGAAGGTCAGGGGATTAAATGCTCGGGGGGCACAGCTTCATTATTGTACCTCTGTTGATAGGCCAAGGGCATGTATCCTCGTCAGAGGGTTAGATGCCACTCCACTGAGGGAGTTCAGCCGGGGAGACCTTGTGGCTATCAAGCTCGAGGTAACCCTGGGAGGGAGGAGAAGAGAGGTTATCGCGGCATCAGCGTATATGCCCTACGACTCTCAGGAATCACCACCGTCAGGAGACATCGCAGGACTCGTGGAAGACTGCAGGACCAAGGGCAGAGAGCTAATCATAGGGTGCGATGCCAACTCCCACCACACGGTGTGGGGCAGCACCGACACCAACGCCCGAGGAGAGGCACTGCTGGAGTACCTGGCGGGAACGGAGCTGCAGATCCTCAATAAAGGTAAGGAGCCAACGTTCTGTATTACTAACAGGGTGGAGGTTATAGACCTAACCTTAGGAACACCAGGAATGGGGGTAAGGATAGAGAAGTGGAGGGTTTCCGATGAGCCGTCACTATCGGATCATAGGCAAATTACCTACACGCTCAATGCAGAGGCGGCTCGACGAGAAAGGGGGCCCGTACGGAACCCCAAATCGACGGACTGGCCGGCATATGTGAACGATCTGCGGGAACGGATAAAACAGTTCCCGAGCAGATACGGTAGGGAGGATGAGATCGAACTTGCGGTAGAGATACTGCAGGAAGCGATCACAGAATTCTACGAGAGTAATTGTACGCCGAAACCAGCGTACAGGGACAGAACGCCGTGGTGGAATCAGCGCCTGCAGGAAATGCGGGCGACCACCCGACGGTCATTTAACGTGGCTAAGGCAACCAGGAAACCCTGGGACTGGGATAAGTACAAAAGGAACCAGCGGGAGTACAAGGAAGCCATACGTACAGCCAAGAGAGACTCGTGGCGGAGATACTGTCAAGAGATTGAAAGTATCCCTGAGACGGCGAGAATACAACGGGTCCTCAGGAAGGACCCTGCGACTTTGTCGGGCTCACTCAGGAGGTCGGATGGTGGCTACACGAGCTCGTGGGGGGAGGAACTGGAGGTACTCCTGGGGAAACATTTTCCCGGGTACGCCCTCATCGATGGCTGGCCGGACTGGCCATACCAGGCGTGTAAACGCCGGGAAATGGACTGGACGACGGCCGCGAGCATAGTCACTCCCTCCAGGGTCCGCTGGGCCATCGTGGGCTTCAAACCATACAAGGCCGCCGGCACCGACAAGATATTCCCAGCACTGCTGCAGCAGGGGCTGGAGGTAATACTATTACCGGTAACGAAGATCCTGAGGGCCTGCGTGGCACTGGGGTACACGCCTCTCCAATGGCGAATAACAAGGGTGGTGTTTATTCCCAAGCCAGGTCGAATTGACTACGACCAGGCAGGGGCATTCCGACCCATCAGTCTCACGTCCTTCCTGCTCAAAACGCTGGAGAGGCTCATAGACAGGAGTGTAAGGGATGGACCGCTAGGGACACATCCGCTACACCCATTACAATTCGCCTACCAAGCGAATAAGTCGACGGAAACCGCCCTCCACAGGCTGGTATACAAGCTGGAGGAAGCAAGAAGCAAAGAATGCATCGCAGTGGGGATCTTCCTTGACATCGAGGGGGCATTTAATTGCACCACGGTGGAATCAATCAGTGCAGCGATGAGGAGGCATGGACTGCAACCCACCACTATCAGGTGGATTAACAACATGCTCACCTCACGGGTACTGACCATCTCCAGGGGAGAAGAGGCGGCTAAGGTCTCAATCAACCGTGGATGCCCGCAGGGGGGGGGGGGATTATCTCCACTACTGTGGTGTCTGGTGGTGGACGAACTACTAGACAGACTGGGCAAAGCAGGGATATACGCGCAAGGGTACGCGGACGACCTTGCGGTGGTGGTACGCGCAAGAGACGCCAACACAGCGTCAAGTCTGGCGCAGAATGCATTAAATCTCATTAGCAGATGGTGCAGAGAAGTCGGGTTGGAAGTCAACCCGGACAAAACGGAGGTTGTTCGCTTCACCCGCAAACGGAAGTTTGACGGGTGGAGGGAACTTACCTACCGGGGTACAACAATCAGACCAACAGAGAAAGTGAAACACCTGGGAGTCATCCTGGATGCGAAACTGAACTGGGGGCCGCATCTGCAAAGAATACGCGACAGGGCCTGTGCCCTGTTGTGGGCTACGCGTAGGGCTTGTGGCGCTACCTGGGGTCTAAACCCCAGGGCAATGCACTGGATCTACACGACGGTGGTAAAGCCGGCCATACTGTACGGGGCCGTGGTATGGTGGGGAAGAACCACGCTGAAAACAGCGAGGGATATGCTCACACACGTCTAACGCCTGGCGAGTAGAGGCGCCACCGGTGCCATGAAAACCACCCCCAGCGCAGCGCTAGACGCGCTGCTGGGCTGGCCGCCGCTGGCTGTGGCGACCCAGGGGGCGGCAGCGGCGGCAGCGTACAGGCTGATGAGAACGGCGCAATGGCAGGGTCAACTGCCAAAGGGAGGCCGCACCAAAATAGTGGAGACGCTGAAGGAAGCTAGTCCCTCAGCGTTTATGAAACAAGACTGGGACCTAACGAGATACCAGTTCAACAACACATATAAAGTCGTATACCCGGAGCGAGCAGAGTGGACCGAAGGAACAGGACCGCTGCAAGGGCAGGAACTGGTCTGGTTCACAGACGGCTCGAAGATGGAGGAAGGATCGGGCGCGGGACTGTGCCTGGGTGGCTCGAACAGGGAGACACACCTCTCGCTGGGAGCACATGGTACAGTCTTCCAGGCAGAAATCACCGCCATATTGGTATGTGCGTTGCAAAATCAGCTGACAGGGTACAGAGGCAAAAGAATATGCATCTGCTCAGACAGTCAAGCCGCACTGAAGGCACTGGAACGGGGCAGGACCAACTCGCACCTGGTGAACGAGTGCAGAAAACTGCTCCAGGGACTGGCGGACCACAACAAGGTGACGCTAATGTGGGTCCCAGGGCACGAAGGCATCGCCGGCAACGAAAGGGCGGACAAGCTAGCCAGAAAGGGGTCGAGTACTCAATTCTGGGGGCCGGAGCCCGCAGTCGGCATCGCAGGCTGCCAAGTCAAGGCGGAGATCTCCAGGTGGGCAAAGGACAAGCACCAAAGCCTATTTGAGGCGACGCCCGGGCTAAGGCAGACCAAAACACTCATCAGAGGTCCAGATAACAACATCACGGACCAACTCCTAAAGATGAGCAAGACAGACCTAAGACTGACAGTGGGAATCATGACAGGACACTGCGGACTCAGAAAACACATGCACACGTTAGGGATAGAAGAGACCAGCGCCTGCAGGAAATGCGGGGAGGACGAAGAGACGCCCATCCACATACTATGCCACTGCCCGGCGCTAGTCGGAAAGAGGCTCAAACATCTAGGGTCACATCTTGTGGACCCTAGAGAAATCGTCACATTCCCGATGACCGGACTGCTGGCGCTGGTAAAAGACAGCGGTCTGGTATAGGAGGGAGTAGAAAGCAGCAAGGGGTGTACAATGGGCCACAGGCCTAAGTACGCGAGCAGACGATGCCCCCTTAGATCCGATTATTATTATATTATTGTCATCGAATTTATTTTCGTTATCGTCACGCTATCGTACTTTCGAGCTATCCTTTCACGTTCTCGTTCCCGGGTTATCGTTGTTACCAAACCTATTTTTAATTATCGAATTTACCGTTGTTATCGAATTTATGTTTAGTATCGAAATCACCGTTATTACAGAATTTAATTTTAGTTACGTAATTTACCGTTGTTGCCGCTTTTATTATCAGCTATCGAATTTCCCGTTGTTATCGCATTTATTTTGTATATGCATGTAGTGATGGTTTGAGGAAATTATGAGCTATCGAAAGAAGACAAATAAATTAGCCTGAACCAAGATATCAGAAGTTTTCTTGTATCGAGGTCAGTTATTTCAGATTGCGAAGGCACTCGAGAGTTAACCAGCCGTCCACGCCCCCTCTCCAACAGCTACATCCTGAGCGAATTGGGTATACCGCGACCACTCTCGCCATCCGACACGCCGGCGTCCAATTTCGTTTCGTTTACGTTTTTCTAAACTTCATGTACGTTTAGCGGGTTTGGTGATTCCCGCCGTGAATCAAAAAGTTCACCTGGCGCTCAACGGCTCTCCCGGCGTAAAAGATGGTGGATAGGGCGAAGGTGATGCGAATCACGAGATTCCCATTACAAACCGAAAAAGTCCTATCCAAAATATGATGTTGAAATTTGAATCGTTGGAATACAATGAAAATAGGTTTTCAAAAATCATTTTCAGTATTGCTGACGCTTTTCTGGCATATTTAGGCCCAGGTCCGTTTAAAAAGCGAGACAAAAGCTTAAACGATCTACCACTTCGAGAACCCACCCCCATGAGAGGGTGAAATATTCAAAAATTGTGTTCCGTTCTGCGTACATATTGGGAATCAACACGGAGGCGGGGCCTATCCAATATGGCCTCTTCTCTCAAGTTCGTTGCCAGTATCCAGCTCTAGTTAGCATGGGGCAGCATAGGGAACAGTTGTAAATAAAAAAACATAGTAAACATTGGATTACCGCATATTTTTCGGCAAAATACGATTTTTGTTGTAAGATTTGACAATGGGGCTTATTACCGTTGAGGATTATGCGTGGATAGAATCCACTGCGCAAATTGGATACGGATCAAGTGATTATCGCCATAAGGATTACAATGAACCTACATGACATCCCATGTTTGACCTCAAAATCTTTTAAAAAATTCCCGTCACTTTTCGGCTAAATAAATGCGTTCGAACAATAAATTATTAGTTAAAATATCAAACTATTGCATGAAAAATGTTGTATTTATAAATTATTGTCCATATTTCATAAGTTATGAAATTGAAAGTCACGTCGCTTGTGTTTACACGACATAACTAAAACGATTATTTATATTCTGCGTGTGATGAAAATCTCTTGCCCTCGCATCAAATATCGACTATGTCTTCTCGATCTTTATTTATGATTTATTTCTTGTAATAAAGCAGCAGATTTTAATTTATAGTTAAAAAGTGACAAATTCGCATGGTAATCAATGGTAATCATCAGGCAGCAACTGGAGAGAATTACTTTGAAATTTGGCCGCTAGAGGTCAGGGTGACATTTGTGAGTTCCCAATTCTCATCTTTTTATCAACGTTATAAATTAAGAGACTGTGGAAGATGATACAGAAAAATCAAAAAAATTGAGACGACTGAAACCCACCCTTATGAGGGGGTGAAATCTTCACAGAATCGTGTTTCGTGGTGCATAGACATTCCTATCTTTTTGACTGGCGTTGTAAATTAACGAACCCTAGAAGATGATACGAAAAAATCGGGTTCCATCAGCTCTAATTTTTTTCAATTTTTTCATATCATCTTCTAGGATCCCTTAATTTATAACGGCAATACAAAAGACAAGATCGGATATGCGGCATGGAACAGGATCCTTCAAAAATTTCATCCCTCATAAGGGTGGGTTCCAGTCGGCTTTTATTTTTTTTCAATTTTTCTGTTTCATCTTCTAGGGTTCCTTAAATTATAACTCTAATAAAAAACGACAATAATGCCTATCCAGCACGGAACACTATACTTTCAGGGTGGCCACAGAGCAAAAGTGAAAAATTTTTTTGAATTTCCGCTGAAAAATTACTCAACATTGCCTAGCTAAAATCTGCATAGATAGGAGCTTGTCAGGTTAATCAACCAATGATTTTTTTTCAAACTTGAATGAATTGATTTCGGAAAATGTTCGCATCTGATCAATGTACTTATGTCCACAAATATATATGGGGCATTACATGCCAACCTGGACAGGCAACCCTTACCCTCTCCAATTTTTTCAATTTTATTTTCCTTGTTCAGTAGACTCAAATAAACACTTGTTATTTTTTTGGATTTTATTATCAAGTGGTTTTGACTCCCGGAGTTTACGAAAATCGTATATTTTAAATAACCGGAAAATTTTCACGCTCCTGTATCTCTGGCTCCACTGGTCGAGTTGAAAAAATAAAACATGAAGTTGATTCGGAATGAAACGTAGTTTTTAGAAAGAATTTATTGAGGATGATAATTTTTTTTCCAACGGTGATTTCGTCTCCGTAACATCAAAAAACGGATTTCCGTTTGGTATGACATGATTGATCGTTCTGAAAAAATTCTAAAAAATTCTTCGTACGAAAACAAATATTTTCATGTACGATTGATCGTGGGCCTCGGATTTCTTCTCTTTTGAATCGAATTTAAAAAAAAAATTTGGAACAAAATGTTTTCGATTTAAAAAAATTTTTTTTCCTTGTTCAATTTACTCAAAGAAACTCTTGTGGTTATTTTGGATTTTATTCTCAACTGGTTTTGACTCCGCGAATTTTTAAAAATCCTACATTTAGGATAGGATTTTAAAAAATTTGCGGAGTCAAAACCACTTGAGAATAAAATCCGAAAATAATCACAAGTGTTTATTTGGGTCTACTGAAAAAGGGGGAAAAATTGAAAAACACAGAAGAAATTTTATGTTTCAGAAATTTTATTAGAATTCGATTCAAAAAAATAAGAAGAATCCGAGTTCCATGATCAGTCGTACATGAAAAAGTTCGTATTTTTAAGAAAGAAATTTAGAACAATTAATTATGTCATACCCCACGGAAATTCTTTTTTCGATGTTTAGGTGACGAGATCACCGTTGAAAAACAAAAATACCATCCTTAGTATATTTTTTGCGAAAATTACCTGTTATTCCGAATCAATTTCATATGCTCGATTTTTTCAATCCGACCAGTGAAACCGGTGATACATGGGCGCGAACATTTTCCGGTCACCTTAAATGTAGGGTTTGAAAAATTCCCGGAGTCATAACCACTTGAGAATAATATCCGAAAAAGAATCACAAGCGTTTCTATGAGTCTACTGAACAAGGGAAAAAAAATTTGAAAAAAATCAGAGAGCAAGAGGGTCACAGCCTGTCCAGGTTGGCATGGAATTTTCCATATACATTAGACTGTCTCAAAAAAAACTTTTATTTTTTTTTCGATCTCCCAATCGATGAAACCATAGTTAATAACATAATATTGAACCTCGTGAAAGGAAATCGCCGTGCGATTTTTTTAAGAGGTGACGCATTGAGTTTTTGTATTCGCCATTTGATTAACACGTAAGAAATCCAATTCTAACGGTTGGAGGTGTAGTCTAAGAGCCAGCGACACTAGACTAATAGTGATATAACTTATCGGCTTGATACATATCACTTGTTTCCTCATTAATTGTAGAACACGGAATGGCGCTGCTGCCTTGCATAGACCGAACGACGCCTGAAACAACAATTTTTTAAATAATTTTTTTTCGTGTTATCAATTATCATAAAACTTTTCGATTTCGTTTGTTTACTGATATAGGGGAGTGATATGGCTATAAGAAAAGTCGGTGCTGCCAGCTCCCTGCACAACCCTTACCTGTGGCAGCAGGAAGAGAAATACCCCTAAATTTCGATTATCGAGTATCATCGAACTTTTCAAAAAATCGAACGGCATCTTGAAGATGATGAAATTCTGAGTTACAAAAACCACTGCTGCCTTTTGTCAACACTACCCTATATGGTGGCAGCAGCAGTTGAAAGTCACGCTTCGCGCGACCAAATTTCGCCGTTTCATTCGGTTTCAACAGCATAGACCCGGTTCTTTTCGATTTTACCTAATGAAATACGCGTACCACTATAATTTACAATAATCTTTACGTGTCGTTGATTGTTTAAACAAATGAAACTGCATATTTCGTGTGACTTTTTCCATTATTCCGTCGTTTTCCTTGTTTTTTTTTAATTTCCCATGTCTTTCGTTACAATTGAAAATAAATACGACGAGATAAAACCGAGAAGATGGTAGAATAAATAAGACGAGTTTATACCCAGAAACTACCTAGACACGCGCAGGTATAAACTTGGCCCTATAGTCCAGGATAGTTAGACTTTAAAATGACAAAATGGATGGACAAGCCAAATTTTTTAGCACAAGTAGAGGGTCAGTAGAGATGCCTAAATCCGCCGGAATCCAACAAAATTTCCTTGTGCGTTTTCCGCCATCTTGAAAAACAGGTAATCGTCGATATCTCGGTTCCTACTGGTTGGATTTCCGTTTTCTTTTAGTTTTGTAGGGAAAAATATTGTCTACATCTTTTGTTGGAAGAATTTTATGATATCTTTGAAGGAAAAAAAGTGACGACGAAAAAAATGCCACTAATTCATGCTTGCGAATGTTTATCGTCGATTATATTGCTCCTTTTTGATTTTATCAAAAATTTGTTTATGTGAAACTTGTAGAGGACTCAATTTTCAACAATTTTTGTATAAATGATTTTGCGATAACTCAAATATTACCTGAGATAGAAAGCGTCAAACTTGTCTTTGTTCATTATAACTGTAAAGAATCCTAGGAACGTTAAGATTTCTGCATCTGCACTTTTGAACGTTTGGCCAGCCAGAACTACGAAAATACAATTCAGGGACAAAATGTCCAACAAGGTTTTTCTGTATCTTTTTATTCTCTAAACGTGGATTTTTTCAAAAAATTTTTCTTTCAAATTAGTGGATAATAATTTTTCTATACAACGGATGGAACCCTGTATAGTAGCGTTTGACAACTCATATGTTTTCTTTTAATCGGCGCGTCATAGAAAATTTTTAACTGCACGATCTTCGAAATTTTTAAGATTACTAAACCGTGGTTTTTCACCTTTTCGAAAAATGGGTACCTAGGATAAATGCCTAGCTTTCGCAAGTAGGCCACAGTAAAATGTTCAATAATATCCGTCAAATACATGAAATACATTTAATTTATTCAATTTAACCGAACTCGATGTGCCTATCTATCAAGAAAATAAAATTATCAAAAATTTTAATAGAAACTTTTTTGTGTGGAAAAAATATTATGTTTTAATGAATACTGCTTTTACATTGAAAATTTTCGTGCGTCAGTTTTTGATCCTTTAAAAATATTATTCATTCATTGAATACTTCTCTTTGTTTAAACAATAATTTTCCATTTAAATTCTTAAGAGTCTGTGAAGGCGGATGAACTGACATATAAGTGCGAGAGAGATAACTGAAATTTTCGGAAAGAGATTTCTCAGAGATAAATAATATATAGGGCAAAAAACGTCAAGCTCCGTGTCAGTGTGAGTTCGGGAGGGCGTCACGCTTTCTCTTTCCTTGAAATCTTGACCATCTATGATGAAACTCTGTTCAAAAATTTGTTGGTAAACACCCCCCCCCCCCAGGTATTCTCCGCAGCTGCTCTTTCCTATCCCCTTTTGTATCGCATTCGCACGAGTGCCGATATAGTCGGCTCTCTTGCCAGAATTCGTGTTACCTAGGCGGGCGCTCAGGCTTTGGCAAGATGGCATCCCGCTCAGCGTGCAGCTAAGTGGTCACCGCTCCAAGTATTGGCCTCGACCGATGCTGCTTAACTTCGGTGATCATCAGAGCCGCATCCCGACCGCTTACCGATCGCTGTCGGTTCTGTATTTCATGTATTTGACGGATATGATCCAACATTTTACTGTGGCCTAGTCGAGGAAGCTAGGCGTTTATCCTATATAGGTGCCCATTTTTCGAAAAGATTGAAAACCACGTTTTACGCAATCTTGAAAATCTCGAGGATCGTGCGGTTAAAAATTTTCTAGGACGCGCCGATTCGAAAAAAACATATAAGTTGTCAGACGTTACCCTACAGAGTTCCGTCCGTTGTATAGAAAAATTATTATCTCCCTCCAACCGTTAGAATTGGATTTCTTACGTGTTAATCAAATGGCGAATACAAAAACTCGATGCGTCACCTCTTAAAAAAATCGCACGGTGATTTCTTTCCACGAGGTTTAATCAGGCGCGTAACTAGAGTTCAGTCTTGGGGGGAGGGGGGGGGGGCATGGTACCGAATCCATAGAAAAATATATGAATATCAGAAAACGTTGTTATATGACAACGCCCGATACGAATAAAAGCACGTTTCAGATTCCACGTAGAAAAGAGCACGTTTCAAACTCTGGGTGGAAAAGAGCACGTTTCAAATTCCGGGTGGAAAAGAGCACGTTTCAAATTCCAGGTGGAAAAGAGCACGTTTCAAATTCCGGGTGGAAAAGAGCACATTTCGGTTTCCGGGGGAAAAAGAGCACGTTTCAGGTTGACTCGAATACTAGCACGTTTCGGGTTGACTCGAATACTAGCACGTTTTGGGTTGACTCGAATAGTAGCACGTTTCAGGTTGACTCGAATACTAGCACGTTTCGGGTTGACTCGAATAATAGCACGTTTCGGGTTGACTCGAATACTAGCACGTTTCGGGTTGACTCGAATACAGTCAAAGTCCCCACAATTTAACTCCCCACATTTTGACCATCCCCACATATAGACTGGTCACCATGGTTATTATTCCCACAATTTAACTTCCGTTGTGGTGATTTTCCCCCACTCTGAAAGTCAGTTCGCGCTGAAGAAACACTATTCTTAACCTTTGATTATAATAGTTTCGGAGCAACATCTGACGTTTGATATGTTTAGAGTGTCATTAGTGTAAATTAAATTAAAACACTGGTAAATATTCAAAAGCGTTGAGTGTAAAAACTGTAAAATCTCTACGATATTTTGTATTTATGTTCGTATGTATTGTGACACGGCGTCACATTTATCAGCCATAATGCCCGTCGAAGTCCGTCACCACACGTAAACCGTCCCCATGTACATTAAATTTAAGGAAATAATTATAAGCAGCAAAATTCACACATAATGCCTCATCGTCGTCAAGCGTCGTCTCTCTCCCCCTTCCACTGCCAACGTCGTCCCATATCCATAGCCTACGAGCCAGCACAGCTGATCCCTCTCCCATGCCATTGACCCTCGAATACCCTTCCCCCCTTCCCCTCTGCCACACGTGACCCCTCGCCATCGAACAGCCGTCCCAGGATCGGGAAAAATATATCACCAGAGACCCGGACGACGAGCCAGGAGGCAAGCCAACACCATCGCCGTGGCCACAGGGACAGACATGAAGATAACAGCAAGGTGACGGCGGGTGAGGGAATTTCCCACGTAATCAAGCGAACCCTCGATAAAAACGACGGGTTCGGGCGAGATCGTGGCCCTCACCTCAACCGTCACCAGGAACATCGTCTGGCACCCGTGAACTCCCTCGTTTCGAATTATCTCGTGCGAGGCGAGGAATCGTGGTGCCAGAAAAGAATACAGAGAGCATCGCCGGCCCTGTGTGCCACCAACGGCCAATCATTGCCGAGAGAGAGGACCCCCGTCGTCGTCCGGGTATAGTCATCAGCCAGGAGAGCGGGAGTTGCGTCACGGGTCGCCGAGGGCAGCACAGCACGGATCATCGATTATCGATCTGCTGTCCTGCGCAACGCGCTCGTGACGTCAGCTCCCGAATAACCAATAATCTATCGATCCTCTATCCCCCTATGACCCAATTTTCCATCGCGCATGCCCTTTCCCCCAAATTACCCCTTTTCCGAGTCCCACGAGCAGAGAGACGACGAAGAAGAATTACTTCGACGTGAGCCCTTGCATAGACAAGACCGCTTATATTGTATCGAGCCATTTTGCGAGCGCCAATCCATTGTAAAGAGTGAGTGAGAGAGCGAGAGAGAAAGCAATACGGAAAAATTGAAGGCGAGAAGCTACGGCAACTCGTGCGTACGGGAAGCTGCGGCTAACCGTTTGTCTGACCGATCGCCACGAAGTACGAGAGATTCCCCGAGGAGCTACGGCTAACCGTTTGTTTGACCGATCGCCACGAGGTTCGAGAGAGTCTGCGAGAAGCTACGGCTAATCGTGCGTTTGACCGAGCCCTACGACGGATCAAGGATCGAGAAGAGTGAGTCGATTCCATTTTCCCCCGATTTTACCCTTGTGAATTGTAGCTCGAATTTGTACATTATTTTGCGTGCCATTTTCCCCCTTTTGTGTTGTATAATTTCGTGCGTGTGGTGGCGCATCGCGATTCCCCGTTTCCATAGAATCATCCTCAGTAATTGCGTAATAGTGCTATTTCCTTTTTTTTTGAGTTCGATTTATATCGCCGTTGACGATAGCCCGACACGGGCAATAATTAAGAGGCCTGCGAGCCGGTAAATTCACCCCTGAGAACCCCCCGAGTAACGAGATTAGTTTTTCTCCTTTTTCCTTTTTTTTTCTTATTTTTTCTTTCTTTTTTTGCGATTACCCTTCCGTTTTTTTCTGTATCGAGGATCGTCGTCCGAGTGACGGCTGGCGCCCAACAACTTGTATTATATTTCCTATTTTTTTAATAAATTGAAATTTGTCTATTTTTTTTTATGCTCGTGTTTCACCTCGTTTTTTTTTGAATTTGTTCCTACCGAAGATCAGGTGCGCCTGAATATCGTCCGGCAACGTTAAAAAGGCCGTGACAAATTTTGGCGCCCAACGTGGGGCACCGGAAATAATTTTTTTGATAGGGAAATTTCTACATTTTGAAATTTTTGTGCCCACCCGCGATCGAGTATTCGAACTCTAACAAAGAAAAATCGTGTGCGTCACCACATATCACGCGCGCTGTGTTGAGCGGCCGTTGGTCGAGCTTCGCCTTACCGCGAAACGAACAATAGGTTTTTGCCCTTGAGTAGACACGTCGAGTAAACATTGCGAAGACTCTCGTGCTGGAAACCGTTCTCTCTCCGAGTGAAAAATATTCCCAGCAAATAATTTAAGAGAAATAATCTCTTATTTCAACTCGAATACGAAGCTTGAAATTTTCTTTTGTGTCCCGAAATAGACTGAAATATTAACGAGAGATAAAATTCCCGAATATAGTGTTCGTATCGACATCGTTATTTCTCTTTCTCTCAGCCACAAGGGAATTACATTTTGCGTGGCGAGTTAAAAACTTTTTTTGTATCCCTCGAGGTTGACATTTTTTTTTCTTTTTCCGGAATTTTTTTATTTATTCACGCATTTTTTTTTCTCCCCCTCAGTACTTAGAATTTATTTTTTTCCCCGAGAATTGAACCCATCAAGATTTTTTTTTATCTCAAAATTAGCATTGCCTAGCGCCATTACGAAATAAATTCAGCTTTTAAAATAAAACCTTTTTTTTTCATAAATTCAGCAACGTGAACAATTTTTTTTGAACATTCTTTTTTTGATTTTTTTTTCTTTTTCCCGTTAGAACCGAGTTTTCCACTCGAGTCCTTTTTTTTTCTTTTCTTTGTTTCTCATCAAGAATTTTTTTTTCTGAACACAAGAATACGTAGCTAGGAATCATTGTTTTCTTCGCTTTTCTTTTTATTTTTGCCCTATATCGAGAGAGAGACAACCTGCGCCATTGTTCTTCGCAGCCGGGCCTAGAGCCCACCAAAATCACCAAATATACGCGAAATTCGACGTTTACAGATTGATCGTGATCACAGCGTCGAAATTGCCCATAATTATTGTAATATTTGTATTTGAAACATCGTTTCTGTGTGATCCCCTTTTCGTGGTGTGTCGCGCCACGCTGAGACTATCGCGTGCGCGGACTACCAAATTTTTTGTGTTATTTGTGCCACATTCTTGTTTTTTTTTGTGTTTCCCCCCCCCCCCTTGCTTTTTCTTTCAGCGATACAAGAAGCCACGCGTCGAAGATATTGCCCTAGCCCGATAAAGACCAAGGATTGCCTATAATTCCGCAAAAGAATCACCCCCTACCCCGCGAATAAAATATATTTTTTTTTGTTGGCGTTGCTATGGCTAACATTTTTTTTCTTGCATAATATTTTTTTTTGTTGTTTTTCTTTGCCACCCCCCACTACCGCGTCGCCTAAAAATCCCGTTAGCGAGATCCCCGTTAAAACTCGCCTTGTTTTTTTTTTTTTTTTTCTCTTTTTTTTTCCTTTCACCTCGCCCCTCTACCCCACGAAATCTGCTATTAACGTACCATTTTTTCATTATCACTTCTTCCTTTTTTTTTTTCATTCGAAATCACCCCCCCTTAATTTTTTTCTCTTTCGTTCCCTTTTTTTTGAAATTGTATTTAATTTTTTTTCATTAATTTAAACTCTTCCCTATCCGACGAACTCTTTCGTCATTAAAGTTTTTCCCCCTTTTTCTTTTTTTTTTTTGCATTCTTCCCTTCTGCCCTTTCTTTTTTTTTGCCTCTCCTTCGGAACTGAGTATCACTGGTAGCCAAGCGATAGAACGTGACCCAAAGTCGAAGTACCCCCAAATTAGCCTTCTCTTTGTCTTTTTTTTTCTTTTTCCATTTTTTTTTCTCTTTTTTTTTGTTTTGCCACTGCTTTTCCCCTCCGCCGAGTATCGGATGGAAGGGGCAATGTTAGAACCCACCGTCCCGGTGTCATGCACCACCACGACGACGGCGACAATGACAGCCCCTCGCGTATCCACTGCAGCCCAATCGCCAACCCAATTTCCACCGATCACCCACGAAATAGCAGAGGCGGTCAAAGCGATTCGAGAGGAGATAAAAAAGATCCGCGATATCCGGGATTTGTTGCAGTGCTGCGATAGATTGCACCTCAACACTCTCGGTACCGCGGACGAAATCTACGATCGATACACCCGATTCGAGATCCGCCGATGCTATCCCCAAGTAGTAACCCCATGGGACAGTGACAGAGACGAACGCCACAGCAATACCCCTTTTACCTACGAGACAGCCATTCGAGAATACCCTTACAGTACCCTCCTCGACGCCACTACCTCGCACCCGAATCCCTCCGCGCCCCCTCCCCCCGAGAGTTCCCACCCCCGACCAACCAGCCAACCCTTCCCCTTCACACAACCCCCTCCATCACAGACGCCACAGGAACAACCCGTTCCCCGACCAAGGATGACTAACCGCGACTTGATAGACTTCGAGCCGGAACTGACAGACCCAGACGCCTCCCACGACCCACACGAGGCACTCCGACCCATAAATGCATATCAGCCAAGACCCCAGACCCCGGCAGCCCCAAGACGACAACCCACGGTATCGCCCCAACCCCCACCCCCACACACGAGTCGCCGATCCATGCCCCTGATTCAGCCCCTTGGAATCCCAGATCCCCGAGTATCGTGGAACCCTCAGATAACGTACTCCATTCACCCTCCGGAACCCGATCTAAATAGCACTCGAGCCATCCCCCAACCAGCAGCCCCTCGCAGCTATAGTCAAGTCACCGCGCATCCCGTTGAGCCTCATTATAGCCGAGACTCACGGTTTGTTGATCACTGGAAGCGATTTGGCCCAAAGTTCGCGGGAAAACGTGGAGAAGATGGGGAAGAGTTCCTCCGTCGACTCCATGAGTACGGATCAAGTCGAGATTTCGCGGAAGAGGACCTCCTGCGAGCTCTCCCGGAAGCCTTCACCGGCGAAGCGCTGCTGTGGTACCGGGTAGAGCAGCAAAGTTGGGAATCATACGAAGGATTCGTATACTTCTTCCGCGAACGATTCAGCTACGGCAATCTCCAAGACCGATTGCGTCGAGAGGTCGAGTTGCGAACTCAAGGACCAGACGAACCCGTGGCCGAATTCATTGACAAATTGAGAACCCTTTTTAGCCATCTGAGCCCTCCCCTATCCCTCGAAGCCCAACTTGACATTTGTTGCACGAACCTCCACCCCACGATCTCCGCGCACGTCTTCCGAGAGGACGTACATAGTTTCGTCGATCTCAGGAGGGCATGCCGGCGAGTCGAAGACCACCGTGAACAAGCCAAGCATTATCGCCCTCCTCCCCCAGCAGCCCAATCAGCACTCCCCTCCACGGCATACACCGCTCCCGAAGTCAAAGGCCCGCGCGCACGCCTTGCCGCAATCGCCAAATCCGAAGCTCCGACCCAAAGCCCCCCGAATCCCGGAAAAACAATCCCACAAACCCCAGAGCAAAACGACGTCGCAGCCGTCGACCCCCCGAACAGAACTCCCCCACGAAAACCCTTCCCAACGAACCATAGTCAAAAGATCCCGCCCCTGTCAGAGTCAGCCCCAACGCAACCCCCTCCGAATTGGGTTCCCGGAGAGAGCAACACGCCAACCGTCCCCCGCTGTTATAATTGCCGTCAGCCCGGTCACCGATACTCCAGTTGTACCCAACGATTGGGTATCTTCTGTCGGATCTGTGGTTACCCGGGATGCGACACGAACTCGTGCCGCAGTTGCGAGAAAAGACGATCGGGAAATGCCAGAGTGGGGGGACAGTAAGTGCCCTGGCCCCCCAGAGCCACGAAAGAGTTACCCTGTGCCCCTGTGATACCCTACGCCCATTACGACTAAGCCAAGAATCCCCCTGTGACCCTCCATCCCCGCAAACGATCCCTTCGAGAAACCCCAGTCCCATTCTCCCCCTGCCACACGCCCCATCGAGCATAGCCGAGTGCGGAATAGTTGCCGCATTCGACATCATCCGTGACGAGAGACATTTCCTAGCCCTGAATTTTGGTGGAATAATCATAACAGCCCTTGTAGACCCGGGCGCGAGTCGGACGTACCTCGGAGTCGAAGTCGCTGCCGCGTTGCCGGGCGAGCTTGAGCAGACTGACGAGGCGGTCCGAGTCGCGAACGGAGCCACCCTACCCGTCCGTGGAATCACCCGTTTGACCATCGAACTAGGAGGAGAGTTACGCGTACACGAGTTTCGCGTAGCCCCTCTTGGATATCCCTGCGTCCTGGGAATTGATTTCTTAAGAGCTTTTTCCTTCCAGATTGACTATCACGATAACACCTGGCGTGTTCGTGATGGACCTCCCCGTCCCTTCCTTGGACCAGAAGAGTCACAACCCAGTTTAAATGCCCTCCCCGATTGCGCCGGCCTAGTTGGCGCTTCCCCCGACACTACCATCGCCCTCGAGACCCTCCTCAACAAATTTGCCCCTCAGAAACCCCCAGGAGCCCTTAGCCTGACCCATCTGGTCAAGCACGAGATAGACGTCCAAGATCACCCCCCCATTCGCCAGAAATCCCGAATAATATCCAATTACCTCCTCAACGTAGCCCAAAAAGAAGTCGACAAAATGATCGAAGAAGATGTCATTGAGCGGTCCCATAGCTCATGGCTCAGTAACCCCGTGATAGTCCCAAAGCCCAACGGAAAACACAGATTTTGCATTGACTACCGTGACGTAAATAAAGTGACGAGAAAAGACGCATACCCCCTCCCGAACATGGACAGAATACTAGACGGACTCAGACGCGCTCGTCATATATCAAAGATTGACTTGAGTCAAGCGTATTTCCAAATTCCCCTCGAGCCCTCCAGTAGACCCATAACCGCTTTTGCCGTACCCGGACGTGGACTTTTTCACTTTAAACGGATGCCCTACGGACTGACGAACGCCCCCGCGACATTCCAGAGACTCATGGACAGACTTATAGACCCCGCATGGGAACCCCACGTGTTTGCCTACCTGGACGACGTGATCATAGCCACGGAAACGACAGAGGAGCACCTCGATTATTTAACCCGAGTCTTGAGAGTCCTGCAAGAGGCCAAGCTCGAGATTAATCGAGAGAAGAGCGAGTTCTTCTGCTCCGAAGTCAAGTACCTGGGCTATGTGATCGGACAGGATGGACTCAAAGCAGACCCTGATAAAATCATCCCCATTTTGTCGTACCCCCCACCGAAAACCCTGAAGCAACTCCGCAGATTTCTCGGCATGATCGGGTGGTACGCTCGTTTCATGGGAGATATCTCGCGTGAGAAAGAACCCCTCACTACCCTACTCCACAAGAATACCCCCTGGACTTGGGGGCCCGAACAAGAATCCGCTTTTACAACCCTAAAATCATCCCTAACCCGAACACCCGTATTAGCCCGTCCCGATTTCACCCTGCCGTTCTCCATTCATACGGATGCGAGTGACACAGCCCTTGGAGCCGTCCTAACCCAACAATTTGGAGACGAAGAACACCCGATCCTATTTGCCAGTCGAGTCCTCACGCATGCCGAGAGGAAGTACACCGTTACAGAAAGGGAGTGCCTCGCAGTGCTATGGGCAGCTAAGAAAATGCGTCCATACATCGAGGGCACTGCTTTCACGGTGATCACGGATCACAGCAGCTTGCTGTGGCTTAAGAATTTACGAGATCCGACTGGGCGATTGGCTCGATGGGCCCTGGCAATGCAGGCCCTCGATATGACCATCGTCCATCGGAAAGGAACACTGCACGTGGTCCCTGATGCCCTATCGAGAATGTATGAGGATTGTGACGAAGCCCTCGCAATCCTAGGAGAATCCCAAGACCCCTGGTACCTCGATAAACACCGAAATGTCCAAGAGTTCCCGTGGAAATACCCCAATTGGAAAATAGAGGACGACCAACTCTACTACCATCGCCCCCACTCCATTATCGACCCTACCCTCGTAGATCTCGATGCCTGGAAAATGGTATTACCCCATGAGTCCCGAGAGAAAGCCCTACAAGATGCCCACGATAACCCACAGTCCGGCCATCTCGGAATCGACAAAACATACAGTCGAGTTATCCAAGATTTCTTTTGGCCGGGCGTCTACCAAGACGTTGCCCGATATGTGACCCATTGCCCCGTTTGCCAGTTACACAAAGTATCCCAAACCCCTCCCGCCGGAATAATGAGAGAGAGAACCACAGAAGGACCATGGACAGTCGTGGCAACCGACGTCATAGGACCCTTTCCCCCGAGCCGGAGCCAGAACCGATACGTGGTGGTGTTTCAAGATCTGTTCACGAAGTACGTCGAGGCCAAGGCCCTTCGCACGGCAACAGGGCCAAATATAGTGAGCGCATTGGAGACCTTGGTTCTCAACCGTTGGGGCTGTCCAACCTATCTGTTGACAGACAACGGGACGGAATTCGTGAACGGACACGTTACCCTCCACCTATCGCAGTATGGCGTCCGACAAACCACGATTCCCCCATATCACGCCCAAGCAAACCCCGTTGAGAGGGTGAATCGCACTCTCAAGACCATGATGACCTCGTATATCACCTCCGATCACCGTGATTGGGACATCCACCTTCCCGAATTATGTTTTGCCCTCAATACCGCAGTCCAATCGTCGACCCAAATGACTCCCGCGTTCCTTAATTTCGGAAGAAACCCTCGCCCTGCCACAAGTCTACGAAATCGTACTCCCGCACCCCCCGGCCTTCTCCCTGGTGACCCTAACGTATGGAAAGACAGAATGAAACGATTACCCTTGCTGCACGATTGGGTCCACAAGAATCTCGAGCAAGCCGCGAAACGACAGGCTCGATATTATAACAAGGGACGGAAAGACACGCGTTATAAAGTGGGAGAGATGGTTCTTCGCCGTAGTCGCGTGCTATCCAGTGGTACTCAGAATTTCGCAGCAAAATTAGCCCCTCGTTTTAGTGGCCCTTATCGCATTTCCGCCGTAATTTCCCCCGTAGTATACGAGTTACACGATCCCTCGAGTAGGAAAGCCCCCCGAGTTCACATCAAAGATTTGAAACCCTACAAACCCCCCCGAGATGACCCTGACCCTAACGATGACCTGGAATTACAGGAAGAGATCGAGGAAAATGTTGAGAGCCGGAGCGCAGAGGAGTCGCGCCCGCAACGGATTGTTGCGGCGCGGAACACGCCTCCCGTCGCCACGAGACACGCCGCCGCCGATGACGAGCCACGGCTCGTACCGCCAGCCGATCGGGACGTTGGCCGATGCGCCAACCTCCCCTCCCCGCCAACGGAGACCCGACCCGGTCCCACGCTTCGACCCCGAAGGGGTAATCATCGATAAACCCGGGGAACACATGAGTTTCCCCTGCCTTTACCCCCTGTGTATCCCCAACCCCAACCAACGACCTCCTTCCCCGGCTAGTTCGACCGAATCCTCCCGAGCATCATCCCGCACCAGCAGTCCCGACCGAGCCCCTCCAAGCCCAGTCCCAACCCCGCGACAAGCCCCTCCGCCACACGAGAACCCACCGATCCCAGCTCCACGAATCCCGACACCGATTGTCCGGGTATCCCTGCTCGATCTCGTCCTCCTCGCCAAAAGAGCGCGAGATCAAACCCCCGCAACCCCGATCCCAGCGACACCCCGATATAACATCCGATTCCCTGTTCCCGCGTTACCTCAGGGCCAAGCCCGTCCGACCCGCACCCCGACTCCAATCCGTCCACCAACCCCCGTCGTCCACGTCAATCGCCCGCAAGAGCGAGCCACCGCACCCGCTCGTCCAACGTACCCCGTCCCCCACAGCAACCCCTCGCCGCGTCGCGCTATCGCGCCCATCCGGCCGGTACCCGCCGTCGCCCCCATCGATCTCCCACCACCCCTGGTTCCCGCATTCGTCCGACGACGGCCTGCCGTCGCTCCCGATACCTACCCCCGACGACCCACCATCCACCACCCAGAGCCGCCCAGGCACGACATTCCGTCGCTCCTGACGATCCACGTCCAGGCTCCATTACCTCACAGCACCCCGAGAATCCCATCACTGTTGTCCCTCCACATCACCCCACCGACAACCTCCGCCCGACCCACTCCTCAGCCCACTCCTCAAACCGCGACTCGACCGAGAAGACGTCGCCGAGCTCGAGCGCTCGACGGCCCTTGTTGGTGCTGTGGCCGACCCGGCCACTGTGCCCGCAGGTGCCCCGACCGCATCGAATATCGCCCGCACCCCTCAGCCAACCGAAGTCCCCCACGGTAACCCCTCTCCCCTAATTTTTTTTCTCCTTTTTTCACCCCCCCCCCAGCCCATGAGTACACCCCATAAATGCCCACGTTTCCCTCTCACTCTTGTGTTGTTTTGTGTTGTTTTGTCTAAGGATTATTAAAGTTTTCGTGTGTCGTTGTCACGTCCACCCCGGGGGGCAACGAGAAGCTGTGATCATTATCAGATAAGGGAAAGTAAGCCAAAGCGTTCGTACAAGTAATGTGATAGCTCGAGACTTCGGAAGCTCAGCGGCGTCGTCCCAAGGGATGTATACGTTACCAAAGGAGGGGGACCCGTCTCTATCACGGTGTCCGCCCTAGTCAAGTTAAATAGTATTAATTGTTAAAGTTTTTCTAAAATCACAAGAGTAGAGTCAAATTCCCCCACCAGCCATCCCCATTCCTTCCCAACGCAGTCCCGACCGAGTGAATGTATGAGAGTCGAACTACCAGGGTAACTCGACTCTGGTAGGGGGGAGTTGTGACACGGCGTCACATTTATCAGCCATAATGCCCGTCGAAGTCCGTCACCACACGTAAACCGTCCCCATGTACATTAAATTTAAGGAAATAATTATAAGCAGCAAAATTCACACATAATGCCTCATCGTCGTCAAGCGTCGTCTCTCTCCCCCTTCCACTGCCAACGTCGTCCCATATCCATAGCCTACGAGCCAGCACAGCTGATCCCTCTCCCATGCCATTGACCCTCGAATACCCTTCCCCCCTTCCCCTCTGCCACACGTGACCCCTCGCCATCGAACAGCCGTCCCAGGATCGGGAAAAATATATCACCAGAGACCCGGACGACGAGCCAGGAGGCAAGCCAACACCATCGCCGTGGCCACAGGGACAGACATGAAGATAACAGCAAGGTGACGGCGGGTGAGGGAATTTCCCACGTAATCAAGCGAACCCTCGATAAAAACGACGGGTTCGGGCGAGATCGTGGCCCTCACCTCAACCGTCACCAGGAACATCGTCTGGCACCCGTGAACTCCCTCGTTTCGAATTATCTCGTGCGAGGCGAGGAATCGTGGTGCCAGAAAAGAATACAGAGAGCATCGCCGGCCCTGTGTGCCACCAACGGCCAATCATTGCCGAGAGAGAGGACCCCCGTCGTCGTCCGGGTATAGTCATCAGCCAGGAGAGCGGGAGTTGCGTCACGGGTCGCCGAGGGCAGCACAGCACGGATCATCGATTATCGATCTGCTGTCCTGCGCAACGCGCTCGTGACGTCAGCTCCCGAATAACCAATAATCTATCGATCCTCTATCCCCCTATGACCCAATTTTCCATCGCGCATGCCCTTTCCCCCAAATTACCCCTTTTCCGAGTCCCACGAGCAGAGAGACGACGAAGAAGAATTACTTCGACGTGAGCCCTTGCATAGACAAGACCGCTTATATTGTATCGAGCCATTTTGCGAGCGCCAATCCATTGTAAAGAGTGAGTGAGAGAGCGAGAGAGAAAGCAATACGGAAAAATTGAAGGCGAGAAGCTACGGCAACTCGTGCGTACGGGAAGCTGCGGCTAACCGTTTGTCTGACCGATCGCCACGAAGTACGAGAGATTCCCCGAGGAGCTACGGCTAACCGTTTGTTTGACCGATCGCCACGAGGTTCGAGAGAGTCTGCGAGAAGCTATGGCTAATCGTGCGTTTGACCGAGCCCTACGACGGATCAAGGATCGAGAAGAGTGAGTCGATTCCATTTTCCCCCGATTTTACCCTTGTGAATTGTAGCTCGAATTTGTACATTATTTTGCGTGCCATTTTCCCCCTTTTGTGTTGTATAATTTCGTGCGTGTGGTGGCGCATCGCGATTCCCCGTTTCCATAGAATCATCCTCAGTAATTGCGTAATAGTGCTATTTCCTTTTTTTTTGAGTTCGATTTATATCGCCGTTGACGATAGCCCGACACGGGCAATAATTAAGAGGCCTGCGAGCCGGTAAATTCACCCCTGAGAACCCCCCGAGTAACGAGATTAGTTTTTCTCCTTTTTCCTTTTTTTTTCTTATTTTTTCTTTCTTTTTTTGCGATTACCCTTCCGTTTTTTTCTGTATCGAGGATCGTCGTCCGAGTGACGGCTGGCGCCCAACAACTTGTATTATATTTCCTATTTTTTTAATAAATTGAAATTTGTCTATTTTTTTTTATGCTCGTGTTTCACCTCGTTTTTTTTTGAATTTGTTCCTACCGAAGATCAGGTGCGCCTGAATATCGTCCGGCAACGTTAAAAAGGCCGTGACAGTATATATTTTCATTTACTAATCGTTTTATGCATCACCGATTTTATCTGTCAAATGATGCTCTAGCTCACTTCGAGGCTAGGTTTTTCAAATTTTCAAACAACTCCTTCTTTCGTCTGAGTTTCGAGTGGGAGCTAGAGGGGAAATAAAAATGTGGGAACGCAATCGGTCCCAACTGGTTAAATTGTGGAGACTTTGACTGTAATAGCACGTTTCGGGTCGACTTGAATACTAGCACAATTCAGGTTGACTCGAATGTAAGCAACTTTCCGATAGGATAATTATAACGTTGGAAATTCATAATTCTAAAAAGAAAACATTCGATATAATTTTATTATTTATGTTCACTGATTTATTAGGTATATAAATAATAAAAAAAACTGTTGACTCTGGTGAATCATACAGTAGTAGAAGTTAATAAAATAAAATAAAAATAAAAACAACGAAAAATTTTATCTATCATGTCATTGTATGGCGGTAAACTTTTTATTAGTAAACAAAACAATTTGTCCCAGAATAATTATTGCTATTGTTGGACGAATTATAATATTTTAAGTGAAAAAATTAATAATTCATGTTTTGTTTCTTTTTTTTTGCTCTGAGCAAATTTAATCCACACGACAATACGAAAGGATTATTTTGGAGACTCATTTCATTGTACTATCAAGTCACAATGAAACTTTTATATAGCAACAAAAATATATTTTTTTATCTTTTTTAATGTGATTAATTCAATTACGCTGTCATAAAAATTGTGAAACTCGAGGGGTATTAATCTACGATCGCACATCGATTGTAAGTCGCGTTTTTTCTTATCATTTAGTTTCAATTTACAATCGTAGGCTTGTGGAACTTCGTATTCGTCAAAATAATTCCATGAATATTTTTTTCAATATGTCTAATTTTGTTTCGAATTCGTCGAATCTGTAATTTACAGATATTTCGTTTCTGTTTGTGTGTACATTGATTTCCCTGACACTCGCAATTTTTACCGCAGGCCAATTGAATGTGTTCGACAAATCCGTGAAATCGAGGATTTCACACTGTTTGATTTTATTTACCAAATAAGGATTGTCCGTCTTCGCTTCGGACATAAGTTTACATCATTGCTGTTGTGAAAAAATCGATTTATTTCGGCAATGATTTTCGATTCTGGCGTGCATTGAATCACCGTCGCTCTGTGTATGGCCCACTTCTAAAAATCTAGAAACCGTTTATTCCAGTACCGATCAAGAACGGCTAATTATTGTAAAAAAATGTATCGTATAATAATTCATCATTACAGAAACTAATGGTGCCTGTCCACGTAAGAGTAAAACTCTTGACAGTCGCTCTCGAGAGAATCGGTGCGTTTGATGTTACTGCTTACGAGTTACTCTCAGGTGCGTGTCCACTGGCAAGTAGGGGAGACCAGGGCTAGAAGTTACACGGGTAGGTTGTTACAACGGTTATTATTCCTAAACTATGGAAGATACCGCGTACCTTGTACCATGTACCATGTTTGTCACGTTGAAACATTGTTTCTCTCGTTTAGCTCGTAGTTCCATCTTCCATAGTTTATAAATAATAATTCGTTGTAACAACCTACCCGTGTAACTTCTAATCCCGGTCTCCCCTACCGCTCTCGAGAGCGACTTTACTCTCATGTGGATAAACACCTTAAGGGGTTACACCACCCTGAAATTTTGGAAAAATCGTTTTTTCGTTTTAATTTTTTTCTCATAGTTTGAACCTTACGGTAGTTCCTCCACGAAACGATTTTCTTTGGAAAGTCTTGAAATTTACACAGAGTTTAAATGGGTAGTCGACTGACACACATATCAAATTTTAAAGCGTTCGTCTTATTGGTCATTGAGATAAATGTATTTAAATATGAAGAGAAATACACGGACGTACAGGGACTATGCGTAAAAAACCATATAAATGTCGATATAGCAAATGACCGCTTCTTACGAAGTTTATGAAAAATTACACAATCATGATAAAGTATATAATGAAGGTCTGGGAAAAAATTCGAGACGATTGTCTTACTAGTAATAAAGATTTATTACGTTGATGATTGTATTGTATAGTATTTTAGCCAGGGGCGAACGAAATTTCGGGTTCAACCAGGGATGTAGTCCGATTAATTCTTGGCTTATAATTATATTCACTAAAAGATAAGTTGAAAAATTGATGTATTTCTTCGAATTAATCACCCTGATATTAGTTTGAGATCATCAATTGAGATTTTAAAATCGACCCCACTTAGGCACCCACAAAATACGTTCCTACGTGATTGAACTACCTTAAAAAAAATGTTTAACTGGAGCAAGAATCGCCGATGATAACTACGCAACAGGTGAGCCATACATTTTCAATGTTTCTTACTGCCGCGTCAAAACTAAACGCATTTTTCTCTAAACGACATTTTTGAATTTGCGGGAAACATAACTTAATAACAGCTATTCCGTTTTATTTGAAATTTATACCACACATTTGTGACACAATTATCTCAATCCGTACGAAAGATTTTTTTTCTAATATTAACCGTTTTTGTTGAATCAATGTTTTTAAGTTGAAAATTCATGTAAAAGATCTTTTATATAAATCTTCAACTTAAAAACATTGATTCAACAAAAACGGTTAATATTAGGAAAAAAATCCTTCGTACGGATTGAGATAATTGTGTCACAAATGTGTGGTATAAATTTCAAATAAAACGGAATAGCTGTTATTGAGTTATGTTTCCCCCAAATTCAAAAATGTCATTTCGAGAAAAATGTGTTTAGTTTTGACGCGGCAGTAAGAAACATTGAAGATATATGGCTCACCTGTTGTGTAGTTATAATCGGCAATTCCTGCTCCAGTTGAAATTTTTTTTAAGGTTCAAACTATGAGAAAAAAAATAAAACGAAAAAACGATTTTTCCAAAATTTCAGGGTGGTGTAACCCCTCAACTGAAAATACTGTCAATGAGTTACTAACAAATTCCACATTAGAAAAATAATAATTTCTATTTCAGATTAAAAAACTACTCGTTATTCTATTTAAAAGTAATTTGTAATACCTGTGAGCAATCTTCACTCCAAATTTTCTGCACATTTTTATATACATTGTAAAAACAATCTTATTTCGGTTCTGGCCATAAAATGAATTCGCGGACGCCATCGTTTGCCTTCTCGGTAATGAATTTCTTCGAATATGAAGCTATTTCATTTGCTCCTCGGCAGCCAATGCTTTCATTCCAAACGTTACAAATACCAGTATGCGTCGCCATATCATATATTGTAAAATTCCAGACTGATAATTTACTCATATAATAAAGTGAAGAAATTTGTGCTCGTGGGGTCGTGAGAACTTTTTGCATGTCGAAATTTGCAACACATAATTTCGTATTCTTTTTAGCCTTTTCTTTGTCTTTTTTCATTAATTTTCGGGCGATCTTCTTATTTTCAATATGTTCGTCGTAAGCTTCCTGATATTGAGCTTTTTCTTCTTGAGGTCGATTTGAAAAAGCTTCACATTGATCACATCTATGTTTTATCAACAGAAAGTTACAGCATAATATTAAGATTTTCTGTCGAACAATTGAATAACATAAATAACCACAATAAAAAGCAATGATAAATAACAATAATATACATTGAGTAATCGGTTTATAGACTGATATTAACTAAATAATTAAATTTGTTAAAAATGGGAAACCGTTTGAACCTTTATTTTCGATATCACATTCAAAATCGGAATGGACAGGAAGTGCATTAGATCTACAGATCGATGATTCAATGCGAAAGTTTGGATAAGCGGTTTATTTATTGAGTAAGGTATTTCGGAATTGGCTCAGTGTAATAATGTGCTTCTAGTATTTAAAACGAAAATCATGTCCATTTCAAGCGCGCGTTATTTCGAATGTTCACAATCTATAGAACCCGATTAAAAACTAATCTGTATATGTATGTACACAAAATACCTACGGGACCTAACTTGTTTTCTTTAGATGAAAACTTTCCAACAATTGAACTCAAACTCGCGTTTAGATCGAAATAACTTTCAGCTCGTATGTAATCTTGGGATACTAGCAATTGGAAATATCGTTAGAATCACTACTACATATTTCAACATACCTGTCTTTTTTTGGGTGGAAGAAACCTAAATTATATTCATAATTAAAAATATCTCTATACATTTTCTCGTTGACAATATCTGTGACTCCAATTTGTTGCATCTTTTCAACGTACAAGCGATACATCATACTGATGTTGAGACCTTCTTCTAGACATTGTCGTTCAGAATCTGCCCGACAATAATGCGATTCCATTGTTGAAAAAGAAGATATATGATTTCTGGCCGTATTAGTAACCGATTCTGCGATTTTGTGAGGCCGATTCTGATGTTTGCCGCGTTGGTCACACTTATCTATAAAATTCATATTGGAATAACCTAGTTTCTTGGTAACTGTCCGCACCCATTGATATGAAATGTCTGTCGATAAATAATAAAAAATTATCAACATATATTTTGCATGTAATATGGAAGGGCAGTCAAAATTTAGCTTCAGTAACATTCGGAAAAATTCGTACCCCCCACCAAATTTTCAGTTTTTGATAATAAACACACAGCTAATAAACGGTTAAGATTTTCTATGTAAATAATTTACAACATAAAATTGAATCAAATAATCAATAGACGTTACAATAGTTACCAAGAGTACTGAGGAACATAGTTCGACAAATTTTTATTTTTTCCGTATTTCGTGGCAATGAAAATTGATGAACCACACTCTTTTTTTTAGTAGTCCTGTCGTCTTCTGTGTCAGAAGTCACAGTTGTTTCTGCAGGCTGTGCAGTTGTCACCCATTGCGAGATACAGTCCCATTGGCGGGTATGATCACCCAGTTTCCAAAAATCCGTGAAAGCTTTTTCACGATCTTCGAACGTTACTTTTTCGTGACATTTGAAACGACAATTCTGCTTGCAGCCATCACCCATTTGTCTTGACTTTATTACGGTGCCTTTTCTAGAAACTCCGTCAACCCCAGAGTTTATAGACTTTTTTGCTTTGACATCCTACCAAATACTTTGATTTAGTTTCCGTTTTCTTGTCAATGGAGTTTTCGTATTCTTCCGTGAACGTTTATTACGCAACTTCTCTGTACAACTATTTGAATTTCCATCAAAGCTGATATCTGCGTCAGTTACATCCTCAGTTACGTCGATATCTTGATCAGTACTTTCTTCTACTGAAACTTTCAATCTTAGTGTTAGCTTGTAATTGACTGCAAACGATACTGTAAATAATGGGTTTTCAAAACGTGGAATCACTGTTATGCAGTTCGAGGTAGATTTTAAATGCAAATTTCATCACCTAATAATAAATTAATGATTGAGGGAAAATTTTAACTTCCAATTCAGTGAAGTTCCAAAAACTCTAACAAAACATATTATATGATTTATGCGCACTGGGTTTCAATTAAATTGTTTATTTAGCTATATGAAAAATAGAATATAATATCATGTTGGGAGGACCAGAGCGAATTGGGCATGTCAGATGAAAATTGATACATTTTTTCCCCGTCAAATGTTTCCCCTAAAGAATGTTTTTATCGACCAGATTTATCGGAAAAATTTTTCCAACTTTCGAGAAAAAAAAAAAAAAACGACGAAAAAAAAGGGATTCTTGAGGGACATCTTTGAGGAAAATGAGAATTTCATCAATCTCCAGCCGAGGTGCCCACTTCTCCCCGATGCCCGCTTCGCTCCGGTCTCCTCTACTTCTGGTCAGCATAACCGTGTGGTGACTTTAATTGCGAACACATTCCTTTAATTATCACTCAGCTGATTACCCAGTAATAATTTATTATTATTTATTATTATTTATTATTATTTATTTTATTTATTTATTGTGAGCAAAACAAAATATCTAATCTATATCTTTTATAAATTGGCTAGAGTCATGAGTACTAAAATTCTGTTGCTGGTATACTATGCTTATTTTTATGGAATCATGAATTATGGAATTCAAGTTTAGGGAAATGCTTATCTAAGCACTCTGTACCCGCTTCGAAATTTGCAAAACAGACTGTTAAAGATAATTAGTAAAAAAAAAAATGTATCGTTGAAAATTATATCTTAAGATTAGACCAAATTTTTGCTCTGGAATCGCTATGCTACCATTATGCAGATTTTAGTACGAAATACTATATGAATTCTAATAGTGTAACTAGGAGAAAGTGCTTATAAATACTTTTGCTCAACAAAACATTGTACAGGAAAAGTGGTTATATAGTGGCTCCTAAGACTTTCAATCTCTTGCCTAATAATTTAAAGATTTTAAGAGGTAACGGTAAAACAATTAAGCGTAAACTGAAAATTTGAATTCCTTGTATTATGTGAATTCATGTTTATTGTAAATAAGTGTATTTTATAGAAAAGAAGGAAATATTTAAGATATTTGAGTTCTAAATAAGAACTTACTCTAGTTTGTAAGTCTGATTTTTTGTATCCAGCCCTGCGAACAAGAGTTTTATACTCTTCTGCAGGTTACAGTGTGTATCTAGTTTTTATACTAGGCCTACTGCAGATTTATTTTGGATTTTTAAATAAAAATGAAATAAAATAAATTTGAGTCTAGAATTATTTCAATGCATTGTTTTCCAACAAACGAGATTATATCAATGTTTTATGGGATATAATAATCATCAAACTGAATAAATTATCCGCCTGGTTGAGAGTTATCATCTAACTGTATTACGCCAGTACTCAAAGCTGAAGGGCCCTGTACAGCTTCTGATTGATAATTAACAGCAGTTATTTGCTGCGTGGAGTTATAGTCGTCCCACCATCGAAAGTCTATGTTGTAACAAGCAAGAATGATGAATAATTGCGATCAAATTAATATACACGGCACATACACTACTGAAAAAAATTAAAGGAGCAAAAAAATTTCATCAATTTTTCAGTGATTTTTTAAAGACTGTATTTCAATGAAAAATGGTTGTATCGGAATTCGAAAAAAATTATTTTGAAGCTTGAAGTCTCTAGTTTTCAGATCCATTGACGATTTTTTTTTCAACTTTGGTTATCGAAGAATCAGGGCTGCCACCTCGAGAAAAAAAATTTCGATTTTTTTTTTTACGACTCTGCACGGACTCAGGAAAATTTTTTCGTGCTACGCCAATGCAAACATCAGTTAGCTTGTTTATTTAGTTTCAATTTGCTTTTTTAAAAATTTCCGTACGACTATTGGTTGCTGAAATAACGATGGTTGAATTAAAAATAACACTTTTGTGTTCAATCATCGATATATCGATAACTAATGATCGCACAAAAAACGCAACGATAGTTTTGAAAACTTGAATAATTTCTCTACAAGAACCTATCTTGATTTTTGGAGAAATATTTTTTTTCCATCCCTGACATTAATTTGAAAAAAGTGCAAAAAAATGAGTTTCAACATCTTTTCAGAAAATCTACCGCCAATGTACAAATATTGATTAAAAGACTAATGTTGAGAGTAATTTTTTCAGCTCAATATACCCACAATAACTCTGTAAATTTACAAGTTGATCCGTCGAACCGTTTTTCTGTTTCAACTGATCAAACTTGGAAAGAATTGAAGGAACACGTTTATTGCTCTTGAAAATCACATAATCATTATCAATATGCAAAAGAAGAATTTTTCTCGAATTTTCTTAAAATTTCACATTAGACATCGTTTAAATTCGAAAATCAACAATTTTCGAAAAAATTTTGGACTTCTGATTTTTTTAAAACTTTTTACGCTTGATTTTTTTTTTTTTTTAAGTTGCTGAACATTTAAGAATAAAAATCTTGTCAGAAATAGCTAGATATCGAATTCTTAAATGTTCAGCAACTTAAAAAAAAAAAAAAAATCAAGCGTAAAAAGTTTTAAAAAAATCAGAAGTCCAAAATTTTTTCGAAAATTGTTGATTTTCGAATTTAAACGATGTCTAATGTGAAATTTTAAGAAAATTCGAGAAAAATTCTTCTTTTGCATATTGATAATGATTATGTGATTTTCAAGAGCAATAAACGTGTTCCTTCAATTCTTTCCAAGTTTGATCAGTTGAAACAGAAAAACGGTTCGACGGATCAACTTGTAAATTTACAGAGTTATTGTGGGTATATTGAGCTGAAAAAATTACTCTCAACATTAGTCTTTTAATCAATATTTGTACATTGGCGGTAGATTTTCTGAAAAGATGTTGAAACTCATTTTTTTGCACTTTTTTCAAATTAATGTCAGGGATGGAAAAAAAATATTTCTCCAAAAATCAAGATAGGTTCTTGTAGAGAAATTATTCAAGTTTTCAAAACTATCGTTGCGTTTTTTGTGCGATCATTAGTTATCGATATATCGATGATTGAACACAAAAGTGTTATTTTTAATTCAACCATCGTTATTTCAGCAACCAATAGTCGTACGGAAATTTTTAAAAAAGCAAATTGAAACTAAATAAACAAGCTAACTGATGTTTGCATTGGCGTAGCACGAAAAAATTTTCCTGAGTCCGTGCAGAGTCGTAAAAAAAAAAATCGAAATTTTTTTTCTCGAGGTGGCAGCCCTGATTCTTCGATAACCAAAGTTGAAAAAAAAAATCGTCAATGGATCTGAAAACTAGAGACTTCAAGCTTCAAAATAATTTTTTTCAAATTCCGATACAACCATTTTTCATTGAAATACAGTCTTTAAAAAATCACTGAAAAATTGATGAAATTTTTTTGCTCCTTTAATTTTTCCAGTAGTGTATTTTAATACATAGATAAAAAATAGTGTTATACTTACAGCTGGCATCTTGATTTTCCATTTTTTAATGTTGGAAAATAGTTATCCACACAAAACTTGTACACTCATTCGTTTTTTCCCGATAAAAATATTAGTAATTGGCCACTAAACTACACATTAAGAACCGTGATATCGATCGTACTTGTCGTGACGAGTTTTGGCGTCGAACTGAGGTGAAAATCTTCGAACAATGCGCTGACTTGAGTATCGAATATATGTACAAAGAATAGGAGTGTTTTCATATACGCAATGTAAACAAGCAACACCATAGATTCCGCGAATACCCAAAATAACCGTGCTCATTCCCGGTCACTTGCACATACATTGTACATACCCAGATATTAGTACTGAAAAACAGAACTTTGATGATATTGAATTAAATATCGAACGAACAATATTCTATGATTATCCGAAGGAGGAGAAAATATAATGTTTCTAATCAGATCGCAACATCATAGTTTTTTACAAATTCAATTGCATAAAGAGCGCCTGCAATATTTCGTTTCGATAATATACGCATATTTAGAGATAGGAAGTTTTTTTGAAAATTTTCGAAATTTCAAAATTTCAAAAATTTGAAATTTATTATAATTTTAATTGAAATCTTTGATTTCACGGATTTGTCGAACATATTCAACTGGCCTGCGGTAAAAATTGCGAGTGTCAAAGAAATAAATGTACATGAGGCGATCCATGTCACTTCAGCCAGTAAAAAAAAAAATTCCACAAATAATTCTGAGAAGTCGAGTTTTTTTATTGAAAAATATTCACCGAGTGTCGAAATTTTAAAAAATTTTCTGACGTTTTTTCTCGTTGATTACCATTTTTCAACATTTTTCCATTCAAATGACTGTATCTTTGGCAGGATTTGACGTATTTACATTTCTGAAAAACTGTAATGTGCGTCTTTTTATGGCCTTCCAGAAAAAAAATAATTCAGATTTTATTGAGCAAGTTAAACATTCGTTTCAGGGCAAAATATGAAAAAATATTTTTTTTCTCAAGAAAAGACACTCGTTATTTTATTTAAAACATTTTCCCCGAATTGTGAATACAAAAAACGGATTTTTGATATTTTTTATATTCTGGGATCTTCAATAGGTCATATGTAATTTTACCGATTTTATGAATAGCTTTTTTCAGTTCGATTTTTTTTTTCATGATGTGCTGCAGTCGCTTTACGCGATTCAACGAGCATTGAATAATAAAGTAACGAGTGTATTTCCTTAAGAAAAAAAAAAAAATTTCATATTTTGCCCTGAAACAAATGTTTAACTTGCTGAGTAAAATCTGAATTAATTTTTTTCTGGAAGGCCATAAAAAGACGCACATTTCCGTTTTTTTTAGAAATGTAAATACGTCAAACCCTGCCAAAGATACAGTTATTGGAATGGAGAAATGTTGAAAAATGGTATTCAACGAGAAAATACGTCAGAAAATTTTTAAAAATTTCGATACTCGGTGAAAATTTTTCAATAAAAAAACTCGACTTCTCAGAATTATTTGTGGAATTTTTTTTTTTACTGGCTGAAGTGATATGGATTGCCTCACATACAATCAGAGACTGAATATTTGTGAAGTACAAATTTGACGAATTCGAAAAAAAAATTGGTCGTATTAAAAAAAATATATTCATGGAATTATTTTGATGAATACGAGTCCCGCAAGCCTACGGTCTTAAGTTAAAACTGAATGACAAGAAAAAACGCGACTTTCAATCAATGTGCAATCGTAAATTAATACCCCTCGAATTTCACAATTTTAAAGACGTTGGATCATATATCAACTTTTAAGTTTAAAATCTGAAAAATTACCAGGGAAATGTTGACGCTATCACGAATTTAAGAAAAATTGGTTTTTTCATTTTCACCTTATGGTTTGCGAGGAATTAATTTTTGAATAATGCTACTAACGCACGAGGCGTAATGGGAGTCATCCCGAACATTTTTTTTTTTAATACATGGGTGTAAGTTTTTATTATAAAAGATGAACTGATGTGAGGCTTCATTTTTTTTACCCTGCTGCAATTTTATAAGCGACTTTTACCGTATACTTATCGCAGAATCAACTAATATATTCCTGAAATTCAATTAAATTGTGATTTATGACTCTTAGACGATAGAGACTTGGCAACAGCGCGTACTCTACTGACCACTGAGCAAGTATAAGGACCGTACACACTAATAAACGCTCACCAAAGTGCGAATGCGTAGTCGTGTACATACATACTAGTGGCGACATCTAAAGTCTAGAACGAACACTTTGGCGGTAAAAAATGTATGCATGTATACTACACATTCTCACTTTGGTGAGAGTGCATTAGTGTGCACGGTCCCTATACCGACAGAAAACATAAATAATAAGAGCAACAATATGAATATATTTTCAGCATCATTTTCTTGTCAGCAATAATGTATAGTATATTTATTTATGATTTGTGAAAAACGGGATTTGTGTCGTGGTTGTTTTGGCATCGTTATTCTGCGAGAGTCATACGTAAATTGAGGTTATGTAGCCTTGCTAGATGGCTCACCGTATGATCAAATGTTACGGTCCTGAGAATAGGCGCTAAAGCTAGGGCACCAGCGTTGTCGCAGTTATCGGCGGTCTCAGAATTGAATTTGATTCAATTATAACGACGATTTTAGACAAAAAAAACATTAAATCTTTGCATAACTTTTTAAAATAACAATTCCTATGAGAATTGTAATAAAAAAATCTGAAGATAGATGAAGTTCGAAATGCTGAATAAAAAAAGGGTTCCTAAAAAAATAGCTACGACGCCCAATGTATAAGGATAGGATTTTTTCCCCACCATGAGGTTCTCCCACCCTTACCGTCCAACGTCCTTAACGACAGTGAATTTGAATAAATCATGTTGCTATATCAAAGTTTCATTGTGACTTGATACTACAATGAAATGAGTCGCCAAAATAATCCTTTCGTATTGTCGTGTGGATTGAATTTGCTCAGAGCAAAAAAAGAAACAAAACATGAATTATTAATTTTTTCACTTAAAATATTATAATCCGTCCAACAATGGCAATTATTATTCTGGGACAAATTGTTTTGTTTTTTAATAAAAAGTTTACCGCCATACAATGACATGATAGATGAAATTTTTCGTTCTTTTTATGTTTATTTTTTTCAACTTCTACTACTGTATGATTCACCAGAGTCAACAGTTTTTTTTTTTTATTATTTATGTACCTAATAAATCAGTGAACATAAATAATAAAATTATATCGAGTTTTTCTTTTTAGAATTATGAATTTCCAACTTTATAATTATCCTATCGGAAAGTTGCTTACATTCGAGTTAACCTGAATTGTGGTAGTATTCGAGTCAACCCGAAACTTGCTATTACAGTCAAAGTTCCTACAATTTAACCAGTTGGGACCGGTCGCGTTCCCGTTCCCACATTTTAATTTCCCCTCTAGCTCCCACTCGAAACTCAACGCTTTTGAATATTTACAAGTGTTTTAATTTAATTTACACTAACGACACTCTAAACATATCAAACGTCAGACGTTGCTCCGAAACTATTATAATCAAGGGTTAAGAATAGTGTTTCTTCAGCGCGAGCTGACTTTCGGAGTGGGGGAAAATCACCACAAGGGAAGTTAAATTGTGGGAATAATAACTATGGTGACCAGTCAATATGTAGGGATGGTCAAAATGTCGGGAGTTAAATTGTGGGGACTTTGACTGTATTCGAGTCAACCCGAAACGTGCTAGTATTCGAGTCAACCCGAAACGTGCTAGTATTCGAGTCAACCCGAAACGTGCTAGTATTCGAGTCAACGTGAAACGTGCTACTATTCGAGTCAACCCGAAACGTGCTAGTATTCGAGTCAACCCGAAACGTGCTGGTATTCGAGTCAACCTGAAACGTGCTCTTTTTCCCCCGGAAACCGAAATGTGCTCTTTTCCACCCGGAATTTGAAACGTGCTCTTTTCCACCCGGAATTTGAAACGTGCTCTTTTCCACGCGGAATCTGAAACGTGCTTTTATTCGTATCGGGCGTCGATGATATATACCTCTCTTTATTAAACTATGTATGCATTGAAAATATTCACAACACTAATATCACAACAAATATATTTTATGTTTGCACTCAAGTATGTTATAACGACTAATCACATTATATCCACAGCGTATATCACAGCATGGGTAGTATGCTTTGCTCTTAACTATATTTACCTATTGAATATCAATTCGAGCCGTCGATTTCCACTGTTAGCATATATTGTGATAATTTCGTCTTGATCAATCGATCTGTAATTATGAATGTGAAGTAATGCTAATCCTGTGAGCCGATTTTCAGACGTGGTATTGCGCAACCATGTCTTTAATCTCCGCAAGGTCGAAAAGCTTCGCTCTGCTTCTGCTGTAGTGACTGGCATTACACACAATATTTTCAAAAGATTTTTGATATTAGGATAGATACTGGAATGGCAAGCAGCTAACGATTCTGCTGCTGTTTGTGGAATGTTGGTTTGCGTCTGCCAGTAATTTTTCCACCTTCTAAATTCGAGGAATAGCAATTCTTTATTCACATCCGGCTCTTGGATTCGATTGAGTCGTTGCAGGCAATCAGTTTCTTGGATATTTTTCAAAAAAGCAGGTATCAAAACTTGAATTGAGGCCAACTTAGAAAACAACGGCCCAAACCGAGCTTTTATTTCTGTCAACAAGGAATCTAGAAATGGAATAAAAACTGCCCTTTTATAATATTCCTCCGGATTAGCAGTAGGTACATTCGATCTCTTAGTTTGTCTCTGGCAAGTTCGTGGCAAAGTCAGATCGATATTATTTGTCTCGCAAAATTCTAAAATTTTTGAAAATAGTAACGAAAATTCTGCATCTACGTTCACTCTATACTCTTCTATAACCGTTTCCAGATTTTTTATTTCGTTACCTGCAGCCATCAAATCACATTTTGCGCTCTGTAGATATTTACTGATTGGCAAAAGCAAATTCGTGACTACTTCCATTATTTTAAGACAAGCAATAAACTCAAAGTTGTTAATAGACTGCAGGTAGCAAGAAGCCATGTTGTCGGTGTCACTTATGACAGTTAACGCTTCTACAATCGATGGAAATACCAAAATAAAATCTATTATCACAGTATGTCGTTCGACCCAACGTGTTTCACACATTTTTTTTAACATACTTAATTTCGAATCTTCCGGCAAACATGATGATATACACTTCCTACGAACGTTGCTCCCTCTGATATACGTAGTGATTGACTTAATAGTTCCGATCATATTTTTGATCGGCTTGAGATCACAGCTAGACATTATTACTAAGTTTAACGCGTGACTACAACAGTGAGAGTATTGAGCCAAGGGGAATTTTTCTAAAATTCTCGTTTTGACGCCTTTATATTTTCCGCTCATGTTTGATGCACCATCATATCGTTGACCCCGTAGCTTAGATGTATCTAACTTTAACAGTTCCATTGTTTTCATAATTGTATTAGCCAAAGCTCCACTAGTATCGTCTACGGGTATGAATTTCAAAAATGCCTCAGTAATTACGTCTTCTTTTAAATATCGCACGCAAAATGTCATTTGTTCAATACCTGCTATATCGGTAGTTTCGTCAGCTAAGATAGAAAAATACGGACTCTCATTTATTTCAGTTACGATAGCTTCCGAAATTACCGTACCAGCTATTTCAATCAAATCATTCTGTACTTTCGGACTTATATAGACCGCATTTTTTGGCGCAGTCTCAAAATGATTCTTTAATACTTGATACCCACATTCGACTCTAAACCTTAACAGAGCTCGAAAGTTACCGATATTCGCAAATTCGTCTCGTCTATAGACATCAATAATATCACTTACGTCACCTTCGCGATGGCCTCGTAATGCTACGTTTTGCTGGCCACAAAATATTATAGTGTCTACGATGCTCTTTAGTTTAAGACGATTTTCTTTAATTTTTTGTGACACAGCTGCAGTTATCATTTCAGGAATACGAGGAGCTACATTTCTATAGATCTTTAAAAAGTCTTCCTCAGCTTTTAACGCATCTTGATGATACGTACTTTTCTCGTGACTACGAAAATATTCTAAAGCTTTTTTCCAGTTTTGGAACGGTGAATCTACAAGGTAGCCGAATTTACTATTGTGCGCTGTTGATCTTCGGAACAGTACGCAGACCTTACAAAATGCCCCATCGCATTTAGCAGAATACACGAGCCATGCAGAAAATTGGCGTAACCAATTATTTTGAAATGATCGGGCATGTTCGGTTTTGCTGTTCTTTGGAAATTTGTAGTCGGCGCTGGGTATCCAATGTTGGGTCATAAGCTGGAACTTTAGATTGTTCGTCAAGGAGGCTAACGGCTTTCTTAATACTTCTTCGAAATCTAGAATTGTTTCTTCCGAAGTCTCTGACTGAATAGCGGCAGTGTCTACAGAATGCGATGGTATAGGATGACTAGATTCTGCAGATTGGAGCTTAGTTTTTTTCTGCTCGCACAAAGCTGGTCTTTGATCTCCAGCGTACATAGTTATTAAGAAATTCTAAAAATAAAACCAGATTTCGTTCTATTACCATGTTCGCTCGGGAACTTGTGACGCGGACCTCTCTCTCACACGCTGCCCGCACCCGGCAACCCGCGCACAAGCGGCCGTTCCCCGATTTTCCCTTCCCGTACGGAGATGACCAACCTCATTAATATGGAATCTTTGTGCGTATAATAATGGAAATAGTTACCTTCTCACGCCAACGTTGATAATTTTTATTAAATATTGAAGGAGGCGATCATAATAATTTTATTGTTAGGCTTCTCTATGACTGCAAAGGCTTCTTTAAGCACTAGCTCCGACAGCAAACGTAGGGCCGTGCTACACTGTTCTCAACCCACAGATCTGAGATGTTGCATATAAGCAACCAACTGATGGCGCCACGACACCATCGCTTATACGAAGCATTCCCTACCCAAAGAAATATTCCGGCACCAATAACTTCCTGTTAACCTAATCTCAGGCCGGTGTTTAAACGAATAATTCAATGCCGTTAAAAACGACAATGCGAATAAATCGAAGATGAATGATATTATATTCGGCTGGGGGAGGGGCTCGCCCCCCCCCCCCCCTGGTTACGCTACTGGGTTTAATATTATGTTATCAACTATGGTTTCATGGATTGGGAGATCGAAAAAAAAAATTAAAGTTTTTTTTGAGACAGTCTAATATACATACAATATATACATATCTCTACATTATATAAAGATTTTGCTACCACTGCCGTGTATAAGAATCAAGGCGCTCTCATATGGGCCCGCTTTTTCCCCGAAAATTAAAATAACACGTAACATCGGATAAAGTTTAATTAAAATTCGTATGGTTTATATCAGTTTTGAATACATCACTAGTTTTCCGATATTACCGATGAATAAAAAATCAAATTAATATGAAAAAAAATATCTCGATAAAAAAAATGATTTTTTCGTCGTTTCCAACGTTTCTATTTTATTCAAAAGTTCGTCAACTTTCTCCCCAAATGCACCGCCGTATCTGCGGCGCCCATATGAGAAAACCTTGATTCTTGTACATGGCGGGGGTTGCATTTGGGGAGGGAGTCAACGATCGTTTAAACAAAAAAAATCTTCAGAAACGACGAAAAAATCATTTTTTATGACGATGTTTTTTATCTTTAATTTGATTTTTTATTTATCGATAATATCGAAAAAATAGTGATTCATACAAAATCTATATTCACAATATGCATAAAAAAAATGTATTTGACGTTTTGAAATAGAATTTTTGAGTTTTAAGGAGTATGCTTAACAGATTCGTAACCAAGGGAAGAACATACATTCATCGATACGGGATCCTATATGAAATTTCCACATTACATGTTTTTTTTTTTTTAATTTTTGCGAAAAATGAATGGGCTGACTAGAATCGCTGTAACTTTGCTTCTCGAAGGGGGTAAAACTCTGTTGAGTTGTTATTATCCTCGCAACCGTTTCAGTTTTAAAATGCCGTCTAGTTTATCGAGCAGTCAGACCATCGACTTTTTTCCAATTTCCCCCTTTAGACTCAAATGCGCCGATTTTCAAAGTGCTCTTTTAGATACAAAAAAATCAAGATGTCTGCATGAATCAAACGTCATTCTCTAAGTCTACTCGTCGGCTTTTTAAGACATCTTGATACAGTCAAACCTCGGGCACTGACTACTCGGACACTGACTGACCCCGGGCACTGACGTCAGCTGTTACTCGGGCACTGGGGAATCTACAGTGGCGCTACAATATAGAACCCGCCCATGAACAAAAAAATTTATAATTTCAAGGAGTGGAGGGTACCGGTATACGCATCATACGGGCCTGGTGCTTTATTCCCATTGGTTAGTAAGAAGGTTAGGTCTTTCGTCAGTGCCCGAGGCTCCTGTGCTCGAGCTCAGTCAGTGCCCGAGGTCCGACTGTACGCCTAAATCCGACAATCTAGAGCATAGCTAAGGGCATTTGAAATTTAGATATTTTCAGGTTTTCAAAAAAGTGGGAAACAATTGGAGAATTTTTGTTTTTCCTCTTTTCCATTATTTTCAGGCTCAAGGTGATCGGCAATTTTCCGCTGATAATGAATCCGATCGAATTTTTTTTTCCCGAAGCACAAACATTTGACATGAAGACGGCAAAAAACAAAAAACAAAAATATTTCAAGTAGACGAAAATAACAAAATATTTCGAATTAACGGAAGTGCCTTGATGTGGATGCGAATAAAAGTTTATAAAACCAATCACTGTGCATCCTAGTTGACCGAAGAGTCCGAATTTTTATTTTTGTAATTAAAAAATTTTTCCCCGAACAAATGAAAAATTTCCTGAAATTTCTGTTTCCCTAAAAAATTTGAAATTCCCTAACATTTCCAGGTTTTCCCTGACCGTGGCCACCCATCAATCGGAAATTCTTTCTAGGAATTTTCTGATGATGGATGTACAAGCCATTATCGAATTTTATTGAGAAATTGCCATGAAAGTGCATGCGTAGGGAACCCTCTAACAGTTAATAGTTGTTACACATAGTTTTCTTACCGGTAATGCATGCCGCGGTATTCTTTTTTTTAAAAGGCATCTTTAACTTATGTCCAACCCAGTTATACTCCATTCCAGCTCGATCTGATATGAGAAAGCGTAGCATAGTCATCACAGCTTTTCTCGAATTAAAGCCACCTAGTGCAGCAAGTCTCTTGGTCTATAAATTAATAGTCAAGAAAATTTCAAAGGTTTCAAGAGAGCTGAAAAAATTGCAATGATTTTTAAAGATTTTACAAGGTTCACAAAGGAGGGGTACAATTGAGTTCGAGATAAAAATGAAAAGAATATGTGAGTTCATATTAGATTTTAATGATAAATTATTATTGAAAAAATAACAAAACTTGGTATGCATGCATAAATGGAGCGATGCCGCGCTCAGATATGTCAATACTACCGAAAAGCATTCATTGAAGCTAATACTTACAAGGTATGAACTGTGATTCTCATTAAGCATTCGAACATGTTTTCAAACGGTAACGGTGGTGTGTCTATAGGTTTTTCGTCTATATCCAATACTCTCGTGGCTGCCCTCGACAACGTGTGGAGCAAAACTTGATTTTGGCCGCACATAGATCCGATCCTTCCCAATGCCGTGAAAAGTTCTTCCTGGAATGGTGTCAATGGTATCGTTGCTGATGACATCCTTGTGGAATGATTGACTTATGGACTCTCGATTGTACCTTTTAAAATTATTGCCATCTAAAATCGGAACCCTCGCGCCTAGAACGTGGATTCTCGTGTTTGAAATGAGGATTCTCGCAGCGAACATTCGAACTCACGTGTCTTAAGTCGGGAATCCCGCAGCTGAAATTAGGACTCTCGCGACTATCATCCTAAATCAGCATTATCAAGTCTATTATCTTCGTGTTCAAAAACGGAATTCTCGAGCCTAGAAATATAACTGTCGCTCCTTGGATCAGGGCTGTCACATCTGGAGAGACAACTTTCTCGTCATCGATCAGGTCTTCCGCGTCTCAAAATAACATGTTCACATCTCGAAACAGGGCTTTCACGTCCGGAAAGATAACCGTCGCGTCTACGGTTAGGGCTTTCGCCTCTCGGAATATGCGCCTCGCGTCTAGAACGTTCACGTTTCGAATTAGGGCTTCCATCATCTTGAAACGTGCGCTCTGCGTCTGGAAGCAGAACTAACGCTTTTCGGATACGATTTCTTGCTTGGACTACCCCCTAGGTGCGTAAAAATCGAATTTTCGCGGCTGGAAACACGTTCTTTGTCTACACGAGACCATTTAGATCTTCCTGATGCGAAACCACCGTCAACATTGAATCCGGTGATCGATGTTTCATGCTGAGTAAAACTTTTTGACATTTTATTTGAACGTGCTTCAGAGCTCTCCGTGGCATATTCGGATTGGTCAGCGTCCGATTTTTTACGTCTTTCGGATTTTTTCTGTTTCTTCTTCTTGTGCTTGCACGATCGAGTTGATTTTCCGTTGCTAGGTCCCAAAAACTCGGCTACTACGTCTATATTTTCAACAGTACCTCCAGTATCAGTTGAACCGTTATCGATTAGCGCCTTCATCTTCTCGGTAGCTGTTTCGTAATCTAATAGGAAAATAAAAATTCCTAAATACTTGTAGAGCGTAAATGAAACTGCAATATAGCTTAATCGCGAATCAAAAAATAGCGTGGTTCTATTAAAATTATATAGACGACTGCAGGATGATAAAAGGTACAAGCATTACTTAAGATAACAATGCCCCGTTTTAACCACATTACAACAGATTCATTCGGCGTGAAAATGTTGCGCGAAACCGTACTACGAGTGGGCAAAAAAACGATTGTGAGTGAGTATAAAGTTAGCCGCACGAGCCGAAAACGAGTGCGGATATCACACGAACTCAGAATCCTTATTGCCCTCTTGTTGCTCAATACACTATTCCCCAATAAGAATTTAAAATTAGGCGATTTTGGCCATCTGCTGAAAATGAAAAAATACGCTATTTCTTAATGAAAGATGTACGCGTTGGAAAATGGTTCGCTATTTCCCAACGTGCACGTCTTTCATTAAGAAATAGCATGTTTTGTTCATTTTTTGACAGGTGGCGAAAATCACCTAATTTTACATTTTTACTGGGAAATAACGAGTGGGCAAAAATGACGATTCTGAGTGATTGTGAAGTTAGCTGCACTAGCCGAAGGCCGGTGCGGATATCACACGAACTCAGAATCGTCATTGTCCACAAGTTGCACATAATATTTTTCCCAGTAAAAATGTGAAAATAGGCGATTTTTTCCGCCTGCTGAAAATGAACAAAACACACGACTTCTCAATGAATGACGTGCGCGTTCAGAAATGGCGAATCATTTCTCCTCGAGTGGGTAAAAACAGTTTTTGTCCACGCATGGAAAAATGGTTCGTCATTTTCTAATGCGCTCGTCATTTATTGAGAAATGGGGTACAAACGATTGATAACCGATTGATATGAAGTTAAATGAAATTTCAATTGTAGTAATACAACCAAGCATCAATCAATGGCCATCTGTTCTAGGTTTTCATGCGACAAATACATTAAACGAGATTGACAGTTGTAAACCATGAATTGCGTACAATATTTATATCAATATTAATTAATATTACCTCCCGTGTATACAACTTTGTGCACACCATGTTTCGGCTACTTCAGATCGTACGGTACATTCGACTTGACGAGATCGATGAATTATGCTTCGCGTTTGGTCTTAGACCAATAGCACCTCTTATTTTTGTGGTACAACGCCATCGTCGGTATGACGGCACTTTCTTTTTTACTTCCATTTTTGAAGTCCACCCTAGCATACATTTTCGCTACCCGCTACATTTGTAGCGAGTAACAAAATTTTTTTCGCTACCCGCTACTTTTGTAGCGAGTAGCGAATTCGAAGATACGAATTCGAAGATACGAATTTCGTTACTCTTTTTTTTTAATTCGTAGTTAAGCGTACAGCGATTGCAATTACCCATTATTTGGAACATTCCAAATATTTTTAGAATGATTCTCAATTTTTTGGGAATTCATCATATCTTTTTAAAATTTTATTCAAGAATTACAAATTTCGTTACTTTTACGAATTTCGTTACTTTTTTAAGCGTACAGCGATTGCCTTCTACACAGCCCGCTATCCCGTCCCAAATTCCTGCTGACCATTTCTTCCAGAAAAAAATTATATTTTCACTACGGGTGATAGCTTAAAATATTCTACATATTATCACAAATTTCCGGAAATTTTTTTTTTTTTTAATTCAAAAAAATTCGAGAACCGCTCATTGTAAGTTTGGGTTTGGGCAGCCACTGAAATATTTTGGTACACAAAATGAATTTTCCTGACAATTTTTAAATAATCAAATCACAATCATGGACCTCAATCGAATTTTTTCGAATTTTTTCAACGTTAATAGCTCGTAAAACACAGAAAAAATCTTACTTCCACTACGGGTGAGAAATTAAAATGTTCTAAATATAATCACGGATTTTTGGGAATTATTAAGATTTAAAAACGGGGCGTTTTCATCGAAGTTTTTTTTTTCTAATAAGGGCTGTTCAGAAAGTTCTAAAAAAAATCAGGGTGGCTTTTAGACTCAATGCAAACGTATAAAAAGAAGTGAACCAAACTGACAAGGGTCAGTGAAAAAGTCCGCCGGTCTCATGTGAAATACCTCATATATACTACTGTCGCATTCGTGTACAAAAGTGGATTATTGTTCGCATGCACCCTGTATTTGCAGTCTCAAATGGGAGTTTTCGGGTTTATTTGAGTTAGTTGGGTTTAGGTTCGGTCAAGTTTTGTTTTTTTTTTAAATTTGTTAACGGTTTAAGTCGGGCAATAGGTGGGAAAATAACAAACTTTCAGCATACTTTTCACTAAATTCGTTTTATTTGACTTTCAATATAGCCTATTAATAAAATATCGGTCTCACCCACGGCCTCCTCGCTGTCGATACCACCTGGCCCGACTCTATCCTGCCGCCACTCTCCACCGCTCTGCAAGGCACAAAAATATACAATGATGTATCAAATTTTATATGAACTAGGGAACGGTGACGCGCGCTCACGCGCGCGAGCGGTTTCATTGTGGCGCTGCAGCGCTCATACTGTGAATTTCGTCAATAATAAAATAAGTCAATAATAAATTTCGTCAAGATTGAAATACTGAACTTTTTATCAATCACATTTCAGTAATAATATCCGCATTTCCGCATGAGCGATTTTATGGTAGTGATGCAGCGCTTTAGTAAAGTACGAACACTCATCACTTTACAATAATTATTTATTATGTTGTTAGTCGGTTAATTGTTAGTTCTAGTTAATTTAATAAAAACACCATTACTAACCAACTGCTTAGGCAGAGTTTTAATTTCTTGCGATATTTCCGGTAAAAAATATCGTACGTTGGTATCGTCAAATACCAACTTTATACGCTACTGCATTTAACAAAAATAATAATGTTTTGATTCTTTTGTGCTCTATAATCGTGCAAATAGTGATCATTATCCTCGTCATACTAAATTAGGAAAGATTCAGGGTTTTATCAAATGCGATCTGCGGTCATAAGCATTAAAATAAAATATATGGAATGAGGGTGGGGCCGTTCTATACCCGCACAATAGACTCGCCTGTACTACATCAGATTTAGGTTCGCAATCATAAACTGATGGGAAACGGACCTCTGGCTTGCAGTCCCTCCTTCCAAAAAATTCATTGTATCTAAAGATTTCAATGAGTATTACTCTGCGATAATATCTGGTTATTACGGTTTCTTTTGTATTTTTTTAATACAATAAAGATTTTTAATATAGCTGAATGATGAAATTGGAAAACGCTTAAAATTTAGCGCTGATTCAAAAGGGTACAGTACCTGTTATGTAATTGGAGTTAAATTCTTGTTCAATGATACAACTCCTTGTACACATAATTCTTAACGATTCCGTCGTGTTGTGCACCAAGATAAATTTTCAGGGATTCTCAAGAACGCACACGGGAGAAGGCTACGTACAATTGGCCGTGATTAAAAACATCTCTGCGAAGATCAACACTAATCTTTTCAAACGTTTGCCCTTGCGATTTGTTAATGGTCATAGCAAAAGCTACCTTCACTGGAAACTGACGTCGTTTGAAGGTAAAGGGATATTCATTCTCACAGCAGAGAGTGATGCGATGTAAAAAAACGATCTCTCCGGTTTTATCACTTGAGAGAATCTCACATCGCAAAACCATGTTTCCTAAATCTAAAACCAACAATCTCGTACCGTTGCATAAACCTTCATTGATGCTCAAATTTCGGATTAGTATGATAATAGAGTACTTACGGAGAAGCAGTTCGTGAGGTGGTAAACTCGGGGGACAGGGTATTCAAGTACTCGGGCAAGATTGTTTCGTTGATCTGGTCGTTGTCACCACAATTCTCTGTACTGTCAACGCTAGTGTAAAGGCGTTCCGTAGCATGGTCGAATAAGCTCATAACCCTGGAGTTGATTTCTTGAACATCGACATTTCGAGCAGAGAGTATGGCGCATTTCGCCACTTGCTTGAACTTTCTTTCTCTCACCAATTGTCCGTAAGTATCTTCAACTATATCTTAGTCTGCGGGGGCCAGACAACAAACTGGAACTTGCAGGTTGTCATCCTGATTATTAAGAATTCCATCACCAACGTTAAGCAGAAATTGGGTGAATTCCATTTCGCTCGGTAAAACTCTCATATTTTGAGTCAACGCGTACTTAGAAAAGTGATGCCATAGTGCACTGTTTTTGATTGACAGGTCCACTGTTTCACTACGAGTGCCTCGTACTATGACCGGAAGGAGGTGTCGGAAGTCTCCTCCGAGAACTATAATTTTTCCACCAAAAGGCTCATTATTGTTCATGATATCCCGTAATGTTCGATCCGCCACTTCGAGTGCATAACGCGGCACCATAGGTGCTTCGTCCCCGATAAAAAGGTCTACGTTTTTCAAATATTCGCCCTGTTTTGATTGCACTTTGATGCTCGATGTGGAATCTGAGTACAAAGGTACCGGGAGCCCACATGTCTTATGTACAGTCTTACCTTCAGGAAGCAATATCGCTGCGATTCCGGTGACAGCCACATTTTCTTTCACTGACACATTTTCTTCTACCTCGGACGAGATTCAAAAGGGTGGTATACGTAAAAATCTTGCCAGATCCTCCGGGACCATCGATATAGAAGCAAGTTTGCTCCTTGTTGTCATCGTCGAGCGCACTTAGGACAGCATCGACAAAGGTATTCTGAGTACCATTGAGCTGTCCATATTGTTGCACGCCAATTTCGATAAATTCAGTAGGCAATGTCTCAGGCTCGTCCTGATCCAACACCAGCACCTGTTCCATTCCTGGGAATTGAGAGAGACTTGAACTTTCCCTGTTAAGCATGCGTGCTATTTGGATATACGCTTTTATTTGCGCTTGTTGCATGCCTATGCGCTTAGCGTAATCTTCCGATAGCTTCACTTTAAATTCTGCCAACAGTTCTTCCGGGTGAATCGGTTGCCAATGAACCAGGATTCTAACGAATAATCTTCGAAGCAGACCAGGCATCATCCAAACTGCGGCTTCATCCAGCGCTTTACGCCATTCGTCATCGTCTTCGATTGAACCTAGAGCTAAGCATGTCGCGATAAAACTTTCACATACTTGACTATCTATGGTTCGCAAATCTTCGAAACTCTTGGCTCCTTTAACCTTTAACAAAAGTAATCGCAGATGAAACAATTCAGTTTGTGCAGGACTTACCGAATACATTCGTCCGATTGCGTGATGCCCACGCTGTCGTTTTTCCCATCTGGAAACGCTTCTTCCATCGACGTTCATTTTTTTATATACATAGTGCGATGGGATATCCGGAAACGAAAACTGTCTTGCAGATTCATCCCGAACGTTCAACGCAAAGTAATCCATGAGCATGGTTACGCGATTTATGGCATTTCTTATCCCATCTTCATTCATATCGGCCGGAATAGTAACACTGTGCTCGTTCGGTAGATGTACTGGAAGACGTATGACGGGATGACTCTTTTCTTGCATCTTTTTGTCGAGAATACGCCAAATCGCTTCATTTGGTCCAACATAGCGAGCTTCCATGTGGTCCTTGACTTCGTCGTGATCGATACCTCGCTCTCCCGGCTCTCCATTCTCACTGTTTGTTATCTGAATGGCCGCTGCATCATACCCTTTGTAAACGTATTTGTACAAGTACTTTGGAGCAGTCACACTTGTTACAACCTCAACATAAATGTGGGAATTGAATATGATCGACAATGTCGGGCAGTATGGGACCACCCATCGATTATCAACGACGTATCCTCCTCGACGTTCGTACAGAGCTCTGGTGTCTCTTCTGCGGTAGTGCGGGTAAGCATCTGCATCCATTGTAGTTTCCTCGCGAAAAGGCTTTGGAAAGTGTCTGGAGCATTTTTCATTCACTTCGCACCATGCCCCGCAGGGTCCGTGAATCATGTTACTCATAACGATTTGGTGCAATTCAGGATGCAATTGAGGATCGAGAATCTCTGCAGAGATAAATTTATCAACAATTGCCGGTGTTGTGAGCTTATTCATTAGCGTTACCAGTAGGTGAATGTGCAATAAACCACGTTTTTGTGACTCGATCGTGTAGACGTAAGCTTTTGTTTTGCCGAAAGACCTTTATTGCGTAATCAATTTGAGCAAATACTTTTTTTTCATATCAAAGACACGCGTAGTAAGGCCTGGTCTGTCCGAGGGCTGTTGACCAGGAAGTAGTTTTTCTCTGATCTCAGACCAATTCGGATTGCACGTCATTGTAATGAAAAGATCTGGCTTGCCAAACTTTCGAACTATTCCCATTGCGTCTTGATAGTGCTGCATCATATTTCTGGGTGAGCCAGTAAAGGTTCATGGTAAAATGACGATTCGTCCCACTCGTGCATCTGCATCATGTGCAGTGGTGTTCAAATAAACTACGAATCCAGCATAAGTTTCCGCGCGTATCTTTTCTTGATTGGTCTTTATAAATTATATGCGATCCTTTTCGACTTTAACATAGTGATCTACAATCCACTGTTAAAAAAATCGTCGCCCCAAAAGAATAGTATTTTCTTGATCATTTTCGCGGATTGCTGTGCGATGTCTAACATAGGCTTCTCTAGAAACCCGTTTTGGATTATCTCCCGTTTGTTTCAGATCCCGATGCCAACCTCGAGTCCCAAACGGACAAAACAGTGGGTAGACCCAAGGCTCAACATTGCGATCCATAGTACTGACTAACTGTAGTTTCCTCGTATTTTTGTTACGTATAGTAACATACGATTCAGGAATCTCGCCATCAGCTGTGGTGGAGAACACAGCAGCAACTTCGTTACTCCGTTGAAAGTTGAATCGGCGGCGATCCATCCCTGGTTTTAAAGTAAATAGTAAATGTAACTCACCACTTGTCTGCAGGCCGTTGGATTGATTTATTTCTTGTCGCTGAGCTTCCAGCTCTTCACCCATCATTTGATACGATTGAGCAAAGACGTTAGTGTTACGCATGGTGCGATCAATTGCGCTTAGTAGATCTCGGTCGAGCGTTGTGTTTCGACGTTGTAAAGAATCAACTGCTTCATTCAAATCAACTATAAAAAGTTGGCCATAGCTTGGTAGTTCGTTTGGACCTGGATACAATGCCGTGTTTACTTGGTAGCAAATTTGGCCCTGTATTTTAAAACAATACGGTCCGGGACGTCTTCCCTCAAAGTTCATCAAGTTGGCGTTAAACGAAGCAAATTAAAAAGACGCATGTACTTTCGAATGCGCTCGAAAAATAAGTTTGACATTTCGTGAGTCCCGGTGAATAAGGATTGCAATTCCGCTGGCATTTCTGGTAGACTTTTTTTTACTTTTCCGTGGCTGCAGCAATCGTGAAATGAATTCCGCATGTTAGATATTTTTTCGGATGCAAAATGTGCAGCATTGCAGTGGGTACAGAGCTCCGTCATATTACAATCGTAATATTCTTGGACATCGCCTGCACGGAATCTACTTATTTCCTCGTGATCTCTTTGCCGTGCAGGATACAAAATCTGACGTTCAGCATGAGCTAATCTGTTGTTAGCTGCTTGCACTTCTTAGTTCGGTGCAACTATTGGTTCTACTTGCAATTCTATGGCTCGTTCATACGGTACTACCACTGTTGATTGCCATGTTGTTACAATAGTACTTCTTGACGGCGACATAATCCGGGGACACCGTTCTATTCGAGGAATTGAATTAGGTGTAATAAGTGACTCTGTAATCGGCTCTGGAGCATCAACTCCTCTTCCAATTTGTACGCGAATTGTATTGCTAGTACTCAGAGTGCCTACAGATGTTCCCAATCCATGTAATGGTGTTGTGTCTATTATATTCGAGGATGTTGCATTCGAGGGACGCCACTGAATCTCCATAGGTCTCTTACATTTGTTTCAGACTGCTTGGAATTTCTACGACATTTTTTCTGATTTATATTGTTTTTTTCGCGTCTGATGCACTGAAATTCCTCCTCTTCTTCTGGTGATCGAACAACTCTTTTTCGTCCCATGATTGGAGTTTTGTTTAATAGGTGTGTTGTTACTTAGTCAAACAAGTGAATTTATTTGAATACTAACTTGTGACGAATATCGAGTTACTTAATGAATTAAGAAAAATCACATTCACAATTTTTTAACGAACGTTAGAAATAAATTCGTTGATTTTTTTCAATGATAATATTAAGGTATAACATATCTTGACTTTTATTTAGTGAAATACAATTGAGTTCAGAATTATTCAATTCAGTTCAACTAATTAATAAAAATATAATTTTGGAATAAATTTAGTCCGTTCTTTATCAATACATCAACAACATCATCATCACGTTGTTATTATCGTTATTATTTCGGGTCGTCATCATGTTATCAATTCGGATTGATTCAGTTTTCATTTAGTTCATTTCAATTATATATAATTCAATTCATCGCCATCATACTCATCGCCATCATCATCTTATTGTAGGAATCTCCGCTAATCTGAAACCAATTTTTTTTTTTTTTTTTTTTTATAATTCAGTCTTCATTTTAATACTTTGATGCTCAAATACATTCAATTTTTTCGCATTTAAGACTAACGAAGTTTCCGGCTATTTCACTTTGCGTACTTGGAAGATCATTTGGAGTAATGGAATTGGTTATTAAACCAACCAATTTAAAACAACCAATATAACAGTTAGCAAATCATACACCCGAAGTAATACTTGGAGTTAACGTATCCACACGGCACAATATACAGTAGGCGGCAATTGAAGTGGGCCAATGTTTTTTTTGTTGATTTTGACGAAACTTGGACCGATTTCGAAAAATTGAAAATATACATTCGAGTAAATTTAATAATATTTCGAATGAGACTAGTTTCGTCGTGATCGATTGTAAATTGGCTGCCTGCGAGTAGATTTTCCGGATCGGTGTAAATCGGAGTCTGGCGTTGGCGGGTTGTGCACACCAGGATTGATATTTGCCGATACCGAACAGCTCGGTAACCCATATCAGTCGTAAGGTGGTCTCACGGCGGGCTCAAAACCCTCCCTATAAGCCAAAATCGGATCACTCTCGGAGGAGATATGGACCCAGGAAGTCAGAACGGTTTTTTAAGTGCTACGCTGGAACGCCTCGATCGATTCCGTGGGAACTTTTCGCACAATCGTTTTTTATCATGACCTCACAACTCTCGTAACAGTTATTGCGATAAGTGTTCTCGTAGATGAGATCCAGGTATTTGGCGAGTGCACGCCCACGTTCATCGACATTTTTTACATTGAGAGACTTGGGCGACAGAGTTGGGACCTGTGTAATATTGAAGGGGAAGGCTCAACGATTAAAATGCGTGGTCGTACATTATCGGAAATGACCTCAATTAAAAATGACACGCCGTTGAAAAGTGAGAAGGAAATCGCCAAATCCCGCGATCGCAGTTCAAAGTTGCTCGTCATTTGTCTCAACGTCGGATCGCACGCTGATTTCAGCTACTGTTTATCGCTTATCCATTACTGTGACTGCATCGAAATGTTTAGTAAAAATTATTCATTAATAACAATTTATTGATGAATAAACAATAATCAATTGATTAAGGCCGTCCTCTAGTTTCTGGGGTCGAAAAAATCGATTTTTTTTTTTTCATAAATCACATCTACAACATGTGTAGAAAATGTGTGCCAAAGGATTTTTCGATATTCCAAGTGGTTCACAAGTTACGGCCCTGGAACGGAGCAGGAGCGCGCGCCAGGCTGCTCCGAAAGCCGAGCGGCGCTGACCATGCGCGAACTTTCAAACGCGTTTTTCTCAAAACACCATTTTTCGAAACGGTAACCACGATATTTCAGAAACTATTGCACCGATCTTGTTCAAATTTATACAGCATCTTTAATATTTTATAAGCCAGCGATTGAACTAGGATTATCATGATTGCTTCGATAGTTTTTTTCGTACGAGCGAAAAACTTAAGAAAAAATGAGTAAAAAATAGAATGTAATTTTCAAAAGTGTATAAAAAAGTCAATTTTTGTAATTTAGAATTCACTCTAGTTCAATCGCTAGTCTTGAATATAAAGATTAAAATGCCGTTTGGTTTTTTGATTTCAGATAAGCAGAACAGCCGCAATCTTGGTCACCGTCAAGCACCTCTTTTACTTGATGTCTTCCTGTCGGCCACTATAACTGCTATTCTATTATATATTTTGACTTCAAAAAATTTGTAAAGCTTATTTAAATGTTAATAAAGATTATGCAAAAATAATGAGATTGATTATTTCGATGCTTTGCCCGTAAAAAAATTATTGAAAAAGCCATAAAAAAAACAGCCGAGAAACTAGAGGACGGCCTTAAAGAATTTTTATGAATTAAACTTTTTCTTTAAATGAGGAAACGATTTATGAATTATTAATAATCACAAATTTTTCGGTGATCGATGGCTTGTTTCCTCTCTCAAGTTTCACAAACCACGGAAAATAATTGTTACGTCACAAAAAGTGCCAGTGCAACAAATCAATAACTCGGTCAATTTACCGAGAATGAGTGACCATGGGATAAATGATAGTTATTTTTTTTCGTAATTTGAGAACCTCGTCAAATTTACGAATGCAGCCAATAAACAGCCTGGTCAATTCGACGAATAATACTGACCATGAAAATAATGATGATTATTTTTTTTTTTTATCGTTCGACATGTCAAAATTACGAATGCGATGAACCAATAGGCTAATTAATTTGGCGATCAAGACTCATCATAAGCACAATAAATTATTTACATTTTCTTGACTCGGCCATCTCGTAAAAATTACGGATGCAATAAGCCATTCGTTCACTAAGTCTACTGATGTCCACTGACGACGGAGAAAATGATTATTTTTTCACGGACTCCATTAAGAATACCTAGTCAGTTATTGACTCGAGAAGCTCGTAAGAACTTCGAATGGTTCGAATCGGTAGCTTGGCCAATATTTAATTACATGAAAAAAAAATTTTCACTCTAGCCGTGTTCGAAAACAATGCGGGTAACCCAGTTTACAATTGAGCTAGCATCGCCACATTGCAAAAATGATGTAATGAAGCTGAAAACAAAAAATTGCAACGCAAGATTTTTTCCCTAATTCATCGCTGTCGAACGACGTCGTTTCCGCTTCCCAAGAACCACACCTTCCCCCGGCATTCGACCCCTGACGATGAAAAACAAACCTGCTTACGCAACGATTCAAAATTCAAAATTTTATCGACGCAATAATTATCCGCCGATTTATTACTGCAGCATAACGTCGTTTCCGCATTCCTAGAATCACCCCCTCCCCGACAAACTACCCCTGACGATGAAAAACCAACCTGTTTACGCGACGATTCAAAATTAACAATTTTATCGACGCAATAATTAGTCGCTGATGAATTGCTGCCGAGTGACGTCGTTTCCGCATTCCTAGAACCACCCCCTTCCTCGACATTCCACCCCTGACGATGAAAAAACAACCTGGTTACGCGACGATTCAAAATTCAAAGATTTATCGACGCGATAATTAGTCGCTAATTAATCGCTGCCGAATGACGTCGTTTTCGCATTCCTAGAACCACCCCTTCCCCCGACATTCCACCCCTGACGATGAAAAATCAACCTGTTTACGTGACGATTCAAAATTAACAATTTTATCGACGCGATAATTAGTCGCTAATTTTCGCTGCCAAATGACGTCGTTTCCGCATTCCTAGAACCACCCCCTCCCCGACAATCCACCCCTGTTTATGAAAAATCAAACAGTTTGCGCGACGATTCAAAAATAAAAATTTTATCGACGCGATAATTAATTAATTTATTCATCAGCCTGGAATGGCTGACATTGTAAAAATTGATATTATTTTTTCCATAATTCGAACATTTCGTACAAAATACGAAAAAATTAATCCCCCTTTCCTGTAAAACCAGCGAGGCCCACTGGCTATTGGAAAAATAGTAATTCATTCTTTCTTTACTCGTGCAAATGGTAAAAGTTCCCGATGCAACAAATCGACAGCCGGGTCCACTTGACTAGGGAGACTGGCTATTGGAAATTTTTTTTTTTTTTTCCTTACTCGGACTTATCGTAAAAATTACGAAGGTGAAAAAACTTCTCATCCGTTAGTCTGCGTCGGAGATCCACTGACGATAGGAAGAATGATTAATGTTTCTTCATTTACTTATGCGCCTAGGAACAGTTACGGATCTAACAAATCGCCTGCTCAGTTTAGCGAGGCCCATTGACCATGGGGAAATTGTAATTCATTTTTCATCGATATCTGCAACTTTCAAAAATTGAGGGACCAGTAGATATTGGCTGTCGGGAGAATGATAGTTCTTTCTCTGCTCCTGCAACTTGAAACAATTTCAAGTACATTTCAATTGTCTGATGACACCCCCGAGTTGTACTGACCACGATAAAAATAATATTGTGTACTGCATCGACATTTGCAACTAGGAAAATGAGAAGATCAAAAAGTCGATCGACCAGTCACTCAGGTGAACTGTACTCTTCATCGGCACAGTAATTATTATTTTCTTCTCGACCTCTGCAACTTGCAATAGTTTTAGTTTGAAAAAATCGATTGCCTTGTTACTTTACCAAGTTGTATCGACCACGGGAAAAATAATTATTCATTTAATTTGTTGCTTACGCAGCTCGCAAAAAATACGAGTGAAACAAATCCATTGCGATTGGTGATGGAAAAATAATAATGGAAAAATAATCGTTTTCTTTTTCAAGTCATCTGCAACTCGCAAAAGTTACGATTGTAACAATTCCATCTCCCGGTCACATTGCTAAATTGTACTGATAACGTGAAAAATAATAATTCATTGTTCTTTGACATCTGCATCTCACAAAAATTACAAATACAAATCGGTTGTTCGATCACACAATTCAGTTCCAATGATCATGGAAGAAATACTTTTTTTTTTTTATCTCCGTAACTTGCATTAATTTTAATGCAACAAATTGATCGACTGATCACTCTGGCGATCTCCACTATTCATGGCAAAAAATAACACTGTAAATAATAATAGTAATACAATTTTCCATAACAAATCATTACTTATAACAGAAATTTGATCAACGATCTAGTTAAGCCTCCCATCTCTTAGCCGGTGAGTTTAGTCATTCTACATTGAGAACTCACCGTTGCCCGACTTTCACAACGTGGAGGTGGATGGATTGGCACTTGGTAATTGACAACAGCTATTGTACACATTGTCGTCATACCTTCGAAAGTCGTGTGTATGTGTGTGTGTGTGTGTGTGTGCGTGCGTGCGTGCGTGCGTGCGTGCGTGCGTGTGTGTGTGTGTGTGTGCGCGCTTATGTGTTTTTGCAGAGATTGGGACCCCGCGGCTCGTCACTTCCGCGGTATTTAACGACTCCAAACCCTCACTGCGTTTGTGTAGATGTGTGTGTGCGCTTATATGTTTTTGCAGAGATCGGGACCCCGCGGCTCGTCACTTCCACGGTATTTAAAGACTCCAGACCGTCTCTGCGTTTGTGTGGATGTGTGTGTGTGCGTGCGTGTGTGAGAGAGAAATGTATAGAGAGAGAGAGAGAGAGAGAGAGAGAGAGACAAACCGATGAAGAGCGCACACGAGTGAGAGGACGTGGGTTCGTGCAGTGCTGCGCTCATGGTACGATCAATATTTAATCGATCTCCCATGAGCTCGTCTGACATCGAGGCAACGGCATGGCATGCTTTCGATTGTAGCTGCGATCTGCTGTTGCGGAATTGCGAGCCATTCTTCCCTCGTCACGACCTCCAGCTCGTCCAGTGTTCGCGGAGCTTGCGTGCGGATTCGCGATTTGAGTAGGGCCCAGATTTTCTCAATCGGGTTCAAATCGGGACTCATCGCTGGCCATGTCATCCTCTCGATTTGCTGCTCTTCGAGAAAGTCGGTGATAATTCTTGCACGATGACAAGGGGCGTTGTCATCGACGAACACGAATCCTTCGCCCACCCGTTGCGCCTCTGGGATGACGACTGGACGTAAAGTTTCGTCGAAATATCGTTGCCCATTCACGGTGCGATTACGAAATATTATGAGCTCGGTCCGCGAAGTATGCGTAATTCCACCCCAAACGGTGATGGAACCACCTCCAAAGGCGCGAGAAGGATTTACGATTTTTTTTCCCATACGCTCGCCCTTCTTCCTCCACACTTGCTCGCTCCTCGGGTTGCTATGAAGCATCACCTTCGATTCGTCCGTAAAATGGCATTTGCCCCACTGTGCCATAGCCCACGTGCGATGAATTCTGGCAAAGGTACGTCGAGCAGTGCGGTGTCTTGCTAATAATGCCGGTTTGATAACTGGACGTCGAGATTTTAATCCACGCTCTGCGAGTCACCGACGAATTGTCCTACGAGACACAGGGCGAGGAATGATATTTTTAAGCACTGTTATCGTCACACGTGGATCTCTCCGAGCGTCTCGGACGATGGCTGCATCCTCTCGCCGAGTTGTGACTCGCTGCCGGCCTCCTCCGTGGCGATATGCCGGACTTCCGGTCATACGATAGCCGTTGAGTAGCCTGTTCACTACAGACCTACTCGTTGGGATCGCCATCGCAATTTCTCGTTCCGACATTCCTTCGGCGGATAAAGCCACCGCACGTCCCAGGAGTACATCGGAAAGTGGTGCCATGTTTATTCCACGAAATATATTTTTCTCGTTGCAATAAATTTCACGGTCACCGTAGAAACAATCTGAGCAATTAAAATCCACGACCAGACGATAATCGATGTGAGCCCGATCACATGGATACGAAAAAGCATGACTATCGTCACATGGTGGCAACGATCGTCGTTAATACGTGTTTTATACATCGAAGTTGAAAAACAATTGCATAGGTCGTTGATTCACGTCATTCTTTTTCGTATACATGTGATCGGGCTCTCACCCATGCAATTGTTTTTCAACTTCGATGTATAAAACACGTATTAACGACGATCGTTGCCACCATGTGACGATAGTCATGCTTTTTCGTATCCATGTGATCGGGCTCACATCGATTATCGTCTGGTCGTGGATTTTAATTGCTCAGATTGTTTCTACGGTGACCGTGAAATTTATTGCAACGAGAAAAATATTTTTCGTGGAATAAACATGGCACGACTTTCCGATGTAGACCTGGGACGTGCGGTGGCTTTATCCGCCGAAGGAATGTCGGAACGAGAAATTGCGATGGCGATCCCAACGAGTAGGTCTGTAGTAAACAGGCTACTCAATGGCTATCGTATGACCGGAAGTCCGGCATATCGCCACGGAGGAGGCCGGCAGCGAGTCACAACTCGGCGAGAGGATGCAGCCATCGTCCGAGACGCTCGGAGAGATCTACGTGTGACGATAACAGTGCTTAAAAATATCATTCCTCGCCCTGTGTCTCGTAGGACAATACGTCGGCGACTCGCAGAGCGTGGATTAAAATCTCGACGTCCAGTTATCAAACCGGCATTATTAGGAAGACACCGCACTGCTCGACGTACCTTTGCCAGAATTAATCGCACGTGGGCTATGGCACAGTGGGGCAATTGCCATTTTACGGACGAATCGAAGGTGATGCTTCATAGCAACCCAAGGAGCGAGCAAGTGTGGAGGAAGAAAGGCGAGCGTATGGGAAAGAAAATCGTAAATCCTTCTCGCGCCTTCGGAGGTGGTTCCATCACCGTTTGGGGTGGAATTACGCATACTTCGCGGACCGAGCTCATAATATTTCGTAATCGCACCGTGAATGGGCAACGATATTTCGACGAAATTTTACGTCCAGTCGTCATCCCAGAGGCGCAACGGGTGGGCGAAGGATTCGTGTTCGTCGATGACAACGCCCCTTGTCATCGTGCAAGAATTATCACCGACTTTCTCGAAGAGCAACAAATCGAGAGGATGACATGGCCAGCGATGAGTCCCGATTTGAACCCGATTGAGAAAATCTGGGCCCTACTCAAATCGCGAATCCGCACGCAAGCTCCGCGAACACTGGACGAGCTGGAGGTCGTGACGAGGGAAGAATGGCTCGCGATTCCGCAACAGCAGATCGCAGCTACAATCGAAAGCATGCCATGCCGTTGCCTCGATGTCCGACGAGCTCATGGGAGATCAATTAAATATTGATCGTACCATGAGCGCAGCACTGCACGAACCCACGTCCTCTCACTCGTGTACGCACTTCATCGGTTTCTCTATCTCTCTCTCTCTCTCTCTATACATTTCTCTCCCACACACACACACACACACACACACACACACACACACACACACGCACACGCACACGCACACGCAGACGCACACGCACACGCACACGCACACTCACACGCGCACGCGCACGCACACGCACACGCACACGCACACGCACACGCACACGCACACGCACACGCACACGCACACGCACACGCACGCACGCACGCACGCACGCACGCACGCACGCACGCACGCACGCACGCACACACACACACACATACACAAGACTTTCGAAGGTATGACGACAATGTGCACAATAGCTGTTGTCAATTACCAAGTGCCAATCCATCCACCTCCACGTTGTGAAAGTCGGGCAACGGTGAGTTCTCAATGTAGAATGACTAAACTCACCGGCTAAGAGATGGAAGGCTTTACTAGATCGTTGATCAAATTTCTGTTATAAGTAATGATTTGTTATGGAAAATTGTATTACTATTATTGTTCACAGTGTTATTTTTTGCCATGAATAGTGGGGATCGCCAGAGTGATCAGTCGATCAATTAGTTGCATCAAAATTATTGCAAGTTACGGAGATAAAAAAAAAAGTATTTCTTCCATGATCATTGGAACTGAATTGTGTGATCGAACAACCGATTTGTATTTGTAATTTTTGTGAGATGCAGATGTCAAAGAACAATGAATTATTATTTTTCACGTTATCAGTACAATTTGGCAATGTGACCGGGAGATCGATTTGTTATAATCGTAACTTTTGCGAGTTGCAGATGACTTGAAAAGAAAAACGATTATTTTTCCATTATTAATTTTCCATCACCAATCGCAATGGATTTGTTTCACTCGTATTTTTTGCGAGCTGCGTAAGCAACAGAATAAATAAATAATTATTTTTCCCATGGTCGATACAACTTGGTCAAGTAACAAGGCAATCGATTTTTTCAAACTAAAACTATTGCAAGTTGCAGAGGTCGAGAAGAAAATAATAATTACTGTGCCGATGAAGAGTACAGTTCACTTGAGTGACTGGTCGATCGATTTTTTACTCTTCTAATTTTCCTAGTTGCAAATGTCGATGAAATACAGAATATTATTTTTATCGTGGTCAGTACAATTCGGGGGTGTCATCAGACAATTGAAATGTACTTGAAATTGTTTCAAGTTGCAGAAGCAGAGAAAGAACTATCATTCTCCCGACAGCCGATATCCACTGGTCCCTCAATTTTTGAAAGTTGCAGATATCGATGAAAAATAAATTACAATTTCCCCATGGTCAATGGGCCTCGCTAAACTCAGCAGGTGATTTGTTAGATCCGTAACTGTTCCTAGGCGCATAAGTAAATGAAGGAACATTAATCATTCTTCCTATCGTCAGTGGATCTCCGACGCAGACTAACGGATTAGCAGTTTTTTCACCTTCGTAATTTTTACGATAAGTCCGAGTAAGGAAAAAAAAAAATATTTTTCCAATAGCCAGTCTTCCTAGTCAAGTGGACCCGGCTGTCGATTCGTTGCATCGGGAACTTTTACCATTTGCACGAGTAAAGAAAGAATGAATTACTATTTTTCCAATAGCCAGTGGGCCTCGCTGGTTTTACAGGAAACGGGGATTAATTTTTTCGTTTTTTGTACGAAATGTCCGAATTATGGAAAAAATAATATCAATTTTTACAATGTCAGCCATTCCAGGCTGATTAATAAATTAATTAATTATCGCGTCGATAAAATTTTTATTTTTGAATCATCGCGCAACCTGTTTGATTTTTCATCAACAGCGGTGGATTGTCGGGGAGGGGGTGGTTCTAGGAATGCGGAAACGACGTCATTCGGCAGCGAATAATTAGCGACTAATTATCGCGTCGATAAAACTTTGAATTTTAAATCGTCGCGTAACCAGGTTGTTTTTTCATCGTGAGGGGTGGATTGTCGGGGAGGGGGTGATTCTAGGAATCCGAAAACGACGTTATTCGTCAGCGAATAATTAGCGACTAATTATCGCGTCGAAAAAATTTTGAATTTTGAATCGTCGCGTAAACAGGTTGTTTTTTTTCATCATCAGGGGTGGAATGTCGGGGGAGGGGGTGGTTCTAGGAATGCGAAAACGACGTTATTCGGCACCGATTAATTAGCGACTAATTATCGCGTCGATAAAAATTTTAATTTTGAATCGTCGCGTAACCAGGTTGTTTTTTCATCGTTATGGGTGGATTGTCGTGGAGGGGGTGATTCTAGGAATGCGAAAACGACGTCATTCGGCAGCGAATAATTAGCGACTAATTATCGCGTCGAAAAAATTTTGAATCTTGAATCGTCGCGTAAGCAGGTTGTTTTTTGATCGTCAGGGGTGGAATGTCGGGGGAGGGGGTGGTTCTAGGAATGCGAAAACGACGTTATTCTGCAGTTATAAATCAGCGGATAATTATCGCGTCGAAAAAATTTTGAATTTTGAATCGTCGCGTAAACAGGTTGTTTTTTCATCGTCAGGGGCGGAATGTCGGGGGAGGGGCTGGTTCTAGGAATGCGAAAACGACGTCATTCGACAGCGATTAATTAGCGACCAATTATCGCGTCGATAAATCTTCGAATTTTGAATCGTCGCGTAACCAGGTTGTTTTTTCATCGTCAGGGGTGGAATGTCGAGGAAGGGGGTGGTTCTAGGAATGCGGAAACGACGTCACTCGGCAGCAATTAATTAGCGACTAATTATCGCGTCGATAAAAATTTTAATTTTGAATCGTCGCGTAACCAGGTTGTTTTTTCATCGTTATGGGTGGATTGTCGTGGAGGGGGTGATTCTAGGAATGCGAAAACGACGTCATTCGGCAGCGAATAATTAGCGACTAATTATCGCGTCGAAAAAATTTTGAATCTTGAATCGTCGCGTAAGCAGGTTGTTTTTTCATCGTCAGGGGTGGATTGTCGGGGAGAGAGTGATTCTAGGAATGCGGAAATGACGTTATGCTGCAGTAATAAATCAGCGGATAATTATCGTGTCGATAAAATTTTGAATTTTGAATCGTTGCGTAAGCAGGTTTGTTTTTCATCGTCAGGGGTCGAATGCCAGGGGAAGGTGTGGTTCTTGGGAAGCGGAAACGACGTCGTTCGACAGCGATGAATTAGGGAAAAAACCTTGCGCTGGAATTTTTCGTTTTCAGCTTCATTACATCATTTTTGCAATGTGGCGATGCTAGCTCAATTGTAAACTGGGTTATCCGCATTGTTTTCGAACACGGCTAGAGTGGAATTTTTTGTTTCCCGTAATTGAATATTGGCCAAGCTACCGATTCGAACCATTCGAAGTTCTTACGAGCTTCTCGAGTCAATAACTGACCAGGTATTCTTAATGGAGTCCGTGAAAAAATAATCATCATTATTTTCATGGTCAGTATTATTCGTCAAATTGACCAGGCTGTTTATTGGCTGCATTCGTAAATTTGACGAGGTTCTCAAATTACGAAAAAAAAAATAACTATCATTTATCCCATGGTCACTCATTCTCGGTAAATTGACCGTGTTATTGGTTTGTTGCACTGGCACTTTTTGTGATGTAAAAATTATTTTCCGTGGTTTGTGAAACTTGAGAGAGGAAACGAGCTATGGATCACCGAAAAATTTGTGATTATTAATAATTCATAATTCGTTTCCTCATTTAAAGAAAAAGTTCAATTCATAAAAATTATTTCATCAATTGATTATTCTTTATTCGTCAATAAATTGTTATTAATTAATAATTTTTACGAAACATTTCGATGCAGTCACAGCAATTGATATGCGATAAACAGTAGCTGAAATCAGCGTGCGATCCGACGTTGAGACAAATGACTATCGACGGGCAACTTTGAACTGAGATCGCGGGATTTGGCGATTTCCTTCTCACTTTTCAACGGCGTGTCATTTTCAATTGAGGTCATTTCCGATATTGTACGACCACGCATTTTAATCCTTGAGCCTTCCCCTTCAATATTACACAAGTCCCAACTCTGTCGCCCAAGTCTCTCAATGTAAAAAATGTCCACGAACGTGGGCGTGCACTCGCCAAATACCTGGATCTCATCTACGAGAACACTCATCGCAAGAACTGTTACGAGAGTTGTGAGGTCATGATAAAAAACGATTGTGCGAAAAGTTTCCCCGGAATCGATCGAGGCGTTCCAGCGTAGTACTTAAAAAACCGTTCTGACTTCCTGGGTCCATATCTCCTCCGGGAGTGATCCGATTTTGGCTTATAGGGGGGGTTTTGAGCCCGCAGTGAGACCCCCTTTCGACTGATATGGGTTACCGAGCTGTTCGGTATCGGCAAATATCAATCCTGGTGTGCACAACCCGCCAACGCCAGACCCCGATTTACACCTATCCGGAAAATCTACTCGCAGGCAGCCAATTTACAATCGATCACGACGAAACTAGTCTCATTCGAAAGATTATTAAATTTACTCGAATGTATATTTTTGATTTTTCGAAATCGGTCCAAGTTTCGTCAAAATCAACAAAAAAAAACATTGGCCCACTTCAATTGCCGCCTACTGTATAATATTTCATTGCAACATTTCATGAATATGTCAGAAATATGTCCATGTTCGCGGAGATAACGAACGTTACATAGCTGACATATGTCAGAAATATGTCAGAAACATTTCGATAATATTTCAGAAATATTTCGACGATATATTTTAGACATATTTCAGAAATGTTCCATTCGAAACATGTAATATTTCATTGCAACATTTCAGAAATATTTAAGAAATATTAAAAATGTTGTATTGCATTTGACATATTTCAGATACACTTCAGATATATAGAAAATGTTATATTGCAATTAACATATTTCACGTACATTCCAGAAATATTTCTAAGTTACGTTATGAATCTGAAACGTTGAAACATTTCTGCAATATTTCTGACATATTTCGTGCCGTGTGGGTAAGGTTACCAAAAACTTTGTAACTTATTTATGTAATAGTAGGACTTCGACTATACGACCCTGCTTCATCCGAATGCGCAATGATGTATCTAAGCGTGATGACTGGAAGTCAAATTTATAATAGATTTTGGATAATCGAGGTTCTACCATAATACTTTATTATAAGGCTGTGTCTGTGAACCGTATGATAACACCACATCCGGACGAATAATGCACAATAATTCGTACGGATAAGTCGTTTTTTTTTTTTTTTTTTTTTTTTTTTTCTATTAATTTATGTCCTCACGCCTTCTTCCCTTTCGGGGTTTTCAAGACGGCGCTCCTTCCCTCACTTCCCTTTCCATCCTTCCCTCACATCCACCTCAACCCTGGGTATCTGGTCCGGGTCAGTAACCAGACACCCAGGGCCCGTGCGGCCGCAGCCGACTTCCTATTCTGTAGCGCATTCACCATGGCACGCGTATTAGCACGTATCATGGGCCCCTGGAAACTGCGGAAAACCTGGGCCACTACAGTCGGTCCCGTGCTCGCCTCACGGCGTCGGAGCTACGTCACATCTTGACAGGAGAACGTAAACATGGACTACAGCTATATATACGTGACACACACCAGTAAATGTACTTGTGTATGCCCCATACATACATCTGAAGCTAGTCACGCCCATATTTTATTTTCTCCTGACAAGATTACGACACCGGGAATCGAACCCGGGACCTCCCGAGGCTCTGGCTAAGAGGCAAGCACGCTAGCCACCAGACCAAAGCCCCGGTGTACGGATAAGTAGTTAAATGACTAAATCGTGCAGTAAAACGCGATTTATTTGACGATGAGTTGTCCTATTTCTCTTTCGTTGACCATTCATCAGTTCAGCAATTTTAATAGGTACATACAGTGGTTATACGTTGATCGCGGATTTTTCGTCGAATGAGTCGTGCTTTACCGCACGAACTGACCAATGGTCCGTGGAAGAGAACAGACAACTCGAATAATTCGCGATTTACCGAGACTTATATCCGTACGAATAATTTTGCATTATTCGTATGGTTACCGTACGAGCAGACACTTTGTTATTATAAATACGAACCTTGTTTCCTATATTCGCTCAGATGTTAACGATTTAATTATATCGTTCGATTTTCTTCGGAATAGAGAAATCTAGAATGTTAAAATAGAATCAACAATTATGAATCACTGGATTGAATACATATTATGTTTTTTGATGTAATATTAATATTCAAGTAACCAACAGCGATCGGTACGTGGTTACCGTACCGTATCTATTAGGGTAGTGTTGTAAACCTAACGCACCTTTCATTGAAATTCTTAATATAATAGAAGGTTATCGAATTATAATATTATTAACTTACATTGAATGATGACTGGAAGTAGCTTATTCTCGTTTAGAGTTGTTCATCAACTTGCGGTTCAATCGGTAACCGGAAAATTTTCGTCACTGCTCTATGTTTGAATTAGCTGCACGAGTTTTTATCACGGTCACCGTTTTATAGTTCGATTATACGTACGAATATCGAACGAATGAACGAACGAACGAAAATTTTCGAAAAAATAGTGAAACGATTCGCGGTTAATATGTCGTATCCACGGTCTTACATACAGGTCTTGCAACAAGCAAAAATATCAGTGGTGGGGGTAGGCACGCTTAGTGTCCGAGGTTTATTCGCCTAAAGTCGCCACTACGCGGCGCCAGCTATATCGATACCGGGGTCTGCTTCCCCTTACCCCTTACGTGTCGTGCCCATGTCAGATCAATATGTAGCGAAACATAACCTCAAGCCTCAAGTTTGCTTTGAGACGTAGCGGCTGTGATTATGTTATAATTATTCGTGCTAAAATAAATTTTCAGATGGTTGAACGTTGTGTGGTGCCAAAGTGCAAATGGGGGTATGGGCGCATAAAAAAAAAGTGTTGAGTTTTTAGGTTTGTTAAACAGTCGCAGTATATGTTTGCGAGAAGCAATTCGAGGAAAGATCTATTATAAGAAAGTGGAAAAAATAGTCGGATTTTTTATGAAGTAAGTTTATTTACCTTATTTGTTTCTGTAGTATTTAAAACGACAATATTTGTTTCATACAAATGTTATCGTTTTATATACTACTCTTAAATACTACTATTGTTATAAATACTATTGTTCTTACAAAATGTTCTCGTTTTAATACAAAAAAAGTTTGGTTTTGAGTTCGTCTCAGGCATGACAGTGTTACGTCCTGGGTGAGAACGATAGGGTATAAGTGGAAATAGGGGTGCCTCTTGTTGGGACCGGAATGCACCGGTCGGGGATAGAGGCAAGAGTGCGGTGATCGTGTGACGCTACTTACGTGAAAGGTAGATTTTTCTTACTTTCTTTGGTAAAACGTGGTGTTTTACCGTGGTTTTTGTTAGATGATTTTTTTTTTGGCGTAGCGGGTGTTTAGTTGATGAAGACGACGTTGTCGGTTGAGGTGTAGCTCGAGATGCTGTTGCTGTGCTCGTACATTAAACAATTCTTCCCTGGAGCGAGTCGTTATTATTTCCGGATTTACCGCTTCGGCGTTTGCTCGTAAAAGTCCAAATGAAAAAGTTATCCTTCAAGTGTATCCTATTTTCAGGTGGGACTCCCACACGATAAGGTTGATGGTACCTCCACCACAGTGCGTGCGTCTAGCGCACAGAATTGTGGTTGGATGGTTAGAGTACAGAGCGTGCATCTGGCGCACGGGATTGTACCCGGAGAAGGAAAAGAAACTACAAGAGAACGTGCGTCTAGCGCATAGAACTGTAGTTGGAGATTGAAATAGTAACTACGAGTAAACGTGCATCTAGCGCACAGAACTGTAGTTAGAGATTACAGAGCGTGCTGCGAGCGCACAGGACTGTTGTACTTATTGTTAGAGTGAGAGAGGAAACTACGAGAGAACGTGCGTCTAGCGCACAGAACTGTAGTTAGGGATTGAAATAGTAACTACGAGTGAACGTGCATCTAGCGCACAGAACTGTAGTTAGAGATTACAGAGCGTGCATCTAGCGCACAGAACTGTAGTTAGGTAGAGGTTTTGGGAACACGTGAGTTTTTGTGGGTGTCCCAATCGAAGCTGAACAACTTGAAGTATGTTCGTACGTTTTATCTATTACTTTCTCGTATTTACCGGCCGAATCTATCCTCGTTGGACGAGTGAATGCAGGCGTAGCAGGTTATTTAAATGAGTTTGTCGAATCACTTTTTAATTTCAACAAGTAAATTTCGGCGTTTATTAAAATAGTCCTCGACCAACCCCAGGGGGGAAATCGGACAAGAAGTTTTCACAATTTTTACAATTTTTAAGTTTTAAGTTGCTTTACACGTGGTCGGGTCCCCGAGGTAGACCCGCCGATTTTTCCGATGGTTATTCGTTAACCTGTTCAACTGATTGAGTACTCTGACTCTTAACGCTTGACTATTGATTACTCTCTACTCACTCCTCACTGACTGATTGCTCACTGACTGCTACTTCTTACTGAATGATTTGCGGACTGCCGGACATTATATTATTTCATTGTCGTCGATGGTGGGAGATGTCGGCGCGTGAGAGAAGGGTTTCTCTCACGCCTCGACATCCTGCTGACGATAATCGCCAGACGGATTTCTAGTTATTATGGCTGGCGATTTTCATGTCAGCTTCGTGTAATCGACATTGTCCAGACTGATTTCTGACTACTGCCAGTGCAGGGATATCGATACTCACTAAGCGCACTTGTTGTTTATGTTGAGGCTCGTCCCTAGGCGATAAGCGCGGCTATCGTGTGCGAGCTAGCAAGGCGTTGATTTTCACCAACTTCCAGCATCTGCGGGAGCTTGGTGATAACGTGCGACATACGCCGGTTTGTCACTCACGCGCCGTCCCCCGTGACGAGCTTCGTTCGTAAAAGATTAAAGTTTTTGTGCGTGAGGTGGGTGAACTCCGGCAATGAGGGTCACCTCTGGTCGTTCATGTTTTCTCGTGATTTGAGTAGGAGAGTGAATATTCATCATTTTTACCCTGGATCATATTGATCCAGTTTTTAATTAGATACTAAAAGAACGTATGTGGAAAATTTCAAATTTAGGTGGGTATTTCGACCCAGGACGTTACAACAGTATCCAGATGGAAAATCATGCCGTTGAAATAGTCCGATGGAATGGGAACGACACGGTGGCGATACACAACACATCATCGTGTCGGCCCTGTTCTGTCACTTTACTATCTGAGTGCATGATCATTGCTCATATCTTTTAGCAAACACTATATGAAAATCTTTTTCTTTTTTCACAGTCACTTTACCAAAATCCAAGGCTAACCGAGTCTGCTGTCCCAAGTATATTCGAGAGAGACGAGACGATGCAACAGTCGAGACCAGACGAGTCTGCTGTCTCAGTAGTATCTGAGAGCAATGAGACGATGCAGCAGTTGGCACTTGACAAGTCCCTTGACTCCATGATATTTGAGAGCAGCCAGGTGATGCAACAGTCTGCATCTTTTGTCGTTCTCGAAAATACAGATTCTTCTATAGAGAACATTTTTAGTACTGCGAAATTTCCAGATTTCCCAGGTAAGCATCTATGTGCACAAAATTATGATTGTTTAGCATTCGTTCCTTATCAATGTGCTTTCATTAGGGGGACGCGGTGTTGTCTTCATGTGAAATAAGTAAAAAATTTCAAAGGACTATGAATCAAATATAGACTATTCTTATGTTGATAAAATACCCACCCAACAAATACGATGCTTGGCACTGATAAATACCTGAAAAAGACGAAATTATTACAGTACCTGATAAGTCCGTAGAAAAGATAAAATATTATTACAGTAACTGGTAAATCCGTGGAAAAGAAAAAATATTGTCACAGTAGCCGCAAAAGAAAGAGGGACTTGATATGCGCGATTTTAGACACCAATGAGTACCTGAAGAAAAAAAAACAGTATTACAGTAACCGGGAAAAATAGCTTACCTGGTAGACACGATTCTGAGCACCAATAAATACCTGGAAACGAAAAAAAAAATTATCGAAGTAATCAGAGTAAAAAATACTTACTTGACAAGCATGATCTTTGGCGCTGATACAAGAACAGTTCCATCCCTGTGCTGACGATTAAAATCTGAACAGGGGGAAAAAAAACCTTACAGCCAATATTACCTAAAGGTGGTGGTTACACATTGTTACACACGGGTTATTTATCCCGTGGTAACTTATTATTATTATTATTTTATTCGCTGAAGTCAAAGGCCCCGGCGAATGGATTCTCTGTCCTATTTAAGCTGGGTAGCACCTCACCTTGTATATGCTTGTAGTTCGTGATGATCGGATGGGCTGTGATGCAATGAAGGAGTACAGCTGGTTTCACACGAATGTATTTATTCGAGAACACACATCGATCAGTCACTTTTACAATAATAGTTTAAGTTGTTACAAATGTTATACTCTATGATACACTGACGCGCAATGCCGCTAAGGTAATTGGCACGAACAATTATATCACAGAGGTAGTGAAGCGCCGCTAAGGTGTTCCTTCACTTAATGAGTTCTTATACACTTGTCTACAACAAGGGTTTGAGAAGATCACGTCAATCACGCCCGCGAGAACCTAAGTACGCGAACGGACTTGCCGCTAAGGAACGGGATCTCTCGACCGATTGCTAAGAGCGTCGTATTAAGACTAATTTGATAATATGTCGAGAGAACTCTCGTTAGCTTTGGGCGTCCGGCTACAAGGGTCTCGTGGGGGTGGATTGAGAAATCATCGATCGATGTAGGTCTCGATGATTTCGAAACCCATGAGTTGAGAAATCATCGATGGATGGAAATCTCGATGATTTACGAAATCTGGTGATGAAAGGGGTTTACGAAATCTGCAAGGGATGCAAGTATGTGTCATATGCAGTATGCATCATATGTGATCATATGTGATGCAAGGGATCGGATAAACTAGGTCATTTGGTAAGGTAGCAAGAGTCCGAGGACGAAAAGAGGAATCTGCTGACGCGCGGTTTGCTCGAGTTTCAAGAGAGTGACTGTCGCAAGAGTCGGCGTACTCTCTGGAATCTGATGACTCTGTTGTGTTGCAATGACCGCAGGTAGCGATACCTCGGTTCGTCACAACATCAAAAAATGTAATAACGTTTGTAACTCTTGATACAGATGGAAGCATCGGAGGTCCTTCGACAGATTCAATCCATGCAGAAATTCGACGGTCGCTACAAATTTTCTTAGAGAAAGTGATTCGAGCGGCTGCGTGAAATCTGGTGCAGACGGCGCGCCAGGGACTAAACTTTAAACGTGTTTTTCTCGAAACGTGGTTTTTCAAAATGGTGGACACACTCGAAGGAAGAGTTTTTAAGCTATCCATCTCAAATTTTGACACAACATTCCTCGCGCTATTCTTTATCCTCCCATGGAAGCTTTCTTTTGAAATGTTCATATTTTTTTATGAACAATGAATTACGGCCACAAGCATGTCCACTATCAGACTGCTTTTTTCGAACACATTTTGAATAATTTTAAAAAATGTAAAAAAAATGAAAATAAACGTTTAAAATTTTATTTTCTGTTCTTCATGAGTGATTTGATTTTACATAAAAAAAGTTAGACTAATTAGCGTATTGTAACTATCGAAAAAAAAAAATCATGAAAATCAGTATTTTTCGACCCGTCACACTGAGATGAGCCCTCAAGGTGATCTATCAGTTGTGTGGTGCGAAAGAGACAGCTGAAAAGTGGTTACATGTTTTTCTCGGACATCCTTGATATTTTGAGAGAAAAAAAGTTACACCTTGTTCTCTGATAAAGGAGAACAACGTGTAACTCATATTTTTTTTATAAATATCATGCCTCTCCGAATTTAACGTGTAACAGGATTTCTACCGATCGTACGACTGATAGGTGGCCTTAAAAGTGAACCTTACGTACCAACACACGTACACACGTACAAGTAATTTCGCGGGATGAACTCTCGAAGACGAGAGAATATTTTAGGAATGTTTTGTGATGAAATGATTCCCTATCCAATAATGTTGTGGGTGAAATTTCAGCAATGGATCACAGTTTAATAGAGAGTAATGAAAAAATTGTTTTAAAATATTACGTTGTGCGCTAATATTTCACCCACAACATTTTTGGATAAGCAATCATTTCATTACAAAACATTCCTAAAATATTCTCTCGTCTTCAAGAATTCATCCCGCGAAATTACTAGTACGTGTGTGTGTGTGTAAGGTTCACTCTTAACTGAATTATCCGTTCCTGTGCACCGAAATTACATTTAAAAAAAAAGCACGATTAAAATTTTTCAAATTGTCCCCACAATTTTAAATAAACTCAAGGGGGACAAAAATTGAGAAAAAAAAAAAAAAAAAATTATGTGGGAATCAAAGTCAAAATATTACGCTTTCAAACGTAGAACTGAACCACTCGGCCAGACTGCTTTTAAATTATTTATGAAAAAATATCGTTCAAGCTTATTGAGGTCGCTTGGATTTCATAATAATTTGTACGGTTTGGAGGTGGTCGAAATTTTTAACATTAATTAGTAATGTATTCATGTTTACTCAACAGATCATTTTCGTTCGTTTTTTTTTTATCAAGTTTTGTTTACATAATTACGATTAATTCAGGTTAGGGTCGACGGCGCATTCGCTATATGTATTCGGGAGAAAGAGAGATAGAAGTTGACGCTTCCGCCCCCGACACTATTGGCGCACCTTGTGGCTTAAATCGAAATTACGAGAGTAGATATACAAGGCCGGTTCTGGATCAAATGTGGGCGAGGGGGTGAAGGGGCGAGAGGGGAAGCTGAGAGGGGGGAAGCCGAGGGGGAAGCTGAGGGTAAAGCTGAGGGGGCATCCTTCTCGGATAATATATACATTGTAAACAATTTTATAATACATTGTAATTCTGGATAAAGTGTAGGCGAGGGGGGAAGCCGAGAGGGGGGAAACCGTGAGGGGAAGCTGGGATGACGTCATCGTTCTCGAACCTTCTGGAAGCTTCGAATAATATATATATATATATATATATATATATATATATATATATATATATACAGGGTGACGTCATTCTTCTAGAAGCTTCGATTAAAAAAAAAAAAAAACATGGGTTCTGAATCAAGGGCGAGGGGGTGAAGGGGCAAGAGGGGAAGCCGAGGGGTGACGTCATCGTTCTCGAACCTTCTGGAACCTTCTGAAAGAAAAAAAAAAAAAAAAAAAAAAAAAAACGAGTTCTGGATCAAGAGCGAGCCGATAGGGGAAGCTGAGGGGGATGACGTTGTCTTTCTCGAACCTTCTAGAAGCTTCGATTAATAATAATAATCTACGCAGTTAAGATGGCGTCATCCTTGTAGAAGGGCGAGAGGGGGAGCCGAGAGGGGTGATATCGCCGAAGCTTCGAGAAAGATGATGTCATGCTTCTCGAATATTCTAGAAGCTTCGAGAAAGATGACGTCATCCTTCGCAAATATTCAGGAGCATTTGATCTCGAATACGGGGGTATGTTCTATAAAAGCTGATTTTTGCGTTATAATCGATCAGTTTGTTCTGGTTCGTTGTACGGAAAAAATAGCATTGACATGGAAATAATTTTGGACGTACAAGGTTTCAAGAAACCCATCAATGAGTTTATCGTGAAGGAGCTGGCAGCAGCTGAAATTCATCCAAATAAAGAGGGTTATGAGGAGTATGGGTGTTTACTCATTAAACCACCTTGTAAACGGGATGAGTTGCCAGCCAAATATAAATGCATGAACTTGTGGTGTGAACGAAATTATCACGGTATTCCCTGGAACGTTGGAGATATTCCTTACGCTAAATTAAAAGACGTATTCGACATCATTTTGAGGGATGTAAGTTTGATTTACGTAAAAGGGCTTGAAAAAAAGCAGTGGATCGAGGATATCATAGGATACTGGAAACCAATTGTGAAAATGGAAGATTTGGGGTGTCCCGCATTACAAGAATTGAGAGTACCAACATGCTGGCATCACAAATATCACAATGGGGTGCGCCGATACAACTGCGCCTTCGAAAATGTCCTAAGGTTGAGGAAATGGTATTTGGAGTATGGGACTCCATCATTTTCAAGATCGGTGAAATTATTTTCTAAATTGGAAAATTTGCGAGACATGAGGACTGAAGATATTGCTCATCTCTCGAAAGAGTTCATTCTCAGTTGGGCATGGAACGATATCGATAATGTATGGGATAGACTACCTAGAGAAATGAAAATGGATGAAGCTATTATGAAGTATCGTCGATGTGAAAAACACCATCAGGCAATAAGCGAAGATGATTTTGATGGACCCATACCACTAATAAAAAATTGTTCCACGTGTAGACATGCTATGTGTAAAAAATAAAAAACTAAACGCATTTCAAGTCTAATCGAAAAAATGATAGGGCGTAATAAAACTTTTTTAATAACAATCTTGAAACGGAGGGTGGGGGAAAAGAGCTATATAAAGGAAGACTTCTCCAACCAGCCAATCAGTCATCATGGATGAATTATCGCCGAACGAAGAGCAGCATTTGCTTTCAATTCCGCCATACACCAGCAGTTACGATGAAGTTGTCGAGAAACATTTCGGGGACGTTCCACCGGAAAATATTCAAGATTTCATCTATGACGTATTTGACTTCGAAAAAAATGTCAAAACTTTGGAGTGTGATAAAAAGTGTAATATCGAAGACCGAATATCGTGTTCCGAGTGCAACGTCATGCGTGATTCAATCGATGTTATTGATAAACACGTTAAAGATTTATATCACTTTGTCGGCTATTTGAGCATGAAATTGTTTCAACTTAAACGTGAAATACAGGCGAATGAGTATGTATTTTTCGAGGATGAGCCTGTTAAGGGGGGACAGTACTGAAAAATTCGAGCAAAATGACTAAAAAATCGATTTATCGTTTTTGTCGGAAAAATGTCCTTGAAGCCTTCTTCCATATATAAAAAATATCATGGTAGTGAAAATTTTTTTTTTTATGTGATTTGAGCCCCATAAACAAAAAAAGCGTTATTCGCGTCATATTTGCTATACTAACGCCTCCGTCGGTCGTCAGCGTCGTGGATAATTTGTGCAATGATCAATTTGTGATATACTTTTCCCATCCGTAATTTTTTTTAAATATTGATTTTATTCAAAGAGTGTACCAAGGATATATTTATATATACAATACATGGCGCTTTTACCGCCTTTTCTGTATAGTTCATGAGTTCGACTTCACAGATGGCGCTGAAATTCGTATATCCTCATTGCGGCCATATGGTAGCTTCCACTCTATCCTATCCTATACTCATTGCTTTGATCGAAAGATACACGCTTGATACACGACTTCTGTCAAATGTCTACGTGTGTCAAGCTAGCCTGATAAATACGTTATTTCGTTTCTGATTTATTTCCAAATTAATTATATTGAAGGGAAATCGTTTGGTGATGAGCGGTGGCCTAATGAAAATGTTTGGCGGTAAATAGTTTTTTTTTATTCAAATAAATAATAAAAAAATTTACGGTCACGTTGGAATTGAAAGAAACTCGTTTGATAATGATTGGTGGCCTAATTCAAATGTTTGGCGGTCAATAGGTTAACATTTTGATTATTCATTTATAAAAAAAACTATTGACCGCCGAATGTTTTAATTAGTTCACCAATCTTCACTCAGCGATCACCAAACGATTAGAAAAAAAAAGTTGTACTGTTGTACGGCTATCGCGTTTCCTTCGTTTCCGCAACAATAGTGCTGCCACCAGCCAAGTTGGTGTGCGGATTACAAAGTAAAATCTGTCGTGTTTCGTCCAGCTGTCTTCTGTTATAACCTTTCTTTTCACAAATTCGGGTTATATTTGTGTATCTAAAGCAATTCGAGAATCATGAACCAAGCACCAATGATTAAATGTGATTTATGAAACATGAAATGAACAGCAATGTTTACTTCTGAATTTATAGAATATTGATTTTCTCACATATATACATTTGCGATATGAATCATTTCGTATGAACAGCCAACAACCTGAGAAAACTTTTGAAACAGAAAAGTGTAATTTTTTCTCAAATTTATATGATAATTTCCCAAAGCTTCATGTTTTATATGTAGTAATGTGCGGAATCTGCAATACTGTCAATAAAGTGATAGTGAAACTGATGTTGGATATCGCTGGTTCGCAAGTGTCAGATGGGTCTTGCGACACGTTACACTTATTTGAAATTTGTAAGCTATGAATATTAATCAAATGAGCTTACCGTTTATTGTATAAATATATTACAGAATGATTGTATAATGACAAGCCGGTCAATGAGCCTGATAATCCGATGCAGCGACAAAGACTTGACAGCGGCGTCTTTCGCTAGAAATTGTGAATTTTAAAGATGAGGCTTGTGATAACTTCATTGTGTAAAACAGAAACATGTTTTTATTGTAAATCAGCTGCTTTTTATCAACATGAGTGATTGGGTTCAATTAGAATGACATATATTGGATCATCGCAGGTAATCGATGAATCGCTCAATAATATCACAAATTTGGGCTCGTAGAGAGAAGAAAGACCTATGAGATTGAATTGAACAGCATAGGTTTCATTTTTTGCCCCAAGAAGTAACTTCTAGGAGTTTGAACTGAATCCATCATCCGGATCTATGCCCCTCTTCTTGTGAGTTGTACAATTTTTCCAGTAGTGATAACTTGTAATGGCCATAAATAAATTCCAATATCAACTACTATTCGTCAGGAATCTTCACAGAACAAAATTCAGCCTTTCCCATTCACTTTTTGCTTCTTAGGAATTGTTCCATGAAAAATTCATTCAATCGCGTTTATCTCGGAATTGTATTTTTGGGTATTCAAAAAATCTCCTGCGCATTAGTTTTAGCCCGATCACTTTCCCCTTTGAAACACATATTCTAGGGCACATTATCTTAAAATTGCTGGAAGGAATTTGGCGTAGTGTCAATAGAACTCATTTTCTGGTACATAATGTACGACAAATCATATTTTTTTAAAATACCTCTGCATTGGTAATATCTTGAATAGCCAAATAAAGTCTATTTGAAAATTCCTTCCGCAAATTTTTAGATTATGGTAGTATATGTGCGAGGAACAAATTTCAACCCTCTGCGATAACACTGTATGCGCAGGGAACATTTTTAAGAAGTATACTTTAGAATTAGAAAAATAGCCATAACCCACAAAATATTTGACCTACATACCCTGAGTTTTGGTCAGTTTCTAGTTCAAAAGTTTCATAAAAGTTGTCAAGATTTGAAAAATATCCATATACAAACAAAAAAAAATCCAATTTCAGTACTGTCCCCCCTTAACCTTGTAATAGATCATACTCAAAATCTATACGATCTTGTGAAGAAAATGAAAGAATTTGTGATGATTTGTAAGGAAAGGAATAGTGGAAATAAATAAAATACTCTCGAAAATATACCATGTTTTTTTTTATTTTAAAAACCAATACATCATAGTTTTAAGCAAAAAAAATTATACTAATTTCTTAACATTACCACTGTTACGTCCTGACCCTCGATTTTCCTCATCTCGGCCAAGAAAAGCGCGGCTTTCCCTTTAACACGTTATTCGAGATAAAATCGGAATTGGCCAGGTTATTGCCCTGTTTTGAGCCTAACCTTGCGGAAAATTGCTCAGGATGGGCGGAGAGTGCATAATTTGGTAACAATGGCAAATTTAAATAAAATCTCGCGAACAAAACTCTTCAATTTCGCGGGACACATAATAAATGGTAATTCGGTAACATCTGACAAATAAAACTTGTAATATAAAGGAATAAAATAGCGTGATCTCATAAAATAAATTCTGACATAAACACGGGAACTAAACTTTCACTGACGTGGGAGGAAATACACGGCAGGGCCATCCTCAGGATTGACCTCCGGAGGGCTTTCCGCCCAAATTGCAAGGACAAACGTAATTATTATGAGGACCAAAATGACCACTGATACCGCGACAGCTATTTTTAACTGGAAAAGGTCCATGATCAATGGACAGGACAACTCTCACAACAAAGGAAATCAACACCGGCATTTATTCAACCACGACTTGATTGAGTTTAATCATTTGAAGAAATTCTAAAATGCTCGAAAATGAATTTAACCCCGGAAAAATTATATCAGAAATGGACATCAAATTATAAACACAAAACTGTTAATTTCTTATTTCCTGGAATACATCGTAAATTCTTCAAATGCATTTAGCTCGCACATATTTCACGGAAGTTACAGGATGAACACTTCCTAAAATGAAACAAATTCACAAAGAAAATAATCCTACAGTAGATCGAAATACTACGGATTATTCCGGAAATAGTTACTTGTAAACGTCAAAATATTTTAATGGACCAGGAATAATTCTAACGGGTCTGAAGATATACTAACACAAGAATCGAGTTTGGGAAAACAACAACAAAAATTAAATTCACAAAATAATGTTTATCGGACATTGGATTTAACACAACAACAAAAAAAAATTACCCTTCACGGAATCATAACCTTCCGAAAGATTGAGATTGACACAAATATAAATTGCCAGAAAACTGAATTTAATTCGGCATGACTTTTCACAAAATTGATTTTAACTCGACATGACTTTCCAAAATTGAATTCATAAATTTCCAAAAAAAAATTGAATTTAATTCGAGATGACTATCCACAAAATTGAATTTATAAATTTCCAAAAACTGAATTTAATTCAAAAGGATAACACGGAAAGGGAAAACAACGAAAGAAATTACCCCATGGGTTTTATGATACAACCGACCCGAAACCCTCGCCTTCGGTCCTTAGGACGTCATGGGGTGTCGACCGAGATCGGAGACACCGCGCAACACGAGCGAATATATATAGGGTAGCGTGGTTCGAAACCGACCGCCTAAGCAGCGAAGTCAATAAAAGTGCCTGATATTAATTTTTTTGTTCAAACCAAATTTTGATTCTTTAGAGGGAGCGTTATTCTAAGTTTTGAGCAGCTTGACGAGGTTGTCGGGTACCCTTTGTTTAAGATACCGAGGCCGTAGTTAAAGTCTGCATATTGGTCATTATCAAAAATCGTGGTCCGAAACCGACCATCCCATGGTCCGAACCCGACTCCCTATTTTTTCGCAGCGAATCAAGGGAAAAGGCAAAATTTCTTTTTTATTTCGCAACTTGTTAGCAAACAATACGATTTGGGAATAATTTTTGAATTTATTTTATAACATTTTGAGGCCCTTTTAGAATACACAATTGAACAAATGATTACATAGATTACAATTTTAATCGCTGCCTACCTCGCGATAAGTGCGAATAGTCGACGGACGAGTCGTTTTTCGAGGCTGGAATTCCCCGTTTTTCTCTTTTCGTTTTTGTCGCCGTTTCTTTTCTCGCTGCTTTTTCTTTTCTTCTTTTTTTTGTAGTTTCTACTTGCGATTTTCTTTTTTTTTTTGGCTTTTTCTTCTGTGCTTCTTTTTTTTTCTTCTTTCGCTTTTTATTTTTCTACAATTCGTTGTACCTCAGCATTGGATGTCAGAATTGATGTTCTGCCTGGCGGTTAACCTCTCTTTTTCTGGCTGCGCGGCGGAGCCTTCGGGAGAAGCAAAAGCGACTCTATTGTTGAATCCAGAAATGATGTTGATGCACGCGAACTTTATGTGTCTGATGGAATGATTTCTTCTTCTCGATGTGCATTTTCTTCCTGACCTGTTCCTCCTTCCTCAACATCCATTTCATTTGGAGCTTCATTCGGATTTGCTCGATCTGCCGTAGCGCTTGGCATGAAATCCATTTCTTGGAAGATGTCTGCGTCTATTGGCCATATTCCTATGGATCGGAAGCCGGATTTGATGTTCACTCCATTGACACCAATCTCCAATGCACGCGAGACCATCGCCGGTATGTCAAATACTTGAATCACGCGCCCTGGATTCATTCGCATGAATGTATCGAATTGCTTATTAATCGCAGTTTTGGAGGGCTTAAACACGCCCACGTCTAGTGGCTGAAGGCGATGGGAGCAATGGGGCGGAAACGAAACAACATGAATCCCGTTGTCGCGACAAAACTGCAATGCTGCCAAAAAACAATGGGATTCGTGATTGTCTAAGAGAAGAAAAACAGGATGATCACGGTCGCAGCCAGTGAAGGCCTGAAAAGTTTGCAAAAACTCGACGAACAATTCCGCAGTTATCCACCGTTGTCGCGACAAAACTGCAATGCTGCCAAAAAACAATGGGATTCGTGATTGTCTAAGAGAAGAAAAACAGGATGATCACGGTCGCCGCCAGTGAAGGCCTGAAAAGTTTGCAAAAACTCGACGAACAATTCCGCAGTTATCCACCGGCTGGGATTCGCTCTTGCATTTGCCCCCACGGGCCCGCCATTCAAAAAATGGCGTTGAAAACAGGCCCGCGAAAACGAAAAAAATGGCGGTGCTCGTATTCCAGTTGCCGATACAGCCTGGACGACTGTCACTAAATTTCCGCGCTCCCCTGAGGTGATATGTCCAACTCGTTGTGCGTCGGGCGTGTGATATGGGCAACTCGTTGCACATCGTGACCATGACGTGCAATTACGCGGACTGCCCTGTGCACTGTTAATACGCCCGTTTCGTCGACGTTCCAAATATCGCTTGGCCCAACTTTGATGGCACCCATTACCGTAAAGAATTAGAAAAAAAAGCAGCAACATTCGTTTCATTAAACGCGCTAGCTCTTGCTAAGCTTGTCGCCTCGGGTTTTCTCAGAGACAATCGTGGGTGTCGGGACATGAAACCACGATACCATTCCAAGCCGGTCATTTTTTCCCGATCTCGAGATGGATAGGAAACATTCAACGTTATCGCATATTTGTAAGCCAATGCTCGCGCGTCTATCGAATTTAGTCCGAAATCAACATCAGATATACGAAGAAGATGCTTTTCTAAAAAATCCTCCTGTGCTTCGCTGAGCACCTACAAAAACGGAAATTAAAATTTGTTAAAAAATAGGTGAATATTGAAAATATTGAAAAGTAAAATTCATCTGACCGAAAAAAAAACCCACCGTTTTAAAGCCTTTCTCCGCAATCTTTAAATCGCTGACATTTACTTCCGTCGGTCGTGCAATTTTATCTCCTTCGGGAGTTATCTCATTATTTCTCCAATGGAGGGTTAATGTCGAACGAGGAATTGCAAATTCACGTGCAATTGCTCGAAGCGAAGATCCTAATGTCATTGCAGCAACTGCGCGCTGCAGAATTTCCGGATCTCGTTTTGGCTTTTTACGTTTAAACGATCGCCCCATTTCGAAAAAAACCACGTGTAATTACCATCGGAAGTCATTAAATTACATTTTGACTGTAAAAAAAAAAAAAATCGCTAGAAAATCTTTAGTACGTAAAAACATAGGGGTCGGTTTCGGACCACCCCTTGGCGGTCGGTTTAGGACCATCACGACTTTTTTCGAACAATGACTCGCCGTTTACTTACAACGACGGAAGTGATCTAAATTTGTTAGTGCGTGTTTCAGTCTAGGCCATAAACAATCAAAACAACCTACGTTTGGATTTTTCACCACACAATAAAACACTTCAAACTGAAGTTCCGTGCAGCTCAAAAATGAACTTTATTGCTGTCAAAACACAACAAGGCGGAAAACAATAGAATGAAATGAGAAAAAAATATGACAATCTACCTCCAAATTTTCGGTGTTGTGAGAGCTTTCAAATACCACTAACGACAGTTTCGGTAGCAGCACAAGTACTGAGAAACATGCAGAGGTCGGTATGGGACCACTGGTCGGTTTCGGACCATGCTACCCTATATATATGTGAGAAAACATTTCAAAAAAAATACTTACTACTTTGATGGTGGAACTGGATGAATTTGGAGGATTATAAAATACGATGAATATAACGACGAAGACGATGAACAATTCAGTGCAGATGGGATGATTGTGCGGTGAAAGCGAATGTTCAGCCGAGATTGATAAGCGGTGAAATATTTTTATTCCACAAAAAAAAAAAAATATGTTCGTTCACAAAAGAAAATAAACCGTTCGTTCACAAAAATGAAATGTTCGTTCGCAAAAATAAAATGTTCGTATCGAAATCCACGGAGACAGTTTGAATAAAATAAAGTAAAATAAAGAAATTTGGAGATACTGAGGCAAAACGATGAGAAGTATATAAAGAGAAATAGATTAACACGACGGACAGCGATTCGATCTCTTAAAATTTTCTCCCGGCTCTGATAACTCTGACCCCCTGCGGGCTCATTACCCGGTTTTATATAGGGTATTGCAGGATGACTTAGCTTTGGCGGTGGGGAGATACGCCCTTAGCCGCCTAAAATGCTCTAAGCCCCTCCGCCGCCTCCACCTCGCATTCCCAATGACCGCTACGAATCTATATAATTGAAAATCCATACTTCTAATTAATACAAATTTATCCTGATTATAAAACATTCATTTCTGTATTCCTTTTTAATAATTATTCCGTGTTTCAATAATCCGTACAGCGATTTTTCCCCTCGTACATACGCCGTCTTTTCATCAAGACGTTCATTCTGTCTCTCTCATACTGGCATATACGGTATCTACTCTCTCGCTCACTCTGCCCCTCGTTTCGGAGGTACCACGCAGCAGAGGAGTTCTCCTCTTCGGCTTCTCCTACAGGCCACGCGCTGGTCCACCGTAGGCTCTCGGTGACACAGACACGCACACACACATACAGCCATGCACATTTCCATTCGTCTTTTCGTTCGTGCTCTCGTTCGGTGACGATTTCTCCTCTATTTATTCGTATCTCCCTTGCTCCGCATTGCCTTCGATTTATTCTCTCATTCTATTCATTTCTATTTCTTTTTTTTTGATTTCTTACCATGCCGAGCCTGTAACGCGATGGTACATGCAAGGCTTTTTAGTTCAGATTAAAATTATTCCACTGATGGTGAAATAGTTCTCAAACGATTTTTATTTGATTAAGTGACCCGATCTTTCCAATAATTGGGAAAAATCAATAAAGTCATTCTGTAATTATTGATCTACTCAAAATACACAATGCGAAACCATTTTGAAACAATTTAAAATTATTCATTGATGGATATTGATTTTTTTATCACCCGGTTATCTTGATTCCACGTTAACGCTCGGATTCTGATAGTTTTCCTAATTATTCTTTGCTTGTTTGTTATAACATTGAAAACTTTGTCCCTATACTCCAGATCCTGTGTGATTTCCCTAATCATTCTTTATCATTTTTACTACAGGAATAATCTATTTCACAAACCGCGCATTAATCATGCATACATTAGCTCACCATTCTTAATAACTACTAAAAGGATTCTTTCTCAATTACATCGTTTATGGATAATCCTTGTTAATGCACTATGAAATTTCCATGAATCTTTGAATTTGGTCTTTGTAAAATTATTATTCATTGTTAATTAAATCATGCGCTTGCTACGCCTTTGGGGTCCTTGTTGGATTGCGATGTCGAATTTGCGGCGTCACTTATCGATGAGACATATGTCTCTTGAACCTCGTGATTTTTATTGAAAGGCAATTGCCTTCCACGCGCGCGCTCTCCCTTTCTCTAAACATGTAGTTCCGGTTAATCGGAAGACGATATTCGTAACCAGACGACAGCAGCTCTGGTATAACCACATGTTTCCGAATGTTTATTTAATTCTCATTAGCGACGTGACGGTTGGGTGTCCCGTCGAAGTCTTTCCTCTATCGAGTCCCCTTGACTCGACCACTGCGTCAATTTGTCGATCACGTGCAGAACTCATGTAGATCATCCACGAGAATCATCCGATGACCTTTTCCAGACGCTGTTCCCGAAAAGTTGTAGCAAGGCTAAAATCGCCCATAAATTAAGAGCAAAGAGAAAGAAACAGCAAGCATCTCAACGAAAAAGGAAATCTCCTCTCTTTGACCAATTTTGACTCATGGAAATCTCAAGCTATTCTAAATAATATAATTGAATACTTAAATGCAATAAACTACATACTATTCACCGCCACCTTTACCATCACCGATGACCTGACCCAGGTACCCATGTTCATTCTTGATTTTACATTTTTACATCCGTTCACTCACGTACTTTCGGGAATTTATTTCATAAAGTATTCATTCGGGGATAAAGAAAAAGAGGATCACCGGTCACTTAGCTTTAGATGAGGCATACTCTCTCTCTCTCTCTTTTTCTCTCTCTATCCATGCACGCGTGAATCTTCTATAGCCAAGGATTTCTCCGACATCGGCGGGTGTTTATATTCATGTCCGACGATGGACGTCTCGTAATGAGGACCTTTGATATCGATGCCGCTATGGCGTCACCTCTCGATAGCCTATGCTCACTTGAGACGTACTTGTGCAGATGGCTCGATGAATGACAACTCGAACTTTCCGTGTTGCCAGGAGGAAAAATAAAACGTTCCTCTAGTGTGACCGGGTCCCTTTCCTCGTATTTAATTCTATTGAAAATCGCCAGATATAAGCTATTTCAAATCGATGCAAAAAGTCCCGAAAGTCGCGGGACGTAACACCTCCCCCATTAAACGAGCGCCGCTTCGAAGAACGGCGATCGACCTCGGTAGAGGCCTTCGCAACTACCCCTGGGTCAGCTCATCACGGACTCTTGTGGACTGGAAAAAAAACAAACAAAAACAAACGAAAAAACTACCCAAATGATACGATAACCTAAATACAAAAATGAATCTCGTCGTACATGCCTTTCTTTGTCAGACGTTGATATACTGATGACGATTCTATTGCAAATGCTCTATGTTCCCCGGTAGATTCTCAATTCCCCGATTGGCTACTGATGATGTGACAACTTCTAACTGTTTTTTGTTGGTTGCGGCATTCATCTCCTCATTCATTCTACAATTTTACTCATAGCAATCATCAATGGTTGAATTTAGATTTTTAGAATATAACCATACGAATTCTGAGGAAATACTACAATTCGAGAACATGATCACACGGAATTTGAACAACAGATGTATTGTTAAAAATAAAATTTCGGAGTGTAATCAGGGTTATAAGAATTGAACAAAATCGAATTCAAACTATAATACTTAAAATCCTAATCGAAAAACAAAACATTGAGATTATATTTAAGGATTTAATCAGAAAACATTAAGCTTATACCATAAAGAATAAGAAAATAAGAGATAACGAAATTACTTTTATGAATATAATGAAAACTGAGAAAATGAAAAAAAAATTTTAAAATACTTCTACGAATATTATCATAAAAAAAAATTAAGATAACATTAAAATTACATCTATGAATATAATCAAAAAAAAAAAAAAAAAAAATATAGGAAAATGCGAAAATTTTGCAATTAAAACTATGAATATGATCAAAAATAGATAATAAGAAAATATGGAAATTAAATCTACGGATATAATAAAAAAGAATTGAAAAGAATAACATAATAAGAAAATACTGGAATTAAATCTATCAATACAATAAAAAACGTGAAAATGAGAAAATATGAACTTCAATCTACGGATATAATAAAAAAAAATTGAAAAGAATAACATAATAAGAAAATACTGGAATTAAATCTATCAATACAATAAAAAACGTGAAAATGAGAAAATATGAACTTCAATCTACGGATATAATTAAAAAAAAAAAAATTAATAATAAAAAAAACATTGAATGTATAAAACTAACAAAATAGAAAAATTCAAAATTACACTTAGGGTTATAAGCATAAGAAAAAAAAATAATAAAAATAAAAACAAAAATACAATGAGAGAAAAAAAATTAGGAGAATATTAGTATTATATCCATGAATATAATCACTACAGGAAGAAAACAAGATTAATAAAATAGGAAAATATTGAGGTTGGATTTAGTGGTATATCTGGTTGGAATGGGCTACTGTAGGGAGGGCCAGATTTGCAACCGACATCTGGGCCACCACCGGGGGAGGATCAGGTTCTTCTTCTCCCTCCAACTAGATCCCGAATGGATCCTGCCCTCTCGGAAGCACGACGTCACCCCATAGTGATCTTTCGGCACTGGGTCCCACACTTAGAAGGGATAAGGTGGTTATATTGGATGCTGACGATCCACTCATATCCCACTATTACCTCACCGGGCAAAGGGTTAACATTCCCTATGCCAACATCACAATCGTCACAAACGTCATCCTTATTCTATCTAAATAACAGGCAAAAATAATGATTAGGGAACCCCCCTCCCCCTTTTCCCATAATAAATTTTTACTTTATATTAGATTTTTATTCTCAAACATTTTCAAACTACCCCCTTGAATAAATGACTTTCAAATGGCAAGAAATATGAAACAAACCCGTTTTCAAAAGAAGAATTTACTACATTACCAACATGCGAATCATTAGTTTATATCTACTTTTACCGATATTTCAAAACACAAAAATATTTCACTGATCCCACCTCCTTTTTCAATCAAATTTTCAATTAAACTTAAAACTAACATTCAAAGCATAGAAGCATATAAATTTATCAAGTAGCGAATAAACATTTAAATGAACAAAGTCCAAGCGGGGTTGGGAAAAAGCCATATGGTGAACAACACGGATGGCAAGGCCAACGACCCGCTCATTTAGGGCACATGGGGCTAGACAAATATATTTTCTGAATTCTGTAGACGTTTACCTTATTTTGGCATTCTTATGCGGGTATAATCCTAGAATGCTTGAGTCGGTTAGCGTGCACGACCTTTGTATTCTGGTTTATTTTAATACGTATATTATTTTTACCCATCACCTCTACTATTTCATGTGGTCCCGTATAATGATCAACTAATTTTCCTGACTTTGGACCTTTTAGCAAAAACGCATATTCTCCAACCTTAAATTCTTTCGGATTTATATTTTTATCATATCGTTCTTTCGATTTCTCTTTTGCTCCTATCAAATTTTGTCGAGCTACATTCTGGATTTCATGCAACTGCGTAACGAGTTTTACTAAATAATTGTCATAATCCGGCAACTTATCCTCCACATGCAATGGTTCACTCGATGGAATTCTTGCTAATTTACCAAAAACTAACGCATATGGGGTATGCTTTGTGCCCTCGTGCACACATGTGTTGTAATTAAAAATTGCAAGACTCACCCATTCATCCCAATCATATTCTTTTCCGACATATTGTTTTAGATATTCCCCCAAAGCATGATGTGATCTCTCTAATGACCCGTTAGACTGTGGGTGGAAGGCGGTTGTACGAATTTTCTTGATTTTAAATACTTCGGCCACTCGTCGAATCAATATGCTTAGAAAATTGCGACCTTGATCCGTGAGTATGGCCTTGGGTGCTCCAAAAAGCGTAATAAAATTCTGAACCAATGCGTCAGCAATGGTTGCTGATGTGGCGTTGGGTAAAGGGATTGCAATACAAAATTTCGTCAATTGATCTTGAATTGTTAATATATATTCATTATTCTTTCTTGTTTTTGGAAGAGGACCCACAATGTCCATTGCAATTTTATCAAAAGCCGTACCTGGAGTGTCAGTTATGACCATCGGCTGTCTAGTTTTGACTCGAACACATTTTTTTAATTGACAAGGCAAACATTGTTGAATAAAATGTTGAATATCGATTTTCATTTTTTCCCAATAATAATACTGTCTAATTCGATTAAAGGTTTTCGTTACGCCTCTATGTCCGCCCACAGCTGAACTATGCAATTCTTTCATGATTCCTTCCCGTTCTTCTTTACTCGGATATCTTATTATTCCATGACAAATTATTATTTTTACTGTACTTCGCAAAAATCCTAATCGCAAAGATGTGGCTATATCGTCCCATGGAACGCTACCCACAGAGTCTGTTTTCGCGATACTAATACTTTGGATATTTAAACCTTCCGATTTTTCACGAAGACTGGCTATAGCGCTCTTAATATGCCCAAGGGTCAATGACATTCCTTCCCCGGAGTCGTCACTGACCGGCAACCCTACGTGGTACCTGTTCCCTCGTTTCACTAGGCTTGCTTGCCCCAGCTGGAGGTCCGGAAAGTACGGTAACTCATTACGGTCTCTCAGCTTTCGTGACCCAAGATCGAAAGGCTCACCACGGGTGTTCAAAAAGTATGCCAGTGTGTCTTTACGCGTGAAGAAAAGGTCTCTAGATTGAATAATATTTCCTGCTATAATCTCATCATTTACAATTTTTGGTCTATTAAATTCTTCTTCTATTTCATCTTCATGTATTCTTCCCTGGTGATCTTCATTATTTCGGTGTACATTGTCATCGCTATCTTCTGTTTCCGATGATAACTCGTCTCCATCTGAATCTTGCAACGGTGAAATTTTCTTTTTCTTCCTTGGTTTTTCCATTTCTTCCGGGTCGGACGCTGTATTATCCGAAGATTCGTTTTCTTCACTTCCTTCGCTTTCTTGATAATTATTTCCCTGAATCGGAAGATCTGGTTCTCGTTGTGCTTTGGACTGACTCCTCGTGAGCCTACGCGTACATGTAGTTGGATGCTGAGATGGTCCAGCGACTGCCTCGATTGGTTCTGGATAGGATGGGTTTTCCGGTTGTCGGTTCGGAAATGTTTTTTCGACTAATTTCGCCTTGACGGAGAAATCCTTTACCTTTTGAGTGAGTGTTCCCTTCCCTCCTTCGACCTGAAGATGCTCGTTCTCGATTCCAGCCAACTCACACGGAGTTAATGACTCCCTCCATTGCTCTTCCGGATCTTCCTCATCGACAACATTCGTTTCATCGCTTTCTCCATCATTCTCACTATCTTCTCGTTCTAACAGCTCTAGGATATCTTCATCGGTCAAATTCTTTTTCTTCTTTGAGTTTATCGCGAAAATCTCTTCTTCAGTGATTTCAGTTTCCCGGATCACAGGATTTCGCGACAATGCATCCGCGTTTACATTAGTTTTTCCGGCTTTATACACAACGTCGTACTCATATTCAGATAATTTCAATCTCCAGCGGAGCACACGTGCGTTACCGTCTTTGCAAGTTTTAAACCAGATTAATGGTTTATGATCAGTGACGAGCGTAAAACGTTTGCCATAAAGATATGGTCTGAAATGCAATACGCTGTAAACAATCGCCAAAGCCTCTTTTTCATACGTATCATATCTACTTTCAGCACCATTCAATGTACGTGAAGCGTACGCTATTGGTCTATCTTTATTTATTTCACCTTGAGACAAAATACCTCCTATTGCGTATCCCGACGCGTCTGTAGTAACAACAAATGGTTTTGAAAAATCAGGAAAAATTAAAACGGGTTCCGTACAAAGTCTATCTTTTAATTCCATAAAACTTTCTTCTTGAATATTTTCCCACAAAAACGGCACATCATTCTTTAAAAGATTTGACAAGGGTTTGGCTAGACGAGCGTACCCCTCAATAAAACGACGATAATATCCCGTAAGTCCCAAAAATTGGCGTATATTTTTCACATTACGTGGCCGTGGAAAATCTCGAACGGCCTCCAATTTTCGAGGATCAGGCCTTAATCCCGTACTACTAATAATATGACCCAAATAAACTACTTCTCTTTTCAAAAATTCACATTTATCAGGCTGCAAAGATAGGTTGGCCCCTCTTAGGCGATCGAAAAGCTTCGTACATTTTTCCATATGTTCCTTCAACGTTTTTGCATAAATCACGATATCATCCAGATAAACGAACAACTCTTGCCCTTGTAATCCCATCAACACCATATCCATGGCCCGTTGAAAAGTGGGAGGAGCATTTTTCAGCCCCATAGGCATTCGAACATACTCATAATGTCCGTACGGAGTTGTGAACGCGGTTTTATGACAATCTTCTGGGTGCATTTTTATTTGATAAAATCCTGAGGCTAAATCAAAGACTGAAAAATATCGAGCACCGCCCAGCTGATCCAAAATATCGATTATGTTCGGCAAAGGATATGCGTCACCAATCGTCTTTTCATTCAACTGTCGGAAATCAAGGACCATTCTCCACCTAGGATTTCCTTGCGAATCCGGCTTTTTAGGCACAACCCATACAGGTGTGTTATACGGGGACTTGGACTCTCGGATTAACCCGGCTTCGAACAACTCCTCTACCTGCTTTCTTATTTCTTCTTTATGAACCACGGGAAAACGATACTGCTTTGAATTTACTGGTAAATCATCTGTCGTAGGTATTCTATGAGCAACAACATCGGTAGCCCCTAAAATCTCACCTGGTAGGTGAAATATATCGGCTGTACTTTTGATCAAATTCCTTATCTCTCCAACTTCGTCTTTTTCTAAATGATTCAAACGGAGTAACTCTAACACTTTGAGACAACGATCTTCGTCGGATATTCTGGCTGTGACTGTGAAACACTCTTTATCTAACTCAAAATTAAATTCCACTGCTTTTTCTGAAACAACACCATTCTCTCGATGAACAACTACATCTCTTACAAAACTGGATTCTGAATTTACATCTTCTATTATTGAATTTACCGTTACAGGAATTGAAACAAACATCTCGCCACTGGTACTCGGATACTGAACACTTTTTTCATCATTATTATCATCAAAAATCTCTATTTTCTCTTTATCAATTAAAACATTACTCGACTCTACAAATTTAACCACCACGTTCGGATTTTCTTTTTCTAAATCATCAAAACTGTCTTGACTGACAAAAATGTTTTCGGGTTCCTTGTCCACACATTTCGGAGGTTTCGAGGTGTAGACACGCTGCTTCTCAGAGGTCTCATTAAACTTGTATGCCAACGTTCCACAATTTTCGAATACACTCATACGCTTCGGATTCGGAATCTCCCGAGAATTTTCTATATGGCCACTACTGGATTCTCCCTCATGATCTCTCAGAGGCTTCGATGTATGGATACGCTGCATCTCAGAGGTCTCATTCGACTTGTCCGCTAACGTTCCACTACTCTCGAATGCATTGGTATGCGGTTTACGAATCCCGGCACATTTTTTTATACCACAAATATCATCTACACAAAACTCTTGACACTGGACTTCAATTTCTGGACTCTCAAACTTTCGAATTCTGACTTCTTGGATTTCTTGATTTTCGACTTCTTGGATTTCAACTACTCGATCTTTGGAAACTTGAACAACTCGATCTTCAATTACAGGACTCTCAACTATACCACGATTTTGAACAAAAACACGATTCTCAATTACAGGATCATAACTTTCTAGAACTTTACTTTCTGGATTTTGAGTTTCACTACTTCCAATAACACGATTCTCAAACACAGGAACACGATTCTCGACTATAAAAACACGATTCTCAATTACAGGATCATAACTTTCTAGAACTTTACTTTCTGGATTTTGAGTTTCAATTCTTTCCAAAACACGATTCTCAACTACAGGAACACGATTCTCGACTATAAAAACACGATTCTCAATTACAGGATCATAACTTTCTAGAACTTTACTTTCTGGATTTTGAGTTTCAATTCTTTCCAAAACACGATTCTCAACTACAGGAACACGATTTTCAAACACAAGATTCTGAATTTCAACACTTCCAATTTCACAATTTCCAATTACTCGATTTTTAATTTCCAAATTCTCGACTTCACGATTTCCAATAGACAAATTTTCAGCTTTACGATTTCCAATGGACAAACAATTTTCAACTTTTTGATTTCGAACTGACAAATTTCCGACTTCACAATTTTCAAATAATGGATTTTCAACTTCTTTATTCTCAAACAATGGATTTTTAACTTCTTGATTCTCAAACAATGGATTTTTAACTTCTCGATTTTCAAACAATGGATTTTCAACTTCTTTATTCTCAAACAATGGATTTTTAACTTCTTGATTCTCAAACAATGGATTTTCAACTCTTGGATTTTCAACTTTCACATCTTTAATTTTCAAATTCTCAATAATCTCTGGATTTTCAATAGACAAACAATTTTTAACTTCTGGATTTTTAAACAATGGATTTTCAACTCTTGGATTTTCAACTTTCACATCTTTAATTTTCAAATTCTCAATAATCTCTGGATTTTCAATAGACAAACAATTTTTAACTTCTGGATTTTTAAACAATGGATTTTCAACTCTTGGATTTTCAACGGATGGATTTTGGGATTTGGGAGTTTGGATTTTTGAATTCTTCGTCGTGGACCTCCCTCCTCCGCCTCTACTCCGTCCTAGACAAAACTCATCACTGGTAGGATCTCGCGGGAGGATCCCCCGATGTCCACTGTCACCGGTGGACCAGCAATCCCCCGCGACTCTACGTTTTTTGACTCGATTTCCGTCACCCGCTCGCAACTGTCAACTGCCGTCGCGGAAGGCGAAGGCGTCAACAACGTTAACGAGGGTATCGCGATCTCTACAGAATGATCTCTCGTATTCGTTACAAAGAAATATGCCCTTCCATCAACATTCTCCACATGTCCCCCTTGGACTATCATCCCCTCCAATTTCTTTAAAGGAGGTAGATATCCGTGAGAGATCTCCTCATTTACCACACGCGCGAAAAACAACTTCGTTGCACCTGGAGGAAACATCATAACTTCTCTGGTGTGAAACGGTATTATCTCGCCCCCGACCACAAGGCAATGATTAGCGTAGTCGATTTTGGCACCCGTTTCACGAAAATATTCCGAAGATAAAATTCCCGACTGATTTATAGGAAATTCATCAGGAACGATATGAAAAATGGACTTAAAACCCAACGTTTCCGTATATATATATCCCAAAGTGAGCAATGTGTTCTCAGTTATACCCCGAAGACGCAAAATTTGATCATCGTAAATAGGTACGTCTGAGCTAACATATTGCTCTTTTATAACATTCTTACTTGCTCCTGTATCTAACATCAACGTAACACCCTCAAACAAATGTCTACCCTTCAACATTATGGTTGGCGCAATCACATCGTCCGGTTGACGCGCCAAAAATACATCAATTATCTTTACTGGGTTGGTAACTGTTGGTCTACTTCGAACAGCATAGTCGGGTGTACCTGCGACACGGCCTTCGCCTGGGCACCCGCTCCCGGCTGGCCATTCCCGTTTCCCTGCATGCGATCGCGTCTCTCATGGTTTGCTGCGCGCAACTGACACTCATCGAGTACATGCCCGGCCTGCTTGCAGTACCGGCACACTCCCGGCGGGTAATTCAATTTTACAGCCTGTGAATAAGAACTTGGGCCTGCAGGGTACGACATTCGATTGTTTACGTTAGACAATGCAGGTGGACCTGGAATCCCCTGATTTATCTGGTTAATATTTTTACTGCAATTTCTCGAAATATGACCCCATTCTTGACATTTATAACACTGAAGCGGTGGAAGCGAATCTCTCTGATTATTCTGATTTCCGGGGTACGATTGTACCTCGGTAGGTCGTTGCATTTGACGACAAGTGTCGGCTAAATGCCCCGTACGACCACAATTTCTACACGGAACAGAAAAACAACGGTTTGCAAGATGTCCTATTTTTCCACAAATCTGGCAAATTGTCAATTCTTGACCATTCGTCGTAGGAAATTTAGAGGGACATTTATCAGCTGTATGGCCCGGTTGGCCACACAATTGACATGTAATTATCTTCACAGGAATTCCACTAGCTTGAAGAGCTCCACATCTTTCCGCGGTATGCCCCCTTCGACCGCACAGCTGACAGCTCACGACCGGCGGAGCACTCGCGCCTACTTCTTTCTTATTCTCATTCACGATATCTTGTCCAACGACATTCATATTAGCTCTTTTTTCAGTTCTCTCGGATAAACGCGATTTCTGTGAATCCCCCTCTCTTAGTCGCTTGGCGTCGGCAAGCTGGCGTTCTATTACCTTTGCTCGGTTTACCGTGTCACTAAGGGAGGCTTCATCCTTCATTCGCTGCTCGATTTCTGGCAATAACCCACGCTGCATGATTTTACGCGCCATTTCCTCAACCCTTTCACGCTCCTCACTAGTAATCCCTTCCTCTGTAGCCTGAGCTTCCAAGATTTTTTCTGCATAATATCGGATACGATCGACATAATCATCTACACTCTCTAAGGGCTTCTGATAACTGTTTCCCAACTCTGCTATTAACTGATATACATCTCTAGGAGGGTCATATGTTTCACGCAAAAAATTTGTATATTCTTTAAGATTCCGAAAAGTGATTTTAGAGATTTTATTCCAAATTGAGGGCAACAGTTTGACTTTTAGGAGTCTCAATAATTGCTGATCGAGCGTCCCTCCGGTCATTTGACTGGCCTCCTCTATACCTGCGATATAACGACCAAGCGATGTCTTTTTACCGTCGAAATCGGGGATGAACCGCAACGCTTCACGCAAGGTGGACAGCGTCGCGGGATCATATGCTCTAACCGGCTCATTCATTGCTGTATTTAATTTTCGCCGAGGATTAAAATTTCTATTATTTCGCGGAGTTGAACTATCCTCTGGGTTCTGTGAGGTGCTCAAATTGCCACCCACAGGGGTTGAAAATTGATCGTTATCACTACAAAGAGAATGTTCATCTACAGGTTCGGATCGTTCAAATGATTTTACAGGTGTTTGTAATAATGGCAAAGCAATCGGACTTCTAACTTTATTAAAAATTGAATTTTCTGGAGATTTTTCCGAAACTCGAGCAGAAGGCAAAAAAGGTAAATTACTACTTTTATTGGCAGAAACAGTTAATTCTGGCGTTTTTACTACACCACCAAAAAGACACCATGAGAAAATATTTGACCTCGAAGATATAGCGACAGTTAATGGATTAGACTCTTTCTTTTCCTTATTCACGGGTGATCCAATTTCGAGAGCCTGCTGTATCGCGAGACTATTCTTAAACAATTCCAACTCAGACGGAGATAATACTTTTTCCGCACCATAAATCAATTCTCCATCGGATTCTAATTCTGTACTTGTTGTTTCCTCGGAATCACAAAATTCTTCCTTCTCTATTAATGATAATGAAACTCGAGATAATTCCTCAGAGGATTTGACAGTTTCTGAATTATTGGTCTCAAGGGTCTCGGTCAAATCTACATCACTATCCTTTTTTTCTGATAAATTTTCATCATCTTCTAAAACACGCTTCCTTTCGTTGGGATAATTACTCAAAACGGACTCATCAACACGAACTTTAGAACGGGTTTGCCTATGCATTTATACGACGGGGTCGTTGACCAGCGGTGGACGCTTGGACTTACCTTCGTCCACCCTCATCCAGTTGAAACAATACATATAATAGCAACAAGGAATAGCAAAAAAAAACATGCGCAATATTTTTAAAATTTCAAATAACACAAAATTTTCATTGGAATAATCATGCGAACACAAAGAAAAAGAAAATCAAAACAATTTATAAATGCACTCTCAATATCCCGGACAAGCCCCCAAATTTTGTTACGTCCTGACCCTCGATTTTCCTCATCTCGGCCAAGAAAAGCGCGGCTTTCCCTTTAACACGTTATTCGAGATAAAATCGGAATTGGCCAGGTTATTGCCCTGTTTTGAGCCTAACCTTGCGGAAAATTGCTCAGGATGGGCGGAGAGTGCATAATTTGGTAACAATGGCAAATTTAAATAAAATCTCGCGAACAAAACTCTTCAATTTCGCGGGACACATAATAAATGGTAATTCGGTAACATCTGACAAATAAAACTTGTAATATAAAGGAATAAAATAGCGTGATCTCATAAAATAAATTCTGACATAAACACGGGAACTAAACTTTCACTGACGTGGGAGGAAATACACGGCAGGGCCATCCTCAGGATTGACCTCCGGAGGGCTTTCCGCCCAAATTGCAAGGACAAACGTAATTATTATGAGGACCAAAATGACCACTGATACCGCGACAGCTATTTTTAACTGGAAAAGGTCCATGATCAATGGACAGGACAACTCTCACAACAAAGGAAATCAACACCGGCATTTATTCAACCACGACTTGATTGAGTTTAATCATTTGAAGAAATTCTAAAATGCTCGAAAATGAATTTAACCCCGGAAAAATTATATCAGAAATGGACATCAAATTATAAACACAAAACTGTTAATTTCTTATTTCCTGGAATACATCGTAAATTCTTCAAATGCATTTAGCTCGCACATATTTCACGGAAGTTACAGGATGAACACTTCCTAAAATGAAACAAATTCACAAAGAAAATAATCCTACAGTAGATCGAAATACTACGGATTATTCCGGAAATAGTTACTTGTAAACGTCAAAATATTTTAATGGACCAGGAATAATTCTAAAGGGTCTGAAGATATACTAACACAAGAATCGAGTTTGGGAAAACAACAACAAAAATTAAATTCACAAAATAATGTTTATCGGACATTGGATTTAACACAACAACAAAAAAAAATTACCCTTCACGGAATCATAACCTTCCGAAAGATTGAGATTGACACAAATATAAATTGCCAGAAAACTGAATTTAATTCGGCATGACTTTTCACAAAATTGATTTTAACTCGACATGACTTTCCAAAATTGAATTCATAAATTTCCAAAAAAAAATTGAATTTAATTCGAGATGACTATCCACAAAATTGAATTTATAAATTTCCAAAAACTGAATTTAATTCAAAAGGATAACACGGAAAGGGAAAACAACGAAAGAAATTACCCCATGGGTTTTATGATACAACCGACCCGAAACCCTCGCCTTCGGTCCTTAGGACGTCATGGGGTGTCGACCGAGATCGGAGACACCGCGCAACACGAGCGAATATATATATATATATATGTGAGAAAACATTTCAAAAAAAATACTTACTACTTTGATGGTGGAACTGGATGAATTTGGAGGATTATAAAATACGATGAATATAACGACGAAGACGATGAACAATTCAGTGCAGATGGGATGATTGTGCGGTGAAAGTGAATGTTCAGCCGAGATTGATAAGCGGTGAAATATTTTTATTCCACAAAAAAAAAAAAATATGTTCGTTCACAAAAGAAAATAAACCGTTCGTTCACAAAAATGAAATGTTCGTTCGCAAAAATAAAATGTTCGTATCGAAATCCACGGAGACAGTTTGAATAAAATAAAGTAAAATAAAGAAATTTGGAGATACTGAGGCAAAACGATGAGAAGTATATAAAGAGAAATAGATTAACACGACGGACAGCGATTCGATCTCTTAAAATTTTCTCCCGGCTCTGATAACTCTGACCCCCTGCGGGCTCATTACCCGGTTTTATATAGGGTATTGCAGGATGACTTAGCTTTGGCGGTGGGGAGATACGCCCTTAGCCGCCTAAAATGCTCTAAGCCCCTCCGCCGCCTCCACCTCGCATTCCCAATGACCGCTACGAATCTATATAATTGAAAATCCATACTTCTAATTAATACAAATTTATCCTGATTATAAAACATTCATTTCTGTATTCCTTTTTAATAATTATTCCGTGTTTCAATAATCCGTAAAGCGATTTTTCCCCTCGTACATACGCCGTCTTTTCATCAAGACGTTCATTCTGTCTCTCTCATACTGGCATATACGGTATCTACTCTCTCGCTCACTCTGCCCCTCGTTTCGGAGGTACCACGCAGCAGAGGAGTTCTCCTCTTCGGCTTCTCCTACAGGCCACGCGCTGGTCCACCGTAGGCTCTCGGTGACACAGACACGCACACACACATACAGCCATGCACATTTCCATTCGTCTTTTCGTTCGTGCTCTCGTTCGGTGACGATTTCTCCTCTATTTATTCGTATCTCCCTTGCTCCGCATTGCCTTCGATTTATTCTCTCATTCTATTCATTTCTATTTCTTTTTTTTTGATTTCTTACCATGCCGAGCCTGTAACGCGATGGTACATGCAAGGCTTTTTAGTTCAGATTAAAATTATTCCACTGATGGTGAAATAGTTCTCAAACGATTTTTATTTGATTAAGTGACCCGATCTTTCCAATAATTGGGAAAAATCAATAAAGTCATTCTGTAATTATTGATCTACTCAAAATACACAATGCGAAACCATTTTGAAACAATTTAAAATTATTCATTGATGGATATTGATTTTTTTATCACCCGGTTATCTTGATTCCACGTTAACGCTCGGATTCTGATAGTTTTCCTAATTATTCTTTGCTTGTTTGTTATAACATTGAAAACTTTGTCCCTATACTCCAGATCCTGTGTGATTTCCCTAATCATTCTTTATCATTTTTACTACAGGAATAATCTATTTCACAAACCGCGCATTAATCATGCATACATTAGCTCACCATTCTTAATAACTACTAAAAGGATTCTTTCTCAATTACATCGTTTATGGATAATCCTTGTTAATGCACTATGAAATTTCCATGAATCTTTGAATTTGGTCTTTGTAAAATTATTATTCATTGTTAATTAAATCATGCGCTTGCTACGCCTTTGGGGTCCTTGTTGGATTGCGATGTCGAATTTGCGGCGTCACTTATCGATGAGACATATGTCTCTTGAACCTCGTGATTTTTATTGAAAGGCAATTGCCTTCCACGCGCGCGCTCTCCCTTTCTCTAAACATGTAGTTCCGGTTAATCGGAAGACGATATTCGTAACCAGACGACAGCAGCTCTGGTATAACCACATGTTTCCGAATGTTTATTTAATTCTCATTAGCGACGTGACGGTTGGGTGTCCCGTCGAAGTCTTTCCTCTATCGAGTCCCCTTGACTCGACCACTGCGTCAATTTGTCGATCACGTGCAGAACTCATGTAGATCATCCACGAGAATCATCCGATGACCTTTTCCAGACGCTGTTCCCGAAAAGTTGTAGCAAGGCTAAAATCGCCCATAAATTAAGAGCAAAGAGAAAGAAACAGCAAGCATCTCAACGAAAAAGGAAATCTCCTCTCTTTGACCAATTTTGACTCATGGAAATCTCAAGCTATTCTAAATAATATAATTGAATACTTAAATGCAATAAATTACATACTATTCACCGCCACCTTTACCATCACCGATGACCTGACCCAGGTACCCATGTTCATTCTTGATTTTACATTTTTACATCCGTTCACTCACGTACTTTCGGGAATTTATTTCATAAAGTATTCATTCGGGGAAAAAGAAAAAGATGATCACCGGTCACTTAGCTTTAGATGAGGCATACTCTCTCTCTCTCTCTTTTTCTCTCTCTATCCATGCACGCGTGAATCTTCTATAGCCAAGGATTTCTCCGACATCGGCGGTTGTTTATATTCATGTCCGACGATGGACGTCTCGTAATGAGGACCTTTGATATCGATGCCGCTATGGCGTCACCTCTCGATAGCCTATGCTCACTTGAGACGTACTTGTGCAGATGGCTCGATGAATGACAACTCGAACTTTCCGTGTTGCCAGGAGGAAAAATAAAACGTTCCTCTAGTGTGACCGGGTCCCTTTCCTCGTATTTAATTCTATTGAAAATCGCCAGATATAAGCTATTTCAAATCGATGCAAAAAGTCCCGAAAGTCGCGGGACGTAACACCACTAATTGGATTGTATTCAACGATTCGATCATGCAAAATCAAACAATATGCTGATGTTTGAGGTGGGAAAGAATTCGCTGACTCGAATTCAAAGCGAATATCGACTGGCCCCGATTTCAAAAATTCATTTTGTTTCGAACAATCGATAACAATTAATGGTGCATATTTGAGGAAATCGGCTTTGCTCAACAATGGTTCAGATTCTTTACCGTAATATGACGCTTGGAAGTTTGCATACATATCATACAGAAGAGCATATTGGTTGCGAGGAATATCAAGATTCAAGTTCGCATAAGGATAGCATTGAGAGTTCAAAAACAGCTTAATATCGCGAATGTTGCAGTGATCAAAGTGACTCGCATTCGTATTTGCATTATTTTTCCTCGAAGTTTGAAATCCCACTATAACGTATCGAGGTTTTTCGAGTTGCGTCGATGTTTTAATAACCCACATGTGTTTTGAGGTAGCCGGTAGTAGTGGATACTCGTACAATTCCCACGTACGGAAACTCATGGCAATCGATGGATCCTTGGCAATAAAGCTGAGCAGCTGGATTTTTCGCTGATCGGAAACTTTGATGTACGGCACCATCCATTCGATTTTATTCAATGAAATCTTGGATTGTTCAGCAGCAGCCTGACCTTCGGGAGGTGTTTGTACAATGGCGATCGTATCATTATTCGATCTTGTCAGGATTAACTCGTGTTCGGCATTAACGATAATTCGATTGTAATCTTCAGCGAATCCGAGTATCAGATTTAGTGGTATAGAAAGATCAAAGTATCCATTTTCATCCGTCAACGTAGCCTCATTATCATCGTTGAGCCAACCAGCATTTTCCATCAGAGTCATTTGTCCAGGGCTCTGGGATACATAATTCTTCATGAGAGTCGTGAGGCCTACATTTTTGCTTCGATCGATCTCAATGGCATTTAGCTCATATTGTATTTCTTCAAACAAATGCAGATAGCGTTATTGATTAGCTTCGTATTTTGAACTGCAGTTCCGTCGACCATGTACGTGCAATGAGCTTCTCCTGGGTAGCAAACACAAGTCCTGATGTTGAACGGCAATTCGGATTTCATCGTTGTTATTGAAGGTTGCCGATGCAAACGGTTGATGCGCATGAATCTCATAGTGCGCGATAGACTCATCGAAGATAATTGGTTTTTGTATCGTCAAGATCTCCTCCATGGTACGATGCAAGCAATACAGCAGAAGCGAATTTTTATTGTCCACTTTTTCTTCCTGCTCGGGGTTTGATTTTCAATCTCAGAGTCTCCAAAAACTGAATGTTTAGACGTGTTAGCTCCTTGAGGGGTGCTCGACGACTGATTGTTTCTCGGCATCTTGATTCAGTCTTATAGCTTCGTCCAACTTTCGTGTCAAATACAATACCCATATGCTGATTTAACATGTAATCGTACGGTTATGATTTCTCCACGAAAATTTACCAACTGTCCGTCTTGATCCACAAGTTTCAGCTGAAGATGATCTATTGACTGTGTGGCGATCGGAAGGTAAATGATGTGTGAGGGTACTTCAACGATCTTTTATCCTGGTGGAACGACTGGGAAAAATGCATGGATGGTGTGAACTCGTTGCTCATTGATATAAGCGCCCGTGGTAATGTTGCACTCGACTCGCAGAGAGTTGATCTTGAGAATGGCTACTGGCAGCTCGGATTCATGAATTATATTAGCTGCTAATACAGGTGGTGTGAATCCCAACAGACGACCGATGGGATCGTCAGGCATAACATTGATCTCTCGATTGCACTTGATCTCGCTGCACAGAGTATTGTTGTTCGGTCTCAGATCGATGGAGATATTTTTGCTGGAGAGTACGCTCTGTAAGTATCGCTCGATATCCTCGATTTCATAGCTTCCAGTGGGTACGGTTACTGTTTCCTCTCCCACATGAAACTTATTATTTCCCGAATCAATGTTTGGTATTGAGTTGAATGTCAGCAATTCAACGAGTCCGAGAGTATAATTTTTGAATGGTGATAGTTCGATCGATGGAAAATAGTAAGCTTCTCCAGTATGGAGCTTGTTCCCGAAAGCGTCAATGTGAAAGAATCACTCATGGTGGTTACGTTTAACTGATGCTTCCTAGGACATGAGTATCCACTTTATAGATAACCACTCAAAAATTTTAGACACAAATGTCCGCACACAACAGTGTCATAGTTCTGGTATCTTTCATGATTATATTTGATAATGCTACCAACACCGAAATAGTTTATCAGATCTTGAGGTGGCTGAAGATTACCGAAATTGTCGAAGTATATGACTTCATGGTTGATTTTTTTGTACGAAACCCAATGTGCACCAGGACCATCCTTATCATCGAGATTCACAATAGCCGATTCATATTTTCGAGGTCCATTCTCGGGTAATTCGTTTCTCATGTAAACTCCACGGAAATATGGAATTTTCATAGCTCCGGCGTACTTTATCAAATCAGCATCGGTGAGAGCTCGGTGCGGTAGCCTTACGCGTTTTTTGCCGAGTAGGGATTCAAGTGCAAGCCCATACCCTTCCTGTGGGGTTTCAGATTAAGTCCTTTACTCAACGCGGTAGCTTCGATCGTCTCGTTGTGACGTTTACTTTCCTCCAATTGTCTTCTAGCAGCGCTAGCATCGTTTATGGCTTTTGCTATACCCGCTGCACCACCAGCTAGAGCTCCAGTGGCACTCAATCCAGCAAAAATGGGTATGATAAATGGTAGAAAACCACCAATTTTCGATGGTACAGGCAGGATACGTGGTGATTTAACTTTTCTCCTTCCACCTGCCTTCTTCACAGCGTCACGTGCGCCTTTGAGAGCCGATTTTATAGGATTCACACCGCCCATTGATGCTTTAGCTGCATTGACTACCTGTCTAAGCGTCATCTTCCTCGTGTTATTTTTTCTATGTGCTCTCTTCACACCCATACCGAGCTTGGTTTTGACTTTCATTGTGTTTGCAACACCCCAAGCTGCTGCTTTTTCTCCAATACCCGCCTCTTTTGCAAAAACTCTTTGCCAGGCTTTTTTCGCAAGCACTTGATCCGCCTCGTGTCGTGCCGAAAGGTTTTTACGATTTTTCGAGTATGCGATATCGTGTTCTTTGCAAGCAGCGTCCAGAGGATTAATACCAGGATCACCTCGAGCAAGTCTCTCTGTTAATTTCGTACTGGGACCGCAGTACTGATATCCCGGTATATGTAACTCAAAGGGGAGCTTATTGATCAAATTATTGACAAATCCTCTTCCGCGTTTTTTCGTACGCTCCCGAATGATCATCACCATAGCACGAAATGTTTTTGACTAAGCAGTTACAGGTGACGAATGCCCTTTTTATACTTTTTTCACTCCACATTTGTAATACTTTTTCCGCTTGTCACCAACAGCGCCGTATCGTCCTGAATAAACTTAACCCGTAAATCTTCGAGTTCCTTGAATCTGTTCAGCTTTAAGTTCGTCACTGGTGGAAGGAGGAGGAAACTGTCTATGTTGTTCTTGCGTGAAATTCTTAAAACTGTTAGTTATGGGATTTTTTGAATCGTATCGTTTACTCATTTTTTTTCACATGTGTATTGGAAGAGAGAACATTCGTTACTAAGATACTGATCTTTATAAGCACCCTACTTATGCCGATTTCCATCAGTCGTTATCATGATGAAGTTCAAGACGCAACCTGACAAATTGTCTGTCATGAATTTTGGTGAACTTGCACAGCGAGAAGCGAAGAAGCGACTCCATGGACCTCTGCTGCCAAACAGTGTGCGTGCTGTAATTTGTGGACCGTCAAATTGTGGCAAAACGAATGCACTTTTCACCCTCATAACCCACCCTAACGGGTTGAGATTTGAAAACGTTTATGTATACTCTAAATCGTTGAATCAACCAAAGTACAAACTTCTCAAGCGTTTACTCGGAACTGTAAAAGGAGTGGGATATTTTCCTTTTGACGATCATGAGCAAGTAATCAAGCCTGAAGATGCTCGACCAAATTCAATCATGATTTTCGATGATGTAGCCTGTGAGAAGCAGGATAATATGAGAGCTTTCTTTTGCATGGGTCGACACCGCGATGTTGACTCGTTCTATCTCTGTCAAACGTACGCTCGTCTCCCAAAACATCTAGTTCGTGACAATACTAATTTGCTAGTACTTTTTTCGTCAAGATGAAATGAATTTACGGCATATCTATGATGATCATGTGAACACCGACATGTCGTATACACTGTCACGGCCTTTTTAACGTGGCCGGACGGTATTCAGGCGCACCTGATCTTCGTTGGGAACAAATTCAAAAAAAAAACAAGATGAAACAAGAACATCAGAAAAATAGACAAATTTCAATTTATTCAATAAAAAAAAATAGGAATATAACGTGTTTTGGTGGGCGCCAGCCGTCACTCGGACGACACTTCTCGTACTCAAAAACGGAAGGGGAATCGCAAAAAAAAAAAAAAGAAAGAAAGAAAAAAGAGAAAAAGAAAAAAAAACTAATCTCGTTACTCGGGGGGGGGGGGGGGGGGGGGGTCTCAGGGGTGAATTTACCGGCTCGCAAGCCTCTTAATTATTGCCCGTGTCGGGCTATCGTCAACGGCGATATAAATCGAACTCAAAAAGGGGAAAAAGCACTATTACGCAATTACTGACAATGATTCTATTGAAACGGGGGATCGCGATGCGTCACCACACGCACGAACTTATACAGCACAAAGGGGGGAAATGATACGCAAAATAATGTAAAAATTCGAGATACAATTCACAAGGGTAAAATCGGGGAAAATGGAATCGACTCACTCTTCTCGATCCTTGACTCGTCGTAGGGCTCGCTCGTACAATCGGTTTGCCGAAGCTCTCGATTTCACACTCACGAGTTGCCGAAGCTTCTCGTCTTACGGTTCTCCGCAGCGTCTCTTACTAACGAGTCGCCGTAGCTGCTCGTTCGAACGGGTTGCCGTAGCTTCTCGTAAAATTTTCGTCTTCTCTCGCAATCTCTCCTTCACTCTTACAATGGATCTTTTATCTTTAGACAAAAATGGCTCGATACAATAATGCGTTTATCCTATGCCAGGGCTCACGTCGAAGTGATTCTTCTTCGTCGTCTCTCTGCTCGTGGGATTCGGAAAAAGGGTAATTTGGGGGAAAGGGCATGCGCGATGGAAAATTGGGTCATAGGGGGATAGAGGATCGATAGATTATTGGTTATTCGGGAGCTGACGTCACGAGCGCGTTGCGCAGGACAGCAGATCGATAATCGATGATCCGTGCTGTGCTGCCCTCGGCGACCCGTGACGAAACTCCCGCTCTCCTGGCTGATGACTATACCCGGACGACGACGAGGGTCCTCTCTCTCGGCAATGATTGGCCGTTGGTGGCACACAGGGCCGGCGATGCTTTCTGTATTCTTTTCTGGCACCACGATTCCTCGCCTCGCACGGGATAATTCGAAACGAGGGAGTTCACGGGTGCCAGACGATGTTCCTGGTGACGGTTGAGGTGAGGGCCACGATCTCGCCCGAACTCGTCGGTTTTATCGAGGGTTCGCTTGATTACGTGGGGAATTCCCTCACCCGCCGTCACCTTGCTGTTATCTTCTTGTTCGTCCCTGTGGCCACGGCGATGGTGTTGACTTGCCTCCTGGCTCGTCGTCCGGGTCTCCGGTGATATATTTTTCCCGATCCTGGGACGGCTGTTTAATGGCGAGGGGTTACGTGTGGCAGAGGGGAAGGGGGGAAGGGTATTCGAGGGTCAATGGCATGGGAGAGGGATCAGCTGTGCTGGCTCGTATGCTATGGATATGGGACGACGTTGGCAGTGGAAGGGGGAGAGAGACGACGCTTGACGACGATGAGGCATTATATGTGAATTTTGCTGCTTATAATTATTTCCTTAAATTTAATGCACATGGGGACGGTTTGCGTGTGGTGACGGACTTCGACGGGCATTATGGCTGATAAATGTGACGCCGTGTCACAACACAGTTTAAAGATTTGTGTTCAGCATGCTGGAACGATAGTAAATATTCTTTCGTAGTGATTGATAAAGATGGAGACATGAATGATGGTCGATATCACCAAGGATTTGATTGCTTTATAAATATAAGCGCATCAGAGAAATAAGGACAGTCAACGTTTTAACGGAAAGGCGTCAACATGCGGAGCGCAACATTCAACAAGGAAAAAGACGTTTTACGAAAAATCACAGCCGCGAGTGATGCGATTCGACGAAAGCATAAACTTATAAAATCGGGCAGAGAGACCACGGAACGGGTCATGGATCAAGTTTTCAGACCCGTGGTGACTCCTCTTCAGAAAATTGTCGATCAATCAAAAACACTGGAGACTATTAAGAAAAAACGAAAAAGGAAGAACCTGCTTTGAAGATAGAAAGGGATCTTGATAGCTCTTTTAGAACTGCATATGATGATGAAGATGATGATGATGATGATGATTATCAACAAGCATCAGATTCATCATCTGAGAAGGATTCTTCTGTTGTGCATGAAACATCTAACAAAGAAGATTATCGACAAGTACCAGATGCGTCATTCGAGAAGGATTCATCTGTTATACATGAAACACCCAGTGAATCACTTGTCCAGCAGTATCTGCTTCGTTTGAAACGACTGAAGGAAAAGAGCTTGATACCGTATACGGTGTTCGCAAACTCACGGGTGGTGTTTTGAAGATCGCTGATTCACCGGTGAATTTTGACGATGAGCGCATTTCAGTGCAGAACAAGACTTACGAACTCTCCCCCGGTTTGCTCGAATTGATATTTAAAAAGTCACCAAACAGAGAGATCATAACTGCAACAGATATGGATAATTATGCTGCAAATATCACAAGCACGAATGCGCATCACAAATACTATAAACCGAGCAAACCCATTCACACAGATAACAATAAATTCAAAAATATTATTGCAAAGATGGTTGATTCCCCGATGAAATCAGCAAGAAAGACACCGAAGAGGCGGTCACAGCCAACAGGAAAGGGCTTACCGCTGTATATGATTGCTAGGAAGAATAATAAAATGGACTACGTTTATTGGGATGATCCGAATGAATTGGTGGATCGACTAAGATTACTTATGGCATCGCAGGCAGCCGGCAACATGAATCATAACAATGAAATAATCTCCATCATTGAGGAATTGCGTGAAGCTGGAATTATTTATTAGACGGTACGCGAACTACACGGATTCATTTGAGCCATGAGCGTCGACGTGTTTGGACGACAGTTATTGAGAAAAGGTGGTCTCCCAGGCAGCCGCGGTCCTCCTGGAGATGGATTCAAAATTACTACCGATGGTCAATATGATATGAACAATAAAAGATTGTGTAATCTTGCTGATCCTGTAAATGCAAATGATGCAGTCACTGTTGAAGTCATGAAAAATGTTGTACAGCAAGAAGTTTATCTCGTATATGAAATTACGTCTTCTTTGCGAAATAATATCGACGATGTTGATATAATGATTCGAGGTCTTCAGTCGGAATTTGGCAATAATTTAAAAAATGAACGTATCAATTATGAGAACCTACAAGATCTCATGAAGCACAACTCTGAGCTCATTAGCGATCTGGAAAACAGACTGAGAACATTGGAGCGTAAGGACAATTGGAGCTGGCAGACGAGAAAAAATGAATGAGCGGAAGATAGCTGTAGTGGAGGAGCTCCACAGACCTGCGAGAAGAAATTATCCACGTCGTCACGTGAATATTCGTGGATTGGATGAAACCTGGCAGGCTGATCTTGTGGACATGTCAGCATACTCACGATACAACAATGGCTACAAATTCCTACTAACGATTGTCGATGTATTTTCCAAATTTGCTTGGGCTGTACCGATACAGAGTAAGAACGGCAAAGATGTAACGAACGCAATGAAATCTGTACTCGCGAAAGACCGTATACCGAAAAAATTGCATGTTGATCGTGGCAGAGAATTTTATAATAGCGACTTCAATAATCTTTTGCAACGTTACCACATTGAACTATATTCCACGTTTAGTAATATGAAAGCATCGATATGTGAACGTTTTAATCGTACATTAAAAAATAAAATGTCGAAGAAATTCAGTCTACGAGGCACGCATAAATGGATAGATATTTTATCTGATTCAATATCAAACTATAATGATAGCAAACATCGTACAATTAAAATGAAACCAAAAGATGTCACAGCTGGAAATAAGAAAAAGATCCTGCGCAATATTTATGGAAATTTTGAAGTCAATCGTACGCGGAAAATAAAATTCAAAGTCGGTAATAAAGTTCGAATCAACAAGTACAAACACGTTTTCGAAAAAGGTTACACACCAAATTGGACGACCGAAATATTTACGATAAGTGAGGTGCGAAATACCAATCCGGTAACATATAAACTTGTAGACTATCAGGATCAACCGATCGAAGGTGGTTTCTATGAGGAAGAACTCACCAAAGTCAAATATCCGGATATTTATCTTGTAGAGAAAATCGTACGAAAACGTGAAAATAAATTGCTTGTAAAGTGGTTAGGTTTCGATAATTCGCACAATAGTTGGATCGACGAAAAGGATATGTAAAGGTTTTTTAAAAAAAGAGAAAAAAATGTACATAATGGACTTTTTATTTTTTATAACCATATGGTACGGTATCCGTCGTATTAGGTAACAGTATCCTCTTATCATCTAACCAACTTAATGCCATTTTTTTTTTTGTTTTATCGTGTGTACTTCATGTTTCTTACTCCGAATTAAGTATTGATATTTCACCAAGTCTTGTTGCTCAAACAAACAATTCTTATAATCTTAAAATTCGATAGTTTTCAATGTGGATCCCTTGATACCTTTGGCTTTTTTCTTTGCCTTGTCATCGTCATAAACTTTAAACGCGTACAATTTTGCTCGGAGTCCTATGAACTCCTCCATAATTTTACCATTCATCTCATCTTTCATTAAACCTAGAACTTTCTTATTAGCTTGTGGAATTCCATAAATGTTATTAACCGGGTAGTCGGAAGTATCAAATCGATGTAAGTCTTGCTTAATATAATCATAAATGTCAGGTACGGTGAAGTGGTACAAGAGGCTGTCGGTGTCGGTATACATCAACTTCGCTCGATCGCCAAATGTTGGTTTTATGTAATTATAATGAAAGTCGTAAATGAAAATTTTCGACAAATCGAGTATGGAAAATCCAACGTGCATGGGTTTGTTAAAATTTACTTTGACGCGATTCAGTTCAATAATTACCCTGTCATCCTCGAAAACGGTGCAGCTATGAAAGTTTGGTTTTGCAATGAGAGCCTTTGCACCGTATCGACCTTCCCACTTTGTCACGACCTTAACATCTTTCTGTTTTCTTACATTTTCCATTGTTTTTCCGAATACGGCATTGTTCATTAATTTTAAAAAGTTTTTTTCGAATTCGTTGTTTGATTTTTATCGTAATTCGGTGTTCAGATCGATATATTTTTTTAACCATGGAGCTTGACGAAATTTCAAAATTCTGTGAATTTCTATCAGTTTCATACCCAGATTTAAACATTGTTTCAGATTTCCGTAATGAATAATGTATCTGTTCTTCGGTAGTAATGTCGTCATTAATTTCGATTGCTTGCTGTGAGGTGGTACGTAGTGCTCGGGACAAAGGGGGAGATCTTTATGCAGCTCAAAAAGTTCCTGGGGATATTCCAAGTCCACCTCCAGGATATATCCCACAGGAGAATCGTCCGGAACATTGAGCACATTTATCGGCTCAGACTCCCACTCAAAAGATCCAACTGGTAGATATTGGCTCATAGCCGCACCGTACAAATTGTTAACATCATAGTACATTAAGTACGATTCCTCTTTGCTTGGACCATAATCTGCACCTATGTATCTGTTGTTTGCATGAGCATACCTGTTTGAGCACTGTGAAACACCGCCTTGAATGCCTTTCTCGACAAACAAGAGCATTTCGGGATCGGTGAGGAGCTCAAGCTGTACACCGGTACATTTGAGCATCGCGTCAAAAGCAAGTCCCGGAGCTGTGAAATAATGCAGAGGATCCAAATCGTACGTCGAAGAGCAGTTGCGTCGAAAATTCTCATATATATCCGCCAATAGAAGAACATCGGTTTTCAAATATAAATCGGAATATTCGCCCAATGAGGTGATGTTGAATTTTTCCCAAACTTTTGGTTTTTGGGTGGAGAGTGCATAATTTGGTAACAATGGCAAATTAAAATAAAATCTCACGAGCAAAACTCCTTAATTTTCACGAGATACATCGGAAAAGACTAATAAATTGTAATTCGGCAAAATCGGACAAATAAACTCGTAATATAAAGGGACAAAAATTGAATGATCGCATTAAATAAATTCTGAATAAAACGGGAACTAAACTGTCACTGACGCGGCAGAAAATAAACTACAGGGCCATCCTCAAAATAAGCCTCCTGGGGTTTATCCGCGCAAACTACAAGGACAAACGAAATTATCGCGAGTATTAAAATGACCGCTACTACAACGATAGCTATTTTTAGCTGAAAAAGGTCCATGGTCATTTGACAGGACAACTCACGCAAAGAAACAACACAGAATTTACTCAACCACGACTCGATTGAATTTAATCACTCAAAGAAATCCGAAATTACTTGAAAATGGATTTAACCACGAATAATGCATAAATTTATATTCGAAATGAATATTAAATGATAAACACAAAAAAAAAACACTATTGATTCATTATTTTCAGGAACAAAACATGAATGACTCAAATGAATTTAACTCGCACATATTTCACTGAATTTACGAACATGAGCACTTCCTAGGAGAAAATAAATTCACACGAAAAATAATCCTACAATTGATTGAAACACGAACAGGTTTTTCGGAATGATTTACTCGGAACATTGAAATAATCTGATTGCACAAAACCAAAAATAAAAATAATTTTAAAGGACGCAAAATAAATTGGACAAAGAATTGAACTTAAACATGAGGAAGATAAAATTGGGAAAATAATTTTGATCAGACACTTTTCGCAAAACTGAAGTTAAATTGACATGAATTTTCACAAAACTGAATTTAACAAAACAATCTGAATTTCCATAAAACACAAAAATCTGAATCTCCATAAAACTGAATTTAACACAAAAATCTGAATCTCCATAAAACTGAATTTAACACGAAAAATCTGAATCTCCATAAAACTGAATTTGACACAAAAATCGGAATCTAATACAAAACGGATAACGCGAAAAGGGAAAACATCAACGAAAATATTTCATAGACCTTCAACGGTGAGTAACCCGGTAGTTTCGGTTACGGGACTCGAGCCTTCATGGGGTGTCGACCGGGGTCGGAGACACCGCGCAACACGAACAAAGATATACTGACACATGCGAGAAAACATTTTGAGATACTTACTACTTCGAGGATTATGGAAACAAAGTGAGGTAATAGGCCCGGCAAAAATGGAATGATGGCGACGATGAAAACGATGCAGAATGAAATGATGGCGCGGTGAAAGCAAATGCTCAGCCGAGATTGATATATAACGGTGAAATCGTTTTATTTCGTGTAAGAAAATATTGGTTCACACAAGAAATGTTTTTTTTCTTCCCACCAAAAAAAAATAAAATGTTCGTTCACAAAAAAAATGAAATGTTCGTTCAAAAAGTAAAAGGTTCATTCAGAAAAATAAAATGTTCGTTATCGAATCCTCGGAGACAGTTTGAATAAAATACAATAAAACGAAGAACTTGAAGATATTGTGGTCAAACGATGAAAAGTATGTAAAAGAAAAATGAATTCACGCGACGAACAGCGATTCTGCTTAAAAATTTCTCCGGACTTTCTCAACGTACCGCGGGCTCATTACCCGGTCTTATATAGGGTCTTCTAGGGTGGCTTAGTTTCGGCGGTGGGGAGGTACGCCCTTAGACGCCTTAGACGCTCCAGGCTTCTCCGCCGCCTCCACCTCGCATCCCCGATGATCCCCTGGAATCTATATAATCGAAAATGTATACTTATGATTAACATGAATTTATACTTATAATATAATATTCACTCCTGCATTCCTTTATAATAATTATTCCATTATTACCTAATAATCACAAAACGAATTTTCTCATACATACGCCGTCTTTTCATGAAGACGCTCACTTGTCTCTCTCATACTTACATATTTCGTATTTACTTTCTCACTCATTCCATGCCTTGTTTCCGAGGTTCCACACAGCGGAGGAGACAACCCCTCCTCTTCATTCTGGTCACTCTCTCCTTCTCATCCCTCTATACTTGGGTTGGACTTATCCTATCGGCCACGAGCTGACCGGTCATAGGCTCTTGATGTCAAACACACACACACATACATACACATACATTTCCATTCGTCTTTTCTCATTCGTACTCTCGTTCGGTGACAACTTCTCCTCTGTTTCTCTGTATCTTTCTTGCTCTGGATTTCGTTCGATCTTTCCTCTCATTCTATTCATTCCTATTTCTTTATAATTATTTACCATGCGGAGGTTCGGATGCAATGGTGTATGTCATGCTATTTCTTTTGGATTATAATTAATTCTTTCCAATAATTATACGAAAGGAAATTATTTTAGGGTATCCAAACTACTCAAAATTCTCATAATTATTAACCAGTTATTCAGATTCTACATTTGTTACAACAATTGAAATTTTATTTATATACTCCGGATCTTGTGCAATTTTATGATTCCGGCTTTATCATTTATCTTACTTGTCATTACAGGAAAGATCTATCTTCATGGTCACGCAACTATCACACATACATTCATTCATCAAACACGTAATTATTATAGGAAAAGGATTCGTTCACAATTTTCATTTCCACATAAACCTTTACCCATGCATTACGAAATCTCCTGAAATCTTTGAATTTGGTCATTTTTGATTACAAGAAAAACGTTAATTAAATAATGCGCTTGCTACGCTTTTGGGGTCTTTGTTGGATTCGATGCCGAATTTTTGGTGTCGCCCCTCCTTCGTAGGCGAGAGCTTGGATTCGTATGTCGATGGGACATACGCCTTCCGAATCCCAAGATTTGGGACAAAGCGCTGCTTACTCTCTTTCTTTGGCTATAGACTCGGCGTATTTTTGAGTTACATAAACATTCAGTTCTCTGAATTGGAGACGATATACACATCCGGCCGATAGCGGACCGGGCATGTTCTTGAAAGTTTATTTAATTTTTTTCGTTGACGGTTGGGTGGTCCTCCGAAGTCTTTCTTCCATCGAAATCCCTTGTCTCGGCCATTGGTAATTTACTGGCCACGTGCAGCACTCCATACAGGCCATCCATTGATTTCCTCAAGACGTTGTTTCCAAAAAAATCGTAGCAAGGCTCGAACCCCTCGTAAATTTAGGGAGGGAAAAAAACGTGACGACAAGGAACAAAAAAAATGCAAAGAAGAAAATTCTTTTCTCTGACCAATTTCTTTTCATGGAGATCTCGACTCAGTAAAAAAAAATATAAAATCTGGTATTAAAGTGCAATAACCTATAATCTACCGACACCTGCCCAATACTGATGACCTGACCCAGGTACCCATGCTCATACTTGATTTTACTTCATTATAGTCATTTGCTTGCGTACTTTTGGGATCTTAATTTGTAAAATCTTTCACTCGAGGAAAAGGGAAGAAAAGGATTACCAGGTCCCTTAGATTTAGGATGCATTCTTTCTCTCTCTATTCCCACTGTCTCTCTCTCTTTCTTCTCTTTTGCGCACAACGAGTAAGACTCCACAGGGTGTTTATGACCGTATAGTTTTTGTGTTGTGCCTTATGTCGACGTCGCGTACGCATCGCCTTTCGTCGTGCACAAAGGCCCACCACTTCGAGTAATCCGATGCTCTTAACCAAAATTCCTTCAACATCGACGGATGTTTTTCGTCACGCCCGGCGATGGACATTTTGTTATGAGGAGTGACGATATCGGCTCCGCCATGGCGTCGCCTCTCAATAATTTATGATCACTCGAGACCATTTCTTGTGCTGACGGCTAAATTCATTGCTTCCTGGTGGGTAAGAGAGAAGAAAAAGTTTCCTCTCGGGTGACCGGGTCCCTTTCCTCATATTTAATTTTTATTGAAAAATTGCTCGATAAAAGCAATCTCAAATCGATGAAAAAGTCCCGAAATCCGCGGGACGTAACATCTCGTTAGCATCTTCTTTTGTGTTACCATATCCGTCTCTAGTACGACCGTCATATTTTGGTATTCTTCGGAGATCCATTTTTTTATGATTTTCACATCCATCTTATCAATGTTCTGCCCCAGCTGATTTTGCATACATATCTTTCTAACCAGATCCGCCTCCGGGAGTTCCCTTTCCTCGATATCGATGCCTATTATTTTTACTTTAGGTCGCCTTGTAACAGTGTTACCGGACGGAAATTTCGATTAGTACTAACCAAGACTACAAAACGTACTAGATTGGAGGCCTTTCGTATTATATGACTCATACAGTCTATTAACGACCGAGAGCCAAGAGTTAAAAAATTCCAGTTCGATATACATTACCAGTGTACATTTTTTATACTGCCAACAGTTCAAGGAAAAGGTTCTGGAAACGGAAACAGTTTCAGCAAAAAATTCCAAGCAAATGAGTCGCGTCAAAAACTTTTTAGTTTTTCGTATTTTATTTTAATATATTTATTCATTCATTTAGCTCATTTATTAATGTGTGAGTGTGAGTAAAAATAATAAATCACCGAAGTATTTCGATCGTATATATCTATATAAACTCTATACATTTCTATCTATGTATGTACTCTATACAGGGTGTCACATTATAAATTACGCATTTGAAAATCTCGAAAAGCAGTGGTCGTGGAGAAAAACGTTTCAGATAAAAGTTGTCGTGTTCCGAGGGGGACAAATTCTTATTCAAAATTTGTCTACGTTTTTCTCCACGACCACTGCTTTGCGAGATATTCAACTGCGTCATTTGAAATGACGCATTTGAATATATATTTTCTATATATAGATTTTTTTTTTATATGCACGTATATATAAGTTTAAGTTTTTGGTTTCTTTGCTATGAATGTCGCCGACGGTTTCCAGCTGAAGCACGTCGACTTGTCCAATAATTCCTTCGAATGAAGAATTGCCTCATACGTATCAACCTCGAGTCGACTTTTAGCTTTTGTCTTCATTAAAGATAGCTGGGAAAACGTTCTTTCTGCAGCGGCTGAAGAATGGGGTAGCGATAAAATAGCTCTGATTTTTTTTTTTTTTTGTGAGATGAGGAAACATCATTACATCCAAACCATTTTTCAACGAGGTAACCTTCATCCAGAACGTCACGAAATCTAAATGCGCAAATTGTTTGATTTCGTGTACGTTTGGGACGAGTCGCCATTTGGAGTCAAGCTGATCACAGTTTTTTTCGCTAAAAAGTGTCGGAAAATTTTTGACTGTGGCCACAGCAATACTCGGCACTGTGCCGTTCACGACAGTTTCTGGCGAAAAGAGTTCGACGTACGTCAGCATCGGGTCATTGAATCGGAATCTATTTTGGATTTGTCCGCATAATTCAATATAACATTCCAACTCTCCCGCCTCAACATTCCCTTTAGTGAATAAGAGCTCGACCTTGGCTCCAAAATACATTTTCTCGAGCGGTAAGAAGTTCCGAGGGTTCTTCACGGTAATCTGCTCGAGTGGGGTTTTTTCGAAATGCGATCTCTGCATGAAATTTTGCAGAATCGATTTGAAAAGCGCGGACACCGACTTATTCAATGATTGAATTTTCAGTTTTTCGCTTTGAAACTCGAGATTCAGCTTATTTACACAGTCGAGTGTGTATGAAAGAAAGCTGAAGTACAATTTGTAGACACAGTTTTTCAAGCAGCTCAGTATTATTTCTGTCGAATGCAGATTATCGCTAAAAACTGCGTTCGCAAAGAAAAGTGTCAATGCTTCCCAATGCAACAGAATCCGGTCAACAGCAGTCTACAATATATTTATTATGTATGTTGTATTGTATATTATAAAAAATTAGCGGAATCGTTTTTTATTATTTCTGATGGGGGTAAAGCTTATACCTGAAGAGAGAGCCATCTCGTCTGACTCGGTCTGAGCATTTTATGCGGTTTTAAATCGACAAAAACTTGATACTCGGCTAATTCCTCGATTCTCTTGCTGCTGTTTGAGAAGTGATTGTAAATACTTCGTGCGCAGTCCTCGATCGATTTGGGCAATTTATTTGCAGCAGCCGAGGCACATAAATGGACCGAGTGGCACACGCATCCGAGGACAAATATGTGAGGCAATATTACACGAAATCGCGCCTGATATTTTTGGAAATTTTCGAGTCGGGGCAAATGCTTTGAACAAAAGACGGAAGATGCTCCATCAACAAAAACAGCAAGTTATGTTTATGTAAGAACATTACCATCTTCAATTCCGCATCTTTCGATTCGGTTTGAAAGTTATTATTTTGTGCCGCTTTTTGGAACAGGGCCCCGACCTTGGGCGTTCCTTCGATATCTTTCAGTCTGCTCGTATGCAGCTTCGTATCTGCACGGCGCTTGATATGCGTTGAAGAATCCTCCAAATCTTTATTGCACACAGTGCATCGGGGTTTACCATTCTTTGTTGGAACCAGCCATTTCCCAAATGTTTTTCGCCATTCCTCTCTAAATTTCTGTTTATAAAGTTTATTTGTTTTTTTTTAAATGCTGTCCATCGCCAGATTCAGAAATTTCAGAATCACTCGAATCGTGGGACGTCTCCCTTAATCGTTTTCGGACAGCGGGATCCATTCTAAATTTCCCGCACGTGTCGTCCGAGCACGTAGCGGTGTAACCTGCAACCTGTAATCGTAGAATTTCTGGATTCCCCATTCTGCTGATATTTACATAATCATCTCGTGGATCATTGTAGTTTTTTTTTTTTATTTCAGTGTTGAAATTACCGGTGAGATATCTGGCTGAGGGGGGATCGGGGTGAGGAACGCCGAAAGAAAATGACCAAGTCCGTGGGTTAGCGATCCTGATAGAAGACGCCACGAGGCCATTTATTCTGTCTTAGTCTTCTAGTCTTGAGTTTATTCTGTCCGAGATCGAGAGCACGAAGATAACGAGCTGTACCGCACCGCGAGAGTTTTATCCAAAAATTATTGACAGATTCCCGACGTTAATAATGAGGAAAACCGAATCACGATGAGAAAAAAGCCGATGGTGAGTTTGTAATAGGAGAATTTCCGGATTACATAATCTGAGCCAAAAACGTGCTTGAAAGGCACGAGAGCAGGACGAAGATTGACGATTGCCAGCTTCTCTGCGATCGAGTCGTCGGAAAATCCCGAGAGAGAGAGCGCGCGAGGAGCGCTGACCGAGAGGTGCTGCCGTGGGTGATTTTAGCGCGACAATTCAACAATGATATTTTCTCAACATACCGCCCGCCGTGATGACAGAGTCGTCACTTCCGTTGAGGGTGGTCCCGTGCCGAGGGTGAGTCCGCCGTGTCTGAGATCCCAGGTTAAGTGGCAGCCGCTGGTGAGCCGTCAACCGGCAGTATGGCCAGTTTGACTATTGGCCGCATGGGGGTCGTGGTAGCCGTGCGAAGAGTCACGACCCGCGTGAGTCCGTCTTTCCCAGGGTGAAGAGCGGTTACTCGAGCGAGAGGCCACTTCGAGGGAGGGAACTTCCCATCCGTGAGCAGTACGAGAGAGCCGATTTTAATTTCATGAGATGAGTGGTGCCACTTGGTCGTCGAGAGGTACCGCTGGAGACATTCCGACAATCATCGAGTCCAACAGTGTTAAACCGCTGTTGGATGAGTTGCCACCGATTGAGCCGACCGTCAGGTACATCCGAGAGAGATGGTTCTGGGATAGTGGTGAGCACGTGTCCGACTAAAAAGTGACCCAGGGTGAGTGCTGAGATGTCCTCTGGATCGTCCGACAATGCGCTGAGGGGCCTCGAGTTGAGTTCCGCCTCGATTTGAACCAAGAGAGTGGAGAGTTTGCCAAAAGTGAGCAAGGTGTCTCGGATCGTCCGCCGAAGATGATGTTTGACCGATTTGGCGGCCGCCTCTCACTTCCCACCAAAGTGTGGCGAAGCAAGTAGGTCGAACGACCAAAAGATCCCGCCATTGGCCACGAGTTGACCAAGTTCTCCGAATTCCCGTGAGTTCGCTGTGACTCGCCACTGCAATTCAGCACACGTAAGTGGAGTGTTGCCGAGAGCAGTCCACCGATGAGTATCCGCGATGATGAGACTGGTGACCGGAGAGTCCCGAGGCAGAAAAACCGGATGCTTGCCCTCAGGCTCAAGAGCCGATTGAGATTGCCACCCACCGTTTCGAAGGGTGCTATGGCGATCGAGATAAGGAGTGAGTTTACCCAAGAGATGATTTCTTCATAGAGAAATGCCGTTTGAGAGAGTGTGTAAGTTCGAGGAGAGCCATACCGATTGAAATGTCCGAATCCAGTGAGCTCGCACCTGTTTCAGGTCGACGACGGTGATTGATGAGATAAGGTTACCCCCTGAGCCACCATTGAGAATCTTAATTGCCTGAAACCCGAGAGTTGTAACGTGGAGGCGCTTCTTCAGAGTTGTATAGCATGTAAGATTATCCCAGTGAGTACGCAAGACCGGAGTGGAGGGATGGAGCATTACGTCGAATTGCTCCTCGAGTATAACCGGAGAATCGGAACACGGCGCGATGGCTGACCCGTGGTCCGCTGATTGAGCTTCCCATAGAGGTAACCCCCGTGATATCGAGATGTGGGTGAACTCTGAGAACTCCGCCAGAGATTTTTGCCATCGAGAGTTGAGAAACCGAGAGATCATCATATCCGAATTCTTCGACCCAGGGTTCTTGGAGAAGTACATTCGCCCGAATGACCACCAGTGAGAGGCGACCAAGGGAACCGTAAAAGTGAGCTACCTCCGAGAGAGTGGTCCGATCAGTGATCCTGAACCTGAGAGCGATCTGAACCGAGACCTTGAAGCAGTCTGCCCGAGGCTGCCAAAGCAATCCGCGAATTTCGTCCCAAAAATCCGCTGGTAAGTGGGTTTCCGAGAGAGCCCTGTCTGCCGTGACGTGAAAGGGTACACTCGGATGAGTTGAGTACCCTTTTCAGAACAGGAGGCCGCCCGCCATGCGAAGTCTCACGAGAATTGTCGAGACAGCAATGAGTTGATCTAGTGTATCCGCTCCACCGTATATATTGCCCGCATAACGTCCATTGAGGTGTAGGAGAACTGCAAGAGGAAATTTTCCGCCTTCGTTGACGACGAGTTGGAGCCGTCCCCATCCTGAGAGCAATGGAGTTGACCGGAATCTGTCGGTTACCGTGATGAGAAGAAATGGAACCGAATTGAGGGGACTGTCGGCCAAGAGCGTCCACTGGTGGTTCCAGTCCTCGTGATTAGCCCGAGCTTTTCGAAACCTCTTCGTGATGTCAGACGCGAAGAGATACTATTGCCGCCGAATCCAGAGTAACACATCCGAAATGTCGAGTTGCATGTTAGCACCCGTGTGCAGAACATTGTTGAGAGAGATCCCAACGCTGGAGCCGTTGAGCAAGACCCTGAGATTGTTGGTGAGAGAGTCGTCCGTGAGTATGCCGTGATGAAGGAGGTAATGCACCAGAGAGAGTTCTGGGGTATTACAGGAGAGACGCCGTAGGTGATTGATTTGTCCATCCTGCCGGATGACCGTGGTGTAGAGCTCCGTATGCGGAGAGGCCTGAGAGGGGCGCCGAACTGTCCGACCGAGCCTCCATTGAACAGAGAGGTACGAGTCGACAGGTCGACTCACCGAGAACTTCACCGAGAACCGAACCATGTACTGCTCAAAGCTGTTGCGAGAATGAGTAACCGGGAAATGAGTTTCGCTGGCAGCTTCGTCCGGGAAGAGCTGCGAACCAACCGGTGAGAGAATCTCCGTCTAATCCAAGAACCCAATGAGGGGTTCAGGTGAACCGCTGAGATTACGATTGTGAGTTTTAGGAGCGTAATGTCTTAAATTTTTGCAAGAGAATAATATACTGGCGAGTCATGGGCGAATAACATAAGTTTAATAATAAAAATGGCGAGTAAGATTACACAGAAATATTTAAACAAATTTATACGATCGATAGGAAATAAATACGATAGATATAGTATAACATGCGCTCGTGTTTTACTTAACTTAAAATATGTGCGCTATGATAAGCTCGTTCGTGTGCCTCCGGGAACCGAGATACGGACCAAATAAGAATATAGACAATTCGAAGATATATATATCAAATAGATACGCAGACAAATATAATTATACGTGGTCCAACAATATCGATCAGTCCGCCTGACGATAGGATATATGGGGACTCCTCGCGATGAAGTTCCCGGAGCGAAAAAGAAAAAGAGTTGGAATTTTTCGAATATATAGACCTCATCGTCTTGATTCATTTGCGTGGGGGGGAGAATTTCGATTGTCGCGAGACCTGTACGTCGGCTTCTAAGGCTGAGCGTACCGCGGGGATTCAAATAATAAATCGATTGCTTACACGGTTGACCGGCACATGGTGAGAGTGAGTCGTCTTCGGAGACGTAACTGAGGCTGGGCTGAGTGACATCCATCTGAGTATCATCCGTTGGGAAATTGGCTCCGACTCCGACTCCTTGATATTCTCCGGTCCGATGAGTTGACCATCCGAGTCAACCACGATGAGGAGACAGATCGATCCCAGAGTGAGAGAGTCCGGATTCACGAGCCGCATCCATGAGAGATGAGCGAACGAGATCAGATCCGAGGTGAACGAGGGCTGAGTAGTCATGAGACAAGCCAAGATGTGAGCGGTGGTACGCATCAACTGCTCCGAGTGAGTCGGTCGGAGGATGAGTGCGACCACTCTTCGAGTGATTCTGCCGTGTGAATGACCGACATCCATGATACGGATTGGAGAGCACCGCCGAGAAACCCGCAGCTGCTGTATCAGCTGATCAGAGGTGAACGTGAGTGCCGATCCGGGATCAACGAGCATCCTCGGTTCAAGAGATGAGCCGAAGAGAGAGATGAATGTTGATAGACCCGTCTCGTCTGTAGGGCGAGTTCCACGCAGAACATCACCATGGTGAGGTACAACCGCGAGGGAGAGAGTCCGAAAACCGCCAACGAACTTCGGAGCAGCTGGTGTATCAGCAGCTCCGAGGTGAACGTAAGCACCGATCCGAGGTTAATGATTATGTTGAGGTGAAGAGGTGAACTGAAGTGATAGATGACCATGGAGATAACCGTACCAGATGAGGGGCGAGTTTTCCGCAAAACACCGCCATGATGAGAGCTGACCGAGAGAGAGTGTCCAAAAGGAGCCAAAGAGCCTCGGATTAGCTGCTGTATCAGCTACTCCGCGGTGAAAGAAAGCTCCGATCTGGTGTCGAGAATCATTCCGATGCCGAGAGGTGCACCAACAAGAGAGATGGCCGTAGATATAACTGCTCTGTTCACGAGTCAAGTGAATTGGCGCGATAAGCAGCACCAACTGTCCATAAGCTGTGATCGTAGATCCATGACAGCCGAGAGCGAGAACACAACGGAGAGAGAGATGAGGCACTCGAACACAGATGACGCCCACAGCGATACTCGCGACCGATCGATGAGCATTGGCGAGAGAGAGAGAGAGAGAGAGAACGCGCGAGCACCACCGAGCACGTACACGGTTATGGGCTGAGAGTCCGAAATAGCCGCGAGCACGAAAATGAAACCGGGAGAATGAGTCTGAGAACCGCACGCGAGTTCGAACCGAATCGTGAGTCTACGAGCTACCCACGAAACTCGAACCGAAAAAGTGAGAGTCTGAGTAGACACGCGAGAGTTCACACCGAATCCCGAAAACACTGAGCAGCTGAGCCTCACCTGACGATCAGCTAAGCGCACGAATTCGAGCCAGCTGAGCGCGAGTGTCCACCCGGGAGTGAGAGTCTTAGAGAGGCACACAAGAACGACCGAATGATGGCACGACCGAATCGAGAGTTCGTCGAAATACACACGAACGACGAATCGAGCCCAACTCGAGCACAAACGAATTGAGAATGCGTCGCAGAACACACGAGCGATGGATCGAGCACAAATCGAGCACAACCGAATTGAGTGTTCATCGCAAGATACACGAACGACGAATCGAGCGAATCAGTCCGAATCGAAAAGTACACCGCGAGAATGAGCCTCAGCCGTCAATCAGCTGAGATCACGAGTCCGAGACAGCTGAGTGAAAAAGTCTAAGAGGTACACACGCAAGAGGCGACCCGATAGAGTGAGAGTAGGAAAACCCGTAAGTTCACACCGAATCGAGAACCGTCGAGAACCTCACGTAACACGAACTGAACAAGTGAGTTTGAGAACCGAGCACGAAGTCACTTCGCGGCAAGAATAGTCGAGGAACACGCGAGGCACGAACCAAGAGAGATAGATTCAAGATGGCGCGCACGATCGAGCAACGCGAGAGCACTCCCGACCGAGAGAGAGAGAGTGTCTGAGAACCGAGCGCGACCGAATTAAGCACCAAAAAGCTTGAGAATTCGTTGCAAAGTACGCGAGCGACGACTCGAGCACAATCGAGCGCAACTGGAGCACAACCAAGTTGAGCACGACTGATTTGAGGATTCGTCGAAACCTCGCGAACGACGAACCGATAAATTAAGCCGAACCGGAGGCGATAGTCCGAAACACGCACGCGCCGTACGCGAGAACGAAAGAGAACGCCGAGTCACCGATGACGAGCACAATCGAGCAACGCGAGAGCACTACCGACCGAGAGAGAGAGAGAGAATGAATGAATGAATGAATTATTTATTATGCCTTGGACATGCCGTAGGCAAAAATTTACAACTGTATATAAACAATATAAAACTAAAATATAACTAAAATATAACTTATAAACTATATAGAAACAACAACAAAAGAAAAACCAAAAATTAATAATAATAACGCACCATGAAGCACCAGAAAGAGTACAGATCGGTCCTGGAGGTACTAAACTTGAACTTGAAGCTCAAAAAGATATGAATATGGGGCCACTTTAAAAGATTCCACTGATACCAGTGACGTGATACGCGCTGGAAGAGAATGCCAGAAATACTTAGCTCTAAGAACGAAAGAGTTTCGAAAGGTAGAGGTTTACGAAAGCCTGATTGCATTGGGTCAGCGAGTTGATTCATATCGATAAAGTCACTCACCTGTTTATGTACAACACGCTCGAAGATTTTGGATGCGTCAGGTAGATTCGCGATGGGTCTGGTGTCAGCAAGAGATGACGGAGAATTGGTTTTTAGCAGAGGCCGGATATAGGCACGCTGCCACGGGGCAGGAAAATGTGCGAGAGACAGGCTGGCATTAAATACTGTGACTAAATAAGGCATGAGAACAGGGGCGGCGTTCATCAATGCGAACATGGACAGAGAATCGGGTCCTTCAGAGAGTGAGAGTGAGCACGACTTACTCATTGCAGAGCGGATCATGTCGGGTGTAATAGTCGAGAAAGAAAAGACTGATTGGTCCACACGGAGAGGGGGAAGACTCATGCCGGAAAGAGATGTGGGACACGCGTGTGGGGATTTTGAAATCGAGGCAAAGAAAAGATTTAATTCATCCGCGTTAAAGTATGAGAAAGAGGAGGCGCCTCTAGGTTTTGTGAGACCGAGGTAAGAGAGTTCCTTCCACAATTTCGCTGGATCAGAGCTGGCAGAGGAAAGGCGTTCTTTAAAATATGTTTCCCTTGCCGATCGTAGCTCAGACGTTAACGCATTACGGTAGTCGCGATAAACTTGTAGACACAAAATATTGCGGGAGCGTCTCGCTTGACGGTAAAGGTTATTTCTTATCTTGACTTTTTCACGCAATGTGTCCGTGAGCCACGGAGCTTGACGTTTTAGGATAGCCCAGCTCGTCCGGGGTGCACGAGAATCGAAAACATCATAGATGGTCGTCGAGAGGGTATTAACCAGTTCATTTAGCTGGGTGCAAGAGAAATCCTCTTCTGGTATGTCTGGGATCAGGAGTAATGCGCTAGAGAGCGACGCGATATACTCATCAACAGCAAAATGTTTTATTTTCCGTCTCATGATCGTACGTGTTTCTTGGGTGTTAGAGAAAAATTTGTATTTAAGCTCAAGAATATCATGACCCGCGATGAATGGCGTATCAGATTTGGAAAAAGAGACAATTTTCGATGGGCTGTCGATAATGAATACGTCCAGACAAGAGTCTGCGAAATTCGTATGATACGTGGCTTCGGAGGCAATGAGATGTAAGTATTGGGACGAAGCAAACTCTCTGAGAGAACTAGCTTCAAAACTGGGTCGTAGCAGATTGCAGTTGAGATCTCCAGTAATAATGATATTTTTATACCCGAGGGAGAGACGAGAGATTACCTCTGAGAAATCGCGAAATAACAATCCTTTCGGTCTTCGATACACGCTTGCAAAAAGGAGTGATTGATTCCTCTGATTACGAATTTCGACAACTATAAACTCGGGCGCATTGGAAAAAAACGGGGGAGATGAAGCGAGAATTTTAAAGCGCAAGGATTTATGGATATAGCAAGCAACGCCTCCGCCGCGTTTTTCCACTCGATCATTTCGGACTAAGTGATAATCATGTAAAGAGACTACATCGTCAGGTATATTAGAATGGAGCCAAGATTCGCAAATAGAAATGATATGATAAGACGAGTCTGAAAGATGAGCGGTAATCTGCTCAAAATTACCGAGTAAGGAATTCGCGTTGAAGGATGCGATATTGATAGATGCATCTGACGAACGATTCGGTTGAAGGTCCTGAGGCGGTGTCGTATCAAAGGCATTCACGAGTCAAGCGATGTTGTCCAGGTCTTCCTCCGAGTTGATGACGAAAGACTCTGTGCTGTCCGTTTGCCTGGCATGGATTTCACCATTATGCCACCAAATTTGGTGAGACTTGTTCTGTGTCGCAATCGCTCTAGCTTTCTTGAGAAGTTTATACTGGAGAGTAGGTATGAGCTCGTTCACGAAGATGCGTCCACGATGATCGGTAGAGAAAACCTCCCCAACCGTCAGTGATTTCTTCGCGCGCATTCTTTGTAGAACAAAGTCACGGACTATAGGCGACTTCATTTTGACGGCAATCAGTCTTACTAGCATCCTACTATCAGACGAAGTTGACGAGCTGGTTCCTGGAGCCAAGCTGTCTTTGCTTTTCATCACACGGGATTCCAAGATGTCGGAAACGAGATGGGGAAGCCCAAGGGCTGACAGAACTTTTCCAGCAACTTCGTGAGCAGAAAGAGCGATGTTAGGTGGAACACCGCCGATAGTTAGCTCGGATGATACAGCAGGGCCATGTTTCAAGGGCAGAGAAGACAAGGCGCCGTCGACTTGAGTTTTAAGCCGGCGATGAGAATCTTTGAGCGACGAAATTTCGTTTGCGGAGCGAGCAGCCATATCCTCCATCTTGTCGAATCGTGTAGATAGACTTTGATTTGCCAAGGAGAGACTCCCCACTTCTTCACGTAAAGAAGATACAGAGTGTACGACTCCAGCAATGGATCCCTGGATTTCATCAAATTTCCTGTCCATTTTTGACGTCATCGCATCGAGCCTACGATTTACGTTGGTATTGATTTCCCGTAACTGGTTTACGATGTCCTGTATCGTAGATTGTTGTGACGCTGACTCAATGCGTGAGCGCTCAGGGGATGTATCCGGAGTGCGCGATATGCGAGATGAGCGATGCATAGAACAAGATTCACACCGGAACGTAGATGGATTGCCGGGAGAACATGGATCGTAATTGTAGGTCGATATTATGCAACTGATATGGAACGAGTTTGCACACTCCGTACATTCAATTGATGGATCCTTACGCTTTATCGAAACCTCGCAGATTTTGCAGACAAGAGACATGTCCACGAAGAGCGGTGAGAAGACAGCGGTGGATGATAAAAGCGGGAGCGATGTTCAAAAACAGAAGCAAGCCGGCAAGTGAGAGGTCGCTTGCAGCAACGCGATTAAGCAGTCGATAAATCGATAATCCAGTATCCACACTGATGAATGAAGGCGACAGTAGATAAGTGGAGCAGCAGAACGGCATGCGTAAAAGCGGGAGCGATGTCCAAAAACAGAAGCAAGCCGGCAAGTGAGAGGTCGCTTGCAGCAACGCGATCAAGCAGTCGATAAATCGATAATCCAGTATCCACAATGATGAATGAAGGCGACAGTAGATAAGTAGAGCAGCAGAACGGCATGCGTCAGCACCCAACCAGGCGAAGGAACTATATATCGAGCCTCGTTAGATTTTTAGGTTATGTGAGATAGCAACGAAAAACCGCAAAAATCTCAGCAAAAAATCTGTCCCCAAGCGATATTTATATATCGAATTGATCAGGCAAAAAGAGCGTGCCAGAGTCTGAAACCAAAATGCCCGTAGGCAGGATGCGGCAGACAAAATCCAGAAAAATAGCGGAGGTAAAAAGATAGCTGACAGGTTGTACTCACAGATACGGAGAGAGAGAGAGAGAGAGAGAGAGAGAGAGAGAGAGAGAGAGAGAGAGAGAGAGAGAGAGAGAGAGAGAGAGAGAGAGAGAGAGAGAGAAAGAGAGCGAGTGTGTGGGAAACGCACGTGAGTTAACACCGGAGAGAGAGTCGGCGAAATACGCGAGAACACCGAACCAAAAATAGTGAGTCTGTGAACCGGGTTCGAGCGAATCGAGGGCAACCGATTTGAGAATTCGTCGAAAAATACGCAAACGACGAATCGAGCACAAATTGAGCGCAGCCAACGGGATCTCGAATCGCTTGAGAATTAGTCGGAATACCCGATCTACGGATTGAGCACTGAGTCTAAAGTCACTTCGCGGTACTATTGTCAAGAAACACACGAGTAGTCCGCGAATTCAAGCCGAGAGAGCGCGAGGATAATGCCTTGATCAGCTGAGCGCGAGGATAATGCCTCGATCAGCTGAGCACGAGAGTCCGTGCCGATGGTGAGAGATGCAATAACTGGTGAGAGAGCGAGGGAGAGAGAGAGAGAGAGAGAGAGAAAGCGCGCTATTGAGCACTGAGTCGAAAGTCACTGCGTGGCACTATTTTCGCGAGGCACACGAGTAGCCCGCGAATTCAAGCCGAGAGAGCGTGAGTATAGTGCCTCGGTCAGTCGAGCACGAGAGTCCGTGCCGATGGTGAGAGACGCGATCACTAGTGAGAAAGATAGAGAAAGGGCGCGATTCGATATGGCACTCACCGAGATACACGCGACGCACGCGACCGTTCAACGAGAGCCGGCGAGAGACCCGATGTCACCCGACGATTACCGAGCGCGCGCACTCTCGCGAACTGTGAGCAAGAGCGTAGAGAGAGTCGTGACCAAGATGGCGAGCACCGAGATCTATCCGAACGATCGATTTCCCGTGAGAGAGCGAGAGAGCGCGGGGAGAGTCACTGGGTACGAGCACAGCCGAACACCGAGAGCACGAGCGCGAGATCCACGCGACTGGTCGATAAAAGCTCTTGAGAGCGAGCGAGAAAGCACTATATTCACCGCGCACACGCGCTGCCACTGACCGAGAGTCTGATGTCACTATGAGCGCAAGAACCCCGTAAGAAGAGAAGTCCGTGATCAAGATGGCGTGCCCCGAGATCCACGCGAATAATCGATGGTCACCGTGAGAGTGAGGGAGAGCGCACTATACACTACGCCAGAGTCAGTGAGAAGCACACACACACAAGCAGGCACTGAAGAGCAGACCTATGCCCACCGAAGGAGAGAGCGAGAGCGCACGAGAGATCACCCGAGTACACCTGCACTCACGCGTGTCGTCAATTGCGAGATATGCGTATTTTCCAAGTCCGTGTCCTGATCACTAGCACAATCGATGCACTCGCGAGAAATTTCATCACCTTTCCCCCGCCAGATCCGGCTCGAAGGACCAAAAAATGTTGAAATCACCAGTGAGATATCTGGTTGAGGGGGGATCGGGGTGAGGAACGCCGGAAGAAAATGTCCAAGTCCGTGGGTTAGAATTTCGTCACCCTGGGGTGACGTATCTATTAATAACTGAGTTTATTCGTGAATCATATACAAGAGTGTGAAGAGGTATATATGAGAGCGCTCCGTGATCTCAAGCACAACGCTCTAGAGCGATGATCGATGAGAATCCGCGATCTTGATAGAAGACGCCACGAGGCCACGAGTTTATTCTGTCCGAGATCGAGAGCACGAAGATAACGAACTGTACCGCGCCGCGAGAGTTTATCCGGAAATTATTGATTGATTCCCGACGTTAATAATGAGGGAAACCGAATCACGATGAGAAAAAAGCCGATGGTGAGTTTTTAATAGGAGAATTTCCGGATTCTGAGCCAAAAACGTGCTTGAAAGGCACAAGAGCAGGACGAAGATTGACGATTGCCAGCTTCTCTGCGATCGAGTCGTCGGAAAATCCCGAGAGAGAGCGCGCGAGGAGCGCTGACCGAGAGGTGCTGCCGTGGGTGATTTTAGCGCGACAATTCAACAATGATATTTTCCCAACATTCAGAAAACATTCAAAATATATTTACGTTTCCGCATCACCAACAGAAAAATATATTCGATACATTTTAAAATCATATATATTTACAAAAAAACAGTTGAATGTAAAAAAATTAGAATATAATTCTAGTATACCTCGAGAAAATGAACGGCGAATGAGCAATTTAATATTCAGTCGATGCGGTAACGAACAACGGCACGAGTTGTTATATATTACTTAAGTGACAGGAATAATGCTGTAAAAAGTTTCCTTGATACGTGATTTGTTGCTTCAGAGACTAGAGATTGTATCCTAGGGCACTCGGTTCGTATAATGAATAATGACGTTAACGAAAAAAAAACGACGTATATTGTGAACAAAAGAACAGACCAACAGACGACCGACGACCGTATCAGCTGCACCAAAAGGCTCATCTCATTGGCGCATAGCCTTATGCCTGTAGCTTGTAGTTGCTGAATATACAGGTCAGATAGCGCAAGGCGCAAGCGACATATGACCTAGTTTACACCGTCAGGATGTGGTCAGGATCGAGTTGAGGTTTGACGTGAGTGCAAGAAGGACATCCGAGTGGATCTCTTTCTTGCACTCATCTATGATGGTTTTCATGGGTTAAAAAAAAATAATAATTTTTAGCTCAATTTCTATTCCGTACGGTTGAAATGTTAAAACCGTACTAGATTTTGCCCCGTCGTACTAGCGTACTAGATTTTGTCAAAAAGTACTAGATCTAGTACAATTGTACTAACATCGGCAACACTGGAGAACCCCGCGGATTGCGCCTCTCGAGGGCTCACGGCAGCTCAACTCACGGCTCATCCTCTCTGGTGTACGGGGCCTCAGTGGATTGCCCAACCGAGCGAACACTGGCCCACTGTAGTCCCCTCTATAAACTCCACGGCGATTCTCGAGGAACGACCCGGGGTCATTCTTCACACCATCTCACCCGCGTTGCCTTATCTCTGGGATCGGTTCTCGCGGTTTTCCAGCCTGGGGAAACTTCTCCCGGTGATAGCTCTCTGTTTCAGGTTCATTGCTGTACTCAAGGGTCACTCACGGGGCATTCACGCAATGCCGATCACGGTCGGGGAGCTCGAACAGGCCCGAGACCATTGGGTTCAGGTGTTCCAATCCCCTTGGTTCTCCTCCGAGCTCAGGATGCTCTCAAACGGGTCGCCACTATCGCAGAATCACCATCTCGCCAAGCTCACCACGCATCTCGATCGGCGAGGTATACTCCGAGTCGGCGGGCGGCTCCATCATTCCACGCTCGAACCCGAGTGCAAACACCCGGCTATCTTGCCTCGGGATTCTCCACTCACGACTCTCATCATCGCGGACGCTCATCAACGGTCTCTTCACGGCGGGACTCAGCTCACATTGGCTGCAGTGCGACGGACGTACTGGGTCATCGGCGGCCGAGCTCCATTCCGATCTCACATCTTGCGCTGTATTCCCTGCGTTCGCCAACGTGGGCTCAGGGCTCAGCAGCTCATGGGGCAGTTGCCTCCTGCTCGACTCATCCCGTCTCGACCGTTCCTCAACACTGGAGCTGATTACGCGGGCCCGGTCTCTATCAAGGCATGGCGCGGACGAGGGTCGAAAACCCTCAAGGCATGGCTCGCCATTTTCCTGTGCTTCCCTACCTCGGCGCTACACCTCGAGGTCGTCGAAGATTACTCCACGGAGGGGTTCATCTCGGCGTATCGTCGGTTCTCTGGGCGGCGAGGCATCTGCCGAACTCTGTTCAGCGATTGTGGGACGAACTTCATCGGGGCAGATGTCACTCTACGGCGACTATTCAAGGCCGGCTCACGAGAATTCGGAGCGCTCACTCAGCTGCTGGCCAATGACGGGACGTCGTGGTCGTTTAACCCTCCAGCTTCGCCACACTTTGGTGGGAAGTGGGAGGCGGCCGTCAAATTGGACAAACATCACCTTCGGCGGACGATCCAAGATACCTTGCTCACTTTCGGTGAACTCTCCACTCTCCTGGTTCAAATCGAGGCGGTACTCAACTCGAGACCCCTCAGCGCATTGTCAGACGATCCCGAGGACATCTCAGCACTCACCTCGGGTCACTCTTTAGTCGGACACGCGCTCACCACGATCCCGGAACCATCTCTCTCGGAGGTGCCTAAAGGTCGACTCAATCGGTGGCAACTCATCCAACAACGGTTTCAACGTTTTTGGACTCGATGGTCGTCGGAATGTCTCCAGCGGTACCTCTCGACGACCAAGTGGCACCACCCATCTCATGAGATCAAAATCGGCTCTCTCGTACTGCTCACAGATGAGAGGTTCCCTCCTTCGAAGTGGCCTCTAGCTCGAGTAACAGCTCTTCACCCTGGGAAGGACGGACTCACGCGGGTCGTGACTCTTCGTACGGCGACCACTACCCTCACGCGGCCAATCGTCAAACTGGCTATCCTGCCGGTTGACGTCTCACCAGCGGCTGCTACTCAACTTGGAATCTCAACCACCACAGCCTCACCTTCGACACGGGACCAACCTCAATAAAAGTGACGACGCTGTCGTCACGGCGGGCGGAATGTTGGGAAAATATCATGTTCAAATCTCGCGCCCAAATCACCCGCGGCAGCACCTCTCGGTCAGCCCTCCTCACGCGCTCTCTCTCGGGATTTTCGGGCGACTCGATCGATGAGACGCCGGCTTTTCGCCATTATTGGCTCAACCACCGTGGCGTAGAAGCACGTGTTTAAGATAACTTCAGCAATCCGGAAATTCTCGTAATATAAATTAACCATCGGCTCTTTCTCAGGGAATTCGGATTCTCAAATAATTCTTGTCGGTGAATTTTCATACATATTTTGGGTACAACTCTCGCGGCGCGGTGTAACTCGACACAGGAGAATTAATCTCGAACTCCTCGTGGCGTCCCCGTCGCCATCTTACATTCTCGGCATTCTAACGCGAACCCGTGCCTTACAACCACGTGCAAGCTAGTAACTTATCCGGGAATTTCTCTTTGCAACCTCGACATCGAGTTTTCTCTTTCATACATTCGATTCACCTCAACAGTATTAACGGCGAGCTCAATCATATTTGTTGGTCGGAATCTCAATTCGCGGTACCACTCGATCGTCTCTCTCGAGTTTAAGTCGATCTGTCTCGCGTTCGACCCCGTGGTGATTCGGGTCGCCATTTTCGGCTTCGGACCTCCCGGCGAATATTACGCGTTATACCTCGTCATAGTTCGGGCATTCTCACCTAAATTGTATCTCTCACACTTCGGCCTCCTCACGGTGAAAAATAAAGGAAAATCGGCGGTTCTCGTTCCACGTGGTGGACGAACCGCTCGGTGTTCACGAACATTCATTCTCGGCGTTTTCTTCACCTCTCCCCTCCTACCACCAGATAACTCGGCGGAGTTTTTACAAATCGATATATCGATATGAATCGATATATCGATATAAATCGATATATCGATATGAATCGATGTATCGATATGAATCGATATATCGATATGTATTGATATATCGATATGAATCGATATATCGAATATCGATAGATCGAATGTCGATTTATCAAATATCGATATATCAATTTATATCGAATTTTGTTTTTTGATAAATCGATAAATCGATATATCAATCCGTCTAACATCAACCTACCTAAAAACGTGATATATGGGGAATTCCGTCTGCAATCGGCCTATCTAAAAGCTTGATATATAGGGAATTCCGTCTAAAATCGACCTATCTGAAATCTTGATATATGTGGAATTCCGTCTCAACTCGACTTATCTAAAAACCTGATATATAGGGAATTCCGTCTCAACTCAACCTCTCTAAAAGCCTGATATATGGGGAATTCCATATCAAATCGACCGTGATATATGGGTAATTTCGTCTCAATTCGACTTATCTAAATACCTAATATATGGGGAATTCCGTCTCATCTTGACCGATTTAAAAACCGGATATATGGGGAATTCCGTTTCAACTCGACCTATCTGAAAGTCTGATATTATAGGAATTCCATCTCATTTCATGTATATACATATGTTATGTATATACTAGGTCGTTTTAAAAAAAAAATTTCGATTTTCCAACGGGTCACACCTAAAATATTTAGATTAGGTAGAAAAAAAATTTATGTCAAAAGATGAGAATTTTAGGTTGAGTGGAAGATTTGCCGCAATTGAGTTAAAATTTTTTTTTTCATTTTTATCGAATTTATAATGAAAATTTTTTGATTTTCCAATGGGCCACACCTGAAATAATTAGTTTGGGTAGAAAAAAAATTTATGTCAAAAGATAAGTTAGTTAATGTCAAAAGATAAGTTAGTTAAGTGGAAGATTCGCCCCGCATTTGAGTTGAAATTTTTTTTTTTTTCATTGAATTTATAATGGACATTTTTCGATTTTCCAACGGGCCACACCTGAAATAGTTAGTTTGGGTAGAAAAAAAATGTATGCCAAAAGATGAGAATTTTAGGTTGAGTGGAAGATTCGCTGCATTTGAGTTACAATTTTTTTTTCCCTTTTCATCGAATTTATAATGAAAATTTTTTGATTTTCCAACGGGCCACACCTGAAATAATTAGTTTGGGTGGAAAAAAATTTATGTCGAAATATGAAAATTTTAGGTTGAGTGGAAGATTCGCCGCATTTGAGTTCAAAATTTTTTTTTTCGTTTTCATCGAATTTATAATTTGTGACGAATCGAGGTATCACTACCTGCGGTCATTGCAACACAACAGAGTCATCAGATTCCAGAGAGTACGCCGACTCTTGCGACAGTCACTCTCTGGAAACTCGAGCAAACCGCGCGTCAGCAGATTCCTCTTTTCGTCCTCGGACTCTTGCTACCTTACCATATGACCTGGTTTATCCGATCTCTTGCATCACATATGATCACATATGATGGATTACTTGCATCCCTTGCAGATTTCGTAAACCCCTTTCATCACCAGATTTCGTAAATCATCGAGATTTCCATCCATCGATGATTTCTCAACTCATGGGTTTCGAAATCATCGAGACCTACATCGATCGATGATTTCTCAATCCACCCCCACGAGACCCTTGTAGCCGGACGCCCAAAGCTAACGAGGGTTCTCTCGACATATTATCAAATCAGTCTTAATACGACGCTCTTAGCAATCGGTCGAGAGATCCCGTTCCTTAGCGGCAAGTCCGTTCGCGTACTTAGGTTCTCGCGGGCGTGATTGACGTGATCTTCTCAAACCCTTGTTGTAGACAAGTGTATAAGAACTCATTAAGTGAAGGAACACCTTAGCGGCGCTTCACTACCTCTGTGATATAATTGTTCGTGCCAATTACCTTAGCGGCATTGCGCGTCAGTGTATCATAGAGTATAACATTTGTAACAACTTAAACTATTATTGTAAAAGTGACTGATCGATCTGTGTCCTTGAATAAATACATTCGTGTGAAACCACTTGTACTCCTTTATTGCATCACAGCTCATCCGATCATCACGATACAAGGTGAGGTGCTACCCAGCTTAAATAGGACAGAGAATCCATTCGCCGGGGCCTTTGACTTCAGCGAATAAAATAATAATAATACTAAGTTACCACGGGATAAATAACCCGTGTGTAACAAATTAAAATTTTTTGATTTTCCAACGGGCCACACCTGAAATAATTAGTTTGGGTAGAAAAAAAAATTTATGTCAAAAGATGAGAATTTTAAGTTGAGTGGAAGATTCGCCCTGCATTTGAGTTGAAATTTTCTTTTTTGTTTTCATCGAATTGATAATTAAAATTTTTTGATTTTCCAACGGGCCACACCTGAAATAATTAGTTTGGGTAGAAAAAAAAACTCATGTCAGAAGATGAGAATTTTAGGTTGAGTGAAAGATTCACAGCATTTGAGTTAAAATTTTTTTTTTTTTCTTTTCATCGAATTTATGATGAAAATTTTTCGGGGCACACCTGAAATAGTTGGTTTAGGTCGAAAAAAATTTTATGCAAACAGATGAGAATTTTAGGTTGAGTGGAAGATTTGCCGCATTTCAGTTGAACATTTTTTTTTTTTCTTTTCATCGAATTTATCATGAAAATTTTTTGATTTACCAACGGGCCACACCTGAAATAATTAGTTTAGGTAGAAAAAAAATGTATGTCAAAAGATGAGAATTTCAGGTTGAGTGGAAGATTCGCCGCATTTGAATTAAAAATTTTTTTTTCTTTTTATCGAATTTGTAAGGAAATAGTAGTTTTACCAGAAATTATTCATCATAAATTCGATAAAAGGAAAAAAAAAAATTTTATTCGAATGCGGCGAATCTTCACCCAACTTGAAACAGAATCGTGTCAAGAATCGATAAATTGATATATCGATACGTCGAATCATGTCACGAATCGATAAGTTGATATATCGATATACCGAATTGTGTCTAGAATTGATGAATTGATATATCGATGTATCGAATCGAGTATAAATATAACGAAATGTGTCAAAAATCGATATTTCGATATATCGAACCGTGTCAAGAATCGATATATCCATATATTGAACGGAGTCAGAAATCGATATAACTATATATTGAACCGTTTCAGTAATCGGTATATCGATATTTCAATAAAACCCAAACTCAACCCAAACTCATATCCGAAAACCAATTAACACAAATATAAACAATTTTTTTTCAAAACATCTTTCCAGAATGTTTTTCTTTAACAACTGACACAAACACAAGATGGGGGGTTGGCGTGCGAAGCGCGCAGGGGGGCGAAGCCCCCCTAGTATATATATATATATATATACGTTCGTCTTAGTGTATTGTACTGTGTTTATTTGAACAAAATGCAAAAGCTAGCCAGTCTTGATACGGACAGATACCCATTACCATTTCATTTCTTGAGCCACGATGGAAAATAATATTCTTCTTCGCGAGTGCATTTTAAATTTTTTGCACTTGTCAAAGCTGCACAGTCCTCATCTCCGGCGAAAAAGTACTGATCGATGGTGTGATCAATTGCGATTTTTGTCATACAACGTACTGATTAAACGTTTCAAATATGTGATTTGGTGGGCCCCGCTACGCGTCATTGTTGCAGCGTATAACAGGGACGTGTTTAAAGGACAAAGTGTTTTAAGCTGTGTGTTTGAGGAGATACAACGACGAGGTCTCCAAGATGCTCCTTCTGTGCGTGGAGTGCTGGTAAAATTTGGGGTGAGTAAAATTATTACTTATTGATTATTTTTTAAATAACTAAATGAATTTTGATTTTCGATTTTTTATTCAATTATTATATCAGACTATCAGCTATTGCACGGCACAGAAAGCGGCGAGGAAGACGAATTGATAAGAGCAGCCGACGCTGTAGAAAATGAGGAATCGATATTTCAATCACAAGGCGTGGAAAATGCTTCTTTTCTTAACGAGAATATCGATGACACGTGTAAGTAGCTCGTATTAAAACTCTTAATTTTGTGCAATCTAATTGCCGATTTTTTGCCCGAAATATAACATAATTCTTGAATAATGTGTTATTTTTACAGCGATAACACAGGTGCTTAGCATAAGTGACCATGATCAGATTCCTGCAACAGCTGTGACAGAACCTCTCGGGGTACATGGGGACGCTCGAAATACGGAAGATTTAGCGGTACCAGGGCCTTCGGGATTGCACAGGCGATCCAGCATATCTCCCGATCCAGATGACGATGCTGTACCGCTTTCGTCGCGGAACCAACAGCGTCTGTTTCCCGATCGAAATATCAATAATTCGATGGAAAATCAACAGAGGCTGATCGATCGGATTTTAATACGCGAGAATCAAGCATGGCTGGAGCGTCTCGAAGAGGAGAATCCGTTACCCTTGCAAAGAGCTGACCAGTGGCACCAAGATATATTGGAAGATGATGACTCAGGTGAATACTAATTTTTTATATTTTTTACGATAGAGTATACATTGCGTTAGCTCCCCCCACCCCATAATATTGAATTCATGTAATTTCTCTGTCTCTGCGTGGTGATTGAGCATTCGATAATTAGTTTTCATCGGGGTTGTAGAATGAAAATTAAGTTACGCACGTATACCGCAGGTTACTCGACAGAGCTCGAAGTTGATTATAATGAAGGGGACTTGTAGATTTATCTCATACGAGGTACTGCTGAATAAAAATCTTTTTTAAATTTTTCTTTGTATTAATTATTGTTCATTCACACGAAAAAATTTTGCAGGTGTGCAAAGCGGCGGTGGTAGGCGGCGTAACGTCTCAAAGAGCGCTGCGTACGGCGATGTGCAGCCACCGGGAGCGCGATTAGACATCGTGGAAGATTATATCCGTTATTTTAAGCGGTTCAAACTTCGTGGCCGTGAAACAACAGTGCGCATCAAGCAACCACACCCGGACGTCAGTGTATTGAAGTGGCTTGAGGGAGCATTTCGCGATCTCCTCACGCACATCACATCTTTCCGACCGGCACGAGACTGCTCTTTCGAGGACATTTGGCGCCTTGTGAGTAGTGTCGCACAAAGTTCAACGAATTTGAACATTGACGATACATTCCGTATTACAACGGGTGTATTCCGCGGCGTCGAGGGAAGCGGGCGGAAAGGGTTGACCCACGAAGGCGTCGCAAAACAATCAATTTTGACGATTCGTAACACGGATAATTTACGCCTTCCGCGTTCATTGGTAGCTGCTCGAGCGTATGCAGAACGGGGAGAAATTCGAACGGGAGAGTTGCACACTCGCTGGCAGCGTATGAGACAATCACACTGTCACTTACAAAGAAAAGCAGCGCTCGAACTCACAAGAGCTGCAAATATTTTTATACCAGAGCGCGGGTGTGGCGTAAATGAAATCGCGCGTTATCAAGATTATATGGCCCGAGAAGGTATTGCAATTAGTGTTTTCGAGTTTTTAACTCTGGGACGCGGAGAGTTGCCATTGTTCGATGGTACGCAAAAAGTCATAGATACTTTCGGTTCAATTCAACACACGCTGCATATTTTATACTACGAGCGATCGCACCACTTTCAGCCGATTTTAAATCTGCGAGGGGCTGTTGGTAGCAAGAGGTTTTGCGCACCTTGCAACGCGCGGTACGATCGTAAATACCGTCACAGATGTTCCAAAAAATGTCCTAGGTGTCACGAAGCACCACCATGCAATACTTCCACCAATACAATCAAATGCGAAATTTGCAACAGATATTTTTTCGGCGAAGAATGTTTGCGGCAACATAGAGTTACCGGTATCTGTGATACCCTTAAGCGCTGTCATAGATGCTTCAAAACGATCAAGCCACTAGAAAAAAAGAAACATACATGTTGCGTAGGTTTCTGCAAAACATGTAAATCCGATCAACCAAATAACCATCTGTGCTTCATGAAACCAATCTGCGAAAACCCAAATGCTTCGCCTAAAATCGTTTTCATTTTTTACGATTTTGAAACACAACAGTGTACAACGGTGAAGGGTGACTCGAACTCATTCGTACACACGCCGAGTCTTTGCGTAGCTCAACGCGTTTGCACAAAGTGTTGTAACACCGATTCTATTGATGAACCATGCGAGAACTGCGGCGTGCATGAGTTTATATTTCGAGAAAATCCGGTCGGACAACTCGTGGAATTACCTATGCAGCAACCTAAGGGCTACTCACGCACAATCTGTATAGTGCATAACGCTGGAGGGTTTGACGCTCAATTTATCCTACGGTATCTGATTGAGAACAAAAAAACACAGCTCCCCTCGTTAATTATGAACGGAACAAAGATCATCACGATGCGTCTCGAGAAGCTTGTATTTCTCGACAGTCTACATTATTTCCACATGCCTCTCAGCGCATTGCCAAAAACCTTCGGTCTTTTGGGCACAAAAGGTACATTTCCTCATTTCTTCAATCGCCCAGAAAATCAGAATTACACCGGAGAGCTGCCACCCATCGAGTATTATTCTCCGGACACAATGCGCGCCGATGAGCGCGAGAAATTTTTAGCGTGGTATCACGAATTGAAAGACCAAGATCACGTGTTTGACTTTGCAAAAGAAATTGTGAATTACTGCGTGATGAATGTTACGATACTCAGGCGCGCGTGCATGGCATTTCGGAATATGTTCATCGCTAGCGGTCGCGTCTGTCCATTCGACGAGGGTACGACTATCGCATCCGCCTGTTTCCGCATTTTTCGCAAAAATTTTCTGAAAGATAACACGATAGGTATTGTGCCGGTGGGTGGGTACAGGTGGGCTCATACACAATCAAAAAAAGCCGTTGCATGGCTTGTATGGATGGAACCTTCTCTCAGTCATCCCATCATACACGCTGGTCGCTCGCACGAATTTAAATTACCACTGAACTTACTGGTAGATGGTTATTACGAGACGAACGACTCGAAGCATGTATTGCAATTTCACGGGTGCTATTGGCATGGTTGTCCGCGATGTTTCCTCGTGAATCGCGATCGCAAACAGAGCGACGATATATCAATGGACGAAAGATTCGAAAGAACCATCGCTATTTCCGATAGAATCCAAACGGGCGGTTATGTGCTGACAAAAATTTGGGAATGCGCGTATGATCGAATGTTAAAGAAAAATGCTGAAATGGCAGCTCTCGTGCGTAACCATCCTCTAGCTTGTATAGAACCACTGAATCCGCGTGATGCGTTTTTCGGCGGGCGTACAGAAAATATGGTTACGCTGTACGGTGCGAAAGATGCAGAGGAGATACGTTACGTCGACGTTTGCTAATTATACCCGTATATCTGCAAGTTTGGTAAATATCCTATCGGCTATCCGAAAGTCTATGTAGGCGACGAGTGTATGGAACTGACGGGTGCTGATAATACCGATCTTTCGTGCGTTGAGGGGCTCGTCAAGTGCGTTGTATTACCACCACGCAACCTTTATCACGCGGTGCTACCTGTACGCATGCACCATCGCCTGCTCTTTGCCCTTTGCCGTAGCTGTTGCGAAATTATGAGTCAGGAAGAATGTACGCATGAAAATATCGCGGATCGTACTTTTGAGGGGACATGGGTTGTCGACGAGATACGAAAAGCTGTTTCGTGTGGGTATAGAGTCATGCGTGTAATCGAAATATGGCAATACGAGATCACACAGTTCGAAGGTCACACTCGAAATGGCGGCCTTTTTGCAGAATACCTCAACACATTTCTCAAAATTAAGCAGGAAGCTAGTGGCTGGCCTGAAAATTGTTTGCAAGACGTGGCTGCGAAAGATCAATATATTGCCGACTTTGAGCGCTCTGAGGGTATTCAATTATATTCTCGGTATAATTCTCGGTGATCTGACGGATGAGAGGGCACTTATATTAAGTCGTTCGTGTCCGGCGGACCGAAATTTTATTCATTTATTGTGCGAACACCTGATGGCTCGGAAAGCAAAGTATGCAAAGTCAAAGGTGTAACACTAAATTTTGCAAATAGCTAATTGATAAATTATCGGTCTGTACGTGCGTTTATAGTTGGCGAGAGAGAGGAGCCAATTACTCTGCACTATGATGCGATTCGGCGTACGGCGTTCCATCAGGTTGTTACACGCCCCGAATCAAAAAAGTGCCAACCGTCAAGCGTCAAACGAAGACGTGACGGGGAGTATTATTCGTTACCGTACGGCTATTGTAGTTAGATATAATTTTGTATTTACATATGTACGCGCATCTATGTTGTTAATAAAAGAAATGCTTATGTAAGAACCTATTTACCCATCTGTCCTGCTACTTAATCTTATTCAAACAGCGGAGAAAGGCCACTTTCGATCATTTACAAGAATGGATACGCGGTGGAAACATCCTTGGACAGCGATGGTTTGCGGGCCCACGGATTGCGGTAAAACATACTTTGTACAAAAAGTTTTTAAAATTCTTTTCGCATATGAATAGTGAACCATTTCAACGTATTATTTTCTATTATTCCGAGTGGCAACAGGCGTATACGGAGTACGGCTCTTCGATAGAGTTTCGCGAAGGTTTACCACAAGCCTCGGATTATGCAAACGATCCGCGTGCAAAACTTATAATTATTGACGATTTGATGCGCGAGGCATCGAACAATAGCGTTGCCAAGGGTAGTCATCATAAGAATTTGAGCGTGTTTTTTATAACGCAAAATTTTTTTCGTCAGGGTCACGGGCAACGGGATATATCGCTAAACGCTAATTATATAGTAGTTTTTAAAAATCCGCGAGATCACGCTGAAATACAACACCTGGCGCGTCAGGTTTACCCCGAAAACCCCCGATTTCTGCAGGAAGTTTATTACAACGCGATGAGCAAACCACACGGGTATCTGCTCTTGGACTTGAAACAATCGATTCCTGATAACTGTAGATTTCGAACGTGTATTTTCCCCGATGACCCAGAGCATTTCGTTAACGTGCCACGAAAAAAGTTAAAACGCACCGACACAGCCAGAGAAGTACCAGTCTTGCGGCTGTGATAGCGGGTAGCAGGTCCTCTCTCTCCAAGAAGCACGTTGCAATATTGCACGCACTCCAGCATCTCAACAAGTAGCAGCGAGACGCCGTTTTGCGTAAAGCCGATCCACGAATAATTCGTTGTATTTGTGAGTGTGCGTTAAACATTCTACGTGGTAACGTGCCTTTGAAGCCTGAACAAAGAAAAAAGTTGCGTCGCCACGCATCTATTCTTCGACGACTAGCTGCGAAAAGCGGTACTTGGAAGAGCAAGAAACGTTTTGTGGTTCGAAACGGTGGGTTCCTACCGATGCTGCTCGCCCCCGTACTGGGTACGCTCTTGTCACGTTTGATCGGTGGCAGTGGATAATGGAGCATGCGAGCAAAAATGGTGCTCGTGCCTGAAGAGAATCTTCAGCATATAGGCGTGCAGAATAATCGACAAATGGAATCTGTTCAACGACAACAGCAGCAAACAGTGCAAACCATTGGTACGACACTGAGTAGATTGGACACTGAGATGAACGATATTTTGAATTCTAATTCGTACAAGGATAAGAGAGAAAAGTGGTCAGCGTATTTCGCGGTGTTGCAACGTTATCTCCATGTTGCCGATAATGAACGAGCGCAGCAGCATCGTGCACTCGCAAAAAATGACGATTACATTACGACACCTAAAGTGGATGAGGGAAATAGTGGAAAAGGCTCTGAAGTTCCAGGCATCAACGACTCTATGATCGTTGAGAGTGTCCCGACAAAATATCGTAACAAAGCAAAAATCTTGCTCCGTCGTTTACGCCTTGTACCAGTAACAGAGTTTTGCTGGGATCCCACAGGCACCGTCTCCATCGCAGGCGAAGAAATCAAGGACTCCAATATTGTCGATCTTATAAACGATGCAATGCGCGCGAGGAAAATCTCAACGCCGGCAGGTCGTCATGCATTTGCAGGATTTTTGAAAGCGGCAAAAATTCCACGCGAGTTTGTCGGATACGAGGATATGTGGAGGTCCGATGTGCCCACCACGAGGCCTTTTCGGAAAAAAAGAATAATACATGTGCACTCCCACGGCTTGTCGTTGAGCGAGGTGGGAGCCAATCACAGCAGCGACGAATCCACCGATCCCAGTATTTATGAGCTCTTCAGTACCTCTGAGCGGAAGCGATCAGGCACCGGCCAGTGTAAAAAGAAGAAGAAGAAGAATCGTGTAATTTGGGCTAACCTAAAACTCTAAACCATGAAAACATTGGAAAAGCTGTACTATAATCCCTCCCACGAAGCATCGTTCTCGGGCTCTGCAAAATTATTACGCGCAACGCGAACAAAAATTTCTAACGAAAAGACCGTGGAGTGGTTGGAGACACAGGATGCTTACACGAAACATTGTCCTGTAAAACATCGGTTTCCACGACGTCATTACAGCGTGCGAAACATTGACGATGTCTGGGAGGCTGATCTCGTAGATCTTCGCTCGATCAAAGATTACAACGATGGTCATACCTATCTCCTCGTAGTCATAGATGTGCTCAGTAAATATGCATGGGTCGAACCTTTACGCGACAAGACTGCTGCGTCTGTAGCTAAGGCTTTTACGCGGATACTCACGCAAAAAGCCACTGATAGCCGATCACCCGTATGCCTGCAATCGGATCGAGGCAAAGAATTCATGGGTGCTGCATTTCAAGAGCTCCTAAAGAAGACAGATATTCAGTTTCGAGCTGCACGGAATCCTGATATGAAAGCCGCAATTGTGGAAAGATTTAATCGAACATTGAAAGAAAGAATGTGGCGATACTTCACGTGTACTCGCGCGAAGCTATATATCAATGTACTGCAAAATATAGTGTCTGCATATAATAATGCCCGGCATAGCAGCATAAAAATGGCCCCAGTAACGGTCACTCTTGCCACTTCAGCTCAAGCTCGTGCTATTTTGATGCAGCGTTACAAGGATTCGGAGCGAGAACACAACCCTAAATACGGGATCGGTGATGTTGTACGAATCAGTAGTGCAAAAGCGGCCTTTGCAAAAGGTTACGAGAGCGGCTGGAGCAGCAAACTGTTTAAAATTCATCGCATATCGACGACTAGTTGGCCGACGGTGTACTTTTTACGCGATCTTCACGGCGAAAATATTGACGGCATTTTTTACGAGGCCGAGTTATCGAGAGTTCGTACTATTACTGAAAAAAAAAATAAATCAGAATGAGAGACGAGTTTTATGTCAATTTACCGAGCAACAGCAGTATGAAATATTAGCCGGAAAATACAACAACGCGTTATACCACACGATTGCCACAGCGCGTATCTTTACAAGGCAATTGGGCCGTTGGACTTACAGAAATACATATACCCATGACGATTCTGCATATACCTCAGGAAGACGAGCAGAACTTCATCAAGACCGCGCCGCATAAAGTGCAGCCGGATATTCACCCTTCTACTATTGACATTGAAAAGAGCTGCGTGTATGTTCCACCCGGTGTATATGAGAGTATAGACTCATTGCTCGAAACAGTAAATGAACTACAGGGCGTTGCGAGTCATTTACGATTTCAGTGCGCTAGCAATGGCTACGTCCAGGTGACCTGTATCTGCGATTCTTGCGCAAATTTCATTCATGCTTTCCATTTCTCACCAAGGATCAACAAGATTTTAGGAATTACCACGCCCGGCAGCGTGATGCTCCCGCCTGCATTCGGAGATGTTAGTTACACTTGCGCACGACCTGCCGGCCTAACTATTGCTTTTCCCGATATGTTATTCGTTTTGTAACGGGAATTTCGCAATTCGCGTTACCTTCGGCCCATCTCACCAGCCTTGACGCCGGGAGAGCCGTTGAGCGTCAGGTAATTTTTTTATTCAACGGCGGGTATTACCAAACCCGCTAAACGTAATCTGAACTAACGTTAACGGAAACGAAACGAAACAAAAAGGGACGCCGGCGTGTCGGATGGCGAGATCGGTGACGGTATACCCGATTCGCTCAGGGTGTAGGTTGTGGTGAGAGGGCGTGGACGGCTGGCTAACTCTCAAGTGCCTTCGAAACTCAAACAGAAATGATGAAACGCAACGCAAAAATTATAATGCATGGGACCTTGGTTCAGGCTAATTAATTCATATTCTTTCGATAGCACGCAAATTATTCCGCAGCATTTTTCAAGAGTAGACCCGCAAAATTCGAAGAAATACAAAACAAAAAAAAATAAGGAGACTCGAGTATACAATAAAGCAAATAATAACGCAAAGAGTCTATCCGATAACGAAAATGCAAGCACGATAACGAAAGGGACTAAATTATAGAAACAATCTCATTTTTCGAAGACGATAGATAAAGCGTAGACGAGAACGGGAACCAAAGTATATTCGATAACATAATGTAGGCTCCAAGCGGAGAACCGCTCGGATCGAGAGCTGGAGCGCAAGAGAGCGATTCGAGCAGGTAATCTGCCCGAAAAGCTAATGTGGAGAGAGAGACCCATAAGCGCACGCGCAACGAAAGCTCGAAATTCTCTCTTCTCCTGACGTCACACGGGGCGCGAACGCCTTATCGAAAACCGGACAATGCCGATAAAATTCAAATGATAACGCAAAATTAACATTAAATAATATTTCCTTAATTACTAATCGAAATACGCCGAATTTCTCCGACGGCGTGTGGGTCCTTCTGTTGCGATGATCGTCCTTCAAGTGGTATTCTTCTGGTATGGGAAGATCCGGGACTAACTATAACTAAAACTACGATAACGGTGTGATCCGGCAATCCGTGGCGCCGGGGTGATCACAGGTCCCTTCGCCAATGGCCTTCCAAACGCAAACGTAACTCAAAACGTAACTCAACCCGCAAAACGCCCTTCTCTTCTCTATACCCTGTAACGAAGCGTCGAGACTCCTACTCGAACCTTTATACTCACTAAAATTACTATCCCTGAAAGACCGAGTGTACCGGGTGGCTCAGTAAATTCGGCCCTGTTCTACGGCAACTCGGCATCTCGAACACGCAAGGACCCGACAAAAGCAAAGCTCAATAGGAAACGTACGATAACGCGAAAAATAATGCAATTGAAGCGAAACGGTCGCCATTACTGATCTTGAGAACAGACTAATTTTTACACAACGAAATTAACTGAATTTACCGCAATATTACCCAAAAAAAAACTCTGGTCGGGACGACCTGTGACGCTAAACCAGAAAATTGCGTCACAGTTTATACGGATATTTGTGAACCCTACATTACCGGCGATGTGCATGCACCTCTGTTACGTGTTGTACCATCTTATACCGCGGATAGCAGCAATTTCGGCTCTGTGAAGATTGGAGGTTTCTCGCCACCACGCTACGGACCTCTGCTTCATACAAACTTTCAATCGATCGATATCGATATAAGGGATGAGTTTGGGCAGCCGATACCATTTGAGTACGGGACGCTGACGGTGACATTACAGTTCAAGCGTACGGATTAGAGAAGTCGTCGCAATGACTTATTACGATGAATACTTTGATATGCAGACGGGTGGTGCTCGGACTGGATATGGGGGTATCAGTAACGTGTACATAGGCTCACCGAATCAAAGGGGCCACGGGATTGGCAGTTTTCTCGGTGGCCTTTTCTGCCGTATTATACCTCTTTTGAAGAATGGTGCACGGGCTGTCGGCAAGGAGGCTCTGCGTGCTGGTGTCAATGTTGCTACCGATATAATGGACAATAGTGTAAGGCCAAGAGAAGCGTTCAAAATGCGTCTACGCGAGTCTGACGAAAATCTGAAGTGAAAGGCGGAGGAAAAAATTGATACGCTCATGAAGGGTTCTGGCTATAAAATGGCAAAAATTAATCGATCTCGGCATTCTGCTGCCGGCCGTGGTGTGCGACGTATCCATAGTGTGAAAAAAAGAAAGAAAGCTACGTCTTCGTCGAGAAAACCGAGAAAGAGGGCAACGGCAAAGCGGAGGATAAATAAGAGAAGGACAACCAAGAAGAAGAAGGCTCTACGAACGGTGGCTGATATTTTCGCATAGAGAGAGAGAGAGAGAGGGTAAATATGGCTTTCTTACACACACACTCTTGCGAGTGTTTAAAGTCAGAGCTCGAGCTATTTACGCTGCCTCCTACACAAACCGCCATCGAGGGAACACAATGGGTGTACTACAAGCCGATCTCATCTGTAACGGATGATTCACCAATTAAGTTTGTGGTACCTGGTCAGGGTGATGAATACATTGATCTTACTCACACCATGCTAAGCATGCGCGTTCAAATACAGTGTCTGGCTGAGAAGCCTGATTCAACGATTAAAATAGGCCCCGTCAATAATCTGATGCATTCAATGTTCAATCAAGTAGATGTGTTTTTCAATCAGAAACTTATATCGCCCCCGAATAACGCGTATGCGTACAGAGCATACATTGAAACACTGCTTAATTATGGAGATGGCGCAAAAAACTCTCATTTTACGAGTGTGCTCTGGTTTGCTGATACACTGGGAAAAATGAAGGATACAGATACAGCCAACGGTGGGCTTATTAGCCGCAGAGACCTTCTTAGCAGTCGAAAAACTATTGATCTCCTCGGTCATCTTCACTGCGATGTCTTTAATCAAGAGAGATTCTTATTGAACGTCGTTGAAATGCGTCTGCGACTCGTACGCACAAATAATTCATTTTGCCTTATGGGCGGGATGGCAGACTATAAAATACATATTGTCGAAGCGTCGCGTCTCGTACGTCGCGCCAAGATAGCACCTGGTATACTTTCAGCACATGGAAAAACTCTGTGTAAAGCTACGGCAAAATACCCCCTGATACGCGTGGAGGTAAAGGCTATATCCATGCATAGCGGAGTACATGGCGAAACTCTCGATAATGTAATCCTCGGCCAGCTACCAAAACGTATCATCATTGGCTTCGTCGATAATAAAGCGTTCAACGGCTGCCTCGATGAAAACCCGTTTAATTTTAAAAATTATCAAATCAATTATCTATCGTTGCATGTGGATGGTAAGCAAATACCGTCAAAGGCTCTGCAGCCCGACTTTACAAAATTGAAGCTTTACGTAGACGCGTATTATACTCTGTTCTCCGGAACGGATATTCACTTTCTCAATGAAGGTAATTGTATTTCGCGGGAGGCCTACCCCGAAGGGTATTTCTTTTCGCGTATGATCTTACGCCCGATTTATCGGCAAACAGCAGTACTCATTGGAATTTGGTAAAACACGGCAGTGTTAGAATAGAAGTACGATTCGAAAAGGCTCTCGCATCAACGGTAAATTGTATTGTGTACGCCGAGTATGATAGTGTGTTGGAGATTGACTCATCCAGACAAGTAATCGTTGACTTTTCTGGTTAGTCAGCAGAATTTGTATCCGCCGAGCTAGGTCTCCGTGACATAAAGAGCTGAACAGTATTATCAGAGAGAGCAACGAGAAAGCATCATGAATATCGAAATCGATATACAGGGTTTGCGAGATGAAAACGATCGTTTTGTGCCGAAAGAAGTTGCGATCATTTGCCTACATGGTCCGTACACCGCTCATTGGCTTGTGTCATCACCTCACGACGATAAGGATCTATCACCTACTCTGAAGCGTCAGATTTCCTGGTTGACTAGAAATCATCATGGTTTAAAATGGCGCGAGGGCGATAGAAGTAGTGTTACAAGGAGAGTTCTAACCCAAGATCCCTACCCCGACATTTACCGACATTTTTTAGCACAGACATGAACCACTTAGCCGAGATACAAACCCGGGGGGGGGGGGCTATCTTGAAGAGCCGGAATGCACTTAGACAATCTTGGGGGGGGGGGATATCTCTAACAACCGGAGTGCACCTAATATTTTGAGGGTCAAGGGGGGGGGGGGGGGGGGAGCGACGGCTTCTTTGAGGGTGGCATTGGAATGCCGCTATCTCTAGCAGGTAAATAGCAGACTGGAGCGTTAGATTTTTCAACCGCCCACGACGCTACCCCCGCAGGGCTACCCTTGTAAATTTAAGAGAGGGGATATGCTTGTCGAGACAGTTAATCTCAGTATATCATTTTTGCCGTACCTTTTGAGATAGCATTGGAATATTGTCATTCTATCAACACAGTGCACTTTACGTAATCTTTACAAAGGCATTGGAATGCTACTTAACTGGCGCGTCTGTCTGTCGCGTCCTCATTTCCTGTCATAAATCACTGCTGGTCACGTGCTAGCCGTCCGACTGCAGCCTAAAAAAGGCCGAATCGTGAGGTCGTAAAAGCCCACCGCGACGCTACCCCCTGCAGTGCTACCCTTGTAAGCGTAAAAGAGGGATATTCGCTTGTCGAGACACGTTAATCTCAGTGCATCATTTTCGCCTTACCTTTTAAGATAGCATTGGAATTTTGTCAATTCTATCGGCAGAGTGCACTTTGCGTAATCTTACGATGGCATTGGAATGTCGTCTAGCAGTTAGACTGTTGCGTCAAATCTTGTGGCCACGCAACGCTACCCCTGGAACCCTATGTTTAATCTATGACGACCCCCTCGACCCGAACGAAGATGTACTCGTGCAACAGATATACCTGCTGATGCTGATGGTCCATAGAATAGCGGGGGGGGGGGGGGGAGGGTAGTAAATATTGCTGGCTCCAATCGTTTAACCCTCCATTAACACTTGTGCAGTCTTTCTTTCTTCTCGGGTTATTTTTTCTCCTTATATGGATACTCATAAGTGTAAGAAGCTCATTTCCATTATGGAAAACGCTTATTTAATTTCACAAAAAAGATCATCACCAGCTATAGCACTAAGGTGGATTAAGGAGGGGGGAAAAAACGTGAAACTATTGACGAAAATTTCTAGGCGCGAATGTCCCTCAGTGCATGATGAAATGCGCATTCAAGCGACAATTGCGTCGGTATTATCGGTGATAGAAAAATCAAAGAAAAGAGGAGCTGGTTCTGGAGCAGCTGATAAAGTGCGATAGAAGGATATGGAGATGGCGTTTAAAAAAAGAATCCAAACGGGCGTAGTCATCAACCTTCAACACGAAGATCTCGATGCTTTTCTCAATGATTCTAAGCCCTTGATCCTCGCCAAATTGGAAGCCGCATCCCGGCGTTATGGCAATTTGAAGCTTAACGTAATATTAGCGTGCAAGTTTCAACTTGAAAAAATAGGTGAAACTGCGTTTGAGGATAAATTTTTCAACACGCGGAATGAGGCAATTCTTCCCTCTATGAACATCGACATGTGGTTCCAGGAGCATGTAAAAGATCAGTTGCTGAATAAAATTGAGGAGTTCCATGGGAAAGAGTCTGGTTGGTCACTGCACGAAGTATCCACCCTAACTGTGAATTTTAATAAATACGTACCACGCCGGGGAGGTACATACGTAAGTGTTCCGAAAGATATTCAACGAAAGCGTGCCGTTATCAATATAGAGAGCAATGCTTGTGGCCACCAGATTGTGGCCTCAAGAAATCTAAATGGGTGGCACGAGAATAATGTACGCACGATGAAACGAGTAGTTCGTAGAAAAATATGTTTATTAATTAAATCACGATATGATAAAAGTACGTGGATAAAAGAGACGCGACAGCTATAGCGTATGCGAAAGGAATAATAGAATATATATTTTTTCTCGAGAGTGTTGACTACGTCGACTCTTTGGTGCGCTGTCTGCGTACTCGGGCGATAACGTAGATCGCGATAAGGTAGATCTAGGTGGCTTTGGATCGCCACATTACTCCCCCCCTAGAGACTTCCTAGTTTCGGAGGCAAAAGATACTTTCTTCTTCGTGTACGTTTTAAGGGGTTTGTCCATACCTCCTTGCTGATGTCGGTGAATAATGTCCGTTTTCGAGATAGGCTGTTCATCGCCTGTGTCTTGCTTGCATATGAAGGCCGGCTTGAGTCGATCGACTGACATCGTTTTGTCGTTTCCTTCTACCGAAATTACGAATCTTCTATCGTCCAACCTCGTCTTTACCATATGTGGGCCAGAATAAGGTGGTGTAAGCGGTGGGCGTACCTCGTCGAGTCTTAGAAAAACGTGGGAACAGTCGTATGAATCTTTTTGCACGAAAATTTTCGCCTTAACGTGGTGAGCCGTCGGAGTCGGGCGAATTGCACGCATGAATTCTCGATGTTTCTCGATATAAATCTCTGGATCTGCGGGCGGATCTTGGCCTCTCGAATTTTGCTTTTTATGGGCATTGACTCCCGCACTTTCTCCGCCAGTTATAAAATGCAATCGAACAAGCTTTTATAGACATTCTAGTGAAGTTTTACAGTACAAAGGTTTGGATTTTCCAATTACTGTAATGTTACGTCCCGCGACTTTCGGGACTTTTGCATCGATTTGAGATTACTTATATCTTGTAATTCTTAATAAAATTCAATACGAGGAAAGGGACCCGCTCGTACGAGAGAAACGTTTTTTCTTTGGAGAACTCGGATAGTTCGGGCTGTCTTCCAATCAAGCCGTCAACACGAATATGGTCTCAAGTGAGCATAAATTATCGAGATGTGACGCCATGGCGGCGTCGGTATCGCAGCTCTTTATAACAAAACTTCCATCGTCGGGCGTGAAGAAAAACATCTCTCGATGCTGAAGAAATCTTTGGCCATGGCATCAGATTACTCAGAAGTGGTGGGCCTTTGTGCACAACGAAAAGCAATGTGCATGGGACACTAATACAGACTGAGTACAAAGTCTTTGCCTTCGAGAGAACCACAGGCGGTCTCTTTGGGTGTGTGTGAGAAGGGAAGCAGGAGAGACAGAGACACAGAGCGTGTATGCCTCATCTAAAGCTAAGTGACCGGTGATCCTCTTTTTCCTTATCCCCGAATGAAGACTTTATGAACTGAATTCCCGAAAGTACGTGAGTGAACGGATGTAAAAATGTAAAATCAAGAATGAGCATGGATACCTGGGTCAGGTCATCGGTGATGGTAAAGGTGGCGTTAGATTATAGGTTATTGCATTTTAATATTAGATTTCATTTTTTTTTAACCGAGTCGAGATCTCCATGAAAAGAAATTGGTCAGAGAAAAGAATTTTCTTCTTTGCATTTTTTGTTCCTTGTCGTCTCGTTTTTTTTTCTCCCTAAATTTATGAGGGGTTCGAGCCTTGCTACGATTTTTTTCGGAAACAACGTCTTGAGGAAATCAATGGATGGCCTGTATGGAGTGCTGCACGTGGCCAGTAAATTACCAATGGCCGAGACAAGGGATTTCGATGAAAGAAAGACTTTCGAGGACCACCCAACCGTCAACGAAAAAAATCAAATAAACTTTTAAGAACATGCCCGGTCTGCTATCGGCCGGATGTGTATATCGTCTCCAATTCAGAGAACTGAATGTTTATGTAATTCAAAAATACGCCGAGTTCATAGTCGAAGGAAGAAAGAAATCAAGCAACGCGTTGTCTCGAGGGCTGGGTACACGTCACCCGCAACGTGAGAAGTAATCGTCTCCAACAGCGTCCTGAGGTTCATAAAGCGTATGTCCTATCGAAATACGAATCCTAGCTCTTGCCTACGGAGGAGGGGCGACACCAAAATTCGGCATCGAATCTAACAAAGACCCTAAAAGCGTAGCAAGCACATTATTTAATTAACGTTTTTCTTTTAATTAAAAATGACCAAATTCAAAGATTTCAGGAGATTTCGTAATGCACGGGCAAAGGTTTATGTGGAAATGAAAATTGTGAACGAATCCTTTTCGTATAATAATTACGAGTTTGATGAATAAACGTATGTGTGATAGTTGCGTGACCATGAAGATAGATCTTCCTGTAATGACAAGTAAGAGAAATGATAAGCCGGAATTATAAAATTGCATAGGATCCGAAATATAATAACTGGTTGATAAGTATGAGAATTTTGAGTAATTGAGATATGCCAAAATGATTTTATTTTGTGTAATAATTGGAAAATTTGGAATGAATTAATTATAATTCAAAAGAAATTGCATGGCATACACCATTGCATCAGAACCTCCGCATGGTGAATAATTTAAAAAAAAAATAGGAATTAATGGAATGAGAGAAAAGATCGAACGAAATCCAGAGCGAGAAAGATACAGAGAAACAGAGGAGAAGTTGTCACCGAACGAAAGTACGAATGAGAAAAGACGAATGGAAATGTATGTGTATGTATGTGTGTGTGTGTGTGTGACATCGATAGCCTATGACGGGTCAACGCGTGGCCCATAGGAGAAGTCAAATGCAAGCATGGAGGGATGAGAGAGAGAGAGTGACCAGAATGAAGAAGAGGGGTTTACTCCTCCGCTGTGTGGAACCTGCGAAACGAGGGATAGAGTGAGTGAGAAAGTAAATACGAAATATGTAAGTATGAGAGAGACAGAGTGAGCGTCTTCATGAAAAGACGGCGTATGTACGAGAAATTCGTTTTCTGATTATTAGGTAATAATGGAATAATTATTATAAGGGAATGCAGGAGTGAATATTATATTATAATGATGAATTCGTGTTAATCATAAGTATAAATTTTCGATTATATAGATTCCAGGGGATCATCGGGGATGCGAGGTGGAGGCGGCGGAGAAGCCTGGAGCGTCTAAGGCGTCTAAGGGCGTACCTCCCCACCGCCGAAACTAAGCCACCCTAGAAGACCCTATATAAGACCGGGTAATGAGCCCGCGGTACGTCAGAATCGGGAGAAATCTTAAGTAGACGAATCGACGTCAGAGTCGGAAGAAAATTTTAAGTAACGAGTCGATGTTCAGACCACCGGAAAAATTTTAAGTAGAGGAATCGCTGGCAGTCGGAGGCCAGAGTAAATCTTAGTTTTAAGTCGCGGTATGTCAGAGTTGTCAGAGAACCGGGAGAAATTCTAAGAGATCGAATCGCTGTCCGTCGTGTCAATTATTTTTCTTTATATACCTTTCATCATTTTTGTCACAGTGTCTCAAGTTCATTTTACTTTATTTTATTCGACCGATTTCAGTACCGGACAATTTTATTTTTGCGAACATTTTTATTTCTGCGAATATTTTCATTTTTATTTTTATTGTGAACAAACATTTATTTTACTTTTCGTGTGGACATTGTGTTTTGAAGGCCAATATATTTTGGGAGACATCATTTTGCTTTTGTGTTGGACACTGTTTTCGCCCTGCAACCAATTACCATTCCGTTCATCTTCGTGGTCAATCGTTTTTATCATCTTCATCGTCGAATCCTTGACGGATCATCATCATCATCAAAGTTTTTCTTTTTTCTTTCCGTAAAAAGGGATCGTCAAGTTGTAAGTATCTCAAAATGTTTTATCGCATGTGTCAGTATTCTTCGTTCGTGTTGCGCGGTGTCTCCGACCCCGGTCGACACCCCATGACGTCTCAAGGCCCGTAACCGAAACTACTGGGTTACTCACCGTTGAAACCCTATGAAATGTTTTCTGTCGTTGTTTTCCTTTTTCGCGTTATCTTTTGTATTAGCTTTAGATTTTTGTGTTAAATTCAGTTCTATGGAAGTTCAGATTTTTGTGTTAAATTCAGTTTTATGGAATTTCAGATTTTTGTGTTAAATTCAGTTTTATGAAAGTTCAGATTTTTGTGTTAAATTCAGTTTTATGGAAGATCAGATTTTTGTGTTAAATTCAGTTCTGCAAAAAGGTTATGTGAATTTAATTTCCGTTCAGTGAAAAGTGCCTGATCAAAATTATTTTGCCAATTTTATTTTCCTCATGTTCAAATTCAATTCTTTGTCTGATTTATTTCACGTCCTTTAAAATTATTTTTATTTTTGTTTGTGCAATCAGATTATTTCAATGTTCCAAGTAAATCATTCCGAAAAACCTGTTCGTATATTTCAATCGGTTGTAGGACTATTTTTCGTGTGAAATTGTTTTCTCTTAGGAAGTGCTAATTGTTTGTGAATTCAGAATATGTGCGAGTTGAATTCATTTGAGTCATTCACGTTTTGTTCCGGAAAATAATGAATCAATAGTGTTTTTGTGTTTATCATTTGATGTTCATTTCCAATATAAATTTATACATTATCCGTGGTTAAATTCATTTTCGAAAATTTAGATTTTCTGTGAGTGATGAAAATTCAATCGAGTCGTGGTCGAGTAAATTCTTTGTTGATTTTTGTTTGTGTGAATTGTCCCGTCTATTGACCATGGACCTCTCCCAATTAAAAATAGCTGTCGTTGTATCAGTGGTCATCTTAGTCCTCGTGATAATTACGTTTGTCCTTGCAATTTGCGCGGATAAACCCCAGGAGGCATATTTTGAGGATGGCCCTGTAGTTTATTTTCTTCCGCGTCAGTGACAGTTTAGTTCCCGTTTTATTCAGAATTTATTTAATGCGATCATTCAATTTTTGTCCCTTTATATTACGAGTTTATTTGTCCGATTTTGCCGAATTACAATTTATTAGACTTTTCCGATGTATCTCGTGAAAATTAAGGAGTTTTGTTCGTGAGATTTTATTTTAATTTGCCATTGTTACCAAATTATGCACGCTCCGCCCATCCTGAGCAATTTTCCGCAAGGTTAGGCTCAAAACAGGGCAATAACCTGGCCAATGCCGATTTTATCTCGAATAACGTGTTAAAGGGAAAGCCGCGCTTTTCTTGACCGAGATGAAAAAAATCGAGGGTCAGGACGTAACAGTAAAAAAAATGCCAACCCTTGACAAAATGAATAACCTCATAATTAACATTCATGGTGTTGATAATCAGAGGAAGAGCAGTGTAATAGTGCCAATATCTATCAGTCAACAAACATCTCCTAAATCAACAATTCACCTTCTCATGCTCGAGAGTGGCAGGCATGATTGTGATGAAGATGATCTTGCGAGTCCTATCCACCACTTTGCGTGGATAAAAAACATTTCGCGCTTAGTAGGCTCGCAGATTTCTAGTCATAATGGTAAAATATATCTGTAGGACAGGTGTCTCTGTCACTTTTAAAGCGAAATCGTGCTGCAAAAGCATATCCTTGACTGCACGAACCAGTGCAAAGAGTATTTTCCCGGGGGTGATGCGAAATCCATGAGGTTTAGAAACCACAAGTTGTTCCGTTCGTGATATATGCTGATCTCGAATGTCTCCTGGAGCCGATTGCACCTACGGAGGAGGTGAATACTATGGGCTACCAAAAGCATGTGCCTCACTCCATCGCCTACTACTTCCACTGCTCGTACGATGATACCATTTCGGAATTTAAATCTCATCGAGGTATGGATTGTATTGGGTGGTTCATGGAGGAATTGAAGAATATCGCGAGCTTGGTGAATACCCAGTTGACGAACATCATAAAAATGGAGCATCTCAGCGATGATCAGCAAAGCGCATTTAATTCTGTAACCATTTGTCATATTTGCGAGAAACCTTTAGAAAATAACGAGTTGAGAGTTCGAGATCATTGCCATTTTACAGGGAAGTATTGCGGGCCCGCACACACTGGATGTAATTTAAATTATGAAAACTCTCACGCAGCAGAGATGGACACAACTAGCTACTTTCGAAACTAGCTACGACGAAGCTACACAATACAATTGTAACGGGTAACGAAAATTTTCTAGTTACTTCGATCCAAATGTAACGACATGCCTCTCGTGGTCGCTACTTTTTGTATCGAGTAACGAAATTTTTTTCGCTACCCGCTACATTTGTATCGAGTATCGAAAATTTTTTCGCTACCCGCTACTTTTGTATCGAGTATCGAAAATTTTTTCGCTACCCGCTACTTTTGTATCCATTATCGAAAATTTTTTTGCTACCCGCTACTTATGTATCGAGCAACGAAATTGTTTTCGCTACCCGCTGCATGTGTATCGAGTATCGAAAATTTTTTTCGCTACCCGCTACTTTTGTATCGAGTATCGAAAACTTTTTCGCTACCCGCTACAAAAGTAACGAGTAGCGAAGTATCGAACCAAATTTCGTTACTTTTTTTTTTTTTTTTTTCCTGGAATCTAGTTCCGTAAACGTACAGCGATAACTATAACCCATCATTTGGAACACTCAAAAAATTTTTAGAATGATTATCGATTTTGTGGGAGTTCATCAAATCTTTTTTTTGTTTCTCAATTTTTTTTAAATTTATTTTTATTTTTATTTTTATTTAATTTTTTTCAGGAATCTAGTTCCTTAAACGTATAGCGATTACAATTACCCATTATTCGAAACACTCAAAAAATTCTTAGAATGATTCTCGATTCTGTGGAAGTTCATCATATATTTTTTTTGTTTCTTAATTTTTGTATTTTTTTTCTGAAATCTAGTTCCTCAATCGTACAGCGATTACAATTACCCATTATTTGGAACACTCAAAAACTTTTTAGAATGATTCTTAAATCTGTGGGAATTCATCAAATCCTTTTTTTTGTTTTTTAATTTTTTTTTTAAATAAATATATATACATATATTTTTTTCTTCTGGAATCTAGTTCCTTAAACGCACAGCGATTACGATTACCAATTATTTGAAACATTTAAAAAAATTTTAGAATGATTCTCGATTTTGTGGGAGTTTATCACATCTTTTTTTTTTGTTTCTTTGTGATGGTCGAACGGGTTAAGTGAGATAGAAATGAAGTTGAACTCGAGACACTTTAGCTTGATGGTTTATTGGTAAATTAGAATGTTTGGGAGTGCACGTCTGGATTGATTGATGGTTGATGAAGAACTGAAGTGCTAATGAGCTGGAGGAAGGAGAGGACTTAGTGAGAGTGGAGGGGATGTCGCTAAGACGGAGGGACAAGGCCCGTGGGACCAAGGGCAAACTGAAGCTAAGGTGCTGACGATTATGTCTGACCGGAAAGAAGTATTGGGTTTAGCTGATATGTGGGATTTGAGCGTGAGAGTGGACTGATGGCGAGAGTGAAGTTGATGAGTTTGCGTGGGAAAGGATAAGAGTTTTTTAGGCTATAGGACGGGGCCGTTACACTCCCCCTCTTACAAAACGATGCTCCGCATCGTGATATACAATAATTCGTTTTACAATAATATTTTAATGTTCTGATTCTATATAATGAAAGTTGATTCTATATAATGAAATGAGAAAGAACGTGTTCGTTAAATTTTTGTGAATGGTTTCTGTTTGTGAGTAAGTATTTTTTTGTTCTTCTCCTGCCGGGTGGCTTCGGGTCGTGGTTTGGTCATTATCGTGTGGATTTTTCTCTTGCCCAATGATTTATATCGCATCCGCGGGTATGTTTATCGGCTCGACTGTGGATTCCCCTGAGTTTTCCGAAGTGCTGGGATCTGAAACTGGCTAAGTTCGTTAGCTTTCGTGTTAGTAGGGGGGTGGTATGTTATGTTGGGAAAAGGGGGTGGTCTGTAGGGCATTCATAAAAATAGTTGTATGTATTGTGCAAAAATAACTGCTCATGATTCTTTTCTGTCTTTGTTTCCCTCTGTGCTAGAGTTTTTCCGTTTAATTGTTATGGTACTTCCGATTTTTAATTATCGTTGCTTGTCGTTCATTTGGTTGATGATTTTCCTGAAACAGTCTAATATCTGGTTAGCTTTAGGGTTAGTGGTGTGAGGGGTATGTTAGCCGGGATCCAGGTGATTTGGTTCTTTTGGTCCTTGCGACGATTGAGCAGTACACCCTTTTTGTATAGTAATGTTTTGATTTATTTATTATATTTTTCGTACTTGTTTATAATAACGGGAGAAGAAGAGGAAAAAAAATGTGTGTGTTCGTTACGCTAACGGCGTATTCGTATAACCTTATCCCTATGTTAGTTGCGATATTTACTTCTATGATTACATATATAAGTGTGCGTGTATCTATTTATTTACGGACTTCTTTGTTATGAGTGAAGTGGACAGCAAAGCGTGTGTTCGTGTTGTCGTGTGTGTTCCGTTTCTGTACCTGTCCGTTATTCCAGTAGTCGTTCCGGTGGGTGTAGTTCTTTGAAAATCATATGTTCTATGTCAAGTCTCAGTTCCTGGAGTTTTTCGAGGTCGTACGTCATGATTCTGTTCAGTACGTCCCTGTCTATCTGTTGTTGTGTCCGTGGTTCCGTCTGGGTATATCTCGTCACGTGTTTTCCGTCGCCGATTGTGAGGAGGTGCGTTTTGATTGATTTCCATGGTATTTGTGTCGGTTCTTTCGCTCCGTCTGCTGTTGTTGCGGGATGTTTTTTTGAGATTGCTCCCTGTCTTTTCTGCTGCTCTGTGTAGGAGTCCGGTGTCTTGTTTTCGCCTCTTGTCTTTCTGTCCTCGTCTTCGTTGTCCTCGTTAATTGGCAACAGGTTGCTCTCTGTCGGTATCATCATTTTTTTCCCGTGTCGTCGTCGTGTTGGTGTTGCCAGCGTCTTTGTTTTTCTTGTCGGTGTTTGCGTCTGTGGTCGGGGTGGGGGAGGGGGGGGGGGGGGTCGCCGATGTGGTTTTTGTGGTGCTTATCGTCACGTCCTGGTCGTCTTCGTCTTCCGAGTCGTCGTAGGGGACCAGGGTCAGAGTCTTTTTTTTTTCGGTCATTGTTGTTTCTGTGGTGTGCGTGTTTGTTGTTTTTGTGGTGTGTGTGTTCGCTGCTTTTGTCGTATGGGTGTTTGATGACGTTGTTGTTATCGTTGTTGTTGCCGTTATTTCGCCTTTGGGCCACCTTCCAATCATCACCCAGTAGCTGGTGCACAGGTCTACGTGGTCCATCAGGCGTGACGGTGGGTAGCGACCGTCGCATAATGGGCATATCATGAACCTGAGCTTCGATGTTCTAGCTTATTTTGCTAACTGCCGACTGCAGGTGTTGATGTGCTCCTTTAGGCGGTTCACATTTCCGTTCTTCTTACATAGCGGGCATTTGAGCGTTGGTGTAAGTTTAGTTGACTCCATGGTAACTGATGTTTGTCTGTGAGTAAGTGTGAACATATTTCGGGTGCTATGTGTTTTATAGCTGTTTTGTGATTTATGCGAAGCAAGCGTGTCATGCGATTAAAAGATAAACCGTACGGTGTTATGGTATAGCGTGGTTATGCTATGGGTTATGCTATGGCTCGTCTATGGTATGTAATGGCGCGGGGTGATCTAGGCTCCATTTCTGAGAGTTCTTCTGTTGAGACTGTTATTTCGCGACGAGGGCTTGCTTGTATGGGGATGGTTTCGATAAATTGTATGGGTGGTCGATAGGTTTGCACGGGGTATTCTTGCATTTGGTTATTCGTCTGACGTGGGGTCGCGTTATTTGTTTGATTGGCTACACATGATACGAGTTTATATAATTTCGATATTTTTCTGAACATTGAGAATTTCCAACCGATCGCTGCGAATAGGAGAGCTGAACCGGTCGAGATGTCCAAATATTTTAGTATGTTCTCTAGGACTGATAATCTGTTCTTTATGTAGTGTGTTTTTGTTATTTCCTGAGCTTTTGCAATAACGGTTTTTAATGCTATTTCATTCTTTTCTAAATCATTATTGATATTGTTTGGTTCTACTAGTTGCGTGAACTTTTCTGTTTCTATTAATACTTCTGTAATGTTCCAGAGTTCGAATGCTTTTATTGATTTTACGATCATTTCGGTAATATTGAGTACTAGTGTGTGCGTTTGGTTGACCTGTGTATACGACGTTATTTCGCTTGATGATATCAGCTCAACTGTTTTTGTTTTCGCTTGGCATGCTGGGTTCAGTTGAACGATACCCGAATTCTCTATTGTTTTTATCTGTGTCTCGTGATTGTCGCAGATGACGTATAGGCTCTCGATCTCGGGAGCCGCGTATAGCCACGTATTGGTGTTGCGAATTCTGGACCAGTAGGTTCGTCTCAGTGTTTTGAGTTTAATGTCGCAAATTTCGAGGTTACTGAATTGCGGGTTAGTTAGCATTTGAACCTCGCATCCGGCCTCATCGCCTACAAGTTCTATGGGATTGACCTGACCACATATATACCTCGAGACCGTCTAACTGCACTCCTCTATATCATTGAAACTGAAAAAATTTTCGAAATTCTCGGCAATAGCCGTGTACTGCACCGATGGTTTAATAAACGCGAAGCGCGAGGCTGACGCAGCCTGACGCACTGGGACAGGCAAATGTTGGTATAATTTGTAGTGTGTCGGATCTGATAGTGGGATTTTTATAACATGAATCAGTTTCTCTCCGTTGTGGAAGACTGTTAATTTCGTTGAGGTCATTAACTCGGGAATATATTTTATTTCTAGTGGTATTGGAAATTCGGCCAGCGAGCCTGTCGCCAGGCTCGCTGTTACACTTATTTTTACTGGGCGTTGGTATATTTATTTCAGACCGTGGTTCCGTTCGTTTTTCCTCCTCTTGGTGGGGAGACCCATTTACGTCGGCTGGTTGGCTTGACCCTTTAGGTGGGAGGGCAGGCAATTCCTCTACTTGTGCTACGACATGTGATGTTTCATTCTGGTTTTGATCGGGAAGTTCGTCGTAGTCAGTGGCGTCTGTTTGTTCTGATGCCAAGTCGGGTTCCATTGTTACTTCTTCCCTTATTGCTCTGCTTCTAGTTGTTCGTTGTGGGCCAGTTATCGTCAACCGATTTCTGTGATATTGAGGTGGTATGAACGTTGTGTCAGTTTCGCGGTCATCGGGATCGCTGTCGGTTGAGGACGGTGTGTCCGGGTGTATGGGATTTTTCCGTGTTACTGGCTCAGGCGGTGGATTTTTCCGCGGTCTGCCTGGTCTGCGTTTGGCAACCTTGATGGTAATGAGGAAGGTGGTTTTTTTCGTGGTCTACCGGGCTTGCGTACTATGACCGGTGATGATAGTTGCGAAGGAGGTCTCTTCCGTGGTCTACCTGGTCTGCGTTTGGTGGTTGGTGTTGGGACCGTTTGTATCTCCGATGGAGATCGGAAGGTTGGTTCGATGTCCTCGTACTTAGCCTGTTTCGACGTACTTGGTTCCGGTTCCCATGAAGAAGTTGGACGTGTGGAGTACGATGTTTGAGGTTCCGAATGGAGCCGTTTTTCCACATTAGCTGGTGATGTCCGTTCTTCTTCTTCTTTCAGGTCCCTTGGTGGTGGTGGTGGTGACCTGAAGTTGGGTTGCGCGTCCGGTTGCTTCGCGCATTTTCCGTCGCTTTCGTGATGTGTTGGTGATCGAAAGTTTGGGACAACCTCCTGTTTTGCGACCTCTTTCTCTTTCGTTGCCGTCTCGTGTTCGGTTTTGTTTGCCAATTCGTCGTATGGTTCACTGTTTCTCACGACTCCGGGTCCTCCGTGAGTATTGTGAGTAGCAGTGTTATCGCTGCTTGTGGCTCTGGGTCTTCCAAAGCGGTCACTAGCGCCGATGGGGGTCCGGGGTGGCGGCTCGGGGCTCGCATCTATTATTTCCTGCTGCGTTGAGCTTTTTGAATTTTTTTCTTGCTGCGTTGAGCTTTTATCGTTTTCTTCTCGTTGCTGCGTTGAGCTTTTTGTGTTTCCTTCTTGCTGCGTTGAGCTTTCTATGTTTTCTTTTTTACCTTTTTTTTCGTAACATTTTGTTGCATCTTTTTCCACTTTGTTTTCCTGTGGGTTATCCCTTGAAGTTTGCCGGGTCGGTTCCTGTTCAATTTTTATGGTTTCGATCGGTTCTTCTTCTGACATTGACGAATCGTAGTTGTTATCGTCGATTTTTTTGATTGATTTTGGGTCGTGCACTCCCTTCAATCCGTTCTTGATTGTCTGATGTCATTTCTTGATCTGTGTTCGTGTCGATGTCTTCGGATTCTTCGGTTTCTTCCGGTAGGAATATTATCTTGTTCGGTGCTGGGTTGCCGGAGGACTGATCCGATGATGATGATCGATTACGTTTGTTCGAATCTTGCGATATTCTTGGCCTTTTTACTTCGTTTTCCGAATCTTCCGATGATTGTTCTCGGGGTCTGACTGGGAGAATTTTTATTGGGTTCCGCGATAGTGCGTCGGCGACGACGGTAAGTTTCCCTGGTTTGTGGTGGATTTCGTAATCGTAATCGTTGAGGACTGCCTGCCAACGTTGTAGCTGTTGCGGTGGGTCTGGCTTTTTTACTAAATATGTGAGTGCTCTGTTATCTGTTACTAAGATAAAGTGATGTCCGTATAAATAGTGTCTAAAGTGTTGAATTGCGTTGACTACCGCTAAGAGTTCTTTACGCATTGCGTCGTATACTATTTCCGTTTTTGAAAGGGTTCGGGAGTTAAATGCAACAGGGTGATCAAATTTTTCGTGTTCTTGACTGAGGACGGCACCAATCGCAAAGTCCGATGCGTCCGTTGTGAGCTTAAATTGTTTTTTGTGATCTGGGTAACGCAAAATAGGTTGCCCTGTTAATTTTTGTTTGAGGCAGTCGAATGCTTGTTGGCATTCTTCTGTCCACTTGAATTTCTCCGATGGCTTTAATTGTTTGGTTAACGGGATAGCAATTGTTGCGAAATCTTTTATAAAGCGTCTGTAATAATTCGCTAGTGCGTGAAACTGTGTGATATTCTTTTTATTATTTGGGACAGGGAAGTCTTTTATTGCTTGAATTAATCCTGGTCTGGGTTGTGAGCCTTTTTCGCTGATGACGTGCCCTAAATATTCAACCTGCTTTTGTAGAAATAAACATTTGTCTGTCTGTAATGTGAGTCCTGCGTACGTCAATCTCTTCGCCAGTCTGCGGAATTTCCGTTCGTGTTCTTCCAGATCGGTAGCGTAAATGACTATGTCATCGAGATATACAAAAAGGTCAGTACCCTGGAGTCCCGATAACGCTATGTCCATTAACCTTTGAAAGGTTGCCGGCGCATTTTTCAGTCCAAACGGCATTCGGTTAAACTCGTAATGACCGTTCGGCGTGGAAAAAGCCGTTTTTGGTTTGTCTCGTGGGTGCATTTCAATTTGATGGAAGCCGGATGCCAAATCCAATACCGAATAATAACGGGATTTTCCCAGTTGATCGATGATGTCGATAATATTGGGTAACGGGTACGCGTCTGGTGTCGTTTTCTCGTTAAGCTTCCTAAAATCGATAACCATACGCCATCGCTTGTTTCCGTCGTGATCGGCTTTCTTAGGCACGATCCAGACTGGGGAGTTATATGGTGATAATGATGGTTGTATTATGTCTTTTTTTAGGAGATCGTTTACTTGCTTCTGTATTTCGTCTTTATGTACTTGTGGGAATCGATATTGTTTCGTGTTGATTGGTTTATCGTCGGTTGTAAAAATTTCGTGTTTTGCCATCGTCGTGTGACCTAACCGTTCTCCTGGTAAGCAAAATAAGTGAGAGTATTCTGAAGCTAGACGGAGCACGTGGGCTTGCTCGTCGTTACTTAAGCCTTCCAAATGTAAGAGTGGTCTAAGCTGGTTAAATCTGTATTCCTCACTTACTACTGCTGCACCAATTGATGCGCGTTGTTCGTCGTGTAAATCGTGTTCTCTGAGGGCGATCGGTGGCTCCGATATTCCGTCGATCGGTTGTAACTCTACTGTCGGTACCCTAAAGTGTATTTTGCGTTCGTTTGTATTTATCGCTCTTAGGTACGCGATACCTTTGTTATTTGTCACTAGTGCGTCGCCGATAAATAAACCTTCTCCTGCGTCCATTCTTGGGATGTATCCTTCTAGGAGGTCTGGATTTGCTATTCTGACGTAATTTGTTGATTTTGATCGGGCCGGTATCGTTACGGTTTCGTAAGTTTCGAAGGGTATTGTGATATCTCCGCATGATATGCATGATTTTGTGTATAAAATGTCGGCTGGGGTTTTTTGAAAGAATTCGTCGCCCAAAACGGCGTCTTCTGCAATTGGTACTTCGTTACCGATTATGTGGAATTTAACTGAAATGTTTTTTATTCTAATAATGCACATACCGGTTGTAAAAATCGTATTTTTCGTGATTCCCGTCAATTCGTATATAATGAGAGGGTTTACGTTTGTGTTATTTCCGACTGCTTTTTGTTTAATTAAATTTATCTCTGCACCGGTGTCGACAAGGAATCGAGCTGAATGTTCGTGTAAGTCGATAGAGTTTATTATTATCGTCGGTGGTCGACGTTTTTCCGCTTTTCCGAGTGATATTATTGCTTTACGTTTTTCTGGGGTTTTATCGTTTACTGGTTCTGTATTGGGCGCTCTTGCGGCTCGCTCCGCGTCGCGCTGTCCCGCGGAGTTGAACTCGCGTTTTTTGACTGCTGTAATTCTGCTAAGGCTCTTGCGAGTTCGTGAATGTGGTCAGTAAATCTGTCCTTGCTTTCGCTACGTCGCCTTTGTGAGTTATTGCTATACCTGTCGCGAGAGTTGTCGCGGGATCTGCTTCCTGGGTTACTTTGGTAATCGTATGAGTCGTCTCGTGAGCTATTGTATTGTCTGTCGCGTGAGTTGTTTCGGAAGTAGTTTTGTTGTCTATCACGCGAATCGCTGCGATATCTGTTCTGAAAATTCTGTCCGTCGCGTGAGTTGTCGCGGTATCTGTATTGGAAATTTTGTTGGCAGTCGCGCGCGTCGCTGCGGTACCTGTTCTGGAAATTTTGTTGACGGTCGCGCGAGTCGCTGCGATATTTATTTTTAAAATTTTGTTGGCGGTCGCGCGAGTCGCTGCGATACCTGCTTTGGAAATTTGGTGAATTTTGGCGGAATGAGTCTCTGGGTCTTCTGCTACGACTTTCTCTTATTTCTTTTATCGTGAAACATTCCGCGGTGGAATGACCGTTTGTTTGGTGGAATTCGCAGTATTTTTGAGTGGTTTCCTGTTGGGTTTCGACGAAATGTACTTTCGCTGTCTCGGTGTATTCGGTTTGGGTATTTTCGCGAGTGGCTCGATTTTGATTTACTGGCTTTCGTTTTAAGAGTTCTTGCTCGATGTTGCTTGCTTCTTTTATCGCTTGTTCGAGAGACTGGATGTTTTGATTCATCAAAAAGCTTCCTATCTTGTCAAAAAGGCCTCTTACGAAGGCTCGTGTCACTGATTTTTTCAATTCTGCTATTCTACTCTTGAGATATTCTTTTTCACTTCCTCGAGTGTAACATTCCTCTAACCTTTCTATTATCCGTTTTAAAATTACTCGCGTTCTTGTCGCGTATTCTGGAACTAATTCGTTATAATTTTGCGAAATTGCTTTTCATTCCAATTCGAGGTCGAGTAATTCAATTGGGGCGCTAAAATTGTCCCTAAGATCGTTAAGGAATTCTGTCAATGTTTCGTGAGTTTTTGTTTCTGCAAAATCGAGGGCTGTTCCGTTTAATTTATACTGTATCATAATGAGTAGTCTCTCGTGTTCGCTTTCCGGCAATCCTTTTGCTGCTCTCTTGCATGCTTTAATAAAATGGTCAACTGGTATATTTTTGCCGTCGAATATCGGGATTGCGTTATATACATCGCGAAAGGTAACACCGCTGTTTGCCATCGCGTCTGATTCTTCATTATCGGTATTAAGATTAAAAAATGTATTTGTCAAATTTTGAAGTAAGCTCTTACGTCGTGGCGGGCGAGTTGGATCAATTTTGTAAAAAAAAAGGTTTTCCTTTGTACCATTACGTCCCGCGACTTTCGGGACTTTTTGCATCGATTTGAGATTACTTATATCTTGTAATTCTCAATAAAATTCAATACGAGGAAAGGGACCCGGTCATACGAGAGAAACGTTTTTTTTTCTTTGGAGAACTCGGATAGTTCGGGCTGTCTTCAAATTAAGGCGTCAACACGAATATGGTCTCAAGTGAGCATAAATTATCGAGAGGTGACGCCATGGCGGCGTCGATATCGCAGCTCTTTATAACAAAACTTCCATCGTCGGGCGTGAAGAAAAACATCCGTTGATGCTGAAGAAATCTTGGGCCATGGCATCAGATTACTCAGAAGTGGTGGGCCTTTGTGCACAACGAAAAGCAATGTGCATGGGACACTAATACAGGCTGAGTGCAAAATCTTTGCCTTCGTGAGAACCACAGGCGGTCTCTTTGGGTGTGTGTGAGAAGGAAAGCAGGAGAGACAGAGCGTGTACGCCTCATCTAAAGCTAAGTGACCGGTGATCCTCTTTTTCCTTATCCCCGAATGAAGACTTTATGAACTAAATTCCCGAAAGTACGTGAGTGAACGGATGTAAAAATGTAAAATCAAGAATGAGCATGGGTACCTGGGTCAGGTCATCGGTGATGGCAAAGGTGGCGTTAGATTATAGATTATTGCATTTGAATGTTTAATTTTATTTTAAACTAGGTCGGGTTTTCCATGAATCGAAATTGGTCGAAGAGAAGAGTATTCTTCTTTGAATCTTTGTTGTTTTTCTTTTTTTTTTCTTGCTCCGAAACTATGGGAGATTTTAGCCTTGTTACGACTTTTTGGGAACGGCGTCTAGAAAAAGTCATCGGATAATTCTCATGGGCGGTATACATGAGCTCTGCACGTGATCGATAAATTAGCGCAGTGGTCGAGTCGAGGAGACTCGATGGAAGAAAGATTTCGACGAAACACCCAATCATCGACGACCAAAATTAAACAAACTTTTGAGAATATCTGTTTATGCTTGGACTGTTATTGGACTCCAATTTAATGAGCACTGAATTTTTATGCTGCACGAAGAGAACCCCGAGTCTATAGCCAAAGAAAGAGAGCAAGCAGCGCTTTGTCCCAAGTCCTGGGATTCAGAAGGCGTATGTCCCATCGACATACGAATCCAAGCTCTCGCCTACGAAGGAGGGGTGACACCAGAATTCGGCATCGAATCCAACAAAGACCCCAAAAGCGTAGCAAGCGCATTATTTAATTAACGTTTTCCTTTTTAATTAACAACGACCAAATTCAAAGATTTCAGGAGATTTTGTAATGCATGGGTAAAGGTTTATGTGGAAATGAAAATTGTGAACGAATCCTTTTCCTATAATAATTACGAGTTTGATGAGTAAATGTATGTGTGATTTTTGCGTGAGCATGAAGATAGATCTTTCCTGTAATGACAAGTAGGAGAAATGATAAGCCGGAATTATAAAATTGCATAGGATCCGGAGTGTATAGATAGAATTTTTAATTGTTGTAACAAATGTAGAATCTGAATAACTGGTTAATAATTATGAGAAGTTTGAGTAATTTGAATACGCTAAAATAATTTTCTTTCGTATAATTATTGAAAATAATTAATTCCAATCCAAAAGAAATAGCATGACATACACCATTGCATCCAAACCTCCGCATGGTAAATGATTAAAAAGAAATAGGAATGAATAGAATGAGAGGAAAGATCGAACGAAATCCAGAGCGAGAAAGATACAGAGAAACAGAGGAGAAGTTGTCACCGAACGAGAGTACGAATGGGAAAAGACGAATGGATGTGTATGTATGTGTGTGTGACATCGAGAGCCTATGACGGGTCAACGCGTGGCCCGTAGGAGAACTCAAACGCAAGCATGGAGGGATGAGAAGGAGAGGGTGACCAGAATGAAGAAGAGGGGTTACAGAAGAGGGGTACAGCAGGCTCTCGAAATTGAATCACTCGTGAATAAGGAAAAGGAAAAGTCTAATCCGTTAACTGTCGCTATATCTTCGAGGTCAAATATTTTCCCATGGTGTCTTTTTAGTGGTGTAGTAAAAAAACCAGAGTTAACTGTTTCTGCCAATAAAAGTAGTAATTTACCCTTTTTGCCTTCTGCTCGACTTTCAGAAAAATCTCCAGAAAATTCAATTTTTAATAAAGTTAGAAGTCCGATTGCTTTGCCATTATTACGAACCCCTGTAAAATCATTTGAACGATCCGAACCTGTAGATGAACATTCTCTTTGTAGTGATAACGATCAATTTTTAACCCCTGTGGGTGGCAATTTGAGCACCTCACAGAACCCAGAGGATAGTTCAACTCCGCGAAATAATAGAAATTTTAATCCTCGGCGAACATTAAATACAGCAATGAATGAGCAGGTTAGAGCATATGATCCCGCGACGCTGTCCGCCTTGCGTGAAGCGTTGCGGTTCATCCCCGATTTCGACGGTAAAAAGACATCGCTTGGTCGTTATATCGCAGGTATAGAGGAGGCCAGTCAAATGACCGGAGGGGCGCTCGATCAACAATTATTGAGACTCCTAAAAGTCAAACTGTTGCCCTCAATTTGGAATAAAATCTCTAAAATCACTTTTCGAAATCTTAAAGAATATACAAATTTTTTGCGTGAAACATATGACCCTCCTAGAGATGTATATCAGTTAATAGCAGAGCTGGGAAACAGTTATCAGAAGCCCTTAGAGAGTGTAGATGATTATGTCGATCGTATCCGATATTATGCAGAAAAAATCTTGGAAGCTCAGGCTACAGAGGAAGGGATTACTAGTGAGGAGCGTGAAAGGGTTGAGGAAATGGCGCGTAAAATCATGCAGCGTGGGTTATTGCCAGAAATCGAGCAGCGAATGAAGGATGAAGCCTCCCTTAGTGACACGGTAAACCGAGCAAAGGTAATAGAACGCCAGCTTGCCGACGCCAAACGACTAAGAGAGGGGGATTCACAGAAATCGCGTTTATCCGAGAAAACTGAAAAAAGAGCTAATATGAATGTCGTGGGACAAGATATCGTGAATGAGAATAAGAAAGAAGTAGGCGCGAGTGCTCCTCCGGTCGTGAGCTGTCAGCTGTGCGGTCGAAGGGGGCATACCGCGGAAAGATGTGGAGCTCTTCAAGCTAGTGGAATTCCTGTGAAGATAATTATATGTCAATTGTGTGGCCAACCGGGCCATACAGCTGATAAATGTCCCCCTAAATTTCCTGCAACGAATGGTCAAGAATTGACAATTTGCCAGATTTGTGGAAGAAGAGGACATCTTGCAAACCGTTGTTTTTCTGTTCCGTGTAGAAATTGTGGTCGTACGGGGCATTTAACCGACACTTGTCGTCAAATGCAACGACCTACCGAGGTACAATCGTACCCCGGAAATCAGAATAATCAGAGAGATTCGCTTCCACCGCTTCAGTGTTATAAATGTCAAGAATGGGGTCATATTTCGAGAAATTGCAGTAAAAATATCAACCAGATAAATCAGGGGATTCCAGGTCCACCTGCATTGTCTAACGTAAACAATCGAATGTCGTACCCTGCAGGCCCAAGTTCTTATTCACAAGCTGTAAAATTGAATTACCCGCCGGGAGTGTGCAGGTACTGCAAGCAGGCCGGGCATGTACTCGATGAGTGTCAGTTGCGCGCGGCAAACCATGAGAGACGCGATCGCAGGCCAGGGAAACGGGAATGGCCAGCCGGGAGCGGGTGCCCAGGCGAAGGCCGTGTCGCAGGTACACCCGACTATGCTGTTCGAAGTAGACCAACAGTTACCAACCCAGTAAAGATAATTGATGTATTTTTGGCGCGTCAACCGGACGATGTGATTGCGCCAACCATAATGTTGAAGGGTAGACATTTGTTTGAGGGTGTTACGTTGATGTTAGATACGGGAGCAAGTAAGAATGTTATAAAAGAGCAATATGTTAGCTCCGACGTGCCTATTTACGATGATCAAATTTTGCGTCTTCGGGGTATAACTGAGAACACATTGCTCACTTTGGGATATATATATACGGAAACGTTGGGTCTTAAGTCCATTTTTCATATCGTTCCTGATGAATTTCCTATAAATCAATCGGGAATTTTATCTTCAGAATATTTTCGTGAAACAGGTGCCAAAATCGACTACGCTAATCATTGCCTTGTGGTCGGGGGCGAGATAATACCGTTTCACACCGGAGAAGTTATGATGTTTCCTCCAGGTTCAACGAAGTTGTTTTTCGCGCGTGTGGTAAATGAGGAGATCTCTCACGGATATCTACCTCCTTTAAAGAAATTGGAGGGGATGATAGTCCAAGGGGGACATGTGGAGAATGTTGACGGAAGGGCGTATTTCTTTGTAACGAATACGAGAGATCATACTGTAGAGATCGCGATACCCTCGTTAACGTTGTTGACGCCTTCGCCTTCCGCGACGGCAGTTGACAGTTGCGAGCGGGTGACGGAAATCGAGTCAAAAAACGTAGAGTCGCGGGGGATTGCTGGTCCACCGGTGACAGTGGACATCGGAGGATCCTCCCGCGAGATCCTACCAGTGATGAGTTTTGTCTAGGATGGAGTAGAGGCGGAGGAGGGAGGTCCACGACGGAGAATTCAAAAATCCAAACTCCCAAATCCCAAAATCCATCCGTTGAAAATTCAAGAGTTGAAAATCCATTGTTTAAAAATCCAGAAGTTGAAAATTGCCTGTCTATTGAAAATCCAGAGATTATTGAGAATTTGAAAATTGAAGATGTGAAAGTTGAAAATCCAAGAGTTGAAAATCCATTGTTTAAAAATCCAGAAGTCGAAAATTGTTTGTCTATTGAAAATACAGAGATCATTGAGAATTTGAAAATTGAAGATGTGAAAGTTGAAAATCCAAGAGTTGAAAATCCATTGTTTAAAAATCCAGAAGTCGAAAATTGTTTGTCTATTGAAAATACAGAGATCATTGAGAATTTGAAAATTGAAGATGTAAAAGTTGAAAATCCAAGAGTTGAAAATCCATTGTTTAAAAATCCAAGAGTTGAAAATCCATTGTTTAAAAATCCAGAAGTTGAAAATTGTTTGTCTATTGAAAATACAGAGATCATTGAGAATTTGAAAATTGAAGATGTGAAAGTTGAAAATCCAAGAGTTGAAAATCCATTATTTAAAAACCCAGAAGTTGAAAATTGTTTGTCTATTGAAAATCCAGAGATTATTGAGAATTTGAAAATTAAAGATGTGAAAGTTGAGAATCAAGAAGTTAAAAATCCATTGTTTGAGAATCAAGAAATTAAAAATCCATTGTTTGAGAATCAAGAAGTTAAAAATCCGTTGTTTGAGAATCAAGAAATTAAAAATCCATTGTTTGAGAATCAAGAAGTTAAAAATCCATTGTTTGAGAATCGAGAAGTTAAAAATTCATTGTTTAAGAATCAAGAAGTTAGAAATCCATTGTTTGAGAATCAAGAAGTTAAAAATCCATTGTTTGAGAATCAAGAAGTTAAAAATCCATTGTTTGAGAATCAAGGAGTTAAAAATCCATTGTTTGAGAATCAAAAAGTTGAAAATCTATTATTTGAAAATTGTGAAGTCGGAAATTTGTCAGTTCAAAATCGAAAAGTTGAAAATTGTTTGTCCATTGGAAATCGTAAAGCTGAAAATTTGTCTATTGGAAATTGTGAAGTCGAGAATTTGGAAATTAAAGATCGAGTAATTGGAAATTGTGAAATTGGAAGTGTTGAAATTGAGAATCTTGTGTTTGAGAATCGTGTTTTGGAAAGAAGTGAAACTCAAAATCCAGAAAGTAAAGTTCTAGAAAGTTATGATCCTGTAATTGAGAATCGTGTTTTTTTTGAGAATTGTGGTATAGTTGAGAATCGTGTTCCCGTGTTTTAGAATCGTGTTATTGGAAGTATTGAAACTCAAAATCCAGAAAGTAAAGTTCTAGAAAGTTATGATCCTGTAATTGAGAATCGTGTTTTTGTTCAAAATTGTGGTATAGTTGAGAGTCCTGTAATTGAAGATCGAGTTGTTCAAGTTTCCAAAGATCGAGTAGTTGAAATCCAAGAAGTCGAAAATCTAAAAATCCAAGAAGTCAGAATTCGAAAGTTTGAGAATCCAGAAATTAAAGTCCAGTGTCAAGAGTTTTGTGTAGATGATATTTGTGGTATAAAAAAATGTGCCGGGATTCGTAAACCGCATACCAATGCATTCGAGAGTAGTGGAACGTTAGCGGACAAGTCGAATGAGACCTCCAAGATGCAGCGTATCCATACATCGAAGCCTCTGAGAGATCATGAGGGAGAATCCAGTAGTGGCCATATAGAAAATTTTCGGGAGATTCCGAATCCATGTATGAGTGTATTCGAAAATTGTGGAACGTTGGCAAACAAGTCTAATGAGACCTCTGAGAAGCAGCGTGTCTATACCTCGAAACCTCCGAAATGTGTGGACAAGGAACCCGAAAACATTTTTGTCAGTCAAGACAGTTTTGATGATTTAGAAAAGGAAAATCCGAACGTGGTGGTTAAATTTGTAGAGTCGAGTAATGTTTTAATTGATAAAGAGAAAATAGAGATTTTTGATGATAATAATGATGGAAAAAGTGTTCAGTATCCGAGTACCAGTGGCGAGATGTTTGTTTCAATTCCTGTAACGGTAAATTCAATAATAGAAGATGTAAATTCAGAATCCAGTTTTGTAATAGATGTAGTTGTTCATCGAGAGAATGGTGTTGTTTCAGAAAAAGCAGTGGAATTTAATTTTGAGTTAGATAAAGAGTATTTCACAGTCACAGCCAGAATATCCGACGAAGATCGTTGTCTCAAAGTGTTAGAGTTACTTCGTTTGGATCATTTAGAAAAAGAGGAAGTTGGAGAAATAAGGAATTTGATCAAAAGTACAGCCGATATATTTCACCGACCAGGTGAGATTTTAGGGGCTACCGATGTTGTTGCTCATAGAATACCTACGACAGATGATTTACCAGTAAATTCAAAGCAGTATCGTTTTCCCGTGGTTCATAAAGAAGAAATAAGAAAGCAGGTAGAGGAGTTGTTCGAAGCCGGGTTAATCCGAGAGTCCAAGTCCCCGTATAACACACCTGTATGGGTTGTGCCTAAGAAGCCGGATTCGCAAGGGAATCCTAGGAGGAGAATGGTCCTTGATTTCCGACAGCTGAATGAAAAGACGATTGGTGACGCATATCCTTTGCCGAACATAATCGATATTTTGGATCAGCTGGGCGGTGCCCGATATTTTTCAGTCTTTGATTTAGCCTCAGGATTTTATCAAATAAAAATGCACCCAGATGATTGTCATAAAACCGCGTTCACAACTCCGTACGGACATTATGAGTATGTTCGAATGCCTATGGGGCTGAAAAATGCTCCTCCCACTTTTCAACGGGCCATGGATATGGTGTTGATGGGATTACAAGGGCAAGAGTTGTTCGTTTATCTGGATGATATTGTGATTTATGCAAAAACGTTGAAAGAACATATGGAGAAATGTACGAAGCTTTTCGATCGCCTAAGAGGGGCCAACCTATCTTTGCAGCCTGATGAATGTGAATTTTTGAAAAGAGAAGTAGTTTATTTGGGTCATATTATTAGTAGCACGGGATTGAGGCCTGATCCTCGAAAATTGGAGGCCGTTCGAGATTTTCCACGGCCACGTAATGTGAAAAATATACGCCAATTTTTGGGACTTACGGGATATTATCGTCGTTTTATTGAGGGGTACGCTCGTCTAGCCAAACCCTTGTCAAATCTTTTAAAGAATGATGTGCCGTTTTTGTGGGAAAATATTCAAGAAGAAAGTTTTATGGAATTAAAAGATAGACTTTGTACAGAACCGGTTTTAATTTTTTCTGATTTTTCAAAACCATTTTTTGTTACTACAGACGCGTCAGGATACGCAATAGGAGGTATTTTGTCTCAAGGTGAAATAAATAAAGATAGACCAATAGCGTACGCTTCACGTACATTGAATGGTGCTGAAAGTAGATATGATACGTATGAAAAAGAGGCTTTGGCGATCGTTTACAGCGTTTTGCATTTCAGATCATATCTTTATGGTAAACGTTTTACGCTCGTCACTGATCATAAACCGTTAATCTGGTTTAAAAGTTGCAAAGACGGTAACGCACGTGAGCTCCGCTGGAGATTGAAATTATCTGAGTACGAGTACGACGTTGTGTATAAAGCCGGAAAAACTAATGTAAACGCGGATGCATTGTCGCGAAATCCTGTGATCCGGGAAACTGAGATCACCGAGGAGGAGATTTTCGTGATAAACTCAAAGAAGAAAAAGAATATAACCGAAGAAGATATCCTAGAGTTGTTAGAACAAGAAGATAGCGAGAATGATGGAGAAAGCGATGAAACGAATGTTGTCGATGAGGACGATCCGGAAGAGCAATGGAGGGAGTCATTAACTCCGTGTGAGTTGGCTGGAATCGAGAACCAACATCTTCAGGTCGAAGGAGGGAAGGGAACAGTCACTCAAAAGGTGAAGGATTTCTCCGTCAAGGCGAAATTAGTCGAAAAAACATTTCCGAACCGACAACCGGAAAACCCATCCTATCCAGAACCAATTGAGGCAGTCGCTGGACCATCTTAGCATCCAACCACATGTACGCGTAGGCTCACGAGGAGTCAGTCCAAAGCACAACGAGAACCAGATCTTCCGATTCATGGGAATAATCGTCAAGAAAGCGAAGGAAGTGAAGAAAACGAATCTTCGGATGATACAGCGTCCGACCCGGAAGAAATGGAAAAACCAAGGAAGAAAAAGAAAATCTCACCGTTGCAAGATTCCGATGGAGACGAGTTATCATCGGAAACCGAAGATAGCGATGACGATGTACACCGAAATTATGAAGATCACCAGGGAACAATACATGAAGATGAAATAGAAGAAGAATTTAATAGACCAAAAATTGTAAATGATGAGATTATAGCAGGAAATATTATTCAATCTAGAGACCTTTTCTTCACGCGTAAAGACACACTGGCATACTTTTTGAACACCCGTGGTGAGCCTTTCGATCTTGGGTCACGAAAGTTGAGAGACCGTAATGAGTTACCGTACTTTCCGGACCTCCAGCTGGGTCAAGCAAGCCTAGTGAAACGAGGGAGCAGGTACCACGTAGGGTTGCCGGTCAGTGACGACTCCGGGGAAGGAATGTCATTGACCATTGGGCATATTAAGAGCGCTATAGCCAGTCTTCGTGAAAAATCGGAAGGTTTAAATATCCAAAGTATTAGTATCGCGAAAACAGACTCTGTGGGTAGTGTTCCATGGGACGATATAGCCACATCTTTGCGATTAGGATTTTTGCGAAGTACAGTAAAAATAATAGTTTGTCATGGAATAATAAGATATCCGAGTAAAGAAGAACGGGAAGAAATCATGAAAGAATTGCATAGTTCAGCTGTGGGCGGACATAGAGCCGTAAAGAAAACCTTTAATCGAATTAGACAGTATTATTATTGGGAAAAAATGAAAATCGATATTCAACATTTTATTCAACAATGTTTGCCTTGTCAATTAAAAGAATGTGTTCGAGTCAAAACTAGACAGCCGATGGTCATAACTGACACTCCAGGTACGGCTTTTGATAAAATTACAATGGACATTGTGGGTCCTCTTCCAAAAACAAGAAAGAATAACGAATATATATTAACAATTCAAGATCAATTGACCAAATTTTGTATTGCAATCCCTTTACCCAACGCCACATCAGCAACCATTGCTGACGCGTTGGTTCAGAATTTTATTACACTTTTTGGAGCACCCAAGGCGATACTCACGGATCAGGGTCGCAATTTTCTAAGCGTATTGATTCGACGAGTGGCCAAAGTATTTAAAATCAAGAAAATTCGTACAACCGCTTTCCACCCACAGTCTAACGGGTCATTAGAAAGATCACATCATGATTTGGGGGAATATCTAAAACAATATGTCGGAAAAGAATATGATTGGGATGAATGGGTGAGTCTTGCCATTTTTAATTACAACACTTGTGTGCACGAGGGCACAAAGCATACCCCATACGCGTTAGTTTTCAGTAAATTAGCAAGAATTCCATCGAGTGAACCATTGCACGTGGAGGATAAGTTGCCGGATTATGACAATTATTTAGTAAAACTCGTTACGCAGTTGCATGAAATCCAGAATGTAGCTCGACAAAATTTGATAGGAGCAAAAGAGAAATCGAAAGAACGATATGATAAAAATATAAATCCGAAAGAATTTAAGGTTGGAGAATATGCGTTTTTGCTAAAAGGTCCAAAGTCAGGAAAATTAGTTGATCATTATACGGGACCACATGAAATAGTAGAGGTGATGGGTAAAAATAATATACGTATTAAAATAAACCAGAATACAAAGGTCGTGCACGCTAACCGACTCAAGCATTCTAGGATTATACCCGCATAAGAATGCCAAAATAAGGTAAACGTCTACAGAATTCAGAAAATATATTTGTCTAGCCCCATGTGCCCTAAATGAGCGGGTCGTTGGCCTTGCCATCCGTGTTGTTCACCATATGGCTTTTTCCCAACCCCGCTTGGACTTTGTTCATTTAAATGTTTATTCGCTACTTGATAAATTTATATGCTTCTATGCTTTGAATGTTAGTTTTAAGTTTAATTGAAAATTTGATTGAAAAAGAAGGTGGGATCAGTGAAATATTTTTGTGTTTTGAAATATCGGTAAAAGTAGATATAAATTAATGATTCGCATGTTGGTAATCTAGTAAATTCTTCTTTTGAAAAAGGGTTTGTTTTATATTTCTTGCCATTTGAAGGTCATTTATTGAAGGGAGTAGTTTGAAAATGTTCGAGAATAAAAATTGAATAGAGGAAATTTATGAAGTAAAAATTTATGATGGGAAAAGGGGGAGGGGGGTTCCCTAATCATTATTTTTGCCTGTTATTTAGATAGAATAAGGATGACGTTTGTGACGATTGTGATGTTGGCATGGGGAATGTTAACCCCTTGCCCGGTGAGGTAATAGTGGGATATGAGTGTGGATCGCCAGCATACAGTATAACCACCTTATCCCTTCTAAATGTGGAACCCAGTGCCGAAAGATCACTATGGGGTGACGTCGTGCTTCCGAGAGGGCAGGACCCATTCGGGATCTAGTTGAAGGGAGAAGAAGAACCTGATCCTCCCCCGGTGGTGGCCCAGATGTCGGTTGCAAATACACCGGCCCTCCCTACAGTAGCCCATTCCAATCAGATATACCACTAAATCCAACCTCAATATTTTCCTATTTTATTGTTTTCCTTCCTATAATGATTATATTCATGGATATAATCCTAATATTCTCCTAATTTTTTTTTATTTCATTGTGACGATCCCGCATTACATCCAAGTAGACAATGCAAATGAGAGAGATTAATCGGTGGCCGTAGCGCAGTGGTTAGCGCTCCCGCTTGCAAGCCGAAGAGTCCCGGGTTCGAATGCACGGGCGGCACACTTGATTATTTTTCTCGTCGTCTTGGATCGTCACCACTCATCATCCTGTTCGACCATCACAAACTGGTGTCAGAAGTTTTCGGACCAACACACGTTCACAAGCATCATGTATGGAGGAGACAACACAGACTTCCCGCAAAAAGGCCTGGCACTGAAGAGTCACTCCGCGGGATATAAGAAACAAAGCGGGGCGAGGGAAGAGCTCCGACGAGGGACATAGGCTGGCGTAGCGTCAACGTATACTCCACATACATTCGAAACCGAACAACCGCAACTCTGCACATTCGACGTGGACGTCGAGTTCGGAGAGGGGGGTGTGTGACGATCCCGCATTACATCCAAGTAGACAATGCAAATGAGAGAGATTAATCGGTGGCCGTAGCGCAGTGGTTAGCGCTCCCGCTTGCAAGCCGAAGAGTCCCGGGTTCGAATCCACGGGCGGCACACTTGATTATTTTTCTCGTCATCTTGGATCGTCACCACTCATCATCCTGTTCGACCATCACATCATCGAATTTTTATTTTTATTTTTATTTTTTTTCTTATGATTATGGCCATAAGTGAAATTTTGAATTTTACTATTTTGTTAGTTTTTATGCTTTCAATGTTTATTTTTTCCTATTATTTTTTTTATGATTATATTCGTAGACTGAAGTTCATATTTTCTCATTTTCACGTTTTTTATTATATTCATAGATTTAATTTCAGTATTTTCTTATTATGTTATTCTTTTCAATTTTTTTATTATATCCATAGATTTAATTTCTATATTTTCTTATTGTCTATTTTTGATCATATTCATAGTTTTAATTGCAAAATTCCCTATTTTTTTTTTTTATTATATTCATAGATGTAATTTTAATGTTATCTTAATTTTTTTATGATAATATTCGTAGAAGTAATTTTGAATTTTTTCATTTTCTCAGTTTTCATTATATTCATAAAGTTAATTTCGTTACCTCTTATTTTCTTATTCTTTTATGATATAAGCTTAATGTTTTCTGATTAAATCCTTAAATATAATTTCAATTTTTTGTTTTCGATTAGGATTTTAAGTATTATAGCCATCGGTTTAAATTCCATTTTCTTCAATTCTTATAACCCTGATTACACTCCCAAATTTTTACGTTTAACCCACTGATATATATACTAACTGGATACGAGTTCACTATGGTGGGCATCGGTCGGCGCTTGTACCCATTAGAAGCTTGGATTCGACCATCGCGACGCCTGGCAGTCAGCCTCCATACTACGTTGTTTACGTTTACATAACCAAACAAACGGTTCTCGAGTCCCTATCACATGAGCCTATTCAGTCAAGGCAGTGACTGAATTGAAAAACAGAAATGGATCAAGAATATGGGCAAACCAGATTTTATACCTACGAAAACAGCGGTTCTTTGCTCTAACCATTTCACCAGCGATTGCTTCGAACACTGGTGGAACATAACAAGGCTGCGCAAGGGTAGCCTACCCACAATTTTTATACAAAACGCGATTGGAGCGCATATAAATTCTGAAGAAGGCCAGGCTTCTAATACAAGTACGTATATTGCATACTCGTTAATTATCAGGTATGCACCATTAACTGGAGTGTTCACAATATATGGGGAAACAAATGTTTATAGTTGTGGTGTTCGTACGTCGTTGATTATTTACTTTCAGTTACGTTATTTTTTTTTTCTTCAAAAATGAATAAACTGATAATTAATTACTGCGCAGGATTAAAGGTTGATGTATCAAATCCGACGGCAAGTGCTTCGCCATCTGCGCCAATCAGTGGACCAAGCTGTGCTGAGGAGTCCAGTTCGGTAGAAGAAATACTTCCCGCACCGAGTGAGTATGCTACTTCAGTAGTTAATCCAATTTGGAAAAAGCAATATTTACAAATTTGAGCCAAAGAATTTGTAATTTGTACGTCCAGGTGCAGAAATATCAATACAAAGCTGCGCTGTTTTAACTCCAAAGTCTTCTACCTGTCGGACGCAACTAACACCAAAGACATCACGGCAGCGAGAGCTACTCAAACACGATCATCACTATGAAGATACTCCTCGAACATGCCAAAAGAAATTGAATCTTATGAAGCAAAAATATGAATCGTCTCAAAAAAAGGTCAAAGCTTTAAAGAGACAAGTCAGTAATCTGAAGACTACTGTGAATTCCCTGAAAAAAGTGGTGAGTACCTTGAACAAAAAAAAAATGGTTTCAGAATTTTTACATCGATATAATCTATTGTATATGTCGCGCTCCATGTCAACTCGGCCACCTCGTCATTAGACAATTTTCAGGGTAATTTTTTGATTTTTTTTTTCTATGATTTTTTCTTCCTCCCGGAATTCCACTGGCTATTTATTTTCCTAATAGAGGGGGGCCATTTTCCTAATGAGCTTTTATCCAATGACGGCATATTTTTTTCCGAAAAGGGTAAAAAAAATAAAAGATTCTTTTTTTAATCGTTTAAATCCGATTGGCAATTACAAAATTATGATTTTTACAAAATTGAGAATTCATCATTCACTATCTCGAGAACCAAAAATAGTGGGGGGGATGAAATTTTGGTGAAATGTCATGGATATACTGTCCGTCAAAATGCCCCTACTGAATAATGTTTTCGAGACAAAAAAATTATTCAGTATGAGCATTTCGAAGGACAATATATCCATGACATTTCACCAAACTTTCATCCCCTCATTATTGTTAGTTCTCGAGATAATGAATAATGATTTCTCAATTTTGTAAAAAACATAATTTTGTAAATGCCAATCGTATTTAAACGATTAAAAAAATTATATTTTTTATTTTTTTTACCCTTTTCGAAAAAAAATGCCGTTATTGGATAAAAGCTCATTAGACAGCTTTTGGGGTAAATTGACAAAAAAAAAACACTTTTTTCCTCTTCACTGATGCCCTCTTCAATCTTAAAAAAATTCTGTGGAGTTGCATATTGCCCCCCTCTATCAGAAAAATAAATAGCCAGTGGAATTCCGGGTGGCCCTTCCGTAGAAAAAAAATCGAAAAATTACCCCGAAAACTGTCTTTTCAATGAGCTTTTATCCAATGACGGCATATATTTTTTTTTCGAAAAGGGCAAAAAAAATAAAAAATATAATTTTTTTAATCGTTCAAATACGATTAGAGTTTACAAAATTATGTTTTTTACAAAATTGAGAATTAATTATCTCGAGAACCAATAATAGTGTGGGGATGAAATTTTGGTGAAATGTCATGGATATATTGTCCTTCGAAATGCCCATACCGAATAATTTTTTTGAGACAAAAAAAAATGACGTGGCTGAGTTGACATAGAGCACGACATATAAGTAATAAATTCAGTTTGATCAGCTGCTATTCGCTGTTGAAAAAATTACTTATATTTTCTGTGAATTCATGTCATTGTAAATTATTGTTCTTTTTTATTTTATATTTAAATGCTGTCAAGCACCTTTATTTTACAAAACGCATTTTTGGCATTATTAAAACATATACCATAATAGCACCACAAAATGTGTTCCGTTTTATTATTCACATTAATTTCGCATATGATTCCTACTACGTATGGTTTCCTGCTACTACTCTGCTCCGCCCTCTTTTTTGAATACGCCGCGCCCTACGTAGTACCGTGGCTGACTGCCAGGCGGCTCCCCAGCTTCTAATGGGTACATCAATATGGCGGCGAGCTCGTATCCAGTTAGTATATATATCAGTGGTTTAACCATACATCTGTTGTTTAAATTCCTTGTGATCATGTTCTCGAATTGTGGTATTTCCTCAGAATTCGTATGGTTATATTTTGAAAATCTAAATTCAACCATTGATGATTGTTATGAGTAAAATTATAGAATGAATGAGGAGACGAATGCCACAACCAACAAAAAACAGTTAGAAGTTGCCACATCATCAGTAGCCAATCGGGAAATTGAGAATCTACCGGGGAACATAGAGCATTTGCAATAGAATCGTCATCAGTATATCGACGTCTGACAAAGAAAGGCACGTACGACGAGAGTCATCTTTGTATTTAGGTTATTGTATCATTTGGGTAGTTTTTCGTTTGTTTTTATTTGTTTTTTTTTTAGTCCACAAGGGTCCGTGATGAGCTGACCCAGGGGTAGTTGCGAAGGCCTCTACCGAGGTCGATCGCCGTTCTTCGAAGCGGCGCCCGTTTAAGGGGGGAGGTGTTACGTCCCGCGACTTTCGGGACTTTTTGCATCGATTTGAGATTACTTATATCTTGTGATTCTCAATAAAATTCAATACGAGGAAAGGGACCCGGTCATACGAGAGAAACGTTTTTTTTTCTTTGGAGAACTCGGATAGTACGGGCTGTCTTCAAATCAAGCCGTCGACACGAATATGGTCTCAAGTGAGCATAAATTATCGAGAGGTGACGCCATGGCGGCGTCGATATCGCAGCTCTTTATAACAAAACGTCCATCGTCGGGCGTGAAGAAAAACATCCGTCGATGCTGAAGAAATCTTTGGCCATGGCATCAGATTACTCAGAAGTGGTGGGCCTTTGTGCACAACGAAAAGCAATGTGCATGGGACACTAATACAGGCTGAGTGCAAAGTCTTTGCGTTCGTGAGAACCACAGGCGGTCTCTTTGGGTGTGTGTGAGAAGGAAAGCAGGAGAGACAGAGCGTGTATGCCTCATCTAAAGCTAAGTGACCGGTGATCCTCTTTTTCCTTATCCCCGAATGAAGACTTTATGAACTAAATTCCCGAAAGTACGTGAGTGAACGGATGTAAAAATGTAAAATCAAGAATGAGCATGGGTACCTGGGTCAGGTCATCGGTGATGGCAAAGGTGGCGTTAGATTATAGATTATTGCATTTAAATGTTTAATTTTATTTTAAACTAGGTCGGGTTTTCCATGAATCGAAATTGGTCGAAGAGAAGAGTATTCTTCTTTGAATCTTTGTTGTTTTTCTTTTTTTTTCTTGCTCCGAAACTATGGGAGATTTTAGCCTTGTTACGACTTTTTGGGGACGGCGTCTAGAAAAAGTCATCGGATAATTCTCATGGGCGGTCTACATGAGCTCTGCACGTGATCGATAAATTAACGCAGTGGTCGAGTCGAGGAGACTCGATGGAAGAAAGATTTCGACGAAACACCCAATCATCGACGACCAAAATTAAACGAACTTTTGAGAATATCTGTTTATGCTTGGACTGTTATTGGACTCCAATTTAATGAGCACTGAATTTTTATGCTGCACGAAGAGAACCCCGAGTCTATAGCCAAAGAAAGAGAGCAAGCAGCGCTTTGTCCCAAGTCCTGGGATTCAGAAGGCGTATGTCCCATCGACATACGAATCCAAGCTCTCGCCTACGAAGGAGGGGTGACACCAGAATTCGGCATCGAATCCAACAAAGACCCCAAAAGCGTAGCAAGCGCATTATTTAATTAACGTTTTCCTTTTTAATTAACAACGACCAAATTCAAAGATTTCAGGAGATTTCGTAATGCATGGGTAAAGGTTTATGTGGAAATGAAAATTGTGAACGAATCCTTTTCCTATAATAATTACGAGTTTGATGAGTAAATGTATGTGTGATTGTTGCGTGAGCATGAAGATAGATCTTTCCTGTAATGACAAGTAGGAGAAATGATAAGCCGGAATTATAAAATTGCATAGGATCCGGAGTATATAGATAGAATTTTTAATTGTTGTAACAAATGTAGAATCTGAATAACTGGTTAATAATTATGAGAATTTTGAGTAATTTGGATACGCTAAAATAATTTTCTTTCGTATAATTATTGGAAATAATTAATTCCAATCCAAAAGAAATAGCATGACATACACCATTGCATCCGAACCTCCGCATGGTAAATGATTAAAAAGAAATAGGAATGAATAGAATAAGAGGAAAGATCGAACGAAATCCAAAGCGAGAAAGATACAGAGAAACAGAGGAGAAGTTGTCACCGAACGAGAGTACGAATGGGAAAAGACGAATGGATGTGTATGTATGTGTGTGTGACATCGAGAGCCTCTGACGGGTCAACGCGCGGCCCGTAGGAGAACTTAAATGCAAGCATGGAGGGATGAGAAGGAGAGGGTGACCAGAATGAAGAAGAGGGGTTTACTCCTCCGCTGTGTGGAACCTCCAAAACGAGGCATAGAGTGAGTGAGAAAGTAAATACGAAATATTTAAGTATGAGAGAGACAGAGTGAGCGTCTTCACGAAAAGACGGCGTATGTATGAGAAAGTTCGTTTTCTGATTATTAGGTAATAATGAAATAATTATTATAAAGGAATGCAGGAGTGAATATTATATCATAAGGATGAATTCGTGTTAATCATAAGTATAAATTTTCGATTATATAGATTCCAGGGGATCATCGGGGATGCGAGGTGGAGGCGGCGGAGGAGCCTGGAGCGTCTAAGGCGTCTAAGGGCGTACCTCCCCACCGCCGAAACTAAGCCATCCTAGAGGACCCTATATAAGACCGGGTAATGAGCCCGCGTGTTGTTCGTTAGAATCGGGAGAAATCTTAAGTAGGCGGAATGTTCGTCAGAGTCGGAAAAAAATTTTAAGTAACGAATCGCTGGCAGTCGGAGGCCAGAGTAGATCTTAGTTTGAAGTCGCGGTATGTCAGAACGTCCAGAAAGTCCGGAGAAATTTCTAAGCCGAATCGCTGTTCGTCGTGTCAATTATTTTTCTTTATATACTTTTCATCATTTTTGACACAGTATCTCAAGTTTATTTTATTTTATTTTATTCAACCGATTTCAATACCGAACAACTTTATTTTTGCGAACAATTTTATTTTTGCGAACAATTTTATTTTTGTGAACCATTTTATTTTTGCGAACAATTTTATTTTTACGAACCATTTTATTTTTTGCGAACCATTTTATTTTTGCGAACAATTTTATTTTTGCGAACCATTTTATTTTTGCGGACAATATTTTTATTCCTATTTTGTTGTGAACAGACTTTTCATTTTCTTTTCGTGTGGACATTGTGTTTTAAAGATCAATATATATTTTTTTCGTGTGAACATTTTGTTTTGTTGGACATTGTTTGCCCTGCCACAAATCTACCATTACGTTCAACCTCGTGGTAAATCGTTTCCGTTGTCGTCATCGTCCAATTTTCGCCGGCCTATTACCTTACTTTGTTTCCATAAACATCGAAGTAGTAAGTATCTCAAAATGTTTTCTCGCATGTGTCAGTATATCTTCGTTCGTGTTGCGCGGTGTCTCCGACCCCGGTCGACACCCCATGACGGCTCGAGTCCCGTAACCGAAACTACCGGGTTACTCACCGTTGAAGGTCTATGAAATATTTTCGTTGTTGTTTTCCCTTTTCGCGTTATCCGTTTTGTATTAGATTCCGATTTTTGTGTTAAATTCAGTTTTATGGAGATTCAGATTTTTGGTGTTAAATTCAGTTTTATGGAGATTCAGAGTTTTGGTGTTAAATTCAGTTTTATGGAGATTCTGATTTTTGTGTTAAATTGTGTTTTATGGAGATTCAGATTTTTGTGTTAAATTCAGTTTTGTGGAAAGTCATGTCAATTTAACTTCAGTTTTGCGAAAAATGTCTGATTAAAATTATTTTCCCAATTTTATCTTCCTCATGCTTAAGTTGAATACTTTGTCCAATTTATTTCGCGTCGTTTAGAATTATTTTTATTTTTGTTTGTGCAATTCGATTATTTCAATGTTCCGAGTAAATCGCTCCGAAAAAACCTGTTCGTGTTTCAATCGATTGTAGGATTATTTTTCGTGTGAATTTATTTTCTCCTAGGAAGTGCTCATATTTGTAAATTCAGTGAAATATCTGCGAGTTAAATTCATTTGAGTCATTCACGTTTTGTTCCGGAAAATAATGAATCAATAGTGTTTTTTTTTGTGTTTATCACTTGATATTCATTTCCAATATAAATTTATGCATTATTCGTGGTTAAATTCATTTTCAAGTAACTTCGGATTTCTTTGAGTGATGAAATTCAATCGAGTCGTGGTTGAGTAAACTCTGTGTTGTTTCTTTGCGTGAGTTGTCCTGTCAAATGACCATGGACCTTTTCCAATTAAAAATAGCTATCGTTGTAGTGGCGGTCATTTTAATACTCGCGATAATTTCGTTTGTCCTTGTAGTTTGCGCGGATAAACCCCAGGAGGCTTATCTTAAGGATGGCCCTGTAGTTTATTTTCTTCCGCGTCAGTGACAGTTTGGTTCCCGTTTTATTCAGAATTTATTTAATGTGATCATACAATTTTTGTCCCTTTATATTACGAGTTTATTTGTCCGATTTTGCCGAATTACAATTTATTAGTCTTTTCCGATGTATCTCGCGAAAATTAAAAGGTTTTGTTCGTGAGATTTTATTTTAATTTGCCATTGTTACCAAATTATGCACTCTCCGCCCATCCTGAGCAAATTTCCGCAAGGTTAGGCTCAAAACAGGGCAATAACCTGGCCAATTCCGATTTTATCTCGAATAACGTGTTAAAGGAAAAGCCGCGCTTTTCTTGGCCGAGATGAGAAAAATCGAGGGTCAGGACGTAACAGTACAAAATAAAAAAAAAATTCCTTTTCTATTAGTTGTGAAATGTGGGTTTTATTGAATTCGTTTGAATTAAATTACTTATTTGTATTACCTTAATTCGGGTGGCAAAAGAAGGGAACAAAATTTTGAATTAAAATAAAATATTTTGTACGTTGAAATAGGCTGAAATTTTTTTTTTTTTTTGAATGTTTTGAATGAATCGACGTCGCGGTCTTTCTTTAATTGAGGGTTCCAAAGAAAATTATGAATTGGGAAAGCGGTTAATAACTGGGTTTCTTAAACGAGTACAATGGTTAATAGTATCTATTGGAGTTGAGCGGTGGGTCTTTGTTGCCCAGTGAGAGCGAGAATGGTCAAGCGTTGGTGTTAGAGCGAGAGCGCGATAAAGAAAAAAATGAATGGAGTGACCGTGTCGCTCGAGAATATGCGTGTATTGAGCCGTATCGGTGTGACAAAGGCTAGTGGTATTCGCTCATGAGTCACAAGGGCTCGCTTAGGCACAAAAAAAAAAAAAATTTTTTTCCGTATTCGTGGGAATTTTATATTATAATGGATTTTGAAATATTTAACGTTACTTACATTGCCGCTATTAGAAGAATTGCGATTTTCATTAGATTTTGGAGGTTTTACGTGGTCGATATTTTCTTTTTCTTCCTTCCTTCCTTCCTTTCAGTTATTTCCTTTTGTATTTTTTTCGAATATCGTTGGATGTACCGTGTCGTATGCCTCAGTTGTCGTTCGATGTTTCCGGGTAATATTTTCTTTTTTTTTTTTTCACTTCCACGTTCCGTATGTTCACTTCCGATTATTTTCGTTGGATTTTCGGTGATAATAATAAAAAAAAAATTTTTGGGTTGTGCGCGTTGATGGGTCGGACTTCTGACACCAATTTGTGATGGTCGAACGTGTTAAGAGAGATAGAAATGAAGTTGAACTCGAGATACTTCAGCTTGATGGTTTGTTGGTAAATTAGAATGTTTGGGAGTGCACGTCTGGATTGATTGATGGTTGATGAAGAACTAAAGTGCTAATGAGCTGGAGGAAGGAGAGGACTTAGTGAGAGTGGAGGGGATGTCGCTAAGACGGAGGGACAAGGCCCGTGGGACCAAGGGCAAACTGAAGCTAAGGTTCTGACGATTATGACTGACCGGAAAGAAGTATTGGGTTTAGCTCATATGTGGGATTTAAGCGTGAGAGTGGACTGATGGCGAGAGTGAAGTTGATGAGTTTGCGTGGGAAAGGAAAAGAGTTTTTAGGCTATGGGACGGGGCCATTACACCGGAAAAACAAAAAAGATGTAACGGCCCCGTCCTATAGCCTAAAAAACTCTTATCCTTTCCCACGCAAACTCATCAACTTCACTCTCGCCATCAGTCCACTCTCACGCTCAAATCCCACATATCAGCTAAACCCAATACTTCTTTCCGGTCAGACATAATCGTCAGCACCTTAGCTTCAGTTTGCCCTTGGTCCCACGGGCCTTGTCCCTCCGTCTTAGCGACATCCCCTCCACTCTCACTAAGTCCTCTCCTGCCTCCAGCTCATTAGCACTTCAGTTCTTCATCAACCATCAATCAATCCAGACGTGCACTCCCAAACATTCTAATTTACCAATAAACCATCAAGCTAAAGTATCTCGAGTTCAACTTCATTTCTATCTCACTTAACCCGTTCGACCATCACAAATTGGTGTCAGAAGTCCGATCCATCAACGCGCACAACCCAAATTTTTTTTATTATCACCGAAAATCCATCGGAAATAATCGGAAGTGAATATACGGAACGTGGAAGTGAAAAAAAAAAGAAAGAATTACCCGGAAACATCGAACGACAACTGAGGCATACGACACGGTACATCCAACGATATTCGAAAAAAATACAAAGGAAATAACTGAAAGGAAGGAAGGAAGGAAGAAAAAGAAAATATCAACCACGTAAAACCTCTAAAATCTAATGAAAATCGCAATTCTTCTTATAGCGGGAATGTAAGTAACGTTAAATATTTCAAAATCCATTACAATATAAAATTCCCACGAATACGAAAAAAAAAAAAAAAAAAAAAAAAAAAAAAAAAAAAATTTTTTTGTGTGCCTAAGCGAGCCCCTGTGACGCATGAGCGTATACCGCTGGCCTTTGTCACACCGATACGGCTCAATACACGCATATTCTCGAGCGACACAGTCACTCCATTCATTCTTTTCTTTATCGCGCTCTCGCTCTAACACCAACGCTTGAACATTCTCGCTCTCACTGGGCAACAAAGACCCACCGCTCAACTCCAATAGATACTATTAACCATTGTACTCGTTCAAGAAACCCAGTTATTCACCGCTTTCCCAATTCATAATTTTCTTTGGAACCCTTAAATAAAGAAAAGACCGCGACGTCGAATCATTCAATACAAAAAAAAAAAAAAAAAAAAAAAAATTTCAGCCTATTTCAACGTACAAAACACTTTATTTTAATTCATAATTTTTTTTTTTTTTTTTTTCTTCTCCCCTTCGTTTGCCACCCGAATCAAGGTAATACAAATAAGTAATTTAATTCAAACGAATTCAATAAAACCCACATTTCACAACTAATAGAAAAGGAAATTTTTTTTTATTTTGTACAAAGGAAAACCTTTCTTTCTACAAAATTGATCCAACTCGCCCGCCACGACGTAAGAGCTTACGTCAAAATTTGACAAATACATTTTTTAATCTTAATACCGATAATAAAGAACCAGACGCGATGGCAAACAGCGGTGTTACCTTTCGCGATGTATATAACGCAATCCCGATATTCGACGGCAAAACTATACCAGTTGACCATTTAATTAAAGCATGCAAGAGAGCAGCAAAAGTATTGCCGGAAAGCGAACACGAGAGACTACTCATTATGATACAGTATAAATTAAACGGAACAGCCCTCGATTTTGCAGAAACAAAAACTCACGAAACATTGACAGAATTCCTTAACGATCTTAGGGACAATTTTAGCGCCCCAATTGAATTACTCGACCTCGAATTGGAATGAAAAGCAATTTCGCAAAATTATAACGAATTAGTTCCAGAATACGCGACAAGAACGCGAGTAATTTTAAAACGGATAATAGAAAGGTTAGAGGAATGTTACACTCGAGGAAGTGAAAAAGAATATCTCAAGAGTAGAATAGCAGAATTGAAAAAATCAGTGACACGAGCCTTCGTAAGAGGCCTTTTTGACAAGATAGGAAGCTTTTTGATGAATCAAAACATCCAGTCTCTCGAACAAGCGATAAAAGAAGCAAGCAACATCGAGCAAGAACTCTTAAAACGAAAGCCAGTAAATCAAAATCGAGCCACTCGCGAAAATACCCAAACCGAATACACCGAGACAGCGAAAGTACATTTCGTCGAAACCCAACAGGAAACCACTCAAAAATACTGCGAATTCCACCAAACAAACGGTCATTCCACCGCGGAATGTTTCACGATAAAAGAAATAAGAGAAAGTCGTAGCAGAAGACCCAGAGACTCATTCCGCCAAAATTCACCAAATTTCCAAAGCAGGTATCGCAGCGACTCGCGCGACCGCCAACAAAATTTTAAAAATAAATATCGCAGCGACTCGCGCGACCGTCAACAAAATTTCCAGAACAGGTACCGCAGCGACGCGCGCGACTGCCAACAAAATTTCCAATACAGATACCGCGACAACTCACGCGACGGACAGAATTTTCAGAACAGATATCGCAGCGATTCGCGTGATAGACAACAAAACTACTTCCGAAACAACTCACGCGACAGACAATACAATAGCTCACGAGACGACTCATACGATTACCAAAGTAACCCAGGAAGCAGATCCCGCGACAACTCTCGCGACAGGTATAGCAATAACTCACAAAGGCGACGTAGCGAAAGCAAGGACAGATTTACTGACCACATTCACGAACTCGCAAGAGCCTTAGCAGAATTACAGCAGTCAAAAAACGCGAGTTCAACTCCGCGGGACAGCGCGACGCGGAGCGAGCCGCAAGAGCGCCCAATACAGAACCAGTAAACGATAAAACCCCAGAAAAACGTAAAGCAATAATATCACTCGGAAAAGCGGAAAAACGTCGACCACCGACGATAATAATAAACTCTATCGACTTACACGAACATTCAGCTCGATTCCTTGTCGACACCGGTGCAGAGATAAATTTAATTAAACAAAAAGCAGTCGGAAATAACACAAACGTAAACCCTCTCATTATATACGAATTGACGGGAATCACGAAAAATACGATTTTTACAACCGGTATGTGCATTATTAGAATAAAAAACATTTCAGTTAAATTCCACATAATCGGTAACGAAGTACCAATTGCAGAAGACGCCGTTTTGGGCGACGAATTCTTTCAAAAAACCCCAGCCGACATTTTATACACAAAATCATGCATATCATGCGGAGATATCACAATACCCTTCGAAACTTACGAAACCGTAACGATACCGGCCCGATCAAAATCAACAAATTACGTCAGAATAGCAAATCCAGACCTCCTAGAAGGATACATCCCAAGAATGGACGCAGGAGAAGGTTTATTTATCGGCGACGCACTAGTGACAAATAACAAAGGTATCGCGTACCTAAGAGCGATAAATACAAACGAACGCAAAATACACTTTAGGGTACCGACAGTAGAGTTACAACCGATCGACGGAATATCGGAGCCACCGATCGCCCTCAGAGAACACGATTTACACGACGAACAACGCGCATCAATTGGTGCAGCAGTAGTAAGTGAGGAATACAGATTTAACCAGCTTAGACCACTCTTACATTTGGAAGGCTTAAGTAACGACGAGCAAGCCCACGTGCTCCGTCTAGCTTCAGAATACTCTCACTTATTTTGCTTACCAGGAGAACGGTTAGGTCACACGACGATGGCAAAACACGAAATTTTTACAACCGACGATAAACCAATCAACACGAAACAATATCGATTCCCACAAGTACATAAAGACGAAATACAGAAGCAAGTAAACGATCTCCTAAAAAAAGACATAATACAACCATCATTATCACCATATAACTCCCCAGTCTGGATCGTGCCTAAGAAAGCCGATCACGACGGAAACAAGCGATGGCGTATGGTTATCGATTTTAGGAAGCTTAACGAGAAAACGACACCAGACGCGTACCCGTTACCCAATATTATCGACATCATCGATCAACTGGGAAAATCCCGTTATTATTCGGTATTGGATTTGGCATCCGGCTTCCATCAAATTGAAATGCACCCACGAGACAAACCAAAAACGGCTTTTTCCACGCCGAACGGTCATTACGAGTTTAACCGAATGCCGTTTGGACTGAAAAATGCGCCGGCAACCTTTCAAAGGTTAATGGACATAGCGTTATCGGGACTCCAGGGTACTGACCTTTTTGTATATCTCGATGACATAGTCATTTACGCTACCGATCTGGAAGAACACGAACGGAAATTCCGCAGACTGGCGAAGAGATTGACGTACGCAGGACTCACATTACAGACAGACAAATGTTTATTTCTACAAAAGCAGGTTGAATATTTAGGGCACGTCATCAGCGAAAAAGGCTCACAACCCAGACCAGGATTAATTCAAGCAATAAAAGACTTCCCTGTCCCAAATAATAAAAAGAATATCACACAGTTTCACGCACTAGCGAATTATTACAGACGCTTTATAAAAGATTTCGCAACAATTGCTATCCCGTTAACCAAACAATTAAAGCCATCGGAGAAATTCAAGTGGACAGAAGAATGCCAACAAGCATTCGACTGCCTCAAACAAAAATTAACAGGGCAACCTATTTTGCGTTACCCAGATCACAAAAAACAATTTAAGCTCACAACGGACGCATCGGACTTTGCGATTGGTGCCGTCCTCAGTCAAGAACACGAAAAATTTGATCACCCTGTTGCATTTAACTCCCGAACCCTTTCAAAAACGGAAATAGTATACGACGCAATGCGTAAAGAACTCTTAGCGGTAGTCAACGCAATTCAACACTTTAGACACTATTTATACGGACATCACTTTATCTTAGTAACAGATAACAGAGCACTCACATATTTAGTAAAAAAGCCAGACCCACCGCAACAGCTACAACGTTGGCAGGCAGTCCTCAACGATTACGATTACGAAATCCACCACAAACCAGGGAAACTTACCGTCGTCGCCGACGCACTATCGCGGAACCCAATAAAAATTCTCCCAGTCAGACCCCGAGAACAATCATCGGAAGATTCGGAAAACGAAGTAAAAAGGCCAAGAATATCGCAAGATTCGAACAAACGTAATCGATCATCATCATCGGATCAGTCCTCCGGCAACCCAGCACCGAACAAGATAATATTCCTACCGGAAGAAACCGAAGAATCCGAAGACATCGACACGAACACAGATCAAGAAATGACATCAGACAATCAAGAACGGATTGAAGGGAGTGCACGACCCAAAATCAATCAAAAAAATCGACGATAACAACTACGATTCGTCAATGTCAGAAGAAGAACCGATCGAAACCATAAAAATTGAACAGGAACCGACCCGGCAAACTTCAAGGGATAACCCACAGGAAAACAAAGTGGAAAAAGATGCAACAAAATGTTACGAAAAAAAAGGTAAAAAAGAAAACATAGAAAGCTCAACGCAGCAAGAAGGAAACACAAAAAGCTCAACGCAGCAACGAGAAGAAAACGATAAAAGCTCAACGCAGCAAGAAAAAAATTCAAAAAGCTCAACGCAGCAGGAAATAATAGATGCGAGCCCCGAGCCGCCACCCCGGACCCCCATCGGCGCTAGTGACCGCTTTGGAAGACCCAGAGCCACAAGCAGCGATAACACTGCTACTCACAATACTCACGGAGGACCCGGAGTCGTGAGAAACAGTGAACCATACGACGAATTGGCAAACAAAACCGAACACGAGACGGCAACGAAAGAGAAAGAGGTCGCAAAACAGGAGGTTGTCCCAAACTTTCGATCACCAACACATCACGAAAGCGACGGAAAATGCGCGAAGCAACCGGACGCGCAACCCAACTTCAGGTCACCACCACCACCACCAAGGGACCTGAAAGAAGAAGAAGAACGGACATCACCAGCTAATGTGGAAAAACGGCTCCATTCGGAACCTCAAACATCGTACTCCACACGTCCAACTTCTTCATGGGAACCGGAACCAAGTACGTCGAAACAGGCTAAGTACGAGGACATCGAACCAACCTTCCGATCTCCATCGGAGATACAAACGGTCCCAACACCAACCACCAAACGCAGACCAGGTAGACCACGGAAGAGACCTCCTTCGCAACTATCATCACCGGTCATAGTACGCAAGCCCGGTAGACCACGAAAAAAACCACCTTCCTCATTACCATCAAGGTTGCCAAACGCAGACCAGGCAGACCGCGGAAAAATCCACCGCCTGAGCCAGTAACACGGAAAAATCCCATACACCCGGACACACCGTCCTCAACCGACAGCGATCCCGATGACCGCGAAACTGACACAACGTTCATACCACCTCAATATCACAGAAATCGGTTGACGATAACTGGCCCACAACGAACAACTAGAAGCAGAGCAATAAGGGAAGAAGTAACAATGGAACCCGACTTGGCATCAGAACAAACAGACGCCACTGACTACGACGAACTTCCCGATCAAAACCAGAATGAAACATCACATGTCGTAGCACAAGTAGAGGAATTGCCTGCCCTCCCACCTAAAGGGTCAAGCCAACCAGCCGACGTAAATGGGTCTCCCCACCAAGAGGAGGAAAAACGAACGGAACCACGGTCTGAAATAAATATACCAACGCCCAGTAAAAATAAGTGTAACAGCGAGCCTGGCGACAGGCTCGCTGGCCGAATTTCCAATACCACTAGAAATAAAATATATTCCCGAGTTAATGACCTCAACGAAATTAACAGTCTTCCACAACGGAGAGAAACTGATTCATGTTATAAAAATCCCACTATCAGATCCGACACACTACAAATTATACCAACATTTGCCTGTCCCAGTGCGTCAGGCTGCGTCAGCCTCGCGCTTCGCGTTTATTAAACCATCGGTGCAGTACACGGCTATTGCCGAGAATTTCGAAAATTTTTTCAGTTTCAATGATATAGAGGAGTGCAGTTAGACGGTCTCGAGGTATATATGTGGTCAGGTCAATCCCATAGAACTTGTAGGCGATGAGGCCGGATGCGAGGTTCAAATGCTAACTAACCCGCAATTCAGTAACCTCGAAATTTGCGACATTAAACTCAAAACACTGAGACGAACCTACTGGTCCAGAATTCGCAACACCAATACGTGGCTATACGCGGCTCCCGAGATCGAGAGCCTATACGTCATCTGCGACAATCACGAGACACAGATAAAAACAATAGAGAATTCGGGTATCGTTCAACTGAACCCAGCATGCCAAGCGAAAACAAAAACAGTTGAGCTGATATCATCAAGCGAAATAACGTCGTATACACAGGTCAACCAAACGCACACACTAGTACTCAATATTACCGAAATGATCGTAAAATCAATAAAAGCATTCGAACTCTGGAACATTACAGAAGTATTAATAGAAACAGAAAAGTTCACGCAACTAGTAGAACCAAACAATATCAATAATGATTTAGAAAAGAATGAAATAGCATTAAAAACCGTTATTGCAAAAGCTCAGGAAATAACAAAAACACACTACATAAAGAACAGATTATCAGTCCTAGAGAACATACTAAAATATTTGGACATCTCGACCGGTTCAGCTCTCCTATTCGCAGCGATCGGTTGGAAATTCTCAATGTTCAGAAAAATATCGAAATTATATAAACTCGTATCATGTGTAGCCAATCAAACAAATAACGCGACCCCACGTCAGACGAATAACCAAATGCAAGAATACCCCGTGCAAACCTATCGACCACCCATACAATTTATCGAAACCATCCCCATACAAGCAAGCCCTCGTCGCGAAATAACAGTCTCAACAGAAGAACTCTCAGAAATGGAGCCTAGATCACCCCGCGCCATTACATACCATAGACGAGCCATAGCATAACCCATAGCATAACCACGCTATACCATAACACCGTACGGTTTATCTTTTAATCGCATGACACGCTTGCTTCGCATAAATCACAAAACAGCTATAAAACACATAGCACCCGAAATATGTTCACACTTACTCACAGACAAACATCAGTTACCATGGAGTCAACTAAACTTACACCAACGCTCAAATGCCCGCTATGTAAGAAGAACGGAAATGTGAACCGCCTAAAGGAGCACATCAACACCTGCAGTCGGCAGTTAGCAAAATAAGCTAGAACATCGAAGCTCAGGTTCATGATATGCCCATTATGCGACGGTCGCTACCCACCGTCACGCCTGATGGACCACGTAGACCTGTGCACCAGCTACTGGGTGATGATTGGAAGGTGGCCCAAAGGCGAAATAACGGCAACAACAACGATAACAACAACGTCATCAAACACCCATACGACAAAAGCAGCGAACACACACACCACAAAAACAACAAACACGCACACCACAGAAACAACAATGACCGAAAAAAAAAAGACTCTGACCCTGGTCCCCTACGACGACTCGGAAGACGAAGACGACCAGGACGTGACGATAAGCACCACAAAAACCACATCGGCGACCCCCCCCCCCCTCCCCCACCCCGACCACAGACGCAAACACCGACAAGAAAAACAAAGACGCTGGCAACACCAACACGACGACGACACGGGAAAAAAATGATGATACCGACAGAGAGCAACCTGTTGCCAATTAACGAGGACAACGAAGACGAGGACAGAAAGACAAGAGGCGAAAACAAGACACCGGACTCCTACACAGAGCAGCAGAAAAGACAGGGAGCAATCTCAAAAAAACATCCCGCAACAACAGCAGACGGAGCGAAAGAACCGACACAAATACCATGGAAATCAATCAAAACGCACCTCCTCACAATCGGCGACGGAAAACACGTGACGAGATATACCCAGACGGAACCACGGACACAACAACAGATAGACAGGGACGTACTGAACAGAATCATGACGTACGACCTCGAAAAACTCCAGGAACTGAGACTTGACATAGAACATATGATTTTCAAAGAACTACACCCACCGGAACGACTACTGGAATAACGGACAGGTACAGAAACGGAACACACACGACAACACGAACACACGCTTTGCTGTCCACTTCACTCATAACAAAGAAGTCCGTAAATAAATAGATACACGCACACTTATATATGTAATCATAGAAGTAAATATCGCAACTAACATAGGGATAAGGTTATACGAATACGCCGTTAGCGTAACGAACACACACATTTTTTTTCCTCTTCTTCTCCCGTTATTATAAACAAGTACGAAAAATATAATAAATAAATCAAAACATTACTATACAAAAAGGGTGTACTGCTCAATCGTCGCAAGGACCAAAAGAACCAAATCACCTGGATCCCGGCTAACATACCCCTCACACCACTAACCCTAAAGCTAACCAGATATTAGACTGTTTCAGGAAAATCATCAACCAAATGAACGACAAGCAACGATAATTAAAAATCGGAAGTACCATAACAATTAAACGGAAAAACTTTAACACAGAAGGAAACAAAGACAGAAAAGAATCATGAGCAGTTATCTTTGCACAATACATACGACTATTTTTATGAATGCCCTACAGACCACCCCCCCTTTCCCAACATAACAAACCACCCCCTACTAACACGAAAGCTAACGAACTTAGCCAGTTTCAGATCCCAGCACTTCGGAAAACTCAGGGGAATCCATAGTCGAGCAGATAAACATACCCACGGATGCGATATAAATCATTGGGCAAGAGGAAAATCCACATGATAATGACCAAACTACGACCCGAAGCCATCCGACAGAAGAAGAACAAAAACACTTACTCACAAACAGAAACCATTCACGAAAATTTAACGAACACGTTCTTTCTCATTTCATTATATAGAATCAACTTTTATTATATAGAATCAGAACATTAAAATATTATTGTAAACGAATTATTGTATATCACGATGCGGAGCATCGTTTTGTAAGAGGGGGAGTGTAACGGCCCCGTCCCATAGCCTAAAAACTCTTTTCCTTTCCCACGCAAACTCATCAACTTCACCCTCGCCATCAGACCACTCTCACGCTTAAATCCCACATATCAGCTAAACCCAATACTTCTTTCCGGTCAGTCATAATCGTCAGCACCTTAGCTTCAGTTTGCCCTTGGTCCCACGGGCCTTGTCCCTCCGTCTTAGCGACATCCCCTCCACTCTCACTAAGTCCTCTCCTTCCTCCAGCTGATTAGCACTTTAGTTCTTCATCAACCATCAATCAATCCAGACGCGCACTCCCAAACATTCTAATTTACCAACAAACCATCAAGCTAAAGTATCTCGAGTTCAACTTCATTTCTATCTCTCTTAACCTGTTCGACCATCACACTGGAATCTAGTTCCTTAAACGTACAGCCGTTACAATTACCCATTATTTGCAACACTCAAAAAATTTTTAGAATGATTCTCGATTTTGTGGGAGTTCATAAAATCTTTTTTTGTTTTTTATTTTTTATTTTTTTTGTCTGGAATCTAGTTCCTTAAACGTACAGCGATTACAATTACCCATTATTTGGAACATTCAAAAAATTTTTAGAATGATTCTCGATTTTGTGGGAGTTCATCAAATCTTTTTTTTTTTTATTTTTTTTTTTCCTGGAATCTAGTTCCTTAAACGTACAGCGGTTACAATTACCCATTATTTGAAACACTCAAACAATTTTTATAATGATTCTTGAATCTGTAGGAGTTCATCAAATCTTTTTTTTGTTTTTTAATTTTTTTTTTTCTGGAATCTAGTTCCTTAAACATACAGCGGTTACAATGACTTATTATTTGAAACACTCAAACAATTTTTAGAATGACGTTCGATTTTGTGGAAGTTCATAAAATCTTTTTTTGTTTTTTAATTTTCTTTTGTTTTTTATTTTTTATTTTTTTTCTGGAATCTATTCCCTTAAACATACAGCGATTACAATTACCCATTATTTAAAAAATTTAAAAAAAATTTCGAATGATTCTCGATTATGTCGGAGTTCATCGAATCATTTTTTTTTTCCCTGGAATCTAGTTCCTTAAGGTAGTACCTCCAAAAAATAGTTAAATTAAGAAATGGTCGAAATTTGGCATACAGGTTATTTAATATGTTATCCGAACATCTGTGCAATTTAAATAAGGTTGACCATTCCGAATCCGAGATATTTACACTCAAAGTTGGCTTGATTTACACGTATCATATGCGCCATGTATGCACGAAGAGTTAGTTATTCATTCTACCGTCAAAACTAACCTTAAGAAGTTGATGAAAAATAAGGAGAAGCCAGAGAGGGATGTCACGAGTAATGTGAAAAAAATTCAGGAAGATTTACCATTTAGTTTTTGAGATATTGTAAGTGAAAGAGGTACGCGCGAGCCTGTGAGCGGTCCGACTCTCTCTTGTTTCATGCGTGCCCGCTCACCGCGCTTCGCCTTGCCTACGTTCCCGCTCATTCCCCGCCACCGGTCGCGGAGGAACTACCTTAAACGTACAGCGGTTACAATTACCCATTATTTGAAACACTCCAACACTTTTTACAATGATTCTCGATTTTGTGGGAGTTTATCAAATCTTTTTTTTTTAATTTTAAAAAATTTTTTTTATTTTTTCCTGGAATCTAGTTCCTTAAACGTACAGCGATTACAATTACCCATTATTTGGAACATTCAAAAAATTTTTAGAATGATTCTCGATTTTGTGGGAGTTCATCATATCTTTTTTTTTGTTTTTTGTTTTTTTTTTGTTCCGTCATATTAGGAACATTCAAAATATTTTTACAACGATTCTCAATATTTTGGAAGTTCATCAATCTTTCATTTTTTTTGTTTTTGTATTTGTTTTTTGTTTGGTTATTTTCGTTTTTGTAGTTCCTTAACATCAGAAACATTCAAAACATTTTTAAAACGATTCTCAATATTTTGGGAGTTCATCATAACTTTTTTTTCTTTTTTTATTTTTATTTTTTTAGTTCCTTCATATCAGAAACATTCAAAATATTTTTACAACGATTCGCAATATTTTGGGATTTCACGATATCTTTCATTTTTTTGTTTTTGTTTTTTGTTTTTTGTTATTTGTTTTTTTTTCGTTTCAGTAGTTCCTTACTACTACTAAAAAAATAAAGAAGATATGATGAACTCCCAAAATGTTACGAATCGTTCTAAAAATATTTTGAAAGTTCGAAAAAATGGGTACGTGTAATCGCGGTACGCTTAAGGAACTACTTTAACAAAAAGATATATGGTGAACTCCCAAAATATTGAGAATCGGTGTAAAAATGTTTTGAATGTTTCTAATATTAAGGAAATACTAGAAAAAAACACAAAAAAAAACAAAAAACAGATATGATGAACTCCCAAAATATTGAGAATTGTTATAAAGATAATTTGAATGTTCGAAATAATATATACGTGTATTCGCGGCACGCTTAAGGTACGACTGAAAATAAAAATTTGAAGATATGATGAACTCTCAAAATATTGAGAATCGTTCTGAAAATGTTTTGAATGTTTCTACTGTTAAGGAACTACTAAAACGAAAAAAAGAACAAAAAACAAAAAACAAAAACAAAAAAAAATGAAAGATTGATGAACTTCCAAAATATTGAGAATCGTTGTAAAAATATTTTGAATGTTCCTAATATATGAAGGAACTTAAAAAAAAAATATACAAAAAACAAAAAAAAAGACATGATGAACTCCCACAAAATCGAGAATCATTTAAAAAATTTTTTGATTGTTCCAAATAATGGGTTATAGTTATCGCTGAACGTTTAAGGAACTAGATACCAGAAAAAAAATGATAAAGAAAAATATGATGAACTCCCACAAATTCGAGAATTATTCTAAACATTTTTTGAATGTTCTAAATAATGGGTAATTTTAATCGTTGTACGTTTAAGGAACTAGATTCCAGAAAAAAAAAAATTAAAAAACAAAAAAAAAGATTTGATGAACTCCCACAAAATCGAGAATCATTCTAAAAATATTTTAAGTGTTTCAAATAATGAGTAATTATAATCGCTGTACGTTTGAGGAACTAGATTCCAGATAAAAAAAATAAAAAATAAAAGAATAAATGAATAAATTAATTAATTAAAAAAAAAAAGATATGATGACCTCCCACAAAATCGAGAATCATTCTAAAAATTTTTTGAGTGTTTCAATTAATGGGTAATTGTAACCGCTGTACGTTTAAGGAACTAGATTCCAGAAAAAAAGAAACAAAAAAAACAAAAAATTAAATAACAAAAAAAGATTTGATGGACTCCCACAAAATCTAAAATCATTCTAAAATGTTTTTAAGTGTTTTAAATAATGGGTCATAGTAATCGCTGTACGTTTGAGGAACTAGATTCCAGAAAAAAAATTAAAAAACAAAAAAAAGATATGATGAACTCCCACAAAATCGAGAGTCATTCTAAAAATTGTTTGAGTGTTTCAAATAATGGGTCATTGTAACCACTGGACGTTTAAGAAACTAGATTCCAGAAAAAAAAAATTAAAAAAAAAAGATATGATGAATTCCCACAAAATCGAGAATCATTCTAAAAATTTTTTGAATGTTCTCAATAATGGGTAATTGTAATCGCTGTACGTTTGAGGAACTAGATTCCAGGAAAAAAAAGAAAAAAAAATTTAAAAACAAAAAAAAGATTTAATGAACTCCCACAAAATCGAGAATCATTCGAAAAATTTTTTGAGTATTTCAAATAATGGGTAATTGTAATCGCTGTACGTTCAAGGAACTTGATTCCAGAAGAAAAGAAAAAAAAAAAAAGTAACGAAATTTGGTTCAGTACTTCGCTACTCGTTACATTCGTAGCGGGTAGCGAAAAAATTTTCGATACTCGATACAAATGTAGCGGGTAGCGAAAAAAATTTCGTTACTCCATACAAAAGTAGCGGGTAGCGAAAAAATTTTCGATACTCGATACAAAAGTAGCGAGTAGCGAAAAAACTTTCGATACTCGATACAAAAGTAGCGGGTAGCGAAAAAATTTTCGATACTCGATACAAAAGTAGCGGGTAGCGAAAAAATTTTCGATACTCGATACAAATGTAGCGGGTAGCGAAAAAAATTTCGTTACTCGACACAAAAAGTAGCGACCACGAGAGGCATGTCGTTACATTTGGATCGAAGTAACTAGAAAATTTTCGTTACTCGTTACATATGTAGCTAGTAACGTGTATCGAACGGTTGCAAATTTGGACATCTCTGTCACGCAGTGCCGGTTATTTTTCATAATTTATCGGGATATGACGCTCATTTTCTGATTTAAGCATTAGCCGTAGCACTCGAAGGTGCGGTTTATCTTCTACCAATTAATAAGGAGAAATGTATTTCATTCACAAAAAAAGTCCAGGGCACGTTTGAAGAGTTCAGGTTTTTAGATTCATACAGATTTATGGCGTGTAGCATTGAAAAATTAGCATCGTACTTAGAAAGCGATGAAAAACAAATAACTCGTAAGCATTGTAATAATGCAGCGGAATTCAAGCTTCTGACTAGAAAGAGGGTTTACCTGATATGATTATACCGATTGTTGGATGAAGCTTGACGAGACTGAGCTACCATCTAAAGAGCAGTTTTATTCTAGGTTAAATAATGAGGAAATTTCCAAAGATTCATACTCTCACGCCATGAATGTCTGGCAAACTTTTAAAATATCAACGTTAGGATAATATTCAGATTTATATCTCAAAATCGATGTTCTCCTTTTAGCTGACATTTTCGAAAATTTCCGACGCAGCTGCCTATCAACATATAATTTAAATCCGTTGCACTATTATACAGCTCTTGGACTCGCTTTCGATGCAATGCTTAAGTTAACAGGAATTGAACTCGAACTCATCACCAACGTTGACATGCTGTTGTTCATCGAGAAAGGTATCAGGTAAATCTTAAATCCAATGCCCAGAGGGCCACGATTGAGCGCACTTTTATTATCCAGCTGTCGTCCAAACACGTCGACGCTCATTTTGTTAATGCGCGAAATTGCGATGATGAATGTATTAATAAATGACTTGAGCCTCACGCAATTCTTCGATAATCGATATGATTTCATTCGAGTGAGATAAGTTTCCGGCTGCTTGAGATGCGAGGAGTAAACGTAGACGGTCCACTAGCTCATTGAGATCGTCCCAATAAATATAATCGAATCTCGCGTCTTTTCTAGCGACTTTATACTTTAGCATACCTTTAACCATGTGCGTACCAACTATTTTCGCGATACAAGTCTTGAATTTTAAACTTTCATCCGTCCGTATTGCTTCATCTGCTTTATAATATTTCTTATGGGCATTCGTGGCAATTACAATGTTCTCATAATTTTTCAAATCGTTGGATGTCAGATCCTCAACGCGGGGCACTTTTTTGAACAACAGTTCCGCAAATCCAACAGTTTTTGGGCAATTTTTATCTCGTACACGAATATGCTGAGAATAAAAAAATATTGGAGAATCTCCAATTATTAATTTATGGTTAGCGAGGTTTCGTATACCGTATGAGACATCCAAGGTTGATTTTCTATTTGTCTGCAGCAATACTACATACTCATTTGTTAATTCATCAACATTCACAGCTGTATCCTCCTCCTGCTCTCCCTCTTCATCACCGTACGCAGACTGGAAAGACAAATCTTCCAACATTGGATCATCTTTAACTTCATGGTTGCCATCCTCAATATGTTCTTCTTCTCTTTCTTCTTCAACAGGATCTTTGACTTCCTCCTTAAGTTCCCGTTTCATCTCTGGCGTCTCGTTTTTCCGCATCACCAATTTTTCCAATGGCGTGACTATTGTTTTAAAGACATTTTGCATTGTCTGTTCAGCATTGTCTTTGCCGATTTCTATCATCGGATGTTTTCGTCGAATTGCATCGCTCGCTTTGACGATTTGACGCAATACGTCTTTTTTCTCCTCCAAAAGTTTGTTCATGTTGTCAAGCCCGAGTCAGAGATGATACTGTCTCCAATGCACGTTCACTTATGACTGAGAAAAGAATCTAACCCTCGTCTATATCTACCCTCATTCATTTGACTATCCTTGTCGATCGTGATGAATACATACTCGTCATCATTCCAGTATTCTGAGCACATATTTTTAAACTGTGTATATGACATATCAGTATTGACATGATCATTGTACACATGTTTATGTTTCTTCTCATCTTGCTTTAATAGAACCACAAAATTCGTTATGTCACGCACGAGATGTTTAGGAATACGAGCATAGGTCTGGCAAAGATAAAAACAGTCGACATTTTTGTGTCGCCCCATGGCGAAAAAGACTCTAATATTGTCCTGTTTTTCACATGCCACGTCATTGAAGATAAATATTGAGTTAGGGTGTGCATTGCTTGGTGTCACCACCTGTTCGTGCTCATTGAATGGAAAATATTCAACACCGCTCACAGGCTCGAGTAATCGTGCGAGCAATGTATATTTTGGTTGATTGAGGGACTTAGAATAAAGGTAGACGTTCTCGAATCTCAGACCATTAGGATGTGTTATAAGGGAGAGTAAAGCGTTCGTTTTACCACAGTTCGAGGGGCCGCAGAATACTGTGCGAATGCTATTAGGCAACAAGTCGCCATGACGTTTTTCGCGCGGTTCACGTCCCCGCATAAATTCATCGAAATTCATTACAAGCAGTTCATCCGTCCCCATCCTGAGCACAACTAATGGGGGAAAAAATATGAATAGGGTTTTATAGGGATTATTCACCAGTCGAGCGGTCGTCCCCGATATGATCGGTCGTGCTTTGCTCAATAGTCTGATTGACAAGCTCCCTGTCGAGCTGTATCTACCTGGGTATCAGTATTGCGGACCTGGTACAAAATTATCTAAACGTCTTGCACAAGGCGATCGAGGTATTAATCCATTGGATGCAGCCTGCAAGCAGCACGATATTGCATATTCAAAAGAAACTAGTCTCGAAGCAAGAACTTTGGCTAATAAAGAACTGGCCGAGCAGGCTTGGAAACGAGTATACGCCAAAGACGCGAGTATTGCCGAGAGAGCAAGCGCTTGGGGAGTGACAAACATCATTAAGGCTAAAACTAAACTAGGCATGGGGCATTGCGTGAAAAAAACAAAATCAGGCATGGGACAGAATAAAATCGTTGATGAGAAAAACCGCGGTCGAAAGGGTGCTCGGAAAGGTAGCAAGAAGGCTAAAAGTAAATTGCGCATTCTACCAGCGCCTCATAAAATTGGGAGGTTTTTGCCGCTCCTCCTGCCGATATTTGCCGGTCTGAGTGCTGCAGGAGCACTGTCAGATGGCGCTGCTTCTATCGCTAAGGCTGTAAAAGCGGCTGAAGCGGGAACTGGATGAGAGTAAGAGACATGATAAGATGATGGAAGCTGCTGCTTTGGCTAAAGGTCTGCATCTAAAACCGTATAAGAGGGGGACGTGTCTTGGTTCAAAAAACGGAAAGTCACGCTGCCTCCCCAAGCCTTAACTGATGCTGATCTGCTCAAATATGCGAAAATCATGGAAATTCCACACTTTCGCGGAGTTTTTATGAGAAATAAATTGCCGAAAAGTGGACCGGCAAAATACGAATCAGCAATTATCAATTTAGATGAGGATATGGGACCCGGTACATACTGGGTTGCATACAAGAAAGGGGGGAGAATGTCATGTACTTTGATACTTTCAGCAACCTTCAGCCTCCAGTCAAGTTGATGAAATATTTTGGTGTTGGTAGCATCAATTATCATTATAAGGGATATCAGGATTATAGTACAGTCGAATGTGGGCACTTATGCCTAAAGTTTCTCTGCCAACATTTGAGTGGCAAAGAAAAATATCCGCTATATAAACGTGCGTAATGATGAATATAGAATCAGTTGACTATTTGCCGCCGTCATGGATGATAGTTTTACACTAACTATTTCCGGGACGTCATCTACACTTGAAGCTCAATATTTTCCCCCCATCGAACTTTCACCCCACAAAAATTACACTTTAGGGCTTATTGAATTACTAACCTTCAATTCTATTCCTAATATAGCTGCTGGTAATGATAAAATTTATGTGGGAGACAAGATATTGACTATACCGACGGGTAGCTATGAAATAGATGATATTGAGTAGTACGTGCAGGCAGAGTTGCCGAATATTTCTATTGAGATTTAACCCAATAACAATACTCTACGTAGTGAAATCGAGTGTAATAGCGATATAAATTTTAAGCCTAATGATTCTATCGGCTCTCTTTTGGGTTTCACATCGCGTATTCTTGTAGCCAATAAAAGGCATATATCTGATCTCCCAGTAGCCATTCTGAAAGTGGACGCATTACGTATAGAGTGTAGCATTACCGCCGGTGCCTATATTAATGAGCGAAAAGCTCATACGATTCACGAGTTTTTTCCGTTCGTACCATCTGGATATAAAATCATTGAAGTTCCATCGCACATCATTTATCTGCCAATCACGAGCAAGACAATAGATAACATCCAGCTTCGGATAGTAGACCAAGACGGTGATTTAGTAAATTTTCGTGGAGAAGTCATAACCATACGATTACACATAAAATCATGGGTATAGTCTTCAATAGAACCCATAATATCAAGTCGTCATGGATGAGCGTGGCCAGTCGCCGATCGACGCTCAAAGTGCTAACACCTCAGAACGTACCACTTCTAAAGAATTTGGGTCTGACTGTGCGCGGAAAAAGCGCATAAGATATTATTTATTCTGTGCCCTCTGCATCTGCTGTGTAAAATGGAGGAGGAAATAGTAAATATACAAAGTCCCATCATCTTCGATGAATCTATAATACACTGCGAGATTCATGCTCATAAGCCGTATGCATCGTCAACCTTTAACAACAGCGATGAGATACGTATTTCCATCCAACATCAAGATCTATGTCTTCTACCAAGCAAAAGTTCTATACATACATGCGGAAAACTGACTAAAGCCGATGGTGCAGCGCTTGCCTCCACAAGCCTCGTCAATAATGCTATTTGCTTTTCGTTCGAAGAAGTACGATATGAGCTCAACGCTATTGAAATTGATCGAAATAAAAATGTAGGCCTTACGAGTCTAATAAAGGGATATTCATCTCTGAGTCCCGGTAAGAGATCTATGCTCGAGAACACGGGCTGGCTTATTGTTGAAGAAACGGTTATAAATCATAGATGCAGCGGGTAACTTTGACGTATGTATACCGCTAAGTATGCTGCGTGGTTTTGCCGAAGATTATCGAAAAATCGTCGTAAACGCCAAGCATGAGCTGATTCTATCGAGATCGAAGACCGATGATAATGCTATTGTACAGACGGCCGACGAGGATTTCAAACTTCTATTGCAAAAAGTAGAATGGCTTGTACCATACGTGACAGTCTCCGATCAGCTTAAATAACAACTTTTTAAGTTTATCGGTACAGATGCGCCAATCTCCATGAGCTATCGTACGTGGGAACTGTATGAATATCCGCTGCTATCCGCAACCTCGAAGCATGTATGGTCCGTCAAGACTTCTACTCAGCTGGAAAAACCGCGATACGTCATTCTAGCTTTCCAGACTGATCGGAAAAATAATAAAAAAAAGAACGCGAGTAACTTTGATCATTGTACTCTCGCCGATGTTAAACTATATTTAAATTCGCAATGATATCCATATGGAAATTTGAATCTAAACATAGAGCAAAACCAGTACGCCCTACTATACGAGATGTATGCAAACTTTCGGAATACTTATCACAACAGGGAAGCGGAGCCGTGGCTAAAAAAGTCCAAGTTTCTAAAGTATGCCCCTCTAGTCATCATCGACTGTTCGAAGCAGAACGATTCTCTCAAGTCAGGCCCCGTTGACATTCGTCTTGAATTTGAAGCAAGAAATAATATTCCTGCCAATACATCCGCGTATTGCTTGATTCTACACGATCGTATTGTTGAGTACAATCCAATAAGTGGCGGGGTAAAAAATTTAGTATAAAACCTTCAACGATGAACCGACTCTCTTCAGTCAGCACCATGGACTTTATCGCCGATATTCAAGGCTTCAGGAGACCCATAAACGAATTCGTGCTCAAAGAAATAGCAATTGTGGAAATCTCTGACAACACCGAGCCCCTGACGTTTTTCTTCAAACCTCCAACGCCATGGAACTCTCTACCAGCGAAGTATAAAACGATGAATTCATGGCTGGAACGAAATTTTCATGGAATACGATGGAATTCAGGCGACACACCGTACGAAGCTGCTGGAACAACAATTCGAGCTATCTTGAAACAAGCCCGAACCATCTACGTGAAGGGATTAGAGAAGAGGACGTGGTTACCGCAATTCACGGATTCGTCGGCACATATTGTCGATATGGAAACTCTCGATTGTCCATCATTGCAGAAATTATCGAAAATATCGAACAACAGAGGATGTTCTCATCATCCCCATGACTCAAAATATAATTGTGCCAACGCAAACGTGAAATCTTTAAGGAGCTGGTAATTAGGCATTGTGTAAACGCAGGATTTTTTAAATAAATAAAAACATTTTATCGAAAAATATATGTGTATTTTTTTTAATAAAATGAACCATAGGAAATTGTTTTACATGTTCGGTTTCAAACCCACTCATACATTTCCCACCACAAGTCATCTATAATGTTTTTTTACTTATTCAACAATGTACACTTATGGATTCAAACACTTTTTTTATTGCCACCATCGTTCGCGTAGAGTCACGAGCCCATAGTAAGCGCGATGGAGTAATGGTTTGATGGCGTCAGATGCGTTTGAATTCCACGATGTTATATTTCCCACCGAAGTAGTTCATGTAGAGTTGATTTGTATGCGCAGCGCCAATCATCTCTTTGAATATTTCTTTGTTCTCGTCGAACGCTTTCACGAATCTTGCAGGCAGGAATACGGAGAATTCATTGGTGATATCCGCCACGATCCTCCTCCCGAATTTCGTTTCGACTATTCTCAGGTCGGAGATCGGATGATCTGCCTGAACGGAGAGTTCAGCCAATTTTTTTGTTAGCAAAAATTCCGCCATTATTCCCACCTCGTTGATACTTGTGAAATCCATTTCAACTTATTGATGTATTTTTTAATCTGTTTGTGATGAATCCCAGATCCTCTCTCCAGCGTATAAGATGTTTCACTTCCGAAATATTTTTCAAAAGCAGGAGCAATCGTTCTTTCAGCTCACGTCGCTTGTCTTGCATGTAAACTGCTGCAGTTCAGGCGTGCATCTTGAGCTTATATAGGTCTTCCGAATTCTCAACCCCCACCAACCCTCAAAACTAGGACCCAATAGGATTTTTCTTCACCCACACTTTGGAGCGACACATTTAGCAATTCCGTACAGAGGCTGCAGGGCCATCGATCTGAGCCATGATGTGGGGCGCATTCCAATGCTCCATACAAGGCAGATATGACATAATTCCACTGTCGGTACGAAGATTTTCGGGTAAACGATCATAAAGCATGTGAATTGATCGACTAAAATATTTTAAAAGGATAGGCTTCGTTATATTCTTAAGATCACCACTTGATAATTCGCACGGATATTTGGCCCCGAGAACGCCGTCAGGATATCCATCCATGCTGATGGCAAGAAAGCGACTGAGCACGTCATAGCGACATTTCATGAACATCAAAGCCTTATTTTCCGACGGTTTGTCCAAATATCTGGCGTCATGGTCAGCACTTTGGACGTATATCCAGCACTGTGCAGGCTCAAGCGTGTTCAGACATGCAATATGGCATCACCCGCTCTCGAAGGCTCGAGGGTTCGAAACACGTCGAAACCGTCGATGATGCATATTCAATGAGTATTGCATTTTCCGTTAAATTTGTTCTCTATTTATGCAGATTCAATCAGTTTGCTGCATTTTTCAATTCTTAATCTAAATCGCTCACGATCACGTGTTACTTCTTCCCACCGGCCTCGGCAAGCGGCTCTGTACGCATAATCCCATGCATACATTACATGAATTTTAGCTCGAGTATCGAATCGAACGTGCTTTTCCATATTTTTAATCTGTTCTTCGTCTCAATTTCATCATGGTTTGACGAAGGATCCAGCGCGACACCCGGCGCTACTCACGCACCAGTCAGTGATGGGGAAACGCTTATATAATGCAGCCTGAAGAATAGCTGTGAGGGACACTTGCTGGCTTTTCTTTCAGGTATCAAGGAGCAGCCATGCCCTATGGTAGACGCCTCTAAGATTTTATGACCTCATGGTTCGGCCTTTTCGAGACTGCGGTCTGACACTTAGCACGTGACCAGCAGTGATTCATGACGGGTAATGAGAGCGCAACAGGCAGACGCCCTAGTTAAGTGGCATTCCAATGCCATCGTAAGATTACGCAAAGTGCACTCTGCCGATAGAATCGACAAAATTCCAATGCTATCTCAAATGGTAAGGCGAAAATGATGCACTGAGATTAACGTGTCTCGACAAGCAAATATCCCTCGTTTACGCTTACAAGGGTAGTACTGCAGGGGGGTAGCGTCACGGTGGGCTTTTATGACCTCACGACTCGGCCTTTTCCAGGCTGCAGTCGGACACCTAGCACGTAACCAGCAGTGATTTATGACAGGAAATGAGGACGCGACAGACAAATGCGCCAGTTAAGTAGCATTTCAATGCCTTTGTGAAGATTACGTAAAGTGCACTGTTTTAATAAAATGACAACATTCCAATGCTATCTCAAAAGGTACGGCGAAAATGATACACTGAGATTAACTGTCTCGACAAGCATATCCCCTCTCTTGAATTTACAAGGGTAGCCCTGCGGGGGTAGCGTCGTGGGTGGTTGGAAAATCTAACGCTACAGTCTGCTATTCGCCTGCTAGAGATAGCGGCATTCCAATGCCACCCTCAAAGAAGCCCCCCCCCCCCTCTTGACCCTTTAAATATTAGGTGCACTCCGGTTGTTCGAGATATACCCCCCCCCCCCCCCCACCCCAAGATTGTCTATAGAGATAGCGGCATTCCAATGCCACCCTCAAAAGAAGCCCCCCTCCCCCCTTGACGCGCAAAATATTAGGTGCACTCAGGTTGTTAGAGATATCCCCCCCCGCCAAGATTGTCTAAGTGCATTCCGGCTCTTCAAGATAGCCCCCCCCCCCCCCCCCCGGGTTTGTGTCTCGGCTAAGTGGTTCATGTCTGAGCTAAAAAATGTCGGTAAATGTCGGGGTAGGGATCTTGGGTTAGAACTCTCCTTGTAACACTACTGATACAACGTCGCAACACATGGAATCAATTTTGAAAAATATTGCGGAACAATCTGACCGAATATTCACAAGGGGCTCAATAAAATCGGAGTACCTGGCACAGCTCACAGGTTGCTTCATTATAAATTTAGAGGAGGAGGAGGAGGCTCCCTCATTCCGCTATCTACATCAAGACGACACTCGTTGCATATACCACGGATCGCTAAATAACAATCTCACATACAAATGTGCACTGAATTATGCGAAACAAATAAAAGATTGGCTCTGTCATAAAGATCGCATCGCCTCCTTATGGGAATATAGAACGACCACGAGCTGGAGCTTAGACGGGCCTCGCGAGAAAGAGGAAAAAGAAACCTTCTGCTTCAGGCTGCTATGAACAGTCTAGAAATTCTGCAGGCCTTGCGGAACATGCCAGACCACACGATAGGCGTATACCCAGCCGATCGTATTGCGAAGGTGTGGACGTGGCCGACAGCTTTTGTCGTTAAGGCGATGTATCACACCCGGAAAAATTTCGACGCGGCCTCCGTCGGTAGCGGTAGCGCAGTCGCCACTGCCTACCGCTAGATGTCCCGGCGCACGACTTCTATTCCTCGTGTTGCGACGAAGCATCGAAGGCGAATAGTAGCCGTCTGCCGGGGCATCTGGGCCCTTACATACTATAGTGTGTGTATATGTGTATACATATATACACATATATACACATTACACACATTGCATATACACTCGGTGTATATATACATATATACACATATCCAGCGGCTTGCTGTCAACCGCTGCGCGCGAATCGGCTGTATTATCGTGCAATGAATATTACACTCGTTTCTCGCTCTATAAAGAGCGGCAATTACCAATAAATAATAATTATTATTTTAATAAATATTTTTTAATTGTCTCAGCCAATATTCTTCTAAGCAAGTTCGATAAGAATCAAACTTGCTAGCAATATCGATAATTGCTTGATCCTCATGCTCTGGAAAAAGCGGTGGAAGCTTGTAAATAATTATGATAATCTGAACAAATTGTTCAAATCTGTTACATCGATTTTGATCGACAGGAACGTTTGAAAAGAATCAAACAAACGAGCAACGTGTTTTGCTCGAATCTCGCTTTGAAAAAAACAATTATTGCAAAAATTTGAACATTCTTATTGAAATAAACTGCTTTGTCAAGCACACGAGTAGCGGGCGTTGTTCAATTCTCGCTCTAATAAGAGCGGTGAAAACTTATCAATAATTAAGATCATTAAAAAATATGGTTTAAATAATCTCCATCGTTTTTTATCGACGGGTAGGTTTGACGAGAGTCAAACACACGAGCACCGGTTATGGCTCGATTCTCGCTCTGACAAGTGCGGTGAAAACTTATAAATAATGTAGACTATTTAAAAATGTTTAAATAATCTCCGTCGTTTTTTATCGACGGAAAGGTTTGACGAGAGTCAAACACACGAGCAGCGATTATTGCTCGATTCTCGCTCTGACAAGAGCGGTGAAAACTTATAAATAATTAAGATTATTAAAAAATATGGTTTAAATAATCTCCATCATTTTTTATCGACGGGTAGGTTTGACGAGAGTCAAATACACGAGCACCGATTATTGCTCGATTCTCGCTTTGACAAGAGAGGTTAAAACTTATAAATAATTTAGACTGTTTAAAAATAATGTTTAAATAATCTCCGTCGTTTTTTATCGACGGGTAGGTTTGATGAGAGTCAAACACACGAGCACCGATTATTGCTCGATTCTCGCTTTGATAAGAGCGGTGAAAACTTATAAATAATTTAGAATACTTAAAAATATTGTTTAAATAATCTCCATCGTTTTTTATCGACGCGACGGGTAGTTTTGACGACAGTCAAACACACGAGCACCGTTTATCGTTCGATTCTTCTGCTCTAAGGAGAGTGGTAAAAACTTATAGATAATAAAGACTATTTGAACAAATTGTTTAACTTATCTCGGTCGATTTCTATTGACGGTTGTTTGGGGAAAGTAAAACTCATGAGTAACGGATGTAGCTGCACGCACCGAAAAAACACTGATGAAACTGTAAGACTACAGGGTGAGGACGTTCGCCGGTTCTCTCACTCTCGCTTCTCCATGAAAAATCGACACATTTCGTGACGCAAAAGAGACGAAAGATATTCTTTTGGAGAGAGAGACTGAGAGAGAGTATAAGTCGTATAGCTTATACATCGAGTTCCTTTTCTTCGTCGCCCCTTTGTGTGGTCCTTCGCTTTCCCCTTCTTAGCGCGGCGGGACCATGGTATATAAGGTATATGTGTGGGTGAGACTAACGATATTTTGTATATGTGTACTCACTAATAAAGTAGAGGGAGCAAGAGAGACGCACCAAGGCATCGGCCTGAGAAAGGCAGGGTACCGTGCATGCGCGTTCTCTCATCGCGTAAAGGGTTCGAAACTCGGCTTGCGTACTTTTATTTTTAATTTTCTACTTTTCAATTTCCTACTTTAATTCATTTGAAAAAAATGTCTTCAATACAATAATAATAATTACAGTAATATTTCATGAATTAATTACCTTCACAATTAATAATATGCCTATGATAATCATAATAATTATAACAACGACAATACAAATAATAATAATAAGTCAAAATAATTAACTTTAATTTATCTATCGATGTTAACCATTTCAACATCTATCAAAATGATCACCAATTTCATAATACATTTTACGAAATTATTCATACTAATAATTACGTTTAAAATATTCATGCGGTATTTGTCATGCATATCATATTGTAAGTCTATTTTTTTCATTTTTGAAATAAAAAAATTGTAATATTAAAAATAAAGATGATAATATGACATTCATAATAATTTTGCATTTATATTTTTTTTATATTATTAAAATTGTTGTTATTTGTATCAACGATTTGAAAACATTCAATTAACAAATATTCCCCTCCCAAAGGTTTTATAAATTTGCACATAATTGTTTTTAGTACCCGTAAGCCTTGAACATGGGTCATTAGCGACTGTCGCTTATTTCACTATGTTATTCTGGAAGGAAAAATCTGAAAAAATTCGTAGGTCTTCGGTGGACTTCTAACTATGCGATAGAATTGTTGCCAGCCCCGAAAATCCTTTTTTCAATAAACATTTTCATCAAAATTTAGAGACATGTAGGCTGTTTACAGTAGAATGTTTAAAAATTCATGGACACAAACGACCCATCTTCAAGGTATTAGGGTTAAAATACATTTTTAAATGGATACAACGGATGGTTAACCATCGATGGATAAATTAAAGATATTTAATACTAGTATTGTCGTTATAATTGTTATGATCATGACATTCATATTATTAATAACAAATATGATGAAAAGGTATACAAAAGGTATACAACGTGTATCTACTATACACGTTGAAGCACCAGCTGACGATCTCATGGAAATCGAAGAAATAAATTGAATGCTACTTTCTTGACGAATATTAATTTTATGGCGAATTCATGGAAAATCACGAAACAAATGAAGTATTATTGATATTGTGTCCGAAGGCTTATTTTTATACGTCCGAATCCTTCCACCACTACATGCCTTTTGAAATACACTCTTTCTCGCTTTCTCTTTTCCTCTCCGCTCCCCAAACCCAACATGCAAAATAAAAAATACTATTCATTATAAATTTAGGCATGCAAAGGCCGCCAAAGAAGTTTAACTTTCATCACGTGCATTGAGATGCACGCGCTGTTTTTTTTATTTTTTTATTAGTATCCTAAAAAACATGGAACTAGATTTCCCAATTCTTTCAAGCCCTTTTTTTAACAATTTTGAAAATTCGAATTTTCGAAAATTTTTAACTCTCCATATACTTTAACGTATCCATATACTTATATGGATACGTTCAAACTATTTGATAACATATTTCTTCCTAGATCGGCTTAAAATTTCGTCAATTCTGGCGTACCTTTTACCGTTTTCGAGATATTCTAATATTATTCCATTCTCGCTCTAATGAGAGCGGTTTTTGCTAAAAAATAATTATTGTTTAACAAGTTGCGCCTAATTTGCTACCGTGATCTTGATCGAGGAACGAGCTTGACGAGCGTCAAACTCACGAGCAACGTACGTTCCCCGATTCTCTCGCTCTGAAGAGAGTGGTGAAAACTTATAAAAAGTGATGATTATTTAAGCAAATTGTTCAAATTATCGCCGCCATTTTTTATCTTCTGCTTATTCTTTCGAAATTCTAATCATCTCTCTTTTTCTCTCTCTCTCTCACTCTCTCTCGCGGCTACACCGCATGCTTCCGTCTGCTACACAAGGAGCCGATTGCTGGCGACCACCGCGTGGTACGATATACCCAGCTCATGTCAGCTGTATTATTGCGTAATAAAAAATTGCACTTGCTTCTCGTTCTACAACGAGCGGTAACTGCCAATACATAATAAACATTAAAACTTCGCATTTGGACTGAACCCGAAAGGGTGAGATGCAATTCCAGGTATCTCCATGCGCTGTCCGGTAGGGATTGGAAAAACCCAACGAACGCTGTCAACGTCACAGCCGCAAGGCTCTTTTTCTTCGTTGCTACCTTCCCACCCATGGTTATTTTCATCAACGATTGAATGTGCGCTCTTTATGGCGCTAAAATACCCAAGGGTCAAGCCTGGCCTGGGATTGCCTCTCCTCACGGCATGAAAAATTCTATGAGTCAGACCGACGGTTATTTTATAATTATTACACTTATATATTTATATACTTATACATAGCAGAGTTCAATATATGCAGGCCTGAACACCTGCGTAGGCGACATTGAACTTTTAAATTTTTCAATTCTGGCTGAAAATCATGTTATAGATATCTACATTTTTCGGTTCCACGACAGGAGATATCACTACTTTATAAAAAGTGAGTTTCCCGAAATTTGGGTGCTAGAAAAAAACGTTAAAGGTTGCGTAGGCGATTATTTTATTTTTATAATCAATTCTCGAAAAAATTCGTGATATAAAAATGTCGATTATTATGTCGAAAATATTGTTCAACGCGTTATTTGTTTATTCCTTAGCCAAACTAATGAACCAATATCATAACGAATTATATGAAAAGTTACTTGCGAGACCTTTTGATTTTTTATAAACGTCCGAAATTTTGGAAGAATGTTTTTTTTCAACAAGTGCCAACATCCTTTGCTGCAACAATGTAAAATCGAAATTTCTATACTAAAAATTTCAGCTAAAAATGAAAAAAAATTATTTAAGTGGCCTGCGCAGCTATTAAATTTTTTTTGAAGGACCCAAATTTTAGGTGAATCACTGCTTCATCAAATACTTATATTTTTTGCTGCGACACGGAAAAATTGAAATTTGTATATCAATTTGTATATTATAGTCAAAATCATAAAAAAATATTAGTCATTTGAGCGACCTCTAAAATTTTTTTTTACCTCAAATTTTGGGAGAGTTACTTTTTTGACAATTACTAACAGATCAAACCCAATCGAAAAAAATAGCGATTTTATTTGCATCACCCTAATATAAATATATATATACACACGTGTGTGTGCGTGCGTGCGTGCGTGCGTGCGCGCGTGTGTGTGTGTGTGTGTGTGTGTGTGTGTGTGTGTGTGTGTGTGTGTGTGTGTGTGTGTGTGTGTGTGTGTGTGTGTGTGTGTGTGTGTGTGTGTGTGTGTGTGTGTGTGTGTGTGTGTGTGTGTGTGTGTGTGTGTGTGTGTGTGTGTGTGTGTGTGTGTGTGTGTGTGTGTGTGTGTGCGTGCGTGCGTGCGTGTGTGTGCCTTTGAGAGAGTCAATCTTTTGATGTCGAGAGAAACTTTTCAATCGTCTCCAACGAATTTCGACAACTAAGCTAGAACAACGAAAAAAGAACATGAATACGTTTTTTCATCTTTCAAATAATTTAGAGTATGCGGAAACGAATATTAATATTTTATGCAACTTAATTTTTTTAATGCAGAGTCGCAAGCCCTACTGGTAAGTGTTTTTTCTTACTTATATGTTATATTCCGTTTGCCGTATTGGACGTAGTTGGTACATAGCTTCCACATATAGTCCACTCGGATTAGACTTGAGTCCTATTCTTTTCGAGTACAGTAATGCCGATTTTTTTTAACACTGATAATAAATCGTCAAGAAGTAAAACAAGTGTATTTCCGGTTCTAATGAAGATGAAGAGTTTTTTTTTAATTTCCCGTCTCAAAAAGAATAACAATAACAAAGACAATAACAATAAAAATAACAAAACAATAACAAGAAACGGTATATGTAACTCAAGAATTTCAGTCATTAATCGTATTAGTTAAGTAAGAAAAATTTTATTTCCTATTTTCTCGACGATTTTTGATATAAATTTTTTTTTAAATCACACCATCAATCTCCATATCTATACCTATAACCATGATTTTTTGGACCCTGTAACCTCATCGGTTCAAATTTTATTGGTACCCAAATATTTTTCAAAAATCTCTATTCGTTGCTATAATATGCGAGATAATCAAATTATTTTTATACGAACTCTTGTGGCACAGATTTTATACGTGTTATATCAGTTTCGAAGGTATACATTGATAATTAGGGGAACTAGATTGAAATGAAAAAAAAATTCATTTTTTTTTGCTTTTGCGGCTGAACTAACTAACGTGTTCCAAGTTAAAAATTTTTTTTTCTTATACACGAGGATGAAACCTGCAACTTCTTCAAGAAACATTTTTTCCTCACACGAATGGAAAAAAAATAAAAATAAAAATTGCGATTTTTTTATAAAAATTTTTCAGAACAATGTTCTGTTAACTCAATTAACTCGCAAAATCAGCGGCTTATTTTTCGAGGTCAAATCTACCTACAAAAAAATCGGCATTACTGTGCTCGAAAAGAATAGGAGTCGCGATCGATTTCAAGTCTAATCTGACTGGACTAATGCAAAGGGCCTCGTTGGGCTTTGCAAGGGTCGGTCGTGGAGGGCATCGATACACGGAATTCATTACTGTTCCGAGAGTCGTACGAAGATGCCACCGAAACGCTCAGGCATGTACTTTCGCGTGTTTGTGAATTTTGTTGGTTATACACAGCTCTAATCGCAACCATTTCCATGTGGTGTTATTTTCACTGGTTAACTAAATTATTCATAATTAATTCTTGACTTTTAAAGGATCGCGAAAAAAGAAGGGGCAAGGCGGACAGCCAAAGAAAGGAAAAGTAAGTGTTTCCCTTTATTTATTTCTTAATTAAATGATTTTAAAAAATTGAAATTCATTTTAAAATAAATTATGAATAATTTTGAAAAAATTTCTATTCGCGCTGACTATTTTTCAATAAAATTTAATAAATTCTTAACAATAGTGAATTCGTGCAATCATGATATGCCAACGCTCCAGAGATGGGCAATATATGATATTGAAAGCACAATTGAATACCTCATTAAATTAAAAACCATTATCAGCATTTTTAATCAGCGCCGGAGGTTGGTCACCTAACGCATAATTATAAGAATTGGTTCAAATTTATTAAAGATACACTGAGAAAAAAATTTGGTTGAAAAGCTTGAAATACGTTTGATGCAACTAAATTATTTAGTCCCATATACGCACGACAAAATATTTGTAGAATTTAACAAAATATTTCGATAATGAATGAAATAAATCGTGATTTAAATCAACAAAATTGAGTGTTGCATTAACATATTGAAAGACTTTGATCGTAAATATTTTGTTAGTATAAAAATAATTATATCTTCAATGCACATGTTATTTGTTATCGCAGAACACCTAAAATCAAATTCACAAAATAATATGCTGTTCGAACAAAAAATTGAGAAAATAAACAAGAACCAGTATATAACAATGAATAAAAATTCAGTTATATCGAGTACGTCGCTATTAACATATCCGTAACAAAAATGATTCTTGACTAAGATTTTGTCTTTTTCAACCGACGATCTGTAGTCTTTCTGTAAAGATAAAATATAAACGACAAAATATATATTTGATACAAAAAAATGTATGTCCAATTAACTAATGGCATTTATAATCAATAAAATCATAATATATTCATTATGACATAAATAGTGTAACAGGATTTTAATATAAAAAAAAGCGCTACGTCGATATTTACGCACGGTACATATTTTCTGCCTGGGCTGGGATTGGAACTGCCTACCTAAAATTTTCCTACTTAATGCCTGCCTTTTACTAACCCGGGACGCTACTTATTACGCTATTGACTTCTAGTGAATTTCATTACATTAAATTTCATATATACGCTGCATGGTGGGTCACAACTACAAAATAAAAGAAATATCATTTACAATTCAAAGCGGCAACAGTTAATTCAAACGAATATATATCCCGTTATCGCTTGCGCTTGCGTGCCGATCAAAATTCAACAAAATTCGAACGATTAAACTGGTAGTACGTTTAGTTGAAATAAATATACGTCTTTTCAACAAATCAGGACAAAGAGGCGATTTTGAGTTATGCGTTTGAATTTGTCATAACAAAAGTTGTGTTCAACGATTTATCTACACTGACAAAAAACTTATTTTAAACAACTAAAAATATTTAGTCGGCCAAAATCTGTTTCAGACAACACTTTCAAAACCAATCCAACTAAATTTCGGTTTTGGTAATAAATTTGTGCTTTTGGTTTAACAAAATAGTTCAACAATTTATTCATTAATTATAACGGATTAAATGAAGCGACGAACCAACTACTTGAAGCAGTTTTGCTTAAAAAAAAGGCTTCCGTTGAGAAATTCTGATTTCTCAGAGATAAAAGTACTCAAAAAGATGTTTATAATGATTTTGAAAAATATGTTCAAAATGAGACAAATTATTTTGTCAACTTACGAAAATTAGTTATTCAGATTGTGTTGTGTAAAGTAACTATTCATAAAGTCTATTAGAAGAAATACATTATGTTCAATAAACAAATCATTGTTTATAAATCATAATTATGTTTATAAATTGTTTATAAATCATAATTATAAATCATGAGGATGGATGGATCGATGGGTGGATAAACTGATAGGTGGATGAGTAGATGGATCGCTTGGTCGATGGGTGAATTGATCGATAATGTTTTCTTTTAAATTTGCAGACAATGGGTCGTCCTGTGAGGCCACCACCTCTTGCGGAGGATCGTCCTGTGACGCGTGCTCTTGCGGGGAATCGTCCTGAGACGTCACTACCTCTTGCCGAGGATCGTCCTGTGACGCCACCACCTCTTGTGGAGGATGGATCTCAGGTCCATCCACCTCCCGCGCAGGATGTGACCTCAGGCCCTATCATGCAGGACCAAGTGTCGGAGCCGCTCTCTGAAGAGCTCTATGTAATGTCTCACCTGGAGCAACAACAATTACTGCTCCAGGTTGCATTCTATAATTCCAGCGTCTGCTGGACGGCAGCGGTGGGGCACTGCTGGAACATGCGGGCGCACATTAGGGCCCTCGAAACGCGCGAGGAACTGCGGCGGCAATTCGGGGCCCAGCGCCGAATTCAGGGGCGGCTCCGACGCTTAGAGAAGCAGCAGCAATGGCAACAGCAACAACAACAACAACAATTAAAACGATACCAACAATAAAATAACTAAAAAAACAAAAAAATAAATAATGTATTTCATTAAAAATATAATAATAAATAAAACGATTCTGTAATAACAATCTATACATTAATTAAAATAACATTGTAAAAATAAAGATAGAAAATACATATTCCATCATTTCATACAAAAAATTTTTAAAAATTTCTCCTAACTGTTACGAATTTTGATTATGCTCTTTCATTATTTTTCATCCGCGCTCATTCTTGGTCCATTTCCCTCATTCTATTAAATTGCCTTTTAGTCCAGTTGGTATAGGATTTCACTTCGAAATAATTGGGTGAAGCGATTTTCTTTTTTCATACTTGGTGTGGGGGGGGGGGGGGGGTGTAATCTCGACTTCGGGAAAATCACTTCAGTGTCTTCATCGCCACTTGATTTAAAGTCATTTTTAGTTTTTTAAATAATTCGCTCATTTTCAACTTTACAGATCTAATGGTTGGAACCAACCAGCACACCCTCCCCTCCCCAGTATAAAGAAAGAAAATTATTTCCTTCAGTTATTTCCAGGTGAACCAATTTTTAGAGCTATCCCGACTGCACTATCTTGTTCTCTCTCAATCGCTCATTCTTCATCCATCTCGCTATATACTACCTCGCTCTGGAAAGAGCGATTATTGCAAAAAAAAAATAATTGATCATATACAAATTATGTTTAAATTTTTACGTCAATTTTCATCGACGGTCGATGTTGGACGATTTTGCTCGAATCTCGCTCTGAGAAGAGCACTGAAAACTTTAAATAATTAAGATTATTTGATCAATTTATTGAAATTCTCTCCGTCATTTTTTATCTTACGTTTTGCGAGATACGCAGCTCATGTCAGCTGTATTATTCCTTAACCCCTTCGTTGTCATTGACGCGATAGAGCGTCAAATAATTCCGTCCCCTGTGTGGCATTGATGCAATAGTGCGTCAATCTTTATTTCCCTATTTAACTTGCTCTGATTTGGAATCGAACCTCACTCGGGGGTTTTTGGGCTCGCTGAATCCGAATTTGAAGTCAAAATTTGGAAATTGAAAATAGCGGCGCCAGAATGGCGGACCGAAATTGAAAATTTTACTCGATTCAGATAAAAATTAATAAAATCTGGGATTTTCGAGGTCGCTCATTACGAATCTGAACACAAATTTCAAAAATTTTTAATAACGGATCTAATATGGCGGACGAAAGTGCAAAGAACAGCTCGATTTGGATGAATCTTGATACTCGGGAGTTTTCGGGGTAGCTGAGTGTGATGCTGAACTCAAAATGAAGGAATTTTCATGGTAAATTCAATAACACGGAGCTTAATACAATAAATAGGTGGAAATATATGAAGCCGTTTTTTGCACTTTCGATCGCCATATTAGATCCGCCATATCGAATTTTGAAATTTTAAGTTCAGATTCATAATCAGCAACCTAAATAACCCACAAGTACAAACCTTTATCGAAATCAAGCCGTATGATGAAAACGTATATACCTTTACTTTCGTATAGGTACACGGAAATAATTTTTTATTAATTTTTACTGTGGAAAATTTTAACGTTGCGACAAGTGTACCAAAAAGTATAAAATTTTTATATTTAGGTAAAATTTACTGATTTTTTCAATAAAAATTCTTGAAAACAATTGAAATTTACGCCACCCGACAGTAAATTCTGACTTATTTTCATGAAAATTTACCTTTTATTTCCTGAATTTTGGAAAATTATGGGTTTGTCCGCCCGTTACTGTGATTTCACAGTAAAAATTAAAAAAAAATTCTTTCCGTGTATGTTTCCACCCGGCTTATGCTCAATCTAAACATCGCTGTATTTTCGCATCACCACGTATCGACGGTGTTACTGTAAATACCTCTATTCACAGAGGAATGGTGCTAAATTCCGAGATCTTAATATTTGCACCAAATGAGCTCTCATTTCACACACATTTCGCATATAGATCCTTATAATAAAGTGAAAAAAAGTTATTTAAAAAAACGATTATTGCTGAAATGTAATCGTTATTTTTGAAACGAACTTCGCCAAATTTTCTACGTCGATTTTTATCGACCGACCAGTATGACGAGCGTCAACCGAACGAGCAATGGACTTTGCTTGATTCTCGCTCCGAAAAGAGCGGTTATTGCTAAAAAAAATTCTTATTCAAATAAATGATGTTAAAATTTTTAAGTTGATTTCCATCAACGGACAACTTTTACGAGTGCCAAACACACGAGCAATGTGCGTTACTCGATTCTCGCTCTGATAAGAGCGGTGAAAACTTATAAATAATTAAAACTATTTCAAAATATTGTTTAAATAATCTCCGTCGTTTTTTATCGACGGGTCGGTTCGACGAGCGTAAAACACACGAGCATCGTGCGTTGCTCGATTCTCGCTTTGAAAGAAGCGATTATTGCAAGAATTTAAATATTCTTATCGAAAGAAACTTCGCCAAATTTGCTACGTCGATTTTTATCGACTAACAAAGTTGACGAGCGTCAAACACATGCGCAAATGCGCGTGTGTTCCTCGATTCTCGCTCGTAAAAGAGCGGTGAAAACTAATAAATTATTAAGACTATTTGGAAATATTGTTTAAATAATCTTCGTCGTTTTTTATCGACGGGTAGGTTTGACGAGAGTCAAACACACGAGCATCGCATGTTACTCGATTCTCGCTCTGAAAAAAGCGGTTATTGCTAAAAAAAAATTATTATATTCATTGTTTTTACGGAGCAATTTTATGCATTATAAGAGCCTGTTAAAAGCTGCGAAGCAAAAATATCATAGTAATAAATTTTCGCTCTATCAAAAAACGGTGTCAGCCAAAAAATGATACCAATTTTCGAAATTAATGGACATGCTGTCAGTCTGTTTGCCTTCATTGACATTTATGTCTGAGCTACAAAAATTGCGCATTGTCCATTTTAGCACGGTGTAAATAAATATATATATATATATTTTTTCATTCACGGTAACTGTAAATTTAAGACAATTTTGTAAAGACGCAGCACAAATAGCGTAACTACGGCGGCACTTTTTCAGTACCATGGAAACACCCACCCACACTTACCCACCTATACTTCGGTATAGGTACGTTTCCATCGGGCTTATATGCTCAATCAAAGCATCGCTGTATTTTCGCATCGGCACGTCGATTTTTATCGACTAACAAAGTTGACGAGCGTCAAACACATGCGCAAATGCGCGTGTGTTCCTCGATTCTCGCTCGTAAAAGAGCGGTGAAAACTAATAAATTATTAAGACTATTTGGAAATATTGTTTAAATAATCTTCGTCGTTTTTTATCGACCATGGAAACACCCACCCACACTTACCCACCTATACTTCGGTATAGGTACGTTTCCATCGGTATATGCTCAATCGCTGTATTTTCGCATCGGCACGTATCGATGCATGCTACTGAAAATACCTTCATTCACAGGGGAATGGTGCTAAATTCCGAGATATTAGTATCTGCACCAAATGTGCTCTCATTTCAGACGCGTTTCGCACATACGTTTGGTCTACAGGATCTTCGCCTAGTGCCACCGTTGTGGCAAAAGCAGCAGCATATACTCCACAACTGAAAGGATCAGGTTGCTTCGTAACTGGTTGAAGAATGACATTCTCAACATTGACATGAGGGTATCGCAAATGAATGTATCGCTTTTCCTCTTTATTCAATAAATCGTATTCTGGGCGAACGAGGCTATCGTATACAAATATTTGTGTCCCGTCATAATAAAGGCAGCACCAATGCCTGAATTTATTACCACCAATTATTTGTAGATCACGGCTTCCAGGCGGGCAAGGTTTTATGAATTTGTAATACCCTGTGTACGTAGCAGGGTTACAACGAAAAGCACTGTTTTCTTGTAATATATTCTGAAACAAGTCAATACTTGTATCAGTAAGGAAACCGGTTAGCAACGAAACATTTGCTACGACCTCTTCAACAGAAATATCCGTTTGGAGCATTTTGAGAAATTTGATATGTTGATCAGATACCTGACCTTCCTCGTCGCTCTCGATTTCAAGCCAATTAGCTCTTACTGCTCTTAAACTATTTTTTGGATTAGTTATGACTACATCCATAGCTGCTTGCGGCGTGACCGAACTTTCAGCACGAGTTTTCACGATCCCGATTACCGATTCTGCGGGCACTTTAACTTTCACGGGTTTCTTGGCGCTTTTCTTCTGCAATGCGTCTTTTCGAGCTCGTAGAATAAATTTTGGTTCGCGAATCGGCATACTTCTGTTACGCCGGGAGTCTATAATTTCCGGAAGCAAACATTCCATATAAAATCGGCTCAGTATGGGCTTCATTTTTAACTCCCAGAAGTCATCATCTCGGAAAACTGTAATAATTTTTAAATCGACCGTGGTCCACATCGCAAAAATGCAGTAGTTTCGCTTAGTTACGTGCAGTTGCCCTTGCACCTGATAGAAATAAGCGTGAGACTTGCTTAGAGAGTTGCTGTCCTTCTTATTGAAAACATTCCTAAGATTGGGCTTCTCTCGGATAGCATGTTCTAGGGTACAATTTTGGGCCGTAAACGGACATTTTATTTCTACGATGCCATCATCATCGATAAGACCGTCCGGAGATGCTCCTAGATAAGGAATCTCCTGGTCTATGAAGAGACCGCAGGAAACGATGGTTTTTCCTAGATGCGATTCGACAGCATGTCTGGCATTCGCCTCATTTTCACGACCAAATTGTGTCGCTGCGGTATCAATAACTTTCGGATATCGAATACTCGCGACCATATTTGAGCACGAAGTCGTCGGCAACATCCGACATATCGGCCCAAATCGTGATGCGGTGATTATTTCAGTGCGCAACTGATGCCATTTGTCAGAGCAACTCTGGGAAACAGTATCGCGTTCAATTTGTCTCCAATTACTCTGCTGTGTTTTTAATTTATTCATATGCTCTTGGGCAAGAATTTCGAACATATCCTCGTCTACATCCGGTTGTCTAGCCGATGGACCATAATTCTTGTCGGCACCTTGAAATTTCCGATGCTTTTGACTGCGCTTTCCCTGCTTTCCGATGTGGTTCAGTTCATTTTTGAGACGCCTGCAATTTTCCAGCTTCGTGATGGTTGTAGGAACGGTAACGCTTCTGCGAACATGCAGTTTCGACAGCACGGATTGCGTGTTATGTTGGACGACTGCACCATAGCATCTCATTTGGTACGAGTTACCAGCACAATGATTAATTCTCTTGCCAGAATTTAATTTATTCACGATTGAGTTGCACGCCTCCGCCATATTATTCGTTACGCCTGTCAAAAGACTTTTGGCGTGACAGCTCAAGTATCGAACAGCCTCGTAAACAGATGGGTAAAGACCGGTCACGTGAAGTTCTGCCATAACGTCTTTTCCATTATCTCCTGCTTCACAAGGGAACGGCAGGGTGTGGCACTTTGAATGCTCTCCAAATACATGGCTACATATATTCAAGACATCTTTGCAGAGTGCTTGAGCTTTATCCTCTACCGAATTTTTTTCCGCGTTACGAAGGTCTCTCGCATGCTCTACGCTCTTGCGAATTTTCAAACCACTGGCGAACACACACTGCCGAAGTTCGGTAACATTCATTTTTCCCTTCGTAGGAGGTACTTTAAGTTTCATCGCAGAAGCAACGCGCAATTTTCGGCACAAGTTGCGAAACAAGTGGTTATTGCATTCAATTTTTTCTACCATAACTTCGTATTGAGCGTAAGGATTGGCATCCCGAATGGCCTGGTATACGCTGCTATCACCATCTGAAATTAACGTTTTATATATCAAACCGTTCTTTTCAACGCTAATTTTAAAGCCTTCCACAATAATATTGGTTTCCATTGCTGTCGAACTTTGTTCGCGACCCCAGTTTTTATAACAGACGTGGTCCGGTGGTTCTACATTTAACCTCTGTGCTCTTTCGTGTGTTGGGCAATACTTATTGCGTACAGCGACGAACAGAGCCAACTTGCTCTCACGACCGAAGATCATAGCTGCACCCGATAATGCGTCATATTTGCCACCTGCATATGAACGTTTTGCCCAACAACCATCCGAGACTACTTGGATGTATGGAACACCATTTATGATATGTCCCTTCTTAATGGCCATTTCTGTTTCTATTAATACCGCCCGTCTTATCTCGGCTTCAGCAACTTCATGGAAGTTTTCGAACATCATGTTCCGAAACTTACGATACGTATTAGGAGTCATGGGGGGGATAGACATTGCGGCAAGTTGTTCTTGCAATGTACTGTAACCAGTGCCCGAAGTGATTGTACCACATACAGCACTTTCATTAATGCCCATAATGCTTCGGTTGTCGGGATCTGTCCGAATATTGAACTTGTAATTGCACATCTGGCACATAAAAGTTACTCGAGTTCGCAAACCTCGGTTAAGCGACTTTATCAATTTCAAGTCACTAAAGGGACATTGCAACGCTACGTTATGGTTATCAAATTTCTCGTGCAATTGCTGCATAAAGAAGGTTATATCGACGATTCGCCGACCTTCAATCGACTCTTCTACAATGCGGCCCTTATCAGCAGGAGCGCTTTCAATGATTAATGATTCGTCTGCACTTTCCAACTGCTTCGGATTATCTTGCTCCGGGAATAACCGTTTTTTCTCGCTATCCATTTCTAAATTATTGTCAGATACATGGGCAGAAAGCTCATTACTGCCATCTCGATCGGAACCCAACAAAAGACTTCCTCGACGTTTATCCGAATTGTCGGAGTTGTCTCGACCCTTAGGTGGTCTACATACCACTTGGTTTACGCATTTATCAATACTTATATTTACATCGTACTCAGAGAATTGGGACTCGCATTCACCAATTACAGCTGCATGAACGAGTGCTCTATTGCAGGAGCCATCCAAATCTGGTACTAGACGTCGTTTCTTCGACGTACCCAAGATGAGCCATCTGTCACGTAATTCACGGACTACTCGGTTTCCATGCCGATCAAGACTTATACTAAAATTGTGTCCATATGCTATTGGTGAATGGCTTCGACTGGTCACGTTATCGTAACAAGTAGACGAGTCTACTCGTGGAAGTTGCTCTGAAAGATCAGCGATTCTTTGTTTCTCGGGTGATGTAACAACCACCCGGTCGTTCGACTTATCTATACTTATATCTACATCATTTAGGGGAATGAGATTTTCAGCAGCCTTAGACAAGCGTACCTGTACAGTGCAGGTTCTTTCAAAATCACATTCTGTACCTGTAACGGCAATTGCGCCTATTGGACCTGTAACCGAGGTAGTAACGGCATGATCATTTTCCTCGTGAATGGGAACGATACTTCTCTTCTTTCGCCTGGAACAAACCAAAAATTCTGAACATAAAGCCATAAAAATCGGTGAGCTGCAGCTCCTCCCACATCGGAGCTATATATACTTTTTGGGAATAGTTCTATAGGTTTTAAAATTTTGCACACTTTGCGAATATATATTGGGTCGGTCTTTTTCAACTGTTTTTTCTTCTTACGTACCCTTCGAAAACTAAGTTTTTAGCTCAAACGAAGCCTCGTGAAACCGAAACTCTATAGTCAAATTCTAAAAGATGACTCAGCCAGTTTGAATTTTTCAAACACCCTAACTTAAATATCTCGAAAACTATAGAAGTTGAGAAGCTGTTTTTGGTTTCAATTTCTAAATAATCAAATTGTCTGAAAAAAAAAACATCCAGACTACTATACACCTAAATGTTCATCTTGTACTCGATACGAACGTTTCTGTCTTAATAAAGACGTGCCATAATTTTTTCAGATTTTTTCCTCCATTTTTTTAGGTAGTACTATTAGGTATCGAATTCTTTCATTTGAAACTTTTCTGTTTTTTTTTCATTTAATGAATTGGAAAAAAAGAAAAAAAAAACCAACTCTCCATTATTTTGTAAAAAAATCTCAACTTTCCGAAAAAAAATTTATCCGAATTAATGTACGTGTAAAAGACTCTCAAAATCAAGATGATAGTCCGAAAAGTCGTTTTTCCGCCATTGCCAAAACTCAAAAAAATGTTCCATATTTTTTTCAGGAAGTTAAGAAAATTTTACGTAATACATGTCATTTTTAAGTTGGGATCTTTAAAAAACACTCCTGGGATTAACAAAAATGTAGAAAAAGACATGAATCTCATTTATTCTAACAGTTTTAATATTTTTTTATTTTTTGGAATGGCTGTTGAAGAGAACAATAGACAATTGTTGTGAACTGGTGTAAATACTGGGTTATTGTTTTTATTATTTTACCATTACGACAACATACAATCATTCCAGTTGAAATACATGTGCTAGAGTTTGAGTTTCCCCTCAAAGAGTTCTACAAATCTTTATCAGAACTCATTTTGATCCGATAAAAAACGACGCTACAACATCGAGGCAAAAACAAATAAATCACTAAATTTATGAATATTTGTGGAAATAATTATTTCTGGCTAGCTTTCCAGTTTCCCCCTAAAGAATTCTACAAATATGTCTGACAACTCAGTTTGATTCAAAAAACGACTACGATACTAGAAAGAAGGTACAGTAAATAAAGAAATAGAATCATTAACGTTTGTGAAAAGTATTTCTGGCTAGCGTTCCAGTTGCCTCCGAAATATTTCTACGAATCTTTCTTATGACTCATATTGATCTGATAAAAAACAACGCTTCTACACCGAGGCAAAAATAAATAAATAAATACATTTATTGACATTTTTTGAAAATATCTTTGAAAAATCTAATTCCTAGATAGAGAGCCAATTATTCCCTATACAGTTCTACAAATATTTCCCACAAATATTTTAACTTGCCATGAGGTAAAAAAACCACAATACTGCACCGAGGCACAAATAAATAAATAATGATATTAATATTTTGGAAAAACCTGGATTGGGGCTAGACTTTTAGCTTCCGCCCCCCCCCCCCCCCCCCACACATACACACACAAAGTTCTACAATACTAGACCGAGGTGAAAATAAACAAAAAAAAAAAACAGCGCGTACATCTCAATGCGCGTGATGGAAGTGAAACTTCTTTGGCGGCCTTTGCATGCCTAAATTTATAATAAATAGTATTTTTTATTTTGCATGTTGGGTTTGGGTGGCGGAGAGGAAAAGAGAAAGCGAGAAAGAGTGTATTTCAAAAGGCATATAGTCGTGGAAGGATTCGTACGTATAAAAATAAGCCTTCGGACACAATATCAATAATACTTCACTTGTTTCGTGATTTTCCATGAATTCGCCATAAAATGAATATTCGTCAAGAAAGTAGTATTCAATTTATTTCTTCGATTTCCGTGAGATCGTCAGCTGGTGCTTCAACGTGTATAGTAGATACTATAGCACTATGGTGACTCTATGGAGCTCATTATTTAAAGCTCCTTTAAAATGTCCAAAAGACCCAAATGAAATACCTTTTCATCATATTTGTTATTAATAATATGAATGTCATGATCATAACAACTATAACGACAATATTAGTATTAAATATCTTTAATTTATCCATCGATGGTTAACCGTCCGTTGTATCCATTGAAAAATGTATTATAAAATTATGTGCAAATTTATAAAACCTTTTGAAGGGAATACTTTTTAACTGAATGTTTTCAAATCGTTGATACAAATAATAACAATTTTTATAATATAAAAAAAATATAAATACAAAATTATTATCAATGTCATACGTATCATCTTTATTTTTAATATTAAAATTTTTTTATTTCGAAAATGAAAAAAATAGACTTACAATATGCTATGCATGACAAATACCGCATGAATATTTTAAACGTAATTATTAGTATGAATAATTTCCAATCGTACGAATTATAAATTGTCCCTTCGTAAAATGTATTATGAAATTGGAGATCATTTTGATAGATGTTGAAATGGTTAACATCGATAGATAAATTAAAGTTAATTATTTTGACTTATTATTATTTGTATTGTCGTTGTTATAATTATTATGATTATCATATGCATATTATTAATCGTGATAGTAATCAATTCATAAAATATTACTGTTATTATTATTATTGTATTGAAGACCTTTTTTTCATATGAATTAAAGCAGGAAATTGAAAAGTAGAAAATTAAAAAAAAAAGTACGCAAGCCGAGTTTCGAACCCTGTACGCGATGAGAGAACGCGCATGCACGGTACCCTGCTTTTCTCAGGCCGATGCCTTGATGCGTCTCTCTTGCTCTCTCTACTTTATTAGTGAGTACACATATACAAAATATCGTTAGTCTCACCCACACATATAGCCTTATATACCATGGTCCCGCCGCGCTAAGAAGGGGAAAGCGAAGGACCACACAAAGGGGCGACGAAGAAAAGGAACTCTATGCATAAGCTACACGACTTATACTCTCTCTCAGTCTCTCTCTCCAAAAGAATATCTTTCGTCTCTTTTGCGTCACGAAATGTGTCGATTTTTCGTGATGCGACCTTGAAATTTTACTCTCAACGCGCCTAAAGAAGTTTCACTTAAAAAAAAATTAATAAAATCTTTAACCAATCTCATTTTGCGCTACAGTTCTATATGGTTGCCCCCCATGCAGTTCTATAAATAATTCAGAAAACATATTTTGAAACGGTTAAGGACCACGATATTACAGCGAGATCAAAATTAATACATAAATAATCAAAAGTATGCATTTTTCTGGAAAATTTAGATTCTGGCTGAATCCCCCCCCCCCTCCCCCCCTGCCGCCAATAGTGCTACAAATCTCTTTGACAACTCATTTTGGCGCCGTAAGAAACCATGATACTTATCAAGCCAAAAGGAAGTAAATGAATTAAATTATTAATTTTTCTCGCGCATAAGCGGCCATTCCCCGATTTTCTCTACCCGCACGGAGGTGACCAAACTTCTTTATACAACAGAAATAAATTCTCTGATTTTTAATACACAATATTTTCAATTAATACGTTATTTTATATAAGGAGAAATAATTATTTGGTGCTTTTATTTGTAGTATGTATATTATTTTATATATGGACGTGTTTGAAATTCGTTTTCAATTGACTAACAAAGTATAGAATTCGCGGGGATGGCGAACGCGCTACAGTGTATTGGAAAAAAAAACTTGTCTCTCGGTTTTTACGCATTTCTCTCTTTCTCGCTCTCCCTCTTTCTTTCACATGCAAGCATGTAAAATTTTTATATGGATATGGGATAAAATAAATGAGCGAGTAGAGGAGGAGCTGGCAATCGTAAAATTTTGTTATAAATGTATTAGGGTGTCCCTTACTTCGGTGATTTTGGATTTTTTATGCTATCTCCCTCTAGAATGATTCAAAACACATAAAAGATATCGCTCTAACTTTAAAACAAAATTAGACTGAAAAAATCGAAAAAATGTAATGTTATTCGAATGGGAAATTTCAAATGCTCGGTGGCACGGGTTAATGATGTAGTAGAGGTCTGCAAATTTACAGCGATTTAAAAAAATATATATTGAATCATTCTAGACGGTGAGAGCATTGAAAATCCAAAATCACCAAAATAAAGAACACCCTAACGTGTATGCATACAAAATTAATTTTAACATGAATTACATTCATTTAATTAAATTAATCGTGTACTTACCGAGAAGAGTAAGGTCCCCTTCGCGAGTAGTTTTTGCGCTTTAAATGACTGTTCGCCATAAAAATTGGTGTTTGTTATTTATTGTGCCGCTCTGTGGTTTTCTCTCTTCTTCTCATCAAGACGTAACATAACACAATGCACCAAAACACCAGTATATCGAATACTGAATATAAAAGCTATTATATTAAAGGCTATTTTTTTAAATCCTCAATAATTGATGCGAATAAATGTCGCGAAGCGATACAGCACGTGGAATGTATGACTGTACGTACGCGGAGCACCGAGTGACGATTATCGCAAAATTGGAAAAATATACCTATGATTTTTGTCGTCTGCTAAACGTTTTGCGCCTGTCACGTTCCTTCAGCGCCACATGGGACAGCCACTCATTATATATATAGGTCAGGGAAAATCCCAAAAATCGAGGAGAAGGCCGAGGATGATTATTTGTGGGGCAATCCATGTTTTATACGACGTGTCTTGAGCACGTTCGATCCCTTGCCCTCACGTTCGATTTGTAATCCCCATATTCTGTTGTTGCTAGGCTCCTGTTGTTTTTGCTTTTCATTTATCTTTCATTGCTTTCTCCAGACTTCTGATGATGTCTGCTACTTGAAGTTGTCTTTATCTCCGACATATATATGTATATATCGCCGCTGCTGCTGCCGTGTTTCCGCGGTGGGGCAAGACGGAACACCCGCGATTGGGAAGGTTAGTTGCGAGGGCGCGCACTGGCCGTGACGTGAATACCCCTAATACATCGATGGACTGATGCCAAAGAGGCGTATCGGTTATGTATAAGCATAGCTTATACGCCCCTATGGAATGTAAACATCGATATGTACATGGGGAATTCTTAGTGAGATTTTCAAAGCCTAATTATTTTTCAGTAATCTATTTTTTTTTTTTAGAGTTCTACACTGGAAATAAGAGGGTACATATTTTTTGTTTCTTTCGATTCTTTATCGCTAAATGAAGTTTTTGAATGGACCGATAATTTTGTAATTTTGTAAAACTTACACTCGTTAAATCTCGGAAACTATTGGTCGTATGGAAAAAAATGAGTTCTATGAAATCTTAGCGATATTAAGGATGTATGAGCACTAGCTTCACGATCATATAAAAATCTGAATTTTTTATATGGTGTTGCAGAAGTTTATATGATAAAACCTGCAAAATTTCAAAGTGGGTCAACGACTCTTTACGCGAGTAATTAATTCGTGAAATCAAGATATTTATCCCACGCCATATACGAATTCTGGGCTGACGCAACTTTGAAACAGAAATTCGTATCTTTCACGATCAGATACGATCAATATTAAAACTGTTAAATGTTCAGAAAACTATCACGATTACATACGTTCCATAAAAAATGGGGGTGAACGAACCTTTTGACATACAATTATCGATTTTAAGGAAATTGTTCGCGTGGATCGTATAATGAGCGGTCCGACTCTCTCTTGTTTCATGCGTGCCCCTCGCTCACCGCGCTCACCCGCGCCCACGTTTTCGCTTATTCCCCACCACCTGAATTGTGCTCATACATCCTTAATGAAGTTTACGAACAAGAATGGTTAAAAATTTTATGACCTCTTCATCGACTGATTTTTCACTGCAGTAAAAATTCCCATTTTTCTGTGAGGCAATTTTCTATTTTGCGTTTCAATTTTTATTTACGATTGTATAAAAAATCACAACATTTATGAGGGACGAATAAAAGTGAAACGATTTATGGTAATAACGATATGGTTATCTAGTTTGGCTACTTTTCCGAATTTTGATTAAAAAAAAAATTTCGGCAGAAGCTTTTATTGCAGTATCAACAATGATTTTTTCTCGTAGCTTTTCTGATCTTTTTTCTAGCTTCCTCCCTGATTATCATTGCTGGTGCAAAAATGAAGGTTTCTGTCGCTGAAGAAATAGAAATTAAAATTCGGAAAAGTAGCTAAAATAGACAAATACCGAAATTCGATTCTTTAAGTCGCTGCTGAGAAATTAATTTGTTAGTTTACAACGGTAGCCTTGATTGTTGATAATGATTAAATTGTTTAGACGCCTTCTATGCTATATATGAAGTAAATATGTAGAAAAGAAGCTCTTTCTGAAAAGTAAAATTAAACGACTCTTTCGGTGTATTTTTACCTCCTAATCATGAATATGCTATTTAAAATTGTCGCTTCCTATAATTGATCACGGTACGAAGCGAAGAAAGACGGAAATTTACGTTCTCCCACTCGTACTCTGCATTTTATGGCACATGAACCTCCGAGCGTTCTCGCTCACTCTGTACCTATCTCTCTCTTTTACTGTCCGTGCCTTTTTTGTGCCTATATCGTAAAATAATAAATATTCCTAGGAACGACAATAACGTCGGACATATGTCGTGCCAATGATTGTTCGAATAACGAGAATTTCAAACATTTCGCCGTAAATCTTTGAATTAATTTGATTAATCTGGATACTGGCAACGTTCTTCACGGGATATTTTAGTATAGCGAAATTCTTTGGAACCATCTGAACTGATAATTCATCTTTCACTCTTTTCCCATGATAATTGTAGCAAGCGACAATTTTTTTGACGTATCTGTAAAAAGGACGAAAAAATACGCCGAAATAGTGGTTTAATTTTTTGGATCAACAAAATTCATTAAGTGAATTACGGAAAAATGTTTGAAATCTTTGTCTTTCCAACAATCACAACATGTCCGAGATTACTGTCGTCCTGTAAATATTTTTTCTTTTACGATAGAGGGATAAAAAAATGCATGGGCAGTAAAAGAGAGAGAGAGATAGAATGAGAAAGGCACCGAGTGAGCAAGAGCGCTCAGAGGTTCATGCGGGTTCATGTGGAATAAAATATATACAGAATACGAGTAGGAGAAAAAAACAGGAACATCAAATTCCGATTTTTTTTTTGCTTCGTACCGTGATCAATTATAGGAAGCGACAATTTTTTAGCAATAATTTTTAGGCACCTTCTATGCTGTCAATATTCCAGGTAGCAATTTTAATGGTTCCACGGTCGACAATTTTTACGAAATTCATTAGTTCAAAGATAAATTAGATTTTCGCTTGGGTCCGTCTTGGGAATCGTTTCGCGAGCCTACTCAACAAATAAGATTTTGTAACAAAAAGTTCCTTTTTAGAAATTAAATTATTCATTGACCAGCCCATTGTAAATTTTTAACAATAATCAATTATTTTAGACACCTTTTGCACTGTTTATACTCTCTATTTTAATTATCAGTTTGAATATTGCAACGGTTGATAGTTTTTACAAAATTTATTTGTTGGTTAACAAAGAGATATTCGATTTTCACTTTGAGTCGTCTTGCTCATTCTTTGGCGAGCCTACATAAAAAATTTGCTATACTTCAAATAAAATTTACTGTTGAGAAATAAAATTGTTAATTAATAATCTCGAAGACAAACCATATTTTATAGATACTTTCTACACTGTTTATATTGGCAACATATATTAGACATTAATTTTCATTTTCCCACAGTTGGCACTTTTTACGAAGTTTAATTGTTAATTAACAAATAAATCGCAATTTCACTTGAGATCACCTTACTTATCGTGGAGCCTATATAACATATGCAACCTTTTTAAGAATTTTGAAAATTCGAATTTTCTGAAATTTTGACCACTCAAGTATATGGACACGTTCTAATTGCTTGATAAAATTCCCTCCCAGAACGTCTTAAAATTTCGTCAATTTTTGCGTATCTTTAACCCCACTTCATTATTTTTATTGGGGCCCGTAGTTACGTCCTTGGTCGTTCCAACGTAAATCAAAAATAACGTGGGGAGCAGACAATGGTGTAACGGCGTATTGGCGTGAGTCAGGGTATTACTGTATATGTATACTGTATATGTATATTCCTGTGTGTAAGGTGTAAGCGAGTTGTATCAGAGCTTGAAGCTCGTGGTCTATTTGGGTATAGTGCGGTGGGTACATTGCTTTGTCTCGTTCCCCCATATAGCTGATCTGTATTTCTCTCTCTCTCAGTCTTTCTCGCGGCTCTATTCCAGTCTGAGCACGCTTCTCTCTGCTATACCCACCGTACAGATAAAGAAGCGTGCACATGAGAAATCGACTTCAGCGCCGCCACTCGGAATATCAACACACTGAATTTCGTGGGTTACAGAGCAAATGCCGGTATTTTTTTGAGAAAAACGCAAAAATGAAGATTTTTCCACATTTTTCAACAGAATGGGATGAAACAAAGCCCAAAGTGTGAATTTTTTTATTGCCCATTGGCTAATCTTCGAGCGTGACAATCCGTTCAGTGGAACATGGGAAAATCCTCAAATTTCTCCAATGGTAACTGGATCTGTAAAATTTTTTTCAAAATTTCGAAACGCCCAAAGATCAGCCCATTTATGCCACTGTTCTGTGCTTATCCTCAAAATTTCATTTCGATCGCTTGCACCGTTTAGAAAAATTTAGCTTACGCGTTTTCGATGCGTTTTCCGGGTGTGATACATCGCCTTAATACCGATGGCCACAAATTGCCCGAATCCCACTGGGTCGCCATGTACGTCGATCGAACTGGAGAAAGACGATACTTTGACAGCTACGGGATCTCTCTAATCATCCCGCAGCATCTTATGCGACTCCGAAGAAACTGCAAGCTATTCCGATGCAACGCTACTCAGCTTCAGGGTCCAGATTCGCAGTGTTGCGGACAGTATTGCATTATTTTTCTCCATTGTATGTCTACTGGCTTTGGTATTAATAAGTTTCGAAGCGTATTTTCAGATGATTTATCCCGAAACGATAAAACAGTGAACGATTATTATAATGCGTATATAAAAAAACGCGAGAAGTCTAAGCCTCGGGGCAAAGTTTTCAATATGGACTCTGCGGTTGGTCGTGGCGGTGGTACAACTAATTTTAATCATAAAAACTTACACTGTCTACAGAACTGTTGTTCCCGTGTACGGCAATAATGAATCTAATTTTAATATAAGAAATAAAATTTGACATTTAAATTTTTCACGTTTTATTTTTTCTATCTATCCTTGAACTGCGATCACGCCCCTTGGAGTCAGCATTCTTTGGGTGCAAAAGTCACTTTTAGCGACTATCATATTTCAAGCGGCACGTGCATCAAACAAACGATTCTTCGAATCGGTATGCAGAAGTTGCTGATTCCATAGGTTATCATTTCTAAACGATCAAATTTCTTTTTGCCTTTGTTATGTCTAAGAAAAATGAGTCATCTTTATAGGGTATCATATGTAGACGATCAGATTTCTTTTTGTCTTTGTTATGTCTAAGGGAAATGAGTCGTCTGTATAGCGGGGCGGGTCTCGTGGAGGGGAGAATGCAGAGTATAAGTGAGACCCCGGAGAACGACCATCATTCGCGATCAAACCGTGGTCAGATATCGAAGTAAAACTTCAAAGACTTTCATTTGCTGTCATTTGAGGTGTATGCAAATTAAACGACGCGAATTAAAACGGCGAATAGAGGCGCTTCGACACGACATTGCGAATATCAAGGCAGTAATACAAGCGAAACCTCAATTTCTCTCTTTAACACAAAAATTTGACGAACTCAATATTTACGATGGATTTCGCACGAATCAACAAAGTGGGACAAACGGCAGCGTTTCTGCCTGTGAAAAAGTTATCGGAACTAGAGGTCGAAAAAGACTACAACATCAGCGCCATTAGAACTGTTCAAACTAAATGGGACACGCGTATCGTCATCGACGTGGAAAACACATTTGATAGCCGCGGCCCGTGAACATAATCTGGCGGTGCAATATTGCGGCACAAAATTCAATAATTTGGATCTCAAACCGTCAACAAATCATTAAGTCCTGCGATGTATGCGAAACGTGCCGAGAATCTACGATCGCTGCTGGTGCCGTTCGCATATAAGCTAAATAATTTGGGGACGAAATCTGTGTGGGTGGGCGTGTGGGTGTGTATTTGTCGGAGTGGTACGTTACGACCTGTGATTAGCTTCAAATGTTATATTGATGGTTGATTAACTATGGACGGCCCTTCTTGGCACGATTTTCAAAATAATTTCAACATAGAGGATGAAGAAGAAGAAGAAAGGCTCGTAGACCCTGCACATCACTCGTTACCGATATTCTGTTTTACAAAAGAGCAATTCACTATACTGTCACTATTACAAGCCAGTATAAACAGAAATATCTCGTGGCTTCGTCGTGTTTGCAACGAGGTAACAAATTGCAGAGACTTTCTTGTAGATGCAATAACATCAGAAAAATTCATTTTTCCAACGAGCCGCATACGCCGTAATATTCGCGCAAAGCGTGCGAAAATACGAGACAGAGCTACCCAAAAACTAACAGCGTCGAATAATTCATATAACGAATTACCTACTTGTACAAAAACAACTATTATTGGTAATCTATTGATGCATCATTTGGATCACATCGTTAAAACTGTTATACTCCGTAAAAGATAAATCCTTTTCTCATTGTATCATAGCATTACGTATATTTCAGTGAAAATGTATATCAAAATTCAATAAAGAGGAAAAAACGTATGGATTATTATTATTTGAATAATGATAATAATCGGACCACTCTGTCGAACCTTCAGAACTCTTTCCCCCCACCACCTCGCCACACCACGACCCCCACCACGACCCTCACCACGCTCGGAAAGAGGCTCCGACGTGGGCGGAAAGTGGAGGGGATAGAAGTGGGGATACGAGTGTGGACTTCAGAGTGGTGCACTTACTACTGACGGGAATTACGATCGAATTCCCTGCATTGCGCGCTGTTGGAGGTGAAATCAACATTTCCAATTGATCGATTCAATTCCACTGAGTATTTGTAAATTTTCGTTATCGCTGTGGTGTTTGATTTCATCTTCCTGCGGTTTTCGTGAGTATTCGTTGTTCACCCGAAGAAAAAAGACGAAAGAACATTGTACTTCTTTCACTGCTCCAGATGAATTCCGTCTTCTCGATCGGACCGTTTAATTTTTTTAAATATTCGACTACTTTACATTCCATATTTCAGACTGATTTCATCTCCGGCTGTCATGGAGAATGATCGGCTAGTAGTGCAGCATAAGATGGAGGAAAAATTGTTTCGAAAATCTAGAATCTCCCTTTAAGAGATGGGATCCGTGTTGTTTGTTGGATAGTATTGTTTTTATTAATAGCAAAATATTATTGATTGCTGCCATTGCAACTGATTTAATCTCCAGCGGTAATTTCGAACGCTCATGTACTTGTATCGCAAGTGACGGGAATTACGATCGAATTCCTTGCATTTCGCACTGTTGGAGACGAAATTAAGGTAGTACTCGCGCGACCGGTGGGGGGGAATGAGCGGAAACGTAGACGCGGCGGAGCGCGGCGAGCGAGGAGCACGCATGAAACAAGAGAGAGTCGGACCGCTCATAATCTGACGCACGCAAAAAATTTCCTTAAAATCGATAATTTTATGTCAAAAGGTTCCGCAACCCCCATTTTTTATGGAATGTATGTAATCGTGATAGTTTTCTGAACATTTAACAGTTTTAATATTGATCGTATCTAATCATGAAAGATACGAATTTCTGTTTCAAAGTTGCGTCAGCCCAGAATTCGGATATGGTGTGGGATGAATATGTGGTGTGACGTGACATCTTGCCTCGCCACCCGCACGGAGTGGTGTCGACCATGGGGTCGGGTTTACGACCCTACGACGACGCTCTTCGATAGACCACCCGGAGAATTTCGACTCATTTTAGGATAAGTTTTGCGTTGTTCTTTTAGTTTAGTACCGGCATTGTAGCGTGGCGAATAATTCATTGGGCAGAATTTATTGATTAATAGAAAGAATTTAATTTTATAGTTTGGAGTAAGACCGGCGGTTATTTCTGCCATATAAAGTGTGAAATCCCGTGTCCCACTCTCGAGCTCACTCGCCGGTAAGAAATAACTTGGGACTCGCGAGTGGCGGTGACGTGTCGCGGGGGCATCTCGCTCGTGGCCGAGCCGTGCATCGTTGGCCCAAGAGGGTTCGAGCGATACTTTGCTCATTACGCAGGCGAATATTCGCCATCATTATTCGTGGGAGATAGGGATGCCAACGGAGACATTGGGAATTGGACCGATATACAGCGTCACCCGCTCCGATTGACTACGCAACCTTGGTGTTGCACCCTCCCCTACTGCCTCCTCGGTCGTCGTGGACCGTGAGATTCGGCGCCTCATTTAAGGGGATCTTTGGGACGGAGCCAGCAACGCGGTGCTGTTTTGCCTGGTGGCGTTTATTGTGGGCCCACCGCCTAATCAAGGGACGCTTTGATTACGCGAGGGAGGTCTCCCCCGTTGCTGGTAATCATCCACGGGATCCCAGGAGGAGGGCGATTGAGGGGCAGCATATCATAGCTGCGAGTAGAGGCTCGCACACGGTTTCGGTCGCGGGAGGGGTGGTCCCTTCGTCACCGTCACACGTCACTCAACGGAGAAAGCGAGAAAATTAAGGAAAGTAGGGAGATAAGACACCGGCGGGGCGATGCGAGAGAGTGGGGCGCGCGAATCGAGGAGAGAGTGGGCCACCGAGGTAAGTCGATCGATTATTGAGGATCATTAGATCAGTCGTAATTTTTCGGGAGTCGAGCGAGGAGCAAAAGTAGTGGTCGGTGCTCAAATACCGGACAACGAAGGAACTCGGTGAGCCCAACTCTCCTCACGCTTATTTCTGCATTAATCTTAGGAATTCTTTTCTCGTCTAGTCCATCATGTATTAATTTTGAAGAGTAGCGACCACGGTCAATAGCGATAGTCTCGCGATCGTGGTCGGGAATAATTGTTTTTGAGTATTTAATTGAGTTTGAGTAATTGAGACGGGAGAATTGGACTAGAGAAATGGGCGAGAAGAGAATTCCTCCGAACTGGTCTGAACAATTAAGTATCGAATTTATGGAATTTTTGCCTGTCGTATTTTTGCCCAATCAATTAGGCTCTTTCGGTAATTAAGTTTGCGCGTCACTATTCAGTAATTTTAATTAGACTTCGCGCATTTACTTGAATAAATTAAAATCATTGGTGAAATATTATTTCGTATGTTGAGCATTTCTTTCGATCAAGTTGCGGGCTCAAGGCCTCGCGCTCGAGACAATGGTACGCTCCCGCGTGCCGCGCTTGTTTATCTTTTCTCTCTCTCGCGGCGTATACTCGCCGAGCGCGGAGAGCCAGAGTCTCGTACAAAGCCGTCGAATTATTTTGCGTTATTTCGTTCGTATAATTGATCGTGTTTTTCGTGTACCGGGTAAGCCATAAGTAATCATCTTTTCCGTATTTCCGATGCCTATTTCGACTCATATAGAATTCCGTCTGCGCAATTATATTACCTCGGGTAATTATTACTACCTCGGTTAGTTATTACTACCTCGGTAAATTCACAAAAATATTCAATTAATATTTCAGTCATTTATTCGCAATAGCATTACTATCTGTACCTCGGTCATTTCTTCGCAATAGTTGTACTACCTTTACCTCGGTCATTTAATCGCAATAATTTTACTATCGCTATCTCGTTCACTTATTCGTTACAGCGCAATTATATTACCTCGGTTAGTTATTACTACCTCGGTTAGTTATTACTACCTCGGTAAATTCACGAAAATACGCAATTCATATCTCAGTCATTTATTCGCAATAGTCTTTCTATCTTTACCTCGGTCATTTAGTCGCAATAATTTTACCATCTTTATTTCGTTCATTTATCCGTTACAGCGTAATGATTACTACCTCGGTAAATTCTCGTTTAGCCTTATGGTCTACTCGTGTCGTTACTAGAGCATATTTTGTGTTAGGTCGTCGCTATTGAGTAACGAACAATCAGGAAATTAGTAATTAAGGCCGTCCTCTAGTTTCTCGGCTGTTTTTTTATGGCTTTTTCAATAATTTTTTTACGGGCAAAGCATCGAAATAATCAATCTCATTATTTTTGCATAATCTTTATTAACATTTAAATAAGCTTTACAAATTTTCTGAAGTCAAAATATATAATAGAATAGCAGTTATAGTGGCCGACAGGAAGACATCAAGTAAAAGAGGTGCTTGACGGTGACCAAGATTGCGGCTGTTCTGCTTATCTGAAATCAAAAAACCAAACGGCATTTTAATCTTCATATTCAAGACTAGCGATTGAACTAGAGTGAATTCTAAATTACAAAAATTGACTTTTTTATACACTTTTGAAAATTACATTCTATTTTTTACTCATTTTTTCTTAAGTTTTTCGCTCGTACGAAAAAAACTATCGAAGCAATCATGATAATCCTAGTTCAATCGCTGGCTTATAACATATTAAAGATGCTGTATAAATTTGAACAAGATCGGTGCAATAGTTTCTGAAATATCGTGGTTACCGTTTCGAAAAATGGTGTTTCGAGAAAAACGCGTTTGAAAGTTCGCGCATGTGATTTATACTAAAAATTTAATCTCACTGTCAATCTGCTATGCCTGGACCATACAATAGGCCTTCCTCTTCTTCTTGGAAGTCACGCAGAGCTGCTCTGTCTTCTCTTTTCGCGATTCGATTTTTTCGACCCGAGAAACTAGAGGACGGCCTTAAGGAAGGATCTGGCAAATGTATCGGATACCATCCGAAGAAGTATTGTGAATCTGAAGTTGAAGCATTATCTTGAATAAATCCTCGAAGGAGGTATTAATATTGAGTTCCGAGTTATTGTCACTCTACTTTGACCCTGCCCCTCTACCTTTTCGTCCCTCAGGTGAGCTGAGCTAGTCGAGTTGCCCTCGATCTCGCCTCACCCGTTCGTTCGTGCCCTACGCAATTCCGGGATTCTTATCGAAGCAAATAAATAAAAGTCGGTCCATAACCGGCGGTACTTTGTACCTGGCGCCCAACGATTTGACTCGAACTTTCCCTTTGCTTGTGGTCAATTCTTTAGTCTTTTTATCCGGCACGGAATGTACGGGTGATATGCCCGATCAGGAAGTGTGGTAGGAAAAATCCCGTCACAGTGGATTTTACGAATTAATTACTCGCGTAAAGAGTCGGTGACCCACTTTGAAATTTTACAGGCATTATCTTATACACTTCTGCTACACCATATAAAAAATTCAGATTTTTATCTAATCGTTAAGCTTGTGCGAGTACTACCTTAACATTTACAATTGATCGATCCAATTCCATTGATCATTTGTAAATTTTCGTTACCGCTGTGGTGTTTCATTTCATCTCCTTGCGGTTTTCGTGAGCACTTGCTGTTAACCCGAAGAAAAAAGACGAAGGAACGTTCTACTTCTTCCACTGCTCGAGATGAAATCCGTCTTCCCGATCGGTCCGTTTAATTATTTTTAATATTTGACTACTTCACTTTCCATATTCGAGACTGATTTCATCTCCGGCTTTCATGGAGAATTATCGGCTAGTGGTGCAGCTTAAGGTCAAGGAAAAATCGTTTCGAAAATCTAGGTTCTTCCTGCAAGAGATGGGATTCGTGTTGTTTGTTGGATAGTTTCGTTTTCATTAATAGCAAAATACTATCGATCCTGCTATTGCAACTGATTTAATCTCCAGCGGTAATCACGAAAGCTCATGTACTTGTATCGCAACAAGTGACGCGAATTATGATCAAATCCCCTGCATTGCGCACCGTGGAAGATGAAATCAACATTTCCAATTGCACGATCCCATTCTGCTGTGTATTTCTAAATTTACGATGCTACTGTGGTATTTGATTTCGTTTCCTTGCGATTTTCGTGAGCACTCGTTGTTCCCCGGAAGAAAAAAAAGAAAGAACATTCTACTTCTTTCACTGCTCGAGATGAAATCCGTCTTCCTGATCGGACCGTTCATTTTTTTTATTTTATTCTTTTTATGTAGAATTACTAAAGATCGATCTTGCAAAAACGGCTGATTCTGTTTCGATTGGTCGATTATAAAATCTTGAAATAATAGAAACCTCTGCACAAGCAGAGTTTCATGAGATTGCGTGGCCAATACCGCATCAATGAAATTCGACGGGGGCGAGAGATTGTTATTTGGCTTTTTTTAAATTTCCAAATACATGATGAAAAATAAATTTTTCAGTCTTTTTATGCTAGTCTCGATATTTACAATTCACTGGCATGGTCGAATAGAGCTTAAAGTCCTCTCGTATCGTTAAAGCGTAACGCATATCGTTATTTCATAATGTTTCAACCCTGCAAACCATTGGGCCCAGTCAGAAAAAATATTATTGATTTGTACTGTACTTACAGAATCGGGGTGATAAATAATTTTTCATGGTCACAATTTCAATTTGGCTGAGTCGATAAGGTCAGCAAAATTTGACTGCGCCACGAGGATATGTCTCGGGATGTGACTAGCAAATATAACCCCCAAGCACATAGCATGAACCAGAAAAAAGAATGAATTGACGCCATGTTGACGTCACGTCGACAACAGGTTGACAACAAGTCGACAACAAGTCGACCACAAGTCGACAACAAGTCGCTCACAAGTCGACAACAGATCGACAACAAGTTGACAAGACGTTAACAGCAAGTCGACAAAAATACAAACTATCCCCAGATGATACTCTAGAACAAATTTAGCCTGATATCGTTCAACTTATGCGAGCTAGACATGGAAAAAAAAATCAAAATTGTATCAAATGTTGATAATTTCAGCAATCTTTTCGAAATTCTAAATGTTAATGAAAATGTTTCGAAATTTCTCGGTAAAATATTAGATTCATCTGTTAACATTTAATATTTGTAAAATTGTTTTCCACTCTTTCTGCTTTCTCTCAATACTATTATTTCACTTTTTTAAATATTATCGCAGCTCTAATTTTTTTTCATTTTTTAATATTTTTCAACATCACCTTTCAAACACTACGGCTTAGCATGGGTGCGAGAGAGATAGCTGAAAATACGTTTCTCTCTGTCATATCGTTTATCTGTCATTTCGGGCCGAGCGACATAAGCTTCGACAGCCGTGAGCCAAGCCAGAGCTTATGTGATGCAACTTCACGCGGCACAGTTCTATTCCACCTTTTCGAATAAAAACGCATTAAAATGCAACTTTTAACATTTTTTTTCTCCATGAGATCTGCGTCAAAAAAATTTTACACCAGCGCTTTGTATTCAGAATTGAATAATCTTCATGTTTCAAAAATAAAAATCGACTTGACATTATTTTTCGTCATAACCATTTTTCTGCTGTAAAAACTATAATCATCACATTAACACCGTATTTTTTTTCAAATCGGGCTTCGAAAACCATTTGAGAACCGCACCCGAAAAACCCCGATATCACCTCCCAAACCCCTCAAAAAAATACCGTCCACATTATAATGGTCACGCTATACATATATATATATATATATATATATATATATATATACAGGGTGACGTCATCCTTCTAGAAGCTTCGATAAAAAAAAAACAACATGGGTTCTGAATCAAGGGCGAGGAATGAAGGGGCGAGAGGGGAAGCCGAGAGGGGGGAAGCCGAGGGGGTGACGTCATCGTTCTCGAACCTTCTGGAAGCTTCGAATTATATATATATATATATATATATATATATATATACATGATGACATCATCTTTCTCGAACCTTCTAGAAGCTTCAATTAAAAAAAAAAAAACTACGCAGTTACGATGACGTCATCCTTATAGAAGGGGGAGAGGGGAAGCCGAGAGGGGAAGCCGAGGGGCATCCTTCTAGAAGCTTCGAATAATAATCATAATCTACACAGTTAAGATGGCGTCATCCTTGTAGAAGGGTGAGAGGGGTGATATCACCGAAGCTTCGAGAAAGATGACGTCATCCTTCTCGAATATTCAGGAGCATTGATTTCGAATACAAATGGTGGGGGTATGTTCTATAAAAGCCGATTTTTGCGTTATAATCGATCAGTTTGTTCTGGTTCGTTGTACGGAAAAAAAATAGCATTGACATGGAAATAATTTTGGACGTACAAGGTTTCAAGAAACCCATCAATGAGTTTATCGTGAAGGAGCTGGCAGCAGCTAAAATTCATCCAAATAAAGAGGGTTATGAGGAGATTGGATGTTTACTCATTAAACCACCTTGTAAATGGGATGAGTTGCCAGTCAAATATAAATGCATGAACTTGTGGTGTGAACGGAATTATCACGGTATTCCTTCGAACGTTGGAGATATTCCTTACGCTAAATTAAAAGACGTATTCAACATCATTTTGAGGGATGTAAGTTTGATTTACGTAAAAGGGCTTGAAAAAAAACAATGGATCGAGGATATCATAGGATACTGGAAACCAATTGTGAACATGGAAGATTTGGGGTGTCCCGCATTGCAAGAATTGAGAGTACCAACATGCTGGCATCACAAATATCATAATGGGGTGCGCCGATACAACTGCGCTTTCGAAAATGTCCTAAGGTTGAGGAAATGGTATTTGGAGTATGGGACTCCATCATTTTCCAGATCGGTGAAATTATTTTCTGAATTGGGAAATTTGCGAGACATGAGGACTGAAGATATTGCTCATCTCTCGAAAGAGTTCATTCTCAGTTGGGCATGGAACGATATCGATGATGTATGGGATAGACTACCTAGAGAAATGAAAATGGATGAAGCTATGATGAAGTATCGTCGATGTGAAAAACACCATCAGGCAATAAGCGAAAATGATTTTGATGGGCCAATACCACTAATAAAAAATTGTTCCACGTGTAGACATGCTATGTATAAAAAAATTAAAAAATAAACGCATTTCAAGTCCAATCGAAAAAATGATAGGGCGTAATAAAATTTTTTTAATAACGATCTCGAAACGGAGGGTGGGGGAAAAGAGCTATATAAAGGAAGACTTCTCCAACCAGCCAATCAGTCATCATGGACGAATTATCGCCGAACGAAGAGCAGCATTTGCTTTCAATTCCGCCATACGCCAGCAGTTACGATGAAGTTGTCGAGAGACATTTCGGGGACGTTCCACCGGAAAATATTCAAGATTTCATCTGTGACTTATTTGACTTCGAAAAAAATGTGAAAACTTTGAAGTGTGACAAAAAGTGTAATACTGAAGATCGAATATCGTGTTCCGAGTGCAACGTCATGCGTGATTCAATCGATGTTATTGATACACACGTTAAAGATTTATATCACTTTGTCGGCTATTTGAACATGAAATTGTTTCAACTTAAACGTGAAATACAGGCGAATGAGTATGTATTTTTCGAGGATGAACCTGTTAACCTTGTAATAGATCATACTCAAAATCTATACGATCTTGTGAAAAAAATGAAAGAATTTGTGATGATTTGTAAGGAAAGGGATAATGGAAAGAAATAAAATACTCTCGAAAATATACCATGTTTTTTTATTCAAAAAACCAATACATCATAGTTTTAAGCAAAAAAAACTATACTAATTTCTTAACATTACCACTAATTGGATTGTATTCAACGATTCGATCATGCAAAATCAAACAATATGCCGATGTTTGAGGTGGGAAAGAATTCGCTGACTCGAATTCCAAGCGAATATCGACTGGCCCCGATTTCAAAAATTCGTTTTGTTTCGAACAATCGATAACAATTAATGGTGCGTATTTGAGGAAATCGGCTTTGCTCAACAATGGTTCAGATTCTTTGCCGTAATATGACGCTTGGAAGTTTGCATACATATCATACAGAAGAGCATATTGGTTGCGAGGAATATCAAGATTCAAGTTCCCATAAGGATAACACTGAGAGTTCAAAAACAGCTTAATATCGCGAATGTTGCAGTGATCAAAGTGACTCGCATTCGTATTTGCATTATTTTTCCTCGCAGTTTGAAATCCCACTATTACGTATCGAGGTTTTTCGAGTTGCGTCGATGTTTTAACGACCCACACATGTTTCGAGGTAGCCGGTAGTAGTGGATACTCGTACAATTCCCACGTACGGAAACTCATGGCAATCGATGGATCCTTGGCAATAAAGCTGAGCAGCTGGATTTTTCGCTGATCGGAAACTTTGATGTATGGCACCATCCATTCGATTTTATTCAATGAAATCTTGAATTGTTCAGCAGCAGCCTGACCTTCGGGAGGTGTTTGTACAATGGCGTTCGTATCATTATTCGATCTTGTCAGGATTAACTCGTGTTTGGCATTAACGATAATTCGATTGTAATCTTCAGCGAATCCGAGTATCAGGTTCAGTGGTATAGAAAGATCAAAGTATCCATTCTCATCCGTCAACGTAGCCTCGTCATCATCGTTGAGCCAACCAGCATTTTCCATCAGAGTCATTTGTCCAGGGCTCTGGGATACATAATTCTTCATGAGAGTCGTGAGGCCTACATTTTTGCTTCGATCGATCTCAATGGCATTTAGCTCATATCGTATTTCTTCAAACAAATGGCAGATAGCGTTATTGATTAGCTTCGTATTTTGAACTGCAGTTCCATTAATCTTCGTTAGTCGACCATGTACGTGCAATGAGCTTCTGCTAGGTAGCAAACACAAGTCTTGATGTTGAACGGCAATTCGGATTTCATCGTTGTTATTGAAGGTTGCCGATGCAAACGGTTGATGCGCATGAATCTCATAGTGCGCGATAGACTCATCGAAGATAATTGGTTTTTGTATTGTCAATATCTCCTTCATGGTACGATGCAAGCAATATAGCAGAAGCGAATTTTTATTGTCCACTTTTTCTTCCTGCTCGGGGTTTGATTTTCAATCTCAGAGTCTTCAAAAACTGAATGTTTCGACGTGTTAGCTCCTTGAGGGGTGCTCGACGACTGATTGTTTCTCGGCATCTTGATTCGGTCTTATAGCTTCGTCCAACTTTCGTGTCAAATACAATACCCATTATGCTGATTTAACATGTAATCGTACGGTTATGATTTCTCCACGAAAATTTACCAACTGTCCGTCTTGATCCACAAGTTTGAGCTGAAGATGATCTATTGACTGTGTGGCGATCGGAAGGTAAATGATGTGTGAGGGTACTTCAACGATCTTATATCCTGGTGGAACGACTGGGAAAAATTCATGGATGGTGTGGACTCTTTGCTCGTTGATATAAGCGCCCGTGGTAATGTTGCACTCGACTCGCAGAGAGTTGATCTTGAGAATGGCTACTGGCAGCTCGGATTCATGAATTATATTGGCTGCTAATACACGTGGTGTGAATCCCAATAGACGACCAATGGAATCGCCAGGCATAAAATTGATCTCTCGATTGCACTTGATCTCGCTGCATAGAGTATTGTTGTTCGGTCTCAGATCGATGGAGATATTTTTGCTGGAGAGTACGCTCTGTAAGTATCGCTCGATATCCTCGATTTCATAGCTTCCAGTGGGTACGGTTACTGTTTCCTCTCCCACATGAAACTTATTATTTCCCACATCAATGTTTGGTATTGAGTTGAATGTCAGCAATTCAACGAGTCCGAGAGTATAATTTTTAAATGGTGATAGTTCGATCGATGGAAAATAGTAAGCTTCCAGTATGGAGCTCGTTCCCGAAAGCGTCAATGTGAAAGAATCACTCATGGTGGTTAACGTTCAACTGATGCTTCCTAGGACATGAGTATCCACTTTATAGATAACCACTTAAAAATTTCAGACACAAATGTCCGCACACAACAGTGTCATAGTTCTGGTATCTTTCATGATTATATTTGATAATGCTACCAACACCGAAATAGTTTATCAGATCTTGAGGTGGTTGAAGATTACCGAAGCTGTCGAAGTAAATGACTTCATGGTTGATTTTTTTGTACGCAACCCAATGTGTACCAGGACCATCCTTATCATCGAGATTCACAATAGCCGATTCATATTTTCGAGGTCCATTCTTGGGTAATTCGTTTCTCATGTAAACTCCACGGAAATATGGAATTTTCATAGCTTTGGCGTACTTTATCAAATCAGCATCGGTGAGAGCTCGGTGCGGTAGCCTTACGCGTTTTTTGCCGAGTAGGGTTTCAAGTGCAAGCCCATACCCTTCCTGTGGGGTTTCAGGTAAAGTCCTTTACCCAACGCGATAGCTTCGATCGTCTCATTGTGCCGTTTACTTTTCTCCAATTGTCTTTTAGCGGCGCTAGCATCGTTTATGGCTTTTGCTATACCCGCTGCACCACCAGCTAGAGCTCCAGTGGCACTCAATCCAGCAAAAATGGGTATGAGAAATGGTAGAAAACCACCAATTTTCATGGGTACAGGCAGGATACGTGGTGATTTAACTTTTCTCCTTCCACCTGCCTTCTTCACGGCGTCACGTGCGCCTTTGAGAGCCGATTTTATAGGATTCGCACCGCCCATTGATGCTTTAGCTGCATTGACTACCTGCCTCAGCGTCATCTTCCTCGTGTTATTTTTTCTCTGTGCTCTCTTCACACCCGTACCTAGCTTGGTTTTGGCTTTCATTGTGTTTGCGACACCCCAAGCTGCTGCTTTTTCTCCAATACCCGCCTCTTTTGCAAAAACTCTTTGCCAGGCTTTTTTCGCAAGCACTTGATCTGCTTCGTGTCGTGCCGAAAGGTTTTCACGATTTTTCGAGTATGCGATATCGTGTTCTTTGCAAGCAGCGTCCAGAGGATTAATACCAGGATCACCTCGAGCAAGTCTATCTGTTAATTTCGTACCGGGACCGCAGTACTGATATCCCGGTATATGTAACTCAAAGGGGAGCTTATTGATCAAATTATTGACAAATCCTCTTCCACGTTTTTTCGTACGCTCCCGAATGATCATCACCATAGCACGAAATGTTTTTGACTAAGCAGTTACAGGTTACGAATGCCCTATTTATACTTTTTTCACTCTACATTTTTAATACTTTTTCCGCTTGTCACCAACAGCGCCGTATCGTCCTGAATCATCTTCACCCGTAAATCTTTGACTTTCTCGAATCTTTTCAGCTTTCAGTTTGTCATTGGTGGAAGGAGGAGGAAACTGTCTATGTTGTTCTTGCGTGAAATTCTTCAAACTGTCAGTTATGGGATTTTTTGAATCATATCGTTTACTCATTTTTTTTTTTTTTTTTTTTCTTTCACATGTGTATCGGAAGAGAGAACATTCGTTACTGAGATACTGATCTTTATAAGCACCCTACTTATACCTATTTCCATCAGTCGTTATCATGATGAAGTTCAAGACACAACCTGACAAATTGTCTGTCATGAATTTTGATGAACTTGCACAGCGAGAAGCGAAGAAGCGACGCCATGGACCTCTGCTGCCAAACAGTGTGCGTGCTGTGATTCGTGGACCGTCAAATTGTGGCAAAACGAATGCACTTTTTACCCTCATAACCCACCCTAACGGGTTGAGATTTGAAAACGTTTATATATACTCTAAATCGTTGAATCAACCAATGTACAAACTTCTCAAGCGTTTACTCGGAACTGTAAAAGGAGTGGGATATTTTCCTTTTGACGATCATGAGCAAGTAATCAAGCCCGAAGATGCTCGACCAAATTCAATCATGATTTTCGATGATGTAGCCTGTGAGAAGCAGGATAATATGAGAGCTTTCTTTTGCATGGGTCGACACCGCGATGTTGACTCGTTCTATCTCTGTCAAACGTACGCTCGTATCCCAAAACACCTAGTTCGTGACAATACTAATTTGCTGGTACTTTTTCGTCAAGATGAAATGAATTTACGGCATATCTATGATGATCATGTGAACACCGACATGTCGTATACACAGTTTAAAGATTTGTGTTCAGCATGCTGGAACGATAGTGAATATTCTTTCGTAGTGATTGATAAAGATGGAGACATGAATGATGGTCGATATCGCCGAGGATTTGATTGCTTTATAAATATAAGCGCATCAGAGAAATAAGAAAAGTCAACGTTTCAACGGAAAGGCATCAACATGCGGAGCGCAACATTCAACAAGGAAAAAGACGTTTTACGAAAAATCACAACCACGAGTGATGCGATTCGACGAAAGCATAAACTTATAAAATCGAGTAGAGAGACCACGGAACGGGTCATGGATGAAGTTTTCAGACCCGTGGTGACTCCTCTTCAGAAAATTGTCGATCAATCGAAAACACTGGAGAATATTAAGAAAAAACTGAAAAAGGAAGAACCTGCCTTGAAGATAGAAAGGGATCTTAATAGCTCTTTTAGAACTGCGTATGATGATGATGATGATGATGATGATTATCAACAAGTATCAGATTCATCATACGAGAAGGATTCTTCTGTTGTGCATGAAACACCCAGTGAATCACTTGTCCAGCAGTATCTGCATATGTTTGAAACGACTGAAGGAAAAGAGCTTGATACCGTATACGGTGTTCGCAAACTCACGGGTGTTGTTTTGAAGATCGGTGATTCGCCGGTGAATTTTGATGACAAGCGCATCTCAGTGCAGAACAATACTTACGATCTCTCCCCCGGTTTGCTCGAATTGATATTCAAAAAGTCACCAAACAGAGAGATCATAACTGCAACAGATATGGATAATTATGGTGCAATTATCACAAGCACGAATGCGCATCACAAATACTATAAACCGAACAAACCCATTCGCACAGATAACGATAAATTCAAAAATATTATTGCAAAGCTGGTTGATTCTCCGATGAAATCAGCAAGGAGGACACCGAAGAGGCGGTCACAACCATCAGGAAAGGGCTTACCGTTGTATATGATTGCTAGGAAGAATAATAAAATGGAATACGTTTATTGGGATGATCCAAATGAGCTGGTGGATCGACTAAGGTTGCTTATGGCATCGCAGGCAGCCGGCAACACGAATCATAACAATGAAATAATCTCCATCATTGAGGAATTGCGTGAAACTGGAATTATTTATTAGACGGTACGTGGACTACACGGATTCATTTGAGCCATGAGCGTCGACGTGTTTGGACGACAGTTATCGAGAAAAGGTAGTCTCCCAGGCAGCCGCGGTCCTCCTGGAGATGGATTCAAAATTACTACCGATGGTCAATATGATATGAACAATAAAAGATTGTGTAATCTTGCTGATCCTGTAAATGCAAATGATGCAGTGACTGTTGGAGTCATGAAAAATATTGTACAGCAAGAAGTTCACCTCGTATATGAAATTACGTCTTCTTTGCGAAATAATATTGACGATGTTGATATAATGATTCGAGGTCTTCAGTCCGAATTTGGCAATAATTTAAAAAATAAACGAATAAATTATGAGAACCTACAAGATCTCATGAAGCACAACTCTGAGCTCATTAGCGATCTGGAAAACAGACTGAGAACATTGGAGCATAAGGACAATTGAAGCTGGCAGATGAGAAAAAAATGAATGAGCGGAAGATAGCTGTAGTGGAGGAGCTCCACAGACTTGCGAGGAGAAATTATCCCCGTCGTCACGTGAATATTCGTGGATTGGATGAAACCTGGCAGGCTGATCTTGTGGACATGTCAGCATACTCACGATACAACAATGGCTACAGATTCCTACTGACGATTATCGATGTATTTTCCAAATTTGCTTGGGCTGTACCGATACAGAGTAAGAACGGCAAAGATGTAACGAACGCTATGAAATCTGTACTCGCGAAAGGCCGTATACCGAAAAAATTGCATGTTGATCGTGGCAAAGAATTTTATAATAGCGACTTCAAGAATCTATTGCAACGTTACCACATCGAACTATATTCCACGTTTAGTAATATGAAAGCATCGATATGTGAACGTTTTAATCGTACATTAAAAAATAAAATGTGGAAGAAATTCAGTCTACGAGGCACGTATAAATGGATAGATATTTTATCTGATTTAATATCAAACTATAATGATAGCAAACATCGTACAATTAAAATGAAACCAAAAGATGTTACCGCTAAGAGATCCTGCGCAATATTTATGGGAATTTTGAAGTTAATCGTACGCGGAAAATAAAATTCAAAGTCGGTGATAAAGTTCGAATCAACAAGTACAAACACGTTTTCGAAAAAGGTTACACACCCAACTGGACGACTGAAATATTTACGATAAGTGAGGTGCGAAATACCAATCCGGTAACATATAAACTTGTAGACTATCGGGATCAACCGATCGAAGGTGGTTTCTATGAGGAAGAAATCACCAAAGTCAAATATCCGGATATTTATCTTGTAGAGAAAATCGTACGAAAACGTGGAAATAAATTGCTTGTAAAGTGGTTAGGTTTCGATAATTCGCACAATAGTTGGATCGACGAAAAGGATATGTAAAGGATATGTGAAGGTTTTTTAAATAAAGAGAAAAAAATGTACATAATGGACTTTTTATTTTTTATAACCATATGGTACGGTATCCGTCGTATTAGGTAACAGTATCCTCTTATCATCTAACCAACTTAATGCTAATTTTTTTTGTTTTATCGTGTGTACTTCATGTTTCTTACTCCGAATTAAGTATTGATATTTCACCAAGTCTTGTTGCGCAAACAAACAATTCTAATAATCTTGAAATTCGATAGTTTTCAATGTGGATCCCTTGATACCTTTGGCTTTTTTCTTTGCCTTATCATTGTCATAAACTTTAACCGCGTACAATTTTGCTCGGAGTCCTATGAACTCCTCCATAATTTTACCATTCATCTCATCTTTCATTAAACCTAGAACTTTCTTATTAGCTTGTGGAATTCCATAAATGTTATTAACCGGGTAGTCGGAAGTATCAAATCGATGTAAGTCTTGCTTAATATAATCATAAATGTCAGGTACGGTAAAATGGTACAAGAGGCTGTCGGTGTCGGTATACATCAACTTCACTCGATCGCCAAATGTTGGTTTTATGTAATTATAATGAAAGTCGTAAATGAAAATTTTCGACAAATCGAGTATGGAAAATCCAACGTATATGGGTTTGTTAAAATGTACTTTGACGCGATTCAGTTCAATAATTACCATGTCATCCTCGAAAACGGTGCAGCTATGGAAGTTTGGTTTTGCAATGAGCGCCTTTGCACCGTATCGACCTTCCCACTTTGTCACGAGCTTAACATCTTTCTGTTTTCTTACATTTTCCATTGTTTTTCCGAATACGGCGTTGTTCATTAATTTAAAAAAGTTTTTTTCGAATTCGTTGTTTGATTCTTTTTGCAATTCGGTGTTCAGATCGATATATTTTTTTAACCATGGAGCTTGTTGGAATTTCAAAATTCTGTGAATTTTTATCAGTTTCATACCCAGATTTAAACATTGTTTCAGATTTCCATAATGAATAATGTATCTGTTTTTCGGCAATAATGTCGTCATTAATTTTGATTGCTTGCTGTGAGGTGGTACGTAGTGCTCGGGACAAAGGGGGAGATCTTTATGTAGCTCAAAAAGTTCCTGGGGATATTCCAAGTCCACCTCCAGGATATATCCCACAGGAGAATCGTCAGGAACATTGAGCACATTTATCGGCTCAGACTCCCACTCAAAAGATCCAACTGGTAGATATTGGCTCATAGCCGCACCGTACAAATTGTTAACGTCATAGTACATCAAGTACGATTCCTCTTTGCTTGGATCGTAATCTGCACCCATGTATCTGTTGTTCGCATGAGCATACCTGTTGGAACACTGTGAAACACCGCCTCGAATGCCTTTCTCGACAAACAAGAGCATTTCGGGATCGGTGAGGAGCTCAGGCTGTACACCAGTGCATTTGAGCATCGCGTCAAAAGCAAGTCCCGGAGCTGTGAAATAATGCAGACGATCCAAATCGTACGTCGAAGAGCAGTTGCGTCGAAAATTCTCATATATATCCGCCAATAGTAGAACATCGGTTTTCAAATACAAATCGGAATATTGACCCAATGAGGTTATGCTGAATTTTTCCCAAACTTTCATTGCCTGTTCGTAGTCTTGTTCTGAAATATTTTCACCCGTCAATTTTGAATAAAAATTTTCTCTCGATGGCAACTGCTCTTCGTCGAGTTTATCCCACGAGTCCACGTACTCGTAAGGGAAAACTCCCTTTCTCGTGAGCAACTGGAATTCCTCCGCACAACTGCAGTGCTTGCGTGTGATTGATTTATCATTATCGTTCAAGTAAGACGCGAGTTTCTCGAGACTGCTCGCCATGAAACGGAAAGAATCGATAAAGCGTAAATTGACATTTGTACCTTCGACGTACTTTGTGAATGAAATGTATTTTTCTTTGTTAACGGGAAGTAGTTTTACTGTACCATCAAATTTTGTAGCCAACTCTTTAATCAAGAAATGTGAGTCGTAGCCCGAAAGATTGTGAAAAACTATCGGGATACTGTGAGATTTCGTATAATTCAAATTGCATCCTTGATGTGCGGGGCCACGATACTTGCCTGTGAAATGGCAGTGATCGCGGATCTTTACGTCAGTCAAAATAAAAGGTTTTTCACATATATGGCATTTCGTGGCATTATAATATTCTTTTTTCTCATCGGGAGTGGGTGGTTTCATCGATATAATATTATTCAAATGAGAATCGACCGTTTGAGCAATTTCGTGTAATTGTTTGATAAACCACTCGATACAATCGGGCCCCCGTTTCAGTTCAAATTTTGATTGAGAATCGTCGAAGGCACATTTCAAGTAATATGCGGCACTGTACGGAACATGCTTTTGACAATCATTTCCCGTTGGTTCGAGAAGGCATTCGAGGTCGGCGTACACAATGAACGGTACATCTTCTTTGTATCGATAATTTTTGAAATTCAAAATTTTGTTTTGTTCAGTCGGTAAAATCATTTTCGTCTTGTTTATGCTCATGCAATCTTGTTTGTGATTTTCAAAAGATTCTTTAAGGCCGTCCTCTAGTTTCTCGGGTCGAAAAAATCGATTTTTTTTTTTTTAAGACAGAGCAGCTCTGCGTGACTTCCAAGAAGAAGAGGAAGGCCTATTGTATGGTCCAGGCATAGTAGATTGACGGTGAGATGAAATTTTTAGTATAAATCACATGCGTGAACTTTCAAACGCGTTTTTCTCGAAACACCATTTTTCGAAACGGTAACCACGATATTTCAGAAACTATTGCACCGATCTTGTTCAAATTTATACAGCATCTTTAATATGTTATAAGCTAGCGATTGAACTAGGATTATCATGATTGCTTCGATAGTTTTTTTCGTACGAGCGAAAAACTTAAGAAAAAATGAGTAAAAAATAGAATGTAATTTTCAAAAGTGTATAAAAAAGTCAATTTTTGTAATTTAGAATTCACTCTAGTTCAATCGCTAGTCTTGAATATGAAGATTAAAATGCCGTTTGGTTTTTTGATTTCAGATAAGCAGAACAGCCGCAATCTTGGTCACCGTCAAGCACCTCTTTTACTTGATGTCTTCCTGTCGGCCACTATAACTGCTATTCTATTATATATTTTGACTTCAAAAAATTTTTAAAGCTTATTTAAATGTTGATAAAGATTATGCAAAAATAATGAGATTGATTATTTCGATGCTTTGCCCGTAAAAAAATTATTGAAAAAGCCATAAAAAAAACAGCCGAGAAACTAGAGGACGGTCTTAAGATAAAAATGGTTTAAGCAATTGTCGCAAATCCATGTATTACCATTATGGTTTGAGAGTTGCTTAGTTAGTAATCGTGACAGATTACGGATCCAAGCAAAATGGTAAACTGGTTGGAAATTGTCTTCCCCATCTACGTCCATACCGATATTCCCCTCCACCATGAGGAGATGGATAGTGGGCTTATCTGACTTGATTTTACTCATGTATAACGGTACTATTTCATTTTTTCTGCCACATTTGTCTATACCGTATACATTAATCGTTAAATTGTTCATTTTTTCAAATTTACAAATATCTTTTAAGGCGATCGGGAAATTGATACCGTCATATTAAAATATGACGGTATCAATTTCTTGTAGGTGTGTAATGCACTTGCTTGTAAGTGGGATACGAGCTAAGTCGATTTGCATTTGTTGCAACTGGATGTAGTGCTGCCACGACCGACCACAGAAAACAGAATTGGTCATTGTTTTCCACATTCACCACAGCCTTTTTGTTTTGTATTTCTCGAGGCAGCTCGACGAATGTTGACAGACCTCCGCGTAGTGGTACGAAGTGATTCATGTTAACGGTCAAGTTGACGATTTCGCGCAATGACCAGCCCGAATCACGTTCTTGAAATTCTTCCACTTTTTCCAACAGACGGTCCGTTACGTTCTCATCGAACCAAATCTTAATGTCCGTTGCTGCGAGAATCGCTTCGTTTCTCGTGTTGAAGTATTTTGTTTCTTCGATCACTTCACCGTTTTTCATCGTGGAAAATTTACATGCCAGCACAACATTCGCTTTCAAATTTCCATCCTTTTTTAGGACATTTGCGAGCCGCTTGACAGTGGTGACTTTAGCATCGTACAAGAATGATCGTAGATTCTTGTAGATGAGATTCACCACTGCACCAGTTCGAATACGGTTCTCAAAAGCGGACTCCAAATGCACCCAACGAACGCGATCGGATGTGTTCTTTCGCGCACCAATGTTTCCACCTGCTCGTTGACGAACCTTGAATTTTTCACTCAGGGATTTGAGCAGGGAAATCGTTGTTTGAATCCTTGTTTTTTCACCCGGAGATAAGTTCGGTGTTTTCAATATTTTGTTTAATAATTTAATATTCCGAATACCAAATTTTTTCCATTTCTCAATTTGTTCACTCGATGCACTTTTCAAAGATTTATAAGCATCTTCCATGATGCCTATAAGCTTCAAACACTGTTCTGATTCCATTTTGTACACTGATGTTCAATTGTTCGCAGTTAGATATTCAATGGTAAAGTCACACGATTGGTGGCCTTTATATACAGGGTGAGAGAGAGGGAGATAGTTGGGTGACGTCATTCTTCTGGAAGCTTCGAATAATATATATATATATATATATATATATATACAAGGTGAGAGATATAAATAGTTGGGTGACGTCATCCTTCTAGAAGCTTCGAATAATAATATATACGGGGTGAGAGAGATATAAATAGTTGGGTGACGTCATTCTTCTCGAATCTTCTAGAAGCTTCGAATAATATATACAGGAGGATTGTGTGAGATAGATAGTT